>OZ038315.1:6558363-6904301 GCA_964035775.1 Osedax frankpressi | reverse complement strand
ATATGTATTTGTGGGTGTTTGTATGTATGTGTCTGTCTGTATGTGTGTTTGTTTGTGTGTATGTGTGTGTGTCTGTGTTTATATTTGTATAATTTTAATTCGTTGGAAATGATTTATTAAAAATGATATGTTCACTAAAATGTTAACAATATTATTAATTATATACTGAAATTTTAATATCTATTAGAAATTGTATTTATTATTATTGTAAAATATTCCAACATCGATAATTTAATATCAAGATACTTATTTGTTATTCGATAAATTCAATTATAATTACGATTATATAAATATACTTTATATGATTATTTCTTTAAATTACACATACTATATTCATATTATTCATTAATATATATAACAAATAAATTCATAGGTTAACTATAGCAAATAAGAAAATTAAGAAAATGTACCCATGTTCCTATAATATACAAGACGTCATGATATATTGTTTATATTTATATATATATTTATCTTTTGTATACATTACTTGTTAATCGTGTTGGGTCCCGGTTCAGAAAACGGGAGAAGTCAATACAAATATTAAGGAACTGGTCACTCCTTGGGATTTGGTCAATCCCATATGGGTCTAATAAACCCGAGACCTCCTGTCTGATACCGGTATCATCCTCTTTAACCCGTTTTAATATATGCAAACTATAATTATATATATATATATATATATAATATACAATGCACATTATGTATATATATACATAATAGTATACTAAATAACAAAATTACTCATGTTGTCTATTGTACATTATTGTAAAGCCTTTACACTAATATCATGCACTTCATACAATAAATTTGCAATAACATATTTACAAAAAGAATACACTTTATTTCATAATAAATATTTAAACAAATGTATTTTATTTATCTATTTTCTGAAATTTTAATTTAAACCTTATCGGAAATTATTAATATTAAATTACAGTTAGAATGCAATTGAATATTTATTATCATGTAATTACACAATTATTATAATTTATTCTCATGTAATTTCACTATATTTATAATTATTAATCATTTAGATATATAGATAGATTGATTGATAGTTAGATATATATTTAATTCCATTAATAATAGTAATACAAAGATAATAAATATTAAAAAAAGACTTAAAAAGGAATACTTATATCATTATAATTTGTAACGAAACAAGAATATATGATTTCTGAATTTTAGTTTCATCTAGATAACCCACGAAATAAAGAAATTTAACACTCAACCAATATCTATTTAGATTTGGCCATTATTTATTAACGTTATTTAACAGAAAAATATTATATATATATATATATATATATATATATAATTAGGACTCATTTAGCATTATTTGTAAATTTTACAATAAATGAAATATACAATATTCAATAAATTGGAAATCCAATGATAATTAGGAATTTCGCTCAAATAGCAATACAAATGATAGTTATTTAAATTTTAGAAAATATGTTAGATCTTATATAGTATATTATGATTTAATAATAAAGTAATATTGTTCTCTTTTTATATTATATATTCTGTATTATAAGCATACTTTTCCCCAGAATTCGACATTTTAATGAATCCAGAGCAAGATGAGTTATATCAAGTAAATTTCATCTAAACTCGAGATAAACTTATGTAAATAGCGAGAAAAATTATAGTTAATCTTATGAAAAATGTATGATAAACAAATTTTAAACTCATATAAATAATGATATGTTAAATTTATGTAAATAGTATGATAAATAAGAGATAAACATCTGTAAATAGTGAGATAAAGAAAGTAGAATACGGTAGCGATCTGAACCTCTATTAAATCGTCCATCAATGCTATGACCATATATGGTAGCTTTAGCTCCGGTGTAGATGAAGATAATCTGTGTATTTATTATAAAATAAAATAATTGGTTCCCGAGGGTTATACAAGAAGGTCATATAGTCGTTGTATTAGCCATATAGTTTTAGCTTTACATATATTCAGATATCATATATAATGCATATTTTGATTAAAATATAGTTATAATTATATTACATATATATATATATATATATATATATATATATATATATATATATATATATATATATATATATATATGTATCTACAATCAAATATAAGTTTTAAATAATAACATTGTGACCATGGATTTTTGATTAAGTCTACTAAACAATATACGTTGTAAATTTATTTACGTTCAAATTTTATATACAATCTTTAACTCTACGTAATGCATACTCATAAATATATTTAATACAAATAAATAGACTACGAAATGCGATTTTATTATATAAAAAGATCATTTATATAAAGAGTAATGGCAGAATAATATCATTTTTTACCATTTTTCTTTTTTAAGGTATAATGTAAAATAAAAAACTTTATTGTAATTCATAATTAATAAACTTTTGACAATAAATATATCATTATTTCACATACAATTAAAATGATCAAAATGGTTTTATAGATAGATTCTGGTATTAGAGTTTTCAGGGTAATATGTATACCATTTTTTGTTTGTAAATTGAAATGGAGATTGGACAATTATATAACTAAAATTAACTATTATAGAATAATTTTATATTATAACTGAAAATAATAATATAAGTGTAACAATTGTATTAATTAATATTTTATAGTTTATATTTACTACAGTGTAAATAATAAGTAATATGTAATACTCTTAATATTATCATATATATCATATTAACAATCGACAACATCTAGGTCTATTTAATACATAAGGTAACACAATAAGGAGATTAAGTGATCCAGTATACTTGAATATACATGTTGGTGATATCTTATTACATTTGCTATCTATACATAAACTGTATACATAATGTATACTTAATATTATTATATATTTCATATAACAATCGACAATATTTGTTGATTTTTAATATGATTTTGATACTTATTAAATTGTATATTAGAATATTAGAATATAATTTCGTTTTAAAGGGATTTATGTTTGATCTTCGTTTGGATGGTACTCCATTCCATAAAGTAGAGACTGAATAGAGTAATGCAGTTTGTGAGAATTCAGGGACATCAGGTATAAGTATGTTTGTAGATCTTACTGTTCCGTTATTAGTATATTTGTTAATATGAGTTGTAATGTGAGTCTTAATATATAAGTGTGTGTCATCCGCGTAGATATGATAATATATGTTATATTTATTTATTAAGTATTTGATATCATAATTTTAAATACAAAAATGTAAAAGATCTAAAAAGATACCTTATAATACTCCGAAGTCGGGTTAATGGTATTACTACTTTTAATAGAAAATGTCCTATCTTTGATCAATGCAATTATTAAGTATATTGAATTATAATAAGTAACAGTATATTTAAGTGAAGTAGTTTACATTATCTATAATTAGTTCATTGTTATTTTGTCTATATTGATATTACATTTTATATTTTGTATTTATAACACACAATGTTATAAGTTTTTTTATGTAGGCTAGGTCGATGTGCGGTATGATATATGATTTAGTATTACTGTAATATAAGTTATTAAGGTATGTTTGTCGGTTATTAAAATATATATAACATTGTGAAAATTCATTATTTTTGAGATGTCAATTTTCAATGTCACTTTTATATTTTTTAATACATTGTGATAATAGATTTTGTTATTTCGATTAAGAGTTTTTTGTAAATGTTTTTGTTTTGTATACATTTATTTCTGTTTATTTTAATTTTATTTGTTCTCAATGTTGTTTCTATCTTCCTAAATAGTCTGTGTTTATTAGTAAGGATGTAATTCCACCAGGGTTCTAATCTTCTTGTGAATATATTAAGAATTTTAGTTGGAGCATGTAGTCGATTATTATTTATAAGTAGTTGAATAGAGTTTCAGTAATGTCATCTAATTTGTCGTAATTTAATATTATCATTTTTTATGTAGGTCGTTTTTATATTCGGAGAGATTTATTGTTTTAGTTGGTCTGTATATTATCTGTTTTTTAGTTGAAAATTATACTGGCATATTTAATATGATATTAAGAATGTTATGGTTGTAATCAGTGGTCCTACTATAGTTTCAGTTATTAGAGTAGATAGTTCAGTTATTATAGTAGTTAGTTTAGTTGAAATGACGAGGTCCAATATGTTGCTTTAAATGGGTTGGTTCAGTTATTTGTTGTGTAATATTTAATTAATTTATAATATTGGTAAATGAGGTTAGTGTTGAAATCTACAATAATTATTAGATTTGTTTGAGTGTAGTATTTATTTAATATATATAATATAGTTTCATAAAAAGAGGGTGATCTCGGAGGTTTATATAATATTATTAGTACTAATGATATTGATAGTTGTGGGAGTTTAAGTTGTAAGGATGTGTATTAAATAGAGTTGATTGTCAAATCTGTCTGTTTAGGAGGATAATAAAATTGTGTATTATAGCAGCTATACCACCAGCCCGAGAGGTTCTAGAATATTGGACATGCTATTATTTAACGATTGGGTATTGAGTAGTGATACATGTATTGTTGATTGTTATTTATTGTTTGATTATAAGTCTTAATAATACTGTATGCGTGTTGTTTGTTACTAGAATTATGTGGAATATTAGAAGTTGGAATAGATCTATATATAGTATTTATTTTATCAGTCTTAGCAAGTTGGTTAATAGATTTATTTATAGTTGGAGAGTTGTTTTGTAAATTGATATGTGGTTTAAATTGAATATTTGTAAGTTTCATATCCTTACATTTTTTTAAATGTATCGTATGTGTTAAATTCAGTTGTGGTATAAACAATAGGGTCAGATAACCAGTCAGTCTTACTATTTATATTGTTTCTAATTTCCTATTTTCTGGTTCTCTTGATATAAATTGATTTTAATTATTATGAAATATGAATTTAGTAATCAAAACTAAGTAATATACAATTCAGGGTAATCTGGAATTTAATCCTACGATATTCATGGATATGCATTTCTTAATTTCACTATCTTTTGTGTAGATTTTATATCGATTAATGTTATTACTTATAATTAGTAACACTGTTTGTATTATATATTATAATTTATATATTCGGTTAATCATATTTAACTAAAAATGTATTTAACTAAAAATGTATATATTATAACACTTTTTAAATATATAATTATATTACAATAATTTATGTGAGCTCAAAGCGTTTGCGGAGGTTATTTGACTCCTTATATAACCTAATTACTAATAACGAGCACCGCAAGTAACATTTTGTGTAATACCACCATTGAGAATTAATGAAGATAAATGATATATATTACTAATAACTATCTATTTTACGTGTTATATCATTAATTACTAAAATGATAAATTATACACTATATTTGGTTATATTATAATATATATATAGGTATTAACTTATATATAATAAAGTCTTAATTATATATATACAATGTATAGAATTTGTATAATTATGTAGTATTATGATAATTCCATTTCATTATTTACGATATGTTCACGTTATCCATCATATCTATAGTCGAACCATCGAGTTGTCGTGGTTTCTTCGGTGCGTACATTTATGTCTAAGGAAGAACGATATAAGGCCGAAGATCTGAACGAGGCCTGGGCTGAACCGTTCTTGAATTCCCCGAAGTCGACCGAGATAAACGGTCCACCTCACCAGATCCACATTGTTACCAGGTAATGATAACAGCTCAGTACTCAATAACTTAGAATAACTTAGAATCTAAACATCTTAATTCATCGTAAGTAACTCAGTGTGTAACTCAGTGTGTAAGAATTTGATTAAATATCAATATTTTTAAAATATACAATTTGATATCGGATAGAATATAAATGTTATTATTAGCCATATAATGGAACCCATGTTTAATAATAGTTAATAATATTAATATATCAATATTTTATTATGCAATTTATTTTATAATAGAATTAAATCTTTGTTTGGCCGCCCATATTGGGAGAAAGATATAATGAAAGAACTCGGTCTATATAATCTCAAGGTGATTTAGTAGTAATTTGTAGTACTTACTTATTTAATGTTTATTAAGTATAATAGTCAATAAGTAATACATACTTATATTTTTAATGTAAATTAATAAATTATAATTCTAATATAATACAATTAAAATATTTATTTTACATCATTCTATATATTTTTCAAACTTTCCACCTCTGCTACATCATTCCTTTACACCTCGTTTGACCAGCAAAATCAGCCGACCGTGCACAAAAACTCCGAATACATAAATAAACTGCTCTACGAAGTCAAGCACCTGGTACGAGTGCAGGCCTTTAAGCCGAATTCAAATGGCAACGTAAATGCGGTTCCGAATTCGAGTGAACCCAGCGACCTCCGCAATAAAGTTATTACACTAGATACACCGGGTACGAGGTACTTAAAGTATATCAGACGATAATAAATATGATTATTTTAGTCGTTGTTAGCACAGCAGCTGATACAAGCTACTCGTGTACCGCTGTACAGCTTCTCCGTATAAATGGTAGTCCGATCGCCTCCACCGCAGGTGGACGAGGACAATGCGGTAAACAAATGGAAAATGTCCGGGGAAACTCTGAGGTCCACTTTGCTGAGAACGCTGCAGAGGTACCAAATGAACGCCGAACACCACCGCTCCAAACCTGTCTATAAATACAATGAGGACTCCAAAGAAGATAGATACGGGGCGGCTAGGTACCGAAGAAGGGGCCAGTGATGTGAGTGGCGGGTAGATGTGAACGAAGGAGACATGTAGAAAGGTAACTCAAGTGACTACGGATAACATCTCTACCATAATAATGCATATTGTTGATGATATTGTTGTATGAAATTGAGTCATGTTTCTTTTTAATAAAGAATAATATTTCTATAATAATTATCAGATATTTTTTATTTAGAAAACTATGTTGATTTATTTTAATAATTAAAAAAAATCTAATTATGATTTATATTAAAATTGTTATATAATTTCAGTTATAAATTACTTATAGGCTTCAATAGGGTTATTTTTTATAATCTCATAAAAATAAATAAACCAAATATGAATTTCGTGTATTCATGAATACACCAATATGCAGGTATTAATGACAATAGTAATTAGAAATTATTTTCAGATTTAGTAATTTTTGAAGCTATTAATAATAAAGTATACTCATTCCATCATAACTGCTTGAAATCATATGAATTAGTAAATAGTTTTATTGAAACTTGTATTTCTTTGTTCTTCCTAAAATGTGATTAGTTATTTTATATATTTGTTTGTTATAATACGTGGAGATGGTATGGAAGGAATGAAACCCAGCGATTGTAGGATTGTATACAAATCAATAATATATAATATGGAATTATAATGACTTATAAAATATAAGTCATTTTTATCAAATTAGAGAGAAATACACAATGAAATTATCCTGTTGGTACCCTGAACACTGTACAGTAGGTGTGGTGATATATGTATGTTTTATGATTGATACACTTGAGTTTTTCATGAGACATGAACATTTGGTTATTTGTAATGACCAACATTTTTTTTGAAGAGAATAGAATTTTTTGTAATGATCAAGTTTATAATTATTCTTATGTAATTTGTTAAATAACAATTGACTGAACTGAATATGTTAAAATTTTGATTGTAAGTAATTAATTTTCATGAAATACCACGCATTTATTACAAAATTTGCACAGAAATGCATGTTTTTTTTTCACTTTTTAAAATTCGACAAAGATAGATAAAAAAAAATAATTATAAAATTATTATAATAATAAAATAATCTTTGTAGTAACTTTTTTTTATTATTTTTAACACTTTTCACCAATATGCCGACCTTAACACAAACAATATCAAAAGGAATATAAGGTAGAGATGCAAATTTTTCAGTTCTCGATAATAGTATTAGTTTTTAATACATTTTAAAATAGTAAGTAAATATAGAAAATGCAAATAAATTATGGTGAATGTGGGTAGTTGAGTTTTATTCATTTCATTAGGAACAAATAAATTACTATCATCAGTATTCCTGAGATCCATATTGATTAATAATAAATTTATTTAATAATATTGAATTCAAATAAATGTCATTGTTTATAAAAATAGGACAGGTAATAAAATACGCTTATTTCATTGGTCGCATTATACGACCATTTTTTAAGATTTGGCATGATTCATTAATATTTAATTTCTTATTAAAACGTTTAACGCAATGTTAATATTGATTATAAAAATAAAAATGTTGTCAATATATGTTATAAATAATAAATATCTATATATTCCATATCTATCAGCATGATCGGCTAAATATCACCAAGGTGGTGATATTTAGTGTACAATGATCTTATATGACTTTTTTGTGCAATTTATTTGCACCTTTATAAACATGGTGTTAAATTATTTTTTAATGTGGACAATTTTTGATTTAGGATGGTCATTTTAAAAATATCATAAGACGTATATGGAAATTAACATAGATATTTAAAAATGTAATATAAATCCATTTTTAACCTATTTATAGTCAATATTATTGTATGAAATTTGAATCACTTCTAGATATTACATTTATAAAATGAATAGCAATTAAGAAAAAATGTTACAACATTTTTTATTTAATTTACCATGAAATATATAAATATTAAGGAAATTCCTGATAGTTCTAGAACATTTAAATATTTATTTTTTATCAATTGATATATATGTATATTTTAAATATAATTTAATAATTATTTATTATTAAAAAGTATATTAAGAATATATTGTTTTTACTAGAAATTTATATAAAAATATCGACTATATTAAATATAATACAATTCCTAGAAATAATTTTCTTTTATCGTATACTTATATTATATTTAATATATTAAAAAAGTTGAAAACAAATAATTAAAAATTATAATTTATATGATCTATTAAAAATGCAATATTATTTTTAAAATATATAATTTTAACAATTTAAAATTCTTTTTATTATTATTATTAACATTAAGTCTATATTAGTATACATAGTAATGATTAATATATTTTTTATAAAATGTTATGACAAATTACAAAGGAATGTTTATAAAATATAATTATATATATCAAAATAATTATAAATTTAAGAATATATACAAATTTAATTGAAATAATAATTAACTTAATTATTTGATTGAATGAAAAATAATAACAATTAAAATAAATTCATGCATTTATTAAGACAGAAATAAAGACGTTGATTAAAAAAATACGTTGATTAAAAATGCCACAGAACGAAATGTTCTGTGGCATAAGTGATGTCTGAATTCTCACCCTTACTCTAGATAGACGTAGATGGTGATTGGGTTTGAATACACATTGAACGTGTAGATATTTGGTCCTTTAAGAATGAAACCTCAGATACTGGAACTCTCTTCTCCCGTGGACAGGTGCAAAAAGGACTTACATGAGCAAATATCAAATAATTTGACATATTTAGCGATATGTTTTTCACAGTATTCTTCGTATTTTGGAGAGTTTATGGATTTTCTTAATAAAATTATTTCATCCTAATAACGAGTGAGTTTTTTTAAAGCTGAATTCTCCACATATGTTGGAAGTGAAGATTGTTTCCAAATTTCTATCAGCCGATCAAAAGTTTCTTTTTTTGCTATTGCATAATTCGCAACAAAAACGAATAAAAAATGTCGATAAACATCAACAAACGTAGGTAATCGCTTACGTAGGTAATCGCTTAAAATACATAGACTGCGGTGTCAAATATTCAGTTATACGTCTATTAGGGAGTCTAGGCATGGTATTTGTAGTAAATAAAAAATAGAATTGAAAATTAAAATTTTTAATATAAACAATAATAAACGCTATGCGCATTATAGAAAAGCTACGAAATATTTTTCACAAATTAAAATTTTCAAACGGTCAGCGCTTATACTCCATTAAAAAATAAAATTCCTTTAAAATTAGGATCTTATTACTTATATTTTAACAAAATATGTATGTCCGGATAGAATCCCAGGAAAACGATCAGCCTTAGTGTACGGTAGGGTGGATCACTTTTTCAGAATTAACTGGCTCACTCATCATATAAACTATAAGGCATATACAAATTAATCATATAATTCAAAAAAAAATATTTGCAATATTAGTGTAGCGCCAGAAGTCTAAATTTATCGACTTATTAAAAATTATAAATATTTTGAAGAAAAATATCCCATTAAAAATAAATAAATACTTGTTTAATCTATTATTTCCGCCATTTTATGATTCTTTATTTATACCATATACTATATACTATATATTTAAAAAAAAATATTTTTCACAATGAAATTTCGCAATAAATCTCCATTTTATACTTTATTTACACCAATAATGATGAGTAATAGGCAGCTTCCAATATATATATTACCATTTAATATTATCAATTAAATTATCCTTATAGATTAAGTTATTTTAAAGCTACAAATACAATTTTTAATTTTGCAACCTTAAATAATTTTACCTACAATATCCTGTAATATATTAGATGTCAATTATTATTGTAAAAAGTGTAATATATATTTATAAATACATCTTAAATAATAAGTACTCATTAACTACTGATTTAGTATTATTTCTTGGTTTAATATTAATATTAATTATATATATTTATAATTTTTTAAATTATAGAATTTACAGGAATAATTTTTAATATTAATAAATTATCAATACTATAAGATGTTCACATTAACATATATTTACTATTAACTATGTTCAATGATAGCTAATATTACATAGTTATATCTATTAAAAAATAAATCATATTTCGTAAACATTTACATTGTGGTATTACATATCTGCATATAATTTAATAAATGTTGCTTTTTTTATCTCAACGATGTAAATAGCATTACATATAGTTTATTTTATCGCATAGTAAGTATATATTTAAAAAAATTATTTCTAAATAAAATATTTGGATTATTTGAAATGTGAATTTTTCCATGAAAAACACTTAGAAATCCAAATTAAATTACAATTTTTAATATTTTTTATCATTACCAATTTCACAGGGAACACATATAACTAATGTAACATTGCTTATAAATATAACAATATTTTAAGAAAAAAAAATTTCAAAAATATACAACAAATTATTATTAAATCATTTAACTTATTGTAATTATCTCCTCAAAATATATCATATGATTTATATTAGAAATATATATTCATTTTATTAATAACATTATAATGTGTGATGAAAATTAGTAATTCAATTTAAGTATAAATTTAAAAGTTAAATTTTAAATTATCATATTTTTAATTGTAGCAAAATTTAATACAATATAAGGAATTCGAATAATAATTATATTACTCATTAAACTAATTTAAATCACATATTTAAATTAAGTAATATATTAAACATATATGTTTCATACATATACAAAATTCTTATAGAGAAATGTGATATGATATATATTTAAGCATAACTAAAGTATATATTAATATTAAAAACAGGTAAACAAATAAGTTAATTTAAACAATATAAAGACAAAAGTGAAGAAGCTAAATACACTTAAAAACAATTACCACTAGAAGTATATTGGCTATATGGTGTAAATGTATAATAATTATAATTGTAAATATGTGTACATTTCAGACTACATTTGGAAGATAGTAACATTACAAAAGTGAAATTCCTTATATTAAATAAAATGTTTTTCAGTGTTTCTATTTGTCAGTTAAATTACAAAGTTATAACTTGAATAATAAGTTATAACTTTAGATATATCTTAAAAGCAGTTAATTTATAACAAATATAGTAATCAATTTTTCATATTCACCATTATAAATTGTGTTGGATAAGAGCATGTCTCTTACAATGGCATTTAAAAGTATTTAATTGTATTAAATTAATACTAAGTTTTTATATTATATTTAATTATAATAATATGAATATTAATTCGATTTTTAAAACGATTGTAAACAATGGTGAATACTGATATGTAATTAAACTCATAAAGTAGTTATCCTTATAATTTCAAACCCAGACATAACCGTATGCATTTTAATTATATTATCGATTTTAATGATTGATATGATTTTAATGATTAATATCATCTGTGTTTATGGGATGTGTTGATAGATTATTATTACAAACAAAAATCTGTTATTAACAAAATTTATTTACGATATCTAACTTGATAACTATAGTAACCTATTATAATATATTGTATCTATGTGTGAAACTATATTATGCTTTTAGATATCAATTGTATCTACCATTGTATTATGATTTAAGTTAGCAAATTCTGTTTTCGCATTGATTTATTAACTAGAACAATAGGTAGTTTGTGAATATATCATTAGTTGGCAGGTATATAATTAATAATATTATTATGGTATTGTAGAGTGGAAATATAAAATTATAAAACATAATCTTATATTATATCAATATATTTAATTAAATAGTGAAAATAATCATATTAAGATATAAATCATTAAATATACATCTATTTATTTCTCAATATATTAAGCCCCTTAATGAAATGTGTATATTACTATACATGTATAACGGTGGATTTTGTAATAAATTAAATAGTATAATATATTTATATGTGTATAGGTATTATATATATCTTATGATGCCTAAATTGAGACGTAAGTCTTACATCGTAAGTCTTACATCGTAATATTATATATAAATTATAAAATATACACCATAAATATAATGTAATATATATACTGTCATATGCCATATATAATAATATATTATATTATATTTTCTTTAGACTTTAATATGTTGGCATTTTTAAGTTATTCGTAACGGGAAAACATTTATGCTATGATATTAATATATGTTATATACTAAATATTATGACTTGAAATTTTGTATCATTTTTATATTTTAAATATATTACTGATCAATATTTAAATGAATAATATATATATATATATATGTAAATAAATATATATATATACGCACACACACACACACACACACACACATACACACACACACACACACACACACACACACACACACACACATACACACACACACACACACACACATACACACACACACACACACACACACACACACACACACACACACACACACACACACACACACACACACACACACACACACACACATATATATATATATATATATATATATATATATATATATATATATATATATATATGTATTAGTATAATAATATACGTGTAAACAGAGTTATATAACAGATTATTACGTCTCGCTCATATCTGTATATATACAAAATGGTGAAAAACCATTGTATGTAAGTGTATGTGTGTATTTGTGTATATATATGTGTGTGAATGTTTATGGGTGTGCTTGTGTGCGTGTGCGATTTATTTATTAAAACAGGGTGATACATAATAAATTGTACTATCTTTCTTTGAAATGCAGCCATTTCATATTGTTGAGAAATTCTGAAGTGTGAGATTTGTTTGCAAATTGTAAATAGTTAGGCATGATACAATAATTATTTAATACGTTTCAGTTGTTTTTTAGTGATTGTAGTTTGCAATTGCAGTAATCTAGGTTGGGCAGTATGGTTTAAGTAATCAGTATTTTTAGAGATTGTCTATTAAGTAATTTCTGTATTTATTTAATCTGTATTAGTTCGTAGTTAGTTTTTTTTACAAATTTAAAAGAATTTGTCTATTAATGGTCCGATTCAAGTTTGAATCCAAGATATGTGATAGTATTTTGTATTTTTGCATTAGAATTTTCTATTTTGATTTATTTAATGTTAGGGGGTTATGGTTAATTTTAAGTAGTGTATAGCTGTAAAAGTTTTTGAGTTTTTGAGTTTCACATTTTATATTTTTATATTTATAACACACGACGTTATAAGTTTTTTTTATATAGGCTAGGTCGACGTGTGGTATGATATATGATTTAGTATTGGTAATAGATTTATTTATAGTTGGAGAGTTGGTTTGTAAAGTGATATGTTATTTAAGTTAATATTTGTAAGTATTATATCCTTACATTTTTTAAAAATGTATCGTATGTGTTAGACCACTGATTAAATTCAGTTGTGGTATAAATAATAGGGTCAGATATCCATTCAGCCTTACTATTTATATTGTTTCTAATTTCCTAGTTTATGATTCTCTTGATATAAATTGATTTTATATTAGGTATAGTTAATTTATTTTTAATGGCGTAATAAAATATTTTATTTTTGATATGTTCATCAGATGAGGTATAATTTATTAGTTGTGTAGTATGTCTGTTAGTGTAATATTGATTTGTATTATGATGGTAGAGGATGCGTTTCTTAGATAACGTGGTAGGTGCTGGTAAGTTGTATATTAGATTGTATTGAGGATAGGGGAGTTTCTAGGGGTTTTGTAAATAATTATTATTTTGCAAGTACATTTGTCAAGATGTTTGTATAATACATTTTGCAACCTTATATATTATGGTTGTATTTGTGGTAATAAACAGGAGGGAAGCTGGTGTAATTTAAAGATGTTTGATATATGTATTTAAATAGCAAATTGTTAATTTGAGTTCACTCAAATTAACCATCATGATAAAATATAGAGATAGACAAGGAAGATATACATCTTATATAAATATTAAATATACTATAGTAATATTGTAATGAAATAATCAAGACACAGTTCAATATTATCTTGGTCAGATGTTTAGTATATTATATATATCATAATATAAATAATATTTCAAATTATTGTGCTGATAATGCAACGTATTAAAATGATTAATTATCATAGATAGTTTAACATTATTATTGGTATATTTTAACTGAACATATTAAATATTTGAACATTCGCTGTACATTTGTTTATAATTTATAAATAATTTTAAATTTTAAATAATTTATATTATTAAAATTTATTAAAATTATATTAATATAAAATTCTAAATTTTATAAAAAAGTTATTTATTTGTTATCAAATTTATTTTTAAATAACAATTGTTTTTTTTAATTCATCATGACTAAATTAAATATAAAAAAGTCATTTGTTACATTAGCTAACTCAATAGTGAATTGTACTCACAAGAAAGGTTTATATCATAACTAATCTACTCACTAATTTACTCACTCACCAACGCACTCACTTACTCATTCACACATTCACTCACTCACTTACTCACTCACTCATTCACTAACTCACTCAATCACTCACTCACTAATGCACACACTTACTCACCAATGCACTCACTTAATCATTCACTCACTCACTCACTCACTCAATCAATCACTCACTCACTCACTCACTCACTAATTCACTCACTCATTAACTCACTCACTCACTCACTCACTCATTCACTCACTCACTCATTAACTCACTCACTCACTCACTCACTCACTTACTTACTCGTTCACTCACTCACTCACTCATTCACTCATTCACTCACTCACTCACCACTCACTCACTCACTCACTCACTCACTCACTCACTTACTTACTGACTCACTGACTCACTGACTGACTCACTCACTCACTCATTCACTCTTTTTATTTATTTTGAAAAACGTATTTACTATATTAATTGTGTTATATTTCGTTAATAATACTTACACTCACCTTCGAACAATGTAAAAATTGGATTTTCGCGAATAAACATATACACACACACACACACTCATTCATTCACTCACTCACTCACTCACTAACTCACTCACAATCTCACAATAACTCTCATTTTTAATAGTAAATTACAAGGAACTTTATTATAAAATGGAGAATGAGGTTAGTAATATATTATAAATAAATTTATGATATATGATATATTTATATTTATATATTCATGTTACATTAAAGATAAATTAATTAATTATTAAATATTAATTTAATTATGTTACGAATAAAGTTAATGGCAGAATACTTCAAGACAGAAGAGAGGTCTTCTTATATCAAAAATATCGAGAATGAGGTTATTATTTTTAATATTTCGAAAGCGATGTGTCTATAATTCTATTATTTATCTTAATTTAATTACAAAATGTATCTCATATGTGATTAATAAATTATTATATAATGTGTTTATAATTATTAAATTAAATGTAGTAATATAATGTTTATATTAAATATAATTCATATTATAATTTATACTAAGTTACAATCGGCTTCAAAATTAAATAAATATTTACGTGTGGAAAACATACATTTAGAGATGAAGGTAAAACTTATTAGAATATATATATATATATATATATATATATATATATATATATATATATATACTAACACAGACAATTACAGACAAATCAGGAAAAAAAACCAGACTAATACACCCTCAATATAGAAACATCCAATATACCGGATGTTTCCATGTCAGCTACATAGTTTAACATGATAGTGTTCGTTTTAGATATTGCACTTATGATATGTTATAAAAGATGAGCTATACTTCATGTATACCTTTAATTTATATTATTTTATCGATAACTTATGGAAATATATAAGGTTCATTATTGATGATGTATATCCTCAAAATATGTAAAACGGGTTAATACACCCATATTATAAAGTCATTTTTTCATATGAAAATGGATACATATTTAATATTTTATTTGATGAAGAATTTTTATATTAATATTTCATATTTTATCTTTATTTTCAAAAAAAAATCTATTTTATTACAAATTTTAGAAAAATGTATTATTAAGAGACTATTTTTTCCATTTCCGGAATATATATTTTTTTAAATTAAAAAGGAACAAAGATTATAATTTTTATTAATTATTATTATTTGTAAATAAAAATAAACTTCCGTCATTCATTTTTATTCAAGACTATATATTGTAGAGTTGTAATTTATTTAAATTATCTAATTAAAATTACATTTTTATAATGAATTATGTTAGTAAAATACTAATATTATTATATATATTTGTATTATATATATCTTTTAAAATATAGATATATTTAATATAATTAATAGTATTGATAATATTATATATAATACCTCATGCCGTTTTATAGTTGATTGATATTAAATTATATTATTACAATTATTAAAATTATAAAGAATTAATAATTGAGAATGAAATATAACAATGTAATTATTACAATATACGTTATTTTATATTTATATTATTATGAGTATGTATATTTATAGTTTTAAATATATATGTATATATTAATATATACCTATGAAACCTGACCTAATTAAAAATCGTATATTTAGCGCTAATGAATAACTAATTCAATTAATTTATGATAAATCAATACATTTATAAAAATAATGTAATAGATAATTATATTTTTTATTTGTATTATTAATTTTATTAATGATATGAAATTTATCATTCTTATATACTTGAATATTATTTATAGTTTTGCGTATATTAAATACACTAATTAACCATACATATGAAAGCTTAGTATAAGGAACATTACATTATTATATAGCAGTATCGACTATTTGACCGAGTTAAATACCTTACATAACTTAATTCACACACGCATATACTCAAACTTACATATACATGTGTAATAAATTTCATACCAATAAAAAAATATAATTAAATAAAATGTAATTGCTTTAATACAAGTTAATTGTTTTTATAAAATATTAAATTCGTTCATACAAATAAATCAATGCAGATTTATTATTTATTATTTATATTGGCCTATATATATTGACCATACATATGAAAGCTTAGTATACGGAACATTGCATTATTATATAGCAGTATCGACTATTTGACCGAGTTAAATACCTTACATAACTTAATTCACACACGCATATACTCAAACTTACATATACATGTGTAATAAATTTCATACCAATAAAAAAATATAATTAAATAAAATGTAATTGCTTTAATACAAGTTAATTGTTTTTATAAAAAATTAAATTCATTCATACAAATAAATCAATGCAGATTTATTATTTATATTGACCATACATATGAAAGCTTAGTATAAGGAACATTACATTATTATATAGCAGTATCGACTATTTGACCGAGTTAAATACCTTACATGATTTAATTCACACACCCATATACTCAAACTTACATATACATGTGTAATAAATTTCATACCAATAACAAAATATAATTAAATAAAATGTAATTGCTTTAATACAAGTTAATTGTTTTTATAAAATATTAAATTCGTTCATACAAATAAATCAATGCAGATTTATTATTTATTATTTATATTGGCCTATATATATTGACCATACATATGAAAGCTTAGTATACGGAACATTGCATTATTATATAGCAGTATCGACTATTTGACCTAGTTAAATACCTTACATGACTTAATTCACACACCCATATACTCAAACTTACATATGTAACATACATGTGTAATAAATTTCATACCAATAAAAAAATATAATTAAATAAAATGTAATTGCTTTAATACAAGTTAATTGTTTTATAAAAAATTAAATTCATTCATACAAATAAATCAATGCAGATTTATTATTTATATTGGCCTATATATATTGACCATATATATGAAAGCTTAGTATAAGGAACATTATATTATTATATAGCAGTATCGACTATTTGACCGAGTTAAATACCTTACATGATTTAATTCACACACCCATATACTCAAACTTATATATACATGTGTGTATGCATGTAATCTACTTATATTTCATTTCAGATGATACGCCAGGAGAAACTTCACGAAATCCATCTATCAAAAATATTTGTGTTGAAGATGAAATAAATAATGATGAGTATAGTTACTGTGAAAATGATGATATCAAAAAAAATCAAAAAAGGTATATAAATACAATTTAAAAATATTTAATTATGTATAATATATATATGTATATAAATATATAATTAAACACATCATTATTTCAAACAGCTGTAAATATCAAATGGAATAAAACAGAATTTCAGAAATTATCAGAACATTCTATATCATTTAAAAAAAACAAAATGCCAGGTTATTAATAAGCAAATAAAAATTATTCTTAATTTATGTATAATTCATATTTAATTTTAATACTGATAATTACAAATAGTTAATTAAAAATTTTCAGGAAAGCAAGAAATAATAGAAATATTAAAAATATATTCTCCACCGTGTTTATTAAAACTTTCCGAGGAAGAAATATATTTAAAAGTCCGAACGAAATTCAATAATGTATTAAAATCTAATATAAGAACATTAAATAAATTAATAGAATAAAGCAATATCATTATATACAATATAATTTTTTATTTGGTTATAATATAATACAGTATTTAATTTAATTTCTGATAATTATTGTAATTTACTTATTTAATATGTTTAATGTAATGCACATATTTAAATATACTAGCCACTCATAAATATCTAACAACTCATAATTAATTTAATTAATATAGAATTATCGAGCACAAAATATTTTAAACATATTTCGATTTTATTTATAATTTTAGATAATATATTGTAAGATTCTTAAAATTAATAACTGTTTCTGAGTTATGGACCCGTGATCAATTAAAATTTTTGCAATATTAAAAACAAATTATTTAAGCATAAAAATGATCAAGTTGAAGTATATTTATAATTAATTTTACTATGAACTCTTTTTCAATTAATATATTATTTCCATGAAAATTATATCGAACTTAATTATTATGAAGCTACTATTTTTGAGATATATGTATCACTTATTATTTAATACCTAGTTAATAATATATCTATAGAAAAATTTAACTCATTTATGTATAATGAAAACAAATACTATGAAACTTAATATTGTAACAGTAAATAAATATATAATTTTTGTATTACAAATATAGCGACTATTCAATGCGCTACAAGATATATTTGAACCTAGATCATTACAAATATGTAATTAGATGTAATTCTACATAACGTATACGTTAATACGCTGTACGTTTCCTTTATATATATATATAAAGAAAACGTACAGAGCATTAAGCTACACGACATACGAACACTTTTTGTAAATTTAAAAAAATATATATTTTATATTTATTTAATTACATATATTATTATTTCTATACAAAAATAAAATATCACTATGAGAAACTATTATAAAACTATCTAGTAATAAAATAATATAAGATACAGTAATACATAGTGTATACTATGTAATATAAATATATATACAATATTGTAAATAAAACATTTGTTTTAATAGTATGTTAATAACATATTCATAAAATTGTCATAGTATATTTATTACATGTATATCGTATATGTTATATATTTTATGGTAACAATTTTATAAAAAAATATTTAAAATTTACAATGACCATAATTATTCAGATATATCATGATTAAGTAATAATATTATAAATGGTTATAATAGGTAATAATACTTGATGTAAATTAACATAGGTAAAACTATTTATCCTTGTTATGTATTGTCATTTACATTAAAATATGTTTTTAATAGTGATATCAAATATGTTTTTAAATTGATATAAAAATTCAAAGCATTACATGAGAGATTTGAACCTAGGATCATTAAAAATATTTAATTAGATGTAATTCTACATAACGCAATAACGAAAATTTACAACGCATTAACCTACACGACAAATGAGACATTATTGTAAATTTTATAAAATATATATTTTATATAAATTTAATTACATATCTTATTATTTCTATACAAAAATAAAATATTACAATATCACTATGAGAAACTATTATACAACTATCTAGTAATAAAATAATATAAGATACATTAATACATAGTAATAAAATAATATAAGATACAGTAATACATAGTGTATACTATGTAATATACATATATATACAATAGTGTAAATAAAACATTTGTTTTAATAGTATGTTAATAACATATTCATAAAATTGTCATAGTATATTTATTACATGTATATCGTATATGTTATATATTTTATGGTAACACTTTGATAAAAAAATATTTAAAATTTACAATTTACCATAATTATTCAGATATATCATGATTAAGTAATAATATTATAAATGGTTATAATAGGTAACAATACTTGATGTAAATTAACATAGGTAAAACTATTTATTCTTGTTATGTATTGTCATTAAAATATTTTTTTAAATTGATATAAAAATTCAAAACATTACAAGAGAGATTTGAACCTAGGATCATTAAAAATATTTAATTAGATGTAATTCTACATAACGCAATAACGAAAATTTACAACGCATTAACCTACACGACAAATGAGACATTATTGTAAATTTTATAAAATATATATTTTATATAAATTTAATTACATATCTTATTATTTCTATACAAAAATAAAATATTACAATATCACTATGAGAAACTATTATACAACTATCTAGTAATAAAATAATATAAGATACATTAATACATAGTAATAAAATAATATAAGATACAGTAATACATAGTGTATACTATGTAATATACATATATATACAATAGTGTAAATAAAACATTTGTTTTAATAGTATGTTAATAACATATTCATAAAATTGTCATAGTATATTTATTACATGTATATCGTATATGTTATATATTTTATGGTAACACTTTGATAAAAAAATATTTAAAATTTACAATTTACCATAATTATTCAGATATATCATGATTAAGTAATAATATTATAAATGGTTATAATAGGTAACAATACTTGATGTAAATTAACATAGGTAAAACTATTTATTCTTGTTATGTATTGTCATTAAAATATTTTTTTAAATTGATATAAAAATTCAAAACATTACAAGAGAGATTTGAACCTAGGATCATTAAAAATATTTAATTAGATGTAATTCTACATAACGCAATAACGAAAATTTACAACGCATTAACCTACACGACAAATGAGACATTATTGTAAATTTTATAAAATATATATTTTATATAAATTTAATTACATATCTTATTATTTCTATACAAAAATAAAATATTACAATATCACTATGAGAAACTATTATACAACTATCTAGTAATAAAATAATATAAGATACATTAATACATAGTAATAAAATAATATAAGATACAGTAATACATAGTGTATACTATGTAATATACATATATATACAATAGTGTAAATAAAACATTTGTTTTAATAGTATGTTAATAACATGTTTATAAAATGTTCATAGTATATTTATTACATATATAATGTTATATTTAACAATATACATTATACATAACACGTGTTATATATTTTATTATAAAGATTTTGTAAATAATATTTGATATAAAAAAATACTTTATAAACATCATAATTATTCAAATGTATCACGAAGTACTAATATTATGAATGTTTATAATACTTAACAATAATTGGTATAACTTAAAATAAGTCAAAATAAAATGCCCGTGTCCGAGCTAGTTATATTAAAGCTTTAATATAAGATGCTGCCCCTATAGATATACTATATACTGACATTACTCATATTTATACATACGAGTATCCCCCCTAATATAATGCGACTTCAGAAAATCCCAGCAAGCGCGGAGCGCTAGCAAATATCCCTGCTACTACGATATCGAAGATTTTGTCAAAATGTATGACTACTCGAAGACTACTCCAAATTTTGGGATTTAAAAAAAATTGTATTTCCCCCAAAAAAATAATGGTAATTATCATTTTCAATATAAATATTACATATTTTTTGCATAAAGATAACTATCTATATCTAGACTGATAATTCAATTTATACATTTACAACCATCGTTTTTTTATAAATTATAAGGCATATGCAATAAACATATTTTATAATATAACGAATTTGAAATAAATATTTTGAATTAGATACACGAATAGAAATTATATTATACATGTTGCATTGATAAACCTAATCACTTCAATTATAGATATTTCATGTATTCGTTGTCATTATATAATGTAGAAATAAACAAATTATTATATTTTCATAATTATAAAAATATACTTTAAATTATATTACATAGAATACATTCTGTTAACATATATCGTATATTTTATACAATATATGATAATAATTTATAATTAATAAAGTATTATTATATATTGTATAAAAGTAAAATATAGTGAATTCTATATTATAAATATATATACTATTGTAATTAAAATATGCATATAAAAACATACGCTTATTATGTTCATCATATTTATAATCGATTTATTCACAATTAATATATTAGTTTGTTATTAGACATCAATTATACATTAAATACATTTTAGTAAAATACCTATGCATAAAATAAAAATGTATTTATATTATAAAGTATACTTTTGAAATTATATTCTATAAATATATAAATTTTGTTTATAATCAAAAATATAGCAATATAATATATATATATGTATATATTAAATTTATATTCAGCAGCTAAAGTTAAAAGGAAATATTGTATATTATATTATGAGGATTATTTCATATGCCATATTTCCAAATATAATAATGTATATAAGTAATCGACAAGATTACAAATTAAATCTCTGATTGTGATAGTAGTTTGATAGTATACTATTAAATTATATAATATAATATATAATACCATATCTTTGTATTTGAATATGGTTTAGTAATATTTTATAATAAAATATTAGTAATAGTTAATATATTATTAATATTTAAATAAATTGGAATTATTTAGGCTACAATTAAAAATATATAATATTAAAATATAATATATATATAAATAATGATTATCTATTAATGCATCTAAATCTATGAATGTGTTATTGGGTGTATTACTCCGTAATAGTGTAATGTATTAAAAGGGTGTATTAGTCTGGTTTTATATTGGAAAATCAGGTGGGTGTATTTGTCGTGAATAGGAGATGACGATCATGGAAACACCCACCAAAACATGTATATCATAAAATACTGATTTATTCTTTCTCAAATTTCCAGGCATTATTTATTAACCTAATAGTAGCCCGAATGTAAATTTTCGACTAAAACCAATCATTATTCAAAAGGGTGTATTTGTCTGGTTATACAAAAAATATACATTGAGGGTGTATTTGCCCGTAATAGGAGGTCTATATATATATATATATATATATATATATATATATATATATATATATAGTTATATTAACCCTTTTTATATAAATAGCTCTTTCGTCACATATTTATCGGAATCTCTAGATTTTACTATATTAAATATTTCATTAAATTTAATTTAGTTATATTAAATGTTAAATTAATTAATTATTAAATATTAATTTAATTATGTCACTAATAAAGTTAAAGGCAGAATGTGTAAAGACAGAAGAGATGTCTTCTTATATCAAAAATATCGAGAATGAGGTTATTATGTTTTTAGATTTCGAAAGCGATGTGTATAATTCTATTATTTATCTTAATTATAATCTAAATTGAAATAAATAGAGTTATAACCTATATATTAACTATTAATATAAATAGTTAAATAATGATATTAAAATGTATATATTTATTTTAATTTATATTAAAATTAATATATTTTAAATGAAACGAAAATAACGATATAGAACTTATGATTTTATTTCTATTTGATTATTATTTTCAGTAATAATATATGTACTAAGAAAAAAATTTGTCAAATAATTTCAGTAATTTTCATTAAACACAAATTTAAAATCATTAGTATTACTATTATTATCTAGTTAAACTTGATTAGAAAATTGGTCCCTTACACTCATATATATATATATATATATATATATATATATATATATATATATATATTAGATAGCTGATCAAATCAATAATAGATGATATTATTGTACTTAGTCATTACATTTGTAATATATAGTTTCAAATCTAAATATATTTATAATAAATGTATCATGATATTTACAATTATTGATAGACATGTTATTTAAAAGTGTAATTGACAGCTAGATATGCCCCTAATTAGGAATATTTTATTTGGTATTGATAATATTTGAAATGCACTTTATCTTATAAATGTGTAAAAATCTCCTAAATAAATCATCTACGTGATAATATTATAGAAAGTTATTTTCATTTTAATCCACTATTTATAATGCTTATCTACAATATGGTACAAAATGGTAAATATAAAATCTATATACATAATACATGCAATAAATATCTATATATATGTATAACTATGCATATATACATATTATTATTTTTAGATTTAACATTAAATATACAATTATTTGATTACCAGTTAAATGAAAATGTACATATAATTAAGGAATGTGAACATCTAAATGAAGAGGTTTATATAATATCATTTTAACAAATATATTAGTTATGATAATGTTCAACATATAAACGGATATACGTATGTCAGTCCTGCATTAATTCTGCAATTTCACTAGCTTCGATTATATCTGAATATTTCAATATTCTACATATTAATTTATTTAATAAATAAATACGGCTTCAAGCTTTACGATTATTTCCCCGACCTAAGGAACCTACACTATTTGAAAAAAGGTTTTCTAGGGTATATGAAAAAGTGTTTTCCAGAGTGGTCTCTATTAGAACCCTTTTGAGGGTTTCTTGGATGCTTGCAAATAGAAAACACTTTTGAGGGTTTTCTGGTTATCTGAATAAAGGGTTTTCTAAATATCCGTATAATGGTGTTCTAGATATTTCAAAAGAGGGTTTTATAGATATTTGAAAAAAAGGTTTTATAGATATTTCAAAATAGGGTTTTCTAGTTTTAAAACATAAGGGTATTCTAGATCATTGTAAAAGGATTTTATAAGTTTAAAATAACATGGTTTTCTGGATATTTTAAAAGGGTTTTCTATATACAAATTTTCATATAATTATTACAAAAAATATAATATATATATATATTCATTAAGAAGAAAACTAATAATTTGAATACAAAATAATAATTAACATTAAAATGATAATGTATAATACACATATATAATTATAAGTATTATAATAAATAATTATGATATATATTACATATTGTACCCAGATAGATTAAAATATCCTACGTAATAAAATAATAATCTATAAAATTAAACACATTTATTATTTAATATATATAAATGTATAAAATATAGAAACAAAATGAAGAACATGATGAACATTTTTTAATATCCTTCATTTCAAATGCTCATTTTTGATATACTGTATGCCATTTCATTTGTTTATCTGTTTTATTATAATGTGTTATTAAATAACGCATAAATAAAATAGTTTATCATATAAAACAAATAATTTATATATTATTATATCAATATAAAAATATCATCCAATCAACAAAACTAGTCATTATAATAATTTAAATACATACAAGTTTTTTATAAATGTATTTTTATATTAAAATTAAAATTAACCTCTATTATTCATATATAATGAATGGTCAATGTCCATTGTTCATCCACACATTATGGATACCATTGTTGATTTTAATGAGATCTAATCTCATTATTGAAAGTATTTTATATATATATATATATATATATATATATATATATATATATATGTGATATATATGATACATGATAAATATTGTTTATCTATTAAATATATAAATAAATTACTATCATAATAATAATAAAGATTAATAAAGATTAAATTACATTTTTAAATGTACAAATATTTAAGTAAAATAACTGTAAAAATATCTAATATATATATATAGCAAACCTAATTCCGGTATATTCTCAATATATTACTTTACTTTACAATTGCTTATCATTTGTTTTCTTAATATTAGTAGTATTCTGGATCATATCATGTCTGTTTTAACGAATATAATAAAAATCACATATTTATAAAAATAATTTCTGATTATTATATAAATATAAATTTATATATATATAAGTGTTAATATCATTATTATAAAATATCATAAATATATGTATGCTTCTTAATAATCTTATTATTATTTTACAAATTGTATTTGTATTTAGATATAGTTATGTTACATCATTATATATAAGAATAAATAACATCGTTCTACACACACACACACACACACACACACACACACACACACACACACACACACACATACTCGCACACACACATACACATCACTTACCTTGACACGCTACATTACTTTTATTTTTAATTTTACTATATCGTTCATTTTTATTCGTATGGTTCCACATTGTAGAACATTTATTAATATATGTTAAATTCTATGAGGTTAATAAATTCTTCAAAAACACACACACACACACTCACACACAAAAACACACATACATATATATATATATATATATATATATATATTTATATATATATATACATTTATATATTCATATATAAAATTTATTATTTTTAAATTTATAATATATATTATATTTGAAAATAATATAAACT
Organism: Osedax frankpressi; assembly: GCA_964035775.1. Taxonomy (NCBI): domain Eukaryota; kingdom Metazoa; phylum Annelida; class Polychaeta; order Sabellida; family Siboglinidae; genus Osedax; species Osedax frankpressi. The sequence goes on along the minus strand of OZ038315.1, from coordinate 6,877,159 downwards.
GTTTACAAATTATATAATACAAACCTTATAACACATTATAAAAATATATATTAATTTTAATATATCAAAATATTAAATAAAAAATTAAATTTATATTTATAGTTAAATGATGCAAATGGTACCAATGAAGAATTGAAATCTACAATTATTTCCAAAGATGATTTGGTATAATTAAAATAATTATTTAAAATGAATTTAAACAAAATTATAGAAATTTTATTATCATTTTCTAAATATTCTTTATTGATAACATATACAATTTCCACGTAGTTAAATACATATGAAATATATTTCGAAACACAAATGGAATCAGACGCATTAACAGAAGAAACGGTTTAAATACATATACATAAATATTAATTTTACATAAATAGTTAATTTACATTAATTAATATTTCTATACAATTTTATTGTAATATAAAGAATAGTATAATAATTTGTTCATGAAATATTTGTTTATAGTTCAGATCAATTTTTTATTAATATTAATATTAATATCAACCCCATAATAATACTAATTATTATTAACTCATTCGTATACACTATTTTAAGGCGAGTTCTATGATTTAATTCATTAATTAACTTCAGCTAATTATTTAATACTATGATATTTTATCTACAAGTAAGATTCATGCGTAAGATACCACTCAGCATTTACAAATTTGATAGATTTTATAGTATTCTCACATAAAAACATTCTAGGTCATTTCTCCAACTTCCACATCATATTCAATTGCTAAAACTACACTATCTGAATATTTCAATAGTCTATATATTAACTAATTTAATATCGCTTCAATATTTACGATTAGTCTCTCGACCTAGGATAGGTTTAATCCTAGACTTTAATTTACCAAACGTTAATATCGCAGTGCTGAATATATATATATATATATATATATATATATATATATATATATATAAAATGTATATATTCTTGCAAAAATTCGCTCTCCCATCCAAAAACTTTCCGGGGTAAAATAAATCAAAATGAATCACTCCCATTCAAAATTTAATTTAATATTCACTATTACTAAATATTTAACATTAAAATTACAAAAACAAGTTACATTGAATTGTAATAGTTTTTAATAATCATACAATCTCAATATTTGTGTTATTGTTGTATGAATTCATTATTATCTTTATATGATTTTTTACTTTAATGTATAAATATTATTCTACATTGAATCTATATTATTTTCATCTCAATCAATATTGTATTTAAAATTTAAATATAGTTAATTATATGATTTATAAGAAAATAATATATATAGATAGAAGCAAAAGATAAAATAATAGAGGAACTGCGTTTATGCAATGATGATAAAGATAAGGAGGTTTGACATTAACGTATGCTAAATTTAATGATATATTTATTATTTATATTATGATATTATTATTTATATACATATATGTATACATTATGTGGAATGTTCTTAAAACTGAAGTCAAGATCGACCCATATGTAACAGGACAAGTTTAAATAGATTTAATTATGTATTATCTTCTAAGTTTGTGCATTTTTATATTCAACAGAGATAAATATTAAGGGTTTTTAATAATTATACAATGATATTTCTGAAAAGTTGATTCTATCGAGATAGATATTTGTATATAAACTGATTTTATTCATAAATGAATTTATATATTATAATGTTTTATATTATTTAATTAATTTATTTATTAGTAATTATATTAGTATAGCAATACTTAATATAAATATAGCAAAACGATATAAACTAATATAGAAATAATAAATGATTTTATAAAAATAAAGTCAATTATAACTTTCTAAATATGTTTCGTTAATACAATATTAATATGTTATTAGTTAAAAGAAAATAGAATTCTATTTGAAAAAATTAAATTAAAAGAAAAAGAGGTTTAATTATATTATAAAATCTACATTTTGTACAATACACTATTATTGACAATTATTATTGTTAAATCTGACTTATATTTACCATTATTACTAATTTTAAATACAGTTAACCCGTGCGCAGTTTATGAATCAGCATAATCAAAAAATAATAAATAAACTGCAACAAAGGTAATTTAAACTATATATGCCTGTACACATATATATATATATATATATATATATATATATATATATACATATATATATATATATATATATATATATATGTATTTGTGGGTGTTTGTTTGTATGTGTCTGTCTGTATGTGTGTTTGTGTGTATGTGTGTGTGTCTGTGTTTATATTTGTATAATTCGTTGGAAATGAATTATTAAAAATGATATATTCACTAAAATGTTAACAATATTATTAATTATGTACTGGAATTTTAATATCTATTAGAAATTGTATTTATTATTATTGTAAAATATTCCAACATCGATAATTTAATTAAGATAATTATTTGTTATTCGATAAATTCAATTATAATTACGATTGTATAAATATACTTTATATGATTATTTCTTTAAATTACACATACTATATTCATTAATATATATAACAAATAAATTTATAGGTTAACTATAGCAAATAAGAAAACTAAGAAAATGAACCCATGTTCCTATAATATACAAGACGTCATGATATATTGTTTATATTTATATATATATTTATCTTTTGTATACATTACCACTTGTTGATCGTGTGCGATCCGGTTCAGAAAACGGGAGAAGTCAATACAAATATTAAGGAACTGGTCACTCCTTGGGATTTGGTCAATCCCATATGGGTCTAATAAACCCGAGACCTCCTGTCTGATACCGGTAGCATCCTCTTTAACCCGTTTTAATATATGCAAACTATAATTATATATATATATATAATATACAATGCACATTATGTATATATACCATATATATACATAATAGTATACTAAATAACAACATTACTCATGTTGTCTATTGTACATTATTGTAAAGCCTTTACACTAATAGCATGCCCTTCATACAATAAATTTGTAATAACATATTTACAAAAAAGAATACACTTTAATTCATAATAAATATTTAAACAAATTTATTTTATTTATCTATTTTCTGAAATTTTAATTTAAACCTTATCTGAAATTATTAATATTAAATTACAGTTAGAATGCAATTGAATATTTATTATCATGTAATTACACAATTATTATAATTTATTATTATGTAATTTCACTATTATTTATAATTATTAATCATTTAGATATATAGATAGATTGATTGATAGTTAGATATATATTTAATTCCATTAATAATAGTAATACAAAGAGAATAAATATTAAAAAAGACTTAAAAAGGAATACTTATATTATTATAATTTGTAACGAAACAAGAATATATAATTTCTGAATTCTAGTTTCATCTAGATAACCCACGAAATAAAGGAATTTAACACTCAACCAATATCTATTTAGATTTGGCCATTATTTATTAACGTTATTTAACAGAAAAATATTATATATATATATATATAATTAGGACTCATTTAGCATTATTTGTAAATTTTACATTAAATGAAGTATATAATATTCAATAAATTGGAAATCCAATGATAATTAAGAATTTCGCTCAAATAGCAATACAAATGATAGTTATTTAAATTTTAGAAAATATGTTAGATCTTATAGAATATATTATGATTAAATAATAAAGTAATATTGTTCTTTTTTACATTATATATTCTGTATTATAAGCATACTTTTCCCCAGAATTCGACATTTTAATGAATCTAGAGCAACATGAGTTATATCAAGTAAATTTAAACTAAATTCGAGATAAACTTAGGTAAATAGCGAGAAAAATTATAGTTAATCTTATGAAAAATGTATGATAAACAAATTTTAAACTCATATAAATAATGATATGTTAAATTTATGTAAATAGTGAGATAAATAAGAGATAAACATCTGTAAATAGTGAGATAAAGAAAATAGAATACGGTAGCGATCTGAACCTCTATTAAATCGTCCATCAATGCTATGACCATATATGGTAGCTTTAGCTCCGGTGTAGATGAAGATAATCTGTGTATTTATTATAAAATAAAATAATTGTTTCCCGATGGTTATACAAGAAGGGCATATAGTCGTTGTATTAACCATATAGTTTTAGCTTTACATATATTCAGATATCATATGTTGATTAAAATATAGTTATAATTATATTACATATATATATATATATATATATATATATATATATATATATATCTTCACTTATTTCTCAGTATTAAATATATATTTTGAATTTGATTCATAATATATAGGTATATTTGTGTATAATATGTTAATAATGTGTTAGTTTTCTCGGAATACTATATTCAATTAATTTCTATATTTTTAAAATTGTATGTGATTTTTTCGATTGGTTTATTTTTTTTTAAATATTGTAGGAAAGAAGTATGATTGAATATATTAAAGTCACACCCTAAATAAATTTTAAAAGGTTTTTAAATGTTTTTAATATGAAGAATGAAAAGTATACAATATATGCCGACGAGTACTTATAGATACAAGAAATATTAAATTTAAACTTGTATATAATTTTAAATATATTTAATAATAATTATACATTATAATATCATTGTTATATACATAAGGTTTTATATAGAGGTATATAGGTATAATATATAAATCATGATAAATATTATGAATTGAATAGAATACCAATCTAATGAGTTATCATTACCATACCCTACCTCTCTATCCGATGTGTATAGTGACACATGTCACTATACACATACCAAAGGTTATACCTAAATTACCCCAATATTAACCATTGTTTGTACACAATTGAGTATATCATACAATGCAACCTTCAAATGTATAGTCTAGTACTATAATGATATATTAAATATAATTATTATAATTGTATTTTTAAAAAACAATATATTAATTATAATAACTATAGTGAATTCGATATAATCTATATAAAGATACATGGATGTGATTTATATGTTACAATTTTATAAAACTATTTCGACTAATTTCCTGGACAATGTATTATATAACTCCGTATATAATCATTATCATCATACATTTTCAAAAATTGAATATACATATATATAATTAAAATGATAATATCTATGTACCCATATTATAGATAGTTGAACCACTCAACTATCTATGACCATACATCAATGTAAGAAAATATTTGTGTATTTATATTTTTTTATAATTTTCTTATTGTCTTTGTCGAGATGTATTTCTGGCTCATAGCAATGCCGATAAATTATATTAAGGGTTTTTTCAGATTAATTTATTTTTATCGTGAATTATATATGAAACTTTAAATGATAAGTTACTCAACACTTTGGATTTCATGATTGCTAATCGAATTGAAATCTATCGTTTGAGGGTTAAAAAAAATAAAAGTGCATACGAAGTTCGCACTAAGATCGATGTGATATTTCGCTATTATTCTTTGTTTTCTTAATGTTACACACTACTAAATTATGATTACTATATGTCTGATCCTGAATGACAGTTCTATTATGAATACATCTTTATTTTATTTTACAAGTTTTTAATCATTGATACATCAGTATATAATTAAGTTATTGTGGCCCATTCCGATAGCTTAGATCCATGTAGTTCGTTTTCATTAATTGGATGAGGATATTTGCATATTTGCAATAACAAGTTTATGTTTCATGTAAGTCATTTGTACTATTTCAGTATCAAAGCTTCCAATATATAGGAGTTATTGTTGTTATAAGTCATTTTCAGTTTTGCCTTTTTTGACAATAATAAAGTATATTTTGGGAATTTGCAATGGACATTTCATAAAATTACTTGATTTCACCATCTTTATCTTTTCATACCATCTTGATATTCGAAGGTACCACTTACGTATTTTCGGGTGTATCTTAGCTTACCTTTGTATGTGTATGTTTTTATTGTGGTGTAAGAGCATCCAGTATTATATTTGTCAAGCCATCATGGAAATATACCGATAGGAAACGCATCGTTGATATTAGGTGACGTGACTTATTTTAATAGTATTATTAGATTTTATTAATTATTATCTCAAGTTCCTGATAAAGAGGTTATAGTTTGCAAAACAATGAACCGTCATAAATTAGTTAATGCGTTTAAGGTATTTAAGGTATTAAGTACAAACAGATCACTCATTGGTCCAGAAGTATATCTGCTAGATGTAATACATATGTCCACTAAATATACATATACATATGTTCACTAAATACAAATAACCCGACATTATTATTGTGAATACAATAATTATTGTTATTATTATATAAATAGTATTGTTATCATATTATATCATTATATAATGATAAGACATTGCGAATGCAATCAATAATTAAACTATTCATTTCTGTGTATAAATTTATATATATTACAAATCTGTGGATGTATATAATGTATTTAATAAAATAATTTACGTGAACCAAATTGGAAATCGATATAATATAACATATTTACGATATCAATAAAATGATATGATATGCTCATTATATTATACTATGAACATTAAATTTATTTAAATTTATTTTTAAAAAAAACATATATATAAAAATCTATATATACCAATCGAAAACTTAAATGCAAATATTCTAATTATAGTATATGAACATGGCCTAGCATCAAATTTAATAAATTTATTTTAAAAAACCCACTTGGAAGCAGCCCATACGCAGACGGAAACCTTGCATCGTATAATATATAGTATACGTAACACGCTAACGATTATATATTTAGTTAATTAGTGTAGTTTGGCAGTCGTAATTTGATTATTAGCAGTGCAATCAGTCAAACCCATAACCAAATCTATAACTAATCCCAAACCTAAATCCAAAAAAACCTAAATGCGAATATAATTATCTTGGAATCAAATTTATTTTAATATCTTAAAAAATCTCACGCAACCAAACCCATACGCAAATCTAAAATTATAATTAATGTATGCGAATATGGTTCGACATCGAATATATATAATTTTTTCAAAAAAACCCTATACAAATTCAAAACTAAATCTAAACTTAACACTAATTCAAAAACAGAAATAAAACCTAACCCAAAAAATCCTAAATGCAAATATTATAATTATAGAAGCATGACGTTAAATTTATTTTAATTTATTTAAAGAAAAACCTACACGGCACTAAACCTAAATCCAAACGTATACATTATAATTATAGTTTACGAATATAGTCCGACATCAACTTTATTTTAATATATTCTAAAAAAAATCCACATAGAACCAAACCCAACATAGTTAAATATTTAATTTATATTATTTTATTCAAAAAAAACTACATAAAAAAAACAAAAATACAAACTCAAACTCAAATATAAACTCAAATCCTAACCTAAAAACAAACTCAAACCTAAACAGTAACCCAAACATTATAATTATAGTATATGAACTTAACCTGGCGTCAAATTTGTATTAATTTATTCAAGCGCAAGACATTACGAATGCAATCAATAATTAATCTATTCATTTATGTGTATCAATTTATAAATATTACAAATCTAAGGATGTATATAATGTATTTAATAACGCGATAATGTACGCGAACCAAATCGGAAATCGATATAATATAACATATTTATGACATACATAAAATGATATGCTATGCTCGTTATATTATACGATCATATAACGAAATAGCATCTGGTCCAGTTCAAATATTAAAATTTACTCAAGTATATAATAGCCTATACATTTCTATATACGCATATAGAGATCCCGAAAGCGAAATGATTTATTGAAATGCGTGACTCAGCGATTAACTTGATTTATTCTACATTAAAATTACACTAAATAATAAATAAAAATAGATTTAAATTAATTTAGTTAAAATTTAAATTTATTGTAACCCCTCCATTAATTATAACCGTTCCCCTCTCCCTCCCCATACCCTCCCGTGCCCCTCTTAGTTCTTTTATTGTTCTTCCTATTGGAATATTGAAAATATAATATTGAATTATAATATACAAAAATTAAATTATTTTTTTACTATACGAACTCAGTTTTTAGTTATTTGATATATGTATATAAATTATGTATATAAAGGGTTTAGTTGTTATACGAAATATATATATATTATTAAAACTAACTTCCAAATGTTAGTCTTTAATTTAATGCATAGTAATTAAAAGATATATTAATATTTATATTCTTAAATAAAATAGTATAAATAAAATAAGATATATAAATATGAATATGTAGTCTAATAATTATTAATTTAAATAATATTTAATTAAAACTAAGATAATGTACGAAATTATGTATAATTGAAATAACTAACTTGTCCTTAGGGACGGATTCGATGTTTCTGTGTTAATTAAAAATTGTATTAATCTTTATATTCTATAATAAAATAGTATAATAAAATGTCGAGTTAGTTAATAATTAAAGATATTTAAATAACAAGCTGAGAGAAGTCAGAAATTTTTATAAATGAATACGAAACTATAAGTTAAAAATTATTCGTACTCTATAGTAATTAAAAGATTAATATTTATTAATATTTAAATTTAACATATATTTTAACTAAAACTAAGATGCTGTATAATTGAAACATCTAACTTATCGTCAGAGGTCGATTGTTTCATTATGCGTAGTAATTAAAAACTGTATTAATATTTATATTCTATAATTAAATAGTATAAATAAAATGTCGAGTTAGTTAATAATTTAATATATATAAACAAGATTCAAGTTTGAATTCAAGATATGTGATAGTATTTTGTATTTTTGCATTATAATTTTCTATTTTGATTTATTTAATGTTAGGGGGTTATGGGTTTTGTCATTGAAGAGTTAGAGCAATTGAATTTTAAGTAGTTTATAGCTGTAAAAGTTTTTGACCACTGATTAAATGCAGTTGTGGTATGAATAATAGGGTCAGATATCTATTCAGCCTTACTATTTATATTGTTTCTAATTTCCTAGTTTATGATTCTCTTGATATAAATTGATTTTATATTAGGTATAGTTAATTTATTTTTAATGGCGTAATAAAATATTTTATTTTTGATATGTTCATCAGATGAGGTATAATTTATTAGTTGTGTAGTATGTCTGTTAGTGTAATATTGATTTGTATTATGATGGTAGAGGATGCGTTTCTTAGATAACGTGTGAGTTGTATATTAGATTGTATTGAGGATAGGGGAGTTTCTAGGGATTTTGTAAATAATTATTATTTTGCAAGTACATTTATTTGTCAAGATGTTTGTATGATAAATTTTACAATCTCATATATTATGGTTGTATTTGTGGTAATAAACAGAAGGAAAGCTTGGGTAATTTAAAGGTGTTTGATATATGTATTTAAATAGCCAATTGTTAATTTGAGTTCACTCAAATTAACCATCATGATAAAATATAGTGATAGACAAGGAAGATATACATCTTATATAAATATTAAATATACTATAGTAATATTGTAATGAAATAATCAAGACACAGTTCAATATTATCTAGTTCAGATGTTTAGTATATTATATATATCATAATATAAATAATATTTCAAATTATTGTGCTGATAATGCAAAGTATTAAAATGATTAATTATCATAGATAGTTTAACAGTATATGTTGGTATATTTTAACTGAACATCTTAAATATTTGAACATTCGATGTACGTTTGTTTATAATTTATAAATAATTTAAAATTTTAAATTATTTATATTATTAAAATTTATTAAAATTATATTAATATAAAATTTAAATTTTATAAAAAAGTTATTTATTTGTTATCAAATTTATTTTTAAATAACAATAGTTTTTTTTTAATTCATCATGACTAAATTAAATATAAAAAAGTCATTTGTTACATTAGCTAACTCAATAGTGAATTGTACTCACAAGAAAGGTTTATATCATAACTAATCTACTCACTAATTTACTCACTCACCAACGCACTCACTTACTCATTCACACACTCACTCACTCACTCACTCACTCACTCACTCACTCACTCACTCACTCACTCACTCACTCACTCACTCACTCACTCACTCACTCACTCACTCACTCACTAACTCACTCACTCACTCACTCACTCACTCACTAACTCACTCACTCACTCACTCACTCACTCACTCACTCACTCACTCACTTACTCGTTCACTCACTCATTCACTCATTCACTCACTCACTCACTCACTAACTCACTCACTCACTCACTAACTCACTCACTCACTCACTCACTCATTCACTCACTCACTCACTAACTCACTCACTCACTCACAATCTCACAATAACTCTCATTTTTAATAGTAAATTACAAGGAACTTTATTATAAAATGGAGAATGAGGTTAGTAATATATTATAAATAAATTTATGATATATGATATATTTATATTTATATATTCATGTTACATTAAAGATAAATTAATTAATTATTAAATATTAATTTAATTATGTTACGAATAAAGTTAATGGCAGAATACTTAAAGACAGAAGAGATGTCTTCTTATATCAAAAATATCGAGAATGAGGTTATTATTTTTAATATTTCGAAAGCGATGTGTCTATAATTCTATTATTTATCTTAACTTAATTACAAAATGTATCTCATATGTGATTAATAAATTATTATATAATGTGTTCATAATTATTAAATTAAATGTAGTATTATAATGTTTATATTAAATATAATTCATATTATAATTTATACTAAGTTACAATCGGCTTCAAAATTAAATAAATATTTATTAAATATTTATAATATTTATTTACGTGTGGAAAACATACATTTAGAGATGAAGGTAAAACTTATTAGAATATATATATATATATATATACATATATACATATATATATATATATATATATATATATATATATATATAGTTATATTAACCCTTTTTGTATAAATAGCTCTTTCGTCACATATTTATCGGAATCTCTAGATTTTACTATATTAAATATTTCATTAAATTTAATTTAGTTATATTAAATGTTAAATTAATTAATTATTAAATATTAATTTAATTATGTCACTAATAAAGTTAAAGGCAGAATGTGTAAAGACAGAAGAGTTGTCTTCTTATATCAAAAATATCGAGAATGAGGTTATTATGTTTTTAGATTTTGAAGCGATGTGTATAATTCTATTATTTATCTTAATTATAATATATAGATTTAGATTTAAATCTATAGTTTCTAAGTGTATCTCATATGTGATTAATTAACACTTATAATGTAAAAGTAGTCAATATTTGTTAATAATAAAGTGAATATAGTAATGTATGTTTATATTAAATAAAATACATATTATAATATATATTAAGTTACAACCGGCATCAGAAGATATATATATATATATATATATATATATATATATATTCACTTATTTCTCAGTATTAAATATATATTTTGAATTTAGATAAAATATAAATATGTGCACACGTCGTGTATCATGCGATAAGCTTGAAATAAATAGAGTTATATTATTTTATGCACTATTAATGTAAATAGTTAAATAATGATATTAAAATGTATATATTTATTTTAATTTATATTAAAATTAATATATTTTAAATGAAACGAAAATAACGATATAGAACTTATGATTTTATTTCTATTTGATTATTATTTTCAGTAATAATATATGTACTAAGAAAAAAATTTGTCAAATAATTTCAGTAATTTTCGTTAAACACAAATTAAAAATCATTAGTATTAATATTATTATCTAGTTAAACTTGATTAGAAAATTGGTCCCTTACACTCATATATATATATATATATATATATATATATATATATATATATATATATATATATTTTAGATAGCTGATCAAATCAATAATAGATGATATTGTTGTACTTAGTCATTACATTTGTAATATATAGTTTCAAATCTAAATATATTTATAATAAATGTATCATGATATTTACAATTATTGATAGACATGTTATTTAAAAGTTTAATTGACAGCTAGATATGCCCCTAATTAGGAATATTTTATTTGGTATTGATATTATTTGAAATGCACTTTATCTTATAAATGTGTAAAATCTCCTAAATAAATCATCTACGTGATAATATTATAGAAAGTTATTTTCATTTTAACCACTATTTATAATGCTTATCTACAATATGGTATAAAATGGTAAATATAACATCTATATACGTAATACATGCAATAAATATCTATATATATATATAAATATGCATATATATATATTATTATTTTTAGATTTAACATTAAATATACAATTATTTGATTACCAGTTAAATGAAAATGTACATATAATTAAGGAATGTGAACATTTAAATGAAGAGGTTTATATAATATCATTTTAACAAATATATTAGTTATGATAATGTTCAACATATAAACGGATGTACGTATGCCAGTCCTGCATTAATTCTTCAATTTCACTAGCTTCGATTATATTTGAATATTTCAATATTCTACATATTAATTTATTTAATAAATACTAATAATTTTATAAATACGGCTTCAAGTTTTACGATTATTTCCCCGACCTAAGTAACCTACACTATTTGAAAAAAGGTTTTCTAGGATATATGAAAAAGGGTTTTCCAGAGTGGTCTGTATTAGAACTCTTTTGAGGGTTTCTTGGATGCTTGAAAATAGAAAACACTTTTGAGGGTTTTCTGGATATCTGAATAAAGGGTTTTCTAAATATCTGTATAATGGTTTTCTAGATATTTGAAAAGAGGGTTTTCTAGATATTTGTAAAAAAGGTTTTATAGATATTTCAAAATAGGGTTTTCTAGTTTTAAAACATAAGGGTATTCTAGATCATTGTAAAAGGGTTTTATAAGTTTAAAATAACATGGTTTTCTGGATATTTTAAAAGGGTTTTCTATATACAAATTTTCATATAATTATTACAAAAAATATAATATATATATATATTCATTAAGAAGAAAACTAATAATATTATTTGAATAAAAAATAATAATTAACATTAAAATGATAATGTATAATACACATATATAATTATAAGTATTATAATAAATAATTATGATATATATTACATATTGTACCCAGATAGCTTAAAATATCCTACGTAATAAAATAATAATCTATAAAATTAAACACATTTATTATTTAATATATATAAATGTATAAAATATAGAAACAAAATGAAGAACATGATGAACATTTTTTAATATCCTTCATTTCAAATGCTCATTTTTGATATACTGTATGCCATTTCATTTGTTTATCTGTTTTATTATAATGTATTATTAAATAACGCATAAATAAAATAGTTTATCATATAAAACAAATAATTTATATATTATTATATCAATATAAAAATATCATCCAATCAACAAAACTAGTCATTATAATAATTTAAATACATACAAGTTTTTTATAAATGTATTTTTATATTAAAATTAAAATTAACCTCTATTATTCATATATAATGAATGGTCAATGTCCATTGTTCATCCACACATTATAGATACCATTGTTGATTTTAATGAGATCTAATATATGGTATTACATTATTGAAAGTATTTTATATATATAAATATATATATATGTGATATATATGATACATGGTTAAAATTGTTTATCTATTAAATATATAAATAAATTACTATCATAATAATAATAAAGATTAATAAAGATTAAATTACATTTTTAAATGTACAAATATTAAAGTAAAATAACTGTAAAAATATCTAATATATATATATATATATATATATATATATATATATATATATATATATATAGCAAACCTAATTCCGGTATATTCTCAATATATTATTTTACTTTACAATTGCTTATCATTTGTTTTCTTAATATTAGTAGTATTCTGGATCATATCATGTCTGTTTTAACGAATATAGATAATAAAAATCACATATTTATAAAAAATAATTTCTGATTATTATATAAATATAAATTTATATATATATAAGTGTTAATATCATTATTATAAAATATCATAAATATATGTATGCTTCTTAATAATCTTATTATTATTTTACAAATTGTATTTGTATTTAGATATAGTTATGTTACAACATTATATATAAGAATAAATAACATCGTTCTACACACACACACACACACACACACACACACACACACACACACACACACACACACACACACACACACACATACTCGCATACACACATACACATTACTTACCTTGACACGCTACATTACTTTTATTTTTAATTTTACTATATCGTTCATTTTTATTCGTATGGTTCCACATTGTAGAACATTTATTAATATATGTTAAATTCTATGTGGTTAATAAATTCTTCAAAAACACACACACACACACACACACACACACACACTCACACACAAAAACACACATACATATATATATATATATATATATATATATATATTTATATATATATATACATTTATATATTCATATATAAAATTTATTATTTTTAAATTTATAATATATATTATATTTGAAAATAATATAAACTGTTTACAAATTATATAATACAAACCTTATAACACATTATAAAATATATATTAATTTTAATATATCAAAATATTAAATAAAAAATTAAATTTATATTTATAGTTAAATGATGCAAATGGTACCAATGAAGAATTGAAATCTACAATTATTTCCAAAGATGATTTGGTATAATTAAAATAATTATTTAAAATGAATTTAAACAAAATTATAGAAATTTTATTATCATTTTCTAAATATTCTTTATTGATAACATATACAATTTCCACGTAGTTAAATACATATGAAATATATTTCGAAACACAAATGGAATCAGACGCATTAACAGAAGAAACGGTTTAAATACATATACATAAATATTAATTTTACATAAATAGTTAATTTACATTAATTAATATTTCTATACAATTTTATTGTAATATAAAGAATAGTATAATAATTTGTTCATGAAATATTTGTTTATAGTTCAGATCAATTTTTTATTAATATTAATATTAATATCAACCCCATAATAATACTAATTATTATTAACTCATTCGTATACACTATTTTAAGGCGAGTTCTATAATTTAATTCATTAATTAACTTCAGCTAATTATTTAATACTATGATATTTTATCTACAAGTAAGATTCATGCGTAAGATACCACTCAGCATTTACAAATTTGATAGATTTTATAGTATTCTCACATAAAAACATTCTAGGTCATTTCTCCAACTTCCACATCATATTCAATTGCTAAAACTACACTATCTGAATATTTCAATAGTCTATATATTAGCTAATTTAATATCGCTTCAATATTTACGATTAGTCTCTCGACCTAGGATAGGTTTAATCCTAGACTTTAATTTACCAAACGTTAATATCGCAGTGCTGAATATATATATATATATATATATATATATATATAAAATGTATATATTCTTGCAAAAATTCGCTCTCCCATCCAAAAACTTTCCGGGGTAAAATAAATCAAAATGAATCACTCCCATTCAAAATTTAATTTAATATTCACTATTACTAAATATTTAACATTAAAATTACAAAAACAAGTTACATTGAATTGTAATAGTTTTTAATAATCATACAATCTCAATATTTGTGTTATTGTTGTATGAATTCATTATTATCTTTATATGATTTTTTACTTTAATGTATAAATATTATTCTACATTGAATCTATATTATTTTCATCTCAATCAATATTGTATTTAAAATTTAAATATAGTTAATTATATGATTTATAAGAAAATAATATATATAGATAGAAGCAAAAGATAAAATAATAGAGGAACTGCGTTTATGCAATGATGATAAAGATAAGGAGGTTTGACATTAACGTATGCTAAATTTAATGATATATTTATTATTTATATTATGATATTATTATTTATATACATATATGTAAAAATTATGTGGAATGTTCTTAAAACTGAAGTCAAGATCGACCAATATGTAACAGGACAAGTTTAAATAGATTTAATTATGTATTATCTTCTAAGTTTGTGCATTTTTATATTCAACAGAGATAAATATTAAGGGTTTTTAATAATTATACAATGATATTTCTGAAAAGTTGATTCTATCGAGATAGATATTTGTATATAAACTGATTTTATTCATAAATGAATTTATATATTATAATGTTTTATATTATTTAATTAATTTATGTATTAGTAATTATATTAGTATAGCAATACTTAATATAAATATAGCAAAACGATATAAACTAATATAGAAATAATAAATGATTTTATAAAAATAAAGTCAATTATAACTTTCTAAATATGTTTCGTTAATACAATATTAATATGTTATTAGTTAAAAGAAAATAGAGATCTATTTGAAAAAATTAAATTAAAAGAAAAAGAGGTTTAATTATATTATAAAATCTACATTTTGTACAATACACTATTATTGACAATTATTATTGTTAAATCTGACTTATATTTACCATTATTACTAATTTTAAATACAGTTAACCCGTGCGCAGTTTATGAATCAGCATAATCAAAAAATAATAAATAAACTGCAACAAAGGTAATTTAAACTATATATGCCTGTACATATATATATATATATATATATATACATATATATATATATATATATATATATATATATATATGTATTTGTGGGTGTTTGTTTGTATGTGTCTGTCTGTATGTGTGTTTGTGTGTATGTGTGTGTGTCTGTGTTTATATTTGTATAATTCGTTGGAAATGAATTATTAAAAATGATATATTCACTAAAATGTTAACAATATTATTAATTATGTACTGGAATTTTAATATCTATTAGAAATTGTATTTATTATTATTGTAAAATATTCCAACATCGATAATTTAATTAAGATAATTATTTGTTATTCGATAAATTCAATTATAATTACGATTGTATAAATATACTTTATATGATTATTTCTTTAAATTACACATACTATATTCATTAATATATATAACAAATAAATTTATAGGTTAACTATAGCAAATAAGAAAACTAAGAAAATGAACCCATGTTCCTATAATATACAAGACGTCATGATATATTGTTTATATTTATATATATATTTATCTTTTGTATACATTACCACTTGTTGATCGTGTGCGATCCGGTTCAGAAAACGGGAGAAGTCAATACAAATATTAAGGAACTGGTCACTCCTTGGGATTTGGTCAATCCCATATGGGTCTAATAAACCCGAGACCTCCTGTCTGATACCGGTAGCATCCTCTTTAACCCGTTTTAATATATGCAAACTATAATTATATATATATATATATATATATATATAATATACAATGCACATTATGTATATATACCATATATATACTAAATAACAACATTACTCATGTTGTCTATTGTACATTATTGTAAAGCCTTTACACTAATATCATGCCCTTCATACAATAAATTTGTAATAACATATTTACAAAAAAGAATACACTTTAATTCATAATAAATATTTAAACAAATTTATTTTATTTATCTATTTTCTGAAATTTTAATTTAAACCTTATCTGAAATTATTAATATTAAATTACAGTTAGAATGCAATTGAATATTTATTATCATGTAATTACACAATTATTATAATTTATTATCATGTAATTTCACTATTATTTATAATTATTAATCATTTAGATATATAGATAGATTGATTGATAGTTAGATATATATTTAATTCCATTAATAATAGTAATACAAAGAGAATAAATATTAAAAAAGACTTAAAAAGGAATACTTATATTATTATAATTTGTAACGAAACAAGAATATATAATTTCTGAATTCTAGTTTCATCTAGATAACCCACGACATAAAGGAATTTAACACTCAACCAATATCTATTTAGATTTGGCCATTATTTATTAACGTTATTTAACAGAAAAATATTATATATATATATATATATATATATATAATTAGGACTCATTTAGCATTATTTGTAAATTTTACATTAAATGAAGTATATAATATTCAATAAATTGGAAATCCAATGATAATTAAGAATTTCGCTCAAATAGCAATACAAATGATAGTTATTTAAATTTTAGAAAATATGTTAGATCTTATAGAATATATTATGATTAAATAATAAAGTAATATTGTTCTTTTTTACATTATATATTCTGTAGTATAAGCATACTTTTCCCCAGAATTCGACATTTTAATGAATCTAGAGCAACATGAGTTATATCAAGTAAATTTAAACTAAATTCGAGATAAACTTAGGTAAATAGCGAGAAAAATTATAGTTAATCTTATGAAAAATGTATGATAAACAAATTTTAAACTCATATAAATAATGATATGTTAAATTTATGTAAATAGTGAGATAAATAAGAGATAAACATCTGTAAATAGTGAGATAAAGAAAATAGAATACGGTAGCGATCTGAACCTCTATTAAATCGTCCATCAATGCTATGACCATATATGGTAGCTTTAGCTCCGGTGTAGATGAAGATAATCTGTGTATTTATTATAAAATAAAATAATTGTTTCCCGATGGTTATACAAGAAAGGCATATAGTCGTTGTATTAACCATATAGTTTTAGCTTTACATATATTCAGATATCATATGTTGATTAAAATATAGTTATAATTATATTACATAATATATATATATATATATATATATATATATATCTTCACTTATTTCTCAGTATTAAATATATATTTTGAATTTCATTCATAATATATAGGTATATTTGTGTATAATATGTTAATAATGTGTTAGTTTTCTCGGAATACTATATTCAATTAATTTCTATATTTTTAAAATTGTATGTGATTTTTTCGATTGGTTTATTTTTTTTTAAATATTGTAGAAAAGAAGTATGATTGAATATATTAAAGTCACACCCTATATAAATTTTAAAAGGTTTTTAAATGTTTTTAATATGAAGAATGAAAAGTATACAATATATGCCGACGAGTACTTATAGATACAAGAAATATTAAATTTAAACTTGTATATAATTTTAAATATATTTAATAATAATTATACATTATAATATCATTGTTATATACATAAGGTTTTATATAGAGGTATATAGGTATAATATATAAATCATGATAAATATTATGAATTGAATAGAATACCAATCTAATGAGTTATCATTACCATACCCTACCTCTCTCTCCGATGTGTATAGTGACACATGTCACTATACACATACCAAAGGTTATACCTAAATTACCCCAATATTAACCATTGTTTGTACACAATTGAGTATATCATACAATGCAACCTTCAAATGTATAGTCTAGTACTATAATGATATATTAAATATAATTATTATAATTGTATTTTTAAAAAACAATATATTAATTATAATAACTATAGTGAATTCGATATAATCTATATAAAGATACATGGATGTGATTTATATGTTACAATTTTATAAAACTATTTCGACTAATTTCCTGGACTATGTATTATATAACTCCGTATATAATCATTATCATCATACATTTTCAAAAATTGAATATACATATATATAATTAAAATGATAATATCTATGTACCCATATTATAGATAGTTGAACCACTCAACTATCTATGACCATACATCAATGTAAGAAAATATTTGTGTATTTATATTTTTTTATAATTTTCTTATTGTCTTTGTCGAGATGTATTTCTGGCTCATAGCAATGCCGATAAATTATATTAAGGGTTTTTTCAGATTAATTTATTTTTATCGTGAATTATATATGAAACTTTAAATGATAAGTTACTCAACACTTTGGATTTCATGATTGCTAATCGAATTGAAATCTATCGTTTGAGGGTTAAAAAAAATAAAAGTGCATACGAAGTTCGCACTAAGATCGATGTGATATTTCGCTATTATTCTTTGTTTTCTTAATGTTACACACTACTAAATTATGATTACTATATGTCTGATCCTGAATAACAGTTCTATTATGAATACATCTTTATTTTATTATACAAGTTTTTAATCATTGATACATCAGTATATAATTAAGTTATTGTGGCCCATTCCGATAGCTTAGATCCATGTAGTTCGTTTTCATTAATTGGATGAGGATATTTGCATATTTGCAATAACAAGTTTATGTTTCATGTAAGTCATTTGTACTATTTCAGTATCAAAGCTTCCAATATATAGGAGTTATTGTTGTTATAAGTCATTTTCAGTTTTGCCTTTTTTGACAATAATAAAGTATATTTTGGGAATTTGCAATGGACATTTCATAAAATTACTTGATTTCACCATCTTTATCTTTCCATACCATCTTGATATTCGAAGGTACCACTTACGTATTTTCGGGTGTATCTTAGCTTACCTTTGTATGTGTATGTTTTTATTGTGGTGTAAGAGCATCCAGTATTATATTTGTCAAGCCATCATGGAAATATACCGATAGGAAACGCATCGTTGATATTAGGTGACGTGACTTATTTTAATAGTATTATTAGATTTTATTAATTATTATCTCAAGTTCCTGATAAAGAGGTTATAGTTTGCAAAACAATGAACCGTCATAAATTAGTTAATGCGTTTAAGGTATTTAAGGTATTAAGTACAAACAGATCACTCATTGGTCCAGAAGTATATCTGCTAGATGTAATACATATGTCCACTAAATATACATATACATATGTTCACTAAATACAAATAACCCGACATTATTATTGTGAATACAATAATTATTGTTATTATTATATAAATAGTATTGTTATCATATTATATCATTATATAATGATAAGACATTGCGATTGCAATCAATAATTAAACTATTCATTTCTGTGTATAAATTTATATATATTACAAATCTGTGGATGTATATAATGTATTTAATAAAATAATTTACGTGAACCAAATTGGAAATCGATATAATATAACATATTTACGATATCAATAAAATGATATGATATGCTCATTATATTATACTATGAACATTAAATTTATTTAAATTTATTTTTAAAAAAAACATATATATAAAAATCTATATATACCAATCGAAAACTTAAATGCAAATATTCTAATTATAGTATATGAACATGGCCTAGCATCAAATTTAATAAATTTATTTTAAAAAACCCACTTGGAAGCAGCCCATACGCAGACGGAAACCTTGCATCGTATAATATATAGTATACGTAACACGCTAACGATTATATATTTAGTTAATTAGTGTAGTTTGGCAGTCGTAATTTGATTATTAGCAGTGCAATCAGTCAAACCCATAACCAAATCTATAACTAATCCCAAACCTAAATCCAAAAAAACCTAAATGCGAATATAATTATCTTGGAATCAAATTTATTTTAATATCTTAAAAAATCTCACGCAACCAAACCCATACGCAAATCTAAAATTATAATTAATGTATGCGAATATGGTTCGACATCGAATATATATAATTTTTTCAAAAAAACCCTATACAAATTCAAAACTAAATCTAAACTTAACACTAATTCAAAAACAGAAATAAAACCTAACCCAAAAAATCCTAAATGCAAATATTATAATTATAGAAGCATGACGTTAAATTTATTTTAATTTATTTAAAGAAAAACCTACACGGCACTAAACCTAAATCCAAACGTATACATTATAATTATAGTTTACGAATATAGTCCGACATCAACTTTATTTTAATATATTCTAAAAAAAATCCACATAGAACCAAACCCAACATAGTTAAATATTTAATTTATATTATTTTATTCAAAAAAAACTACATAAAAAAAACAAAAATACAAACTCAAACTCAAATATAAACTCAAATCCTAACCTAAAAACAAACTCAAACCTAAACAGTAACCCAAACATTATAATTATAGTATATGAACTTAACCTGGCGTCAAATTTGTATTAATTTATTCAAGCGCAAGACATTACGAATGCAATCAATAATTAATCTATTCATTTATGTGTATCAATTTATAAATATTACAAATCTAAGGATGTATATAATGTATTTAATAACGCGATAATGTACGCGAACCAAATCGGAAATCGATATAATATAACATATTTATGACATACATAAAATGATATGCTATGCTCGTTATATTATACGATCATATAACGAAATAGCATCTGGTCCAGTTCAAATATTAAAATTTACTCAAGTATATAATAGCCTATACATTTCTATATACGCATATAGAGATCCCGAAAGCGAAATGATTTATTGAAATGCGTGACTCATCGATTAACTTGATTTATTCTACATTAAAATTACACTAAATAATAAATAAAAATAGATTTAAATTAATTTAGTTAAAATTTAAATTTATTGTAACCCCTCCATTAATTATAACCGTTCCCCTCTCCCTCCCCATACCCTCCCGTGCCCCTCTTAGTTCTTTTATTGTTCTTCCTATTGGAATATTGAAAATATAATATTGAATTATAATATACAAAAATTAAATTATTTTTTTACTATACGAACTCAGTTTTTAGTTATTTGATATATGTATATAAATTATGTATATGGGTTTAGTTGTTATACGAAATATATATATATATTATTAAAACTAACTTCCAAATGTTAGTCTTTAATTTAATGCATAGTAATTAAAAGATATATTAATATTTATATTCTTAAATAAAATAGTATAAATAAAATAAGATATATAAATATGAATATGTAGTCTAATAATTATTAATTTAAATAATATTTAATTAAAACTAAGATAATGTACGAAATTATGTATAATTGAAATAACTAACTTGTCCTTAGGGACGGATTCGATGTTTCTGTGTTAATTAAAAAATGTATTAATCTTTATATTCTATAATAAAATAGTATAATAAAATGTCGAGTTAGTTAATAATTAAAGATATTTAAATAACAAGCTGAGAGAAGTCAGAAATTTTTATAAATGAATACGAAACTATAAGTTAAAAATTATTCGTACTCTATAGTAATTAAAAGATTAATATTTATTAATATTTAAATTTAACATATATTTTAACTAAAACTAAGATGCTGTATAATTGAAACATCTAACTTATCGTCAGAGGTCGATTGTTTCATTATGCGTAGTAATTAAAAACTGTATTAATATTTATATTCTATAATTAAATAGTATAAATAAAATGTCGAGTTAGTTAATAATTTAATATATATAAACAAGATTCAAGTTTGAATCCAAGATATGTGATAGTATTTTGTATTTTTGCATTATAATTTTCTATTTTGATTTATTTAATGTTAGGGGGTTATGGGTTTTGTCATTGAAGAGTTAGAGCAATTGAATTTTAAGTAGTTTATAGCTGTAAAAGTTTTTGACCACTGATTAAATTCAGTTGTGGTATGAATAATAGGGTCAGATATCTATTCAGCCTTACTATTTATATTGTTTCTAATTTCCTAGTTTATGATTCTCTTGATATAAATTGATTTTATATTAGGTATAGTTAATTTATTTTTAATGGCGTAATAAAATATTTTATTTTTGATATGTTCATCAGATGAGGTATAATTTATTAGTTGTGTAGTATGTCTGTTAGTGTAATATTGATTTGTATTATGATGGTAGAGGATGCGTTTCTTAGATAACGTGTGAGTTGTATATTAGATTGTATTGAGGATAGGGGAGTTTCTAGGGATTTTGTAAATAATTATTATTTTGCAAGTACATTTATTTGTCAAGATGTTTGTATGATAAATTTTGCAATCTCATATATTATGGTTGTATTTGTGGTAATAAACAGAAGGAAAGCTTGGGTAATTTAAAGGTGTTTGATATATGTATTTAAATAGCCAATTGTTAATTTGAGTTCACTCAAATTAACCATCATGATAAAATATAGTGATAGACAAGGAAGATATACATCTTATATAAATATTAAATATACTATAGTAATATTGTAATGAAATAATCAAGACACAGTTCAATATTATCTAGTTCAGATGTTTAGTATATTATATATATCATAATATAAATAATATTTCAAATTATTGTGCTGATAATGCAAAGTATTAAAATGATTAATTATCATAGATAGTTTAACAGTATATGTTGGTATATTTTAACTGAACATCTTAAATATTTGAACATTCGATGTACGTTTGTTTATAATTTATAAATAATTTAAAATTTTAAATTATTTATATTATTAAAATTTATTAAAATTATATTAATATAAAATTTAAATTTTATAAAAAAGTTATTTATTTGTTATCAAATTTATTTTTAAATAACAATAGTTTTTTTTAATTCATCATGACTAAATTAAATATAAAAAAGTCATTTGTTACATTAGCTAACTCAATAGTGAATTGTACTCACAAGAAAGGTTTATATCATAACTAATCTACTCACTAATTTACTCACTCACCAACGCACTCACTTACTCATTCACACACTCACTCACTCACTCACTCACTCACTCACTCACTCACTCACTCACTCACTCACTCACTCACTCACTCACTCACTCACTCACTCACTCACTCACTCACTCACTCACTAACTCACTCACTCACTCACTCACTCACTCACTCACTCACTCACTCACTCACTCACTCACTCACAATCTCACAATAACTCTCATTTTTAATAGTAAATTACAAGGAACTTTATTATAAAATGGAGAATGAGGTTAGTAATATATTATAAATAAATTTATGATATATGATATATTTATATTTATATATTCATGTTACATTAAAGATAAATTAATTAATTATTAAATATTAATTTAATTATGTTACGAATAAAGTTAATGGCAGAATACTTAAAGACAGAAGAGATGTCTTCTTATATCAAAAATATCGAGAATGAGGTTATTATTTTTAATATTTCGAAAGCGATGTGTCTATAATTCTATTATTTATCTTAATTTAATTACAAAATGTATCTCATATGTGATTAATAAATTATTATATAATGTGTTCATAATTATTAAATTAAATGTAGTAATATAATGTTTATATTAAATATAATTCATATTATAATTTATACTAAGTTACAATCGGCTTCAAAATTAAATAAATATTTACGTGTGGAAAACATACATTTAGAGATGAAGGTAAAACTTATTAGAATATATATATATATATATATACATATATACATATATATATATATATATATATATATATATATATAGTTATATTAACCCTTTTTGTATAAATAGCTCTTTCGTCACATATTTATCGGAATCTCTAGATTTTACTATATTAAATATTTCATTAAATTTAATTTAGTTATATTAAATGTTAAATTAATTAATTATTAAATATTAATTTAATTATGTCACTAATAAAGTTAAAGGCAGAATGTGTAAAGACAGAAGAGATGTCTTCTTATATCAAAAATATCGAGAATGAGGTTATTATGTTTTTAGATTTCGAAGCGATGTGTATAATTCTATTATTTATCTTAATTATAATATATAGATTTAGATTTAAATCTATAGTTTCTAAGTGTATCTCATATGTGATTAATTAACACTTATAATGTAAAAGTAGTCAATATTTGTTAATAATAAAGTGAATATAGTAATGTATGTTTATATTAAATAAAATACATATTATAATATATATTAAGTTACAACCGGCATCAGAAGATATATATATATATATATATATATATATATATATATATATATATATATATATATTCACTTATTTCTCAGTATTAAATATATATTTTGAATTTAGATAAAATATAAATATGTGCACACGTCGTGTATCATGCGATAAGCTTGAAATAAATAGAGTTATATTATTTTATGCACTATTAATGTAAATAGTTAAATAATGATATTAAAATGTATATATTTATTTTAATTTATATTAAAATTAATATATTTTAAATGAAACGAAAATAACGATATAGAACTTATGATTTTATTTCTATTTGATTATTATTTTCAGTAATAATATATGTACTAAGAAAAAAATTTGTCAAATAATTTCAGTAATTTTCGTTAAACACAAATTAAAAATCATTAGTATTAATATTATTATCTAGTTAAACTTGATTAGAAAATTGGTCCCTTACACTCATATATATATATATATATATATATATATATATATATATATATATTTTAGATAGCTGATCAAATCAATAATAGATGATATTGTTGTACTTAGTCATTACATTTGTAATATATAGTTTCAAATCTAAATATATTTATAATAAATGTATCATGATATTTACAATTATTGATAGACATGTTATTTAAAAGTTTAATTGACAGCTAGATATGCCCCTAATTAGGAATATTTTATTTGGTATTGATATTATTTGAAATGCACTTTATCTTATAAATGTGTAAAATCTCCTAAATAAATCATCTACGTGATAATATTATAGAAAGTTATTTTCATTTTAACCACTATTTATAATGCTTATCTACAATATGGTATAAAATGGTAAATATAAAATCTATATACGTAATACATGCAATAAATATCTATATATATATATAAATATGCATATATATATATTATTATTTTTAGATTTAACATTAAATATACAATTATTTGATTACCAGTTAAATGAAAATGTACATATAATTAAGGAATGTGAACATTTAAATGAAGAGGTTTATATAATATCATTTTAACAAATATATTAGTTATGATAATGTTCAACATATAAACGGATGTACGTATGCCAGTCCTGCATTAATTCTTCAATTTCACTAGCTTCGATTATATCTGAATATTTCAATATTCTACATATTAATTTATTTAATAAATACTAATAATTTTATAAATACGGCTTCAAGTTTTACGATTATTTCCCCGACCTAAGTAACCTACACTATTTGAAAAAAGGTTTTCTAGGATATATGAAAAAGGGTTTTCCAGAGTGGTCTGTATTAGAACTCTTTTGAGGGTTTCTTGGATGCTTGAAAATAGAAAACACTTTTGAGGGTTTTCTGGATATCTGAATAAAGGGTTTTCTAAATATCTGTATAATGGTTTTCTAGATATTTGAAAAGAGGGTTTTCTAGATATTTGTAAAAAAGGTTTTATAGATATTTCAAAATAGGATTTTCTAGTTTTAAAACATAAGGGTATTCTAGATCATTGTAAAAGGGTTTTATAAGTTTAAAATAACATGGTTTTCTGGATATTTTAAAAGGGTTTTCTATATACAAATTTTCATATAATTATTACAAAAAATATAATATATATATATATTCATTAAGAAGAAAACTAATAATATTATTTGAATAAAAAATAATAATTAACATTAAAATGATAATGTATAATACACATATATAATTATAAGTATTATAATAAATAATTATGATATATATTACATATTGTACCCAGATAGCTTAAAATATCCTACGTAATAAAATAATAATCTATAAAATTAAACACATTTATTATTTAATATATATAAATGTATAAAATATAGAAACAAAATGAAGAACATGATGAACATTTTTTAATATCCTTCATTTCAAATGCTCATTTTTGATATACTGTATGCCATTTCATTTGTTTATCTGTTTTATTATAATGTATTATTAAATAACGCATAAATAAAATAGTTTATCATATAAAACAAATAATTTATATATTATTATATCAATATAAAAATATCATCCAATCAACAAAACTAGTCATAATTTAAATACATACAAGTTTTTTATAAATGTATTTTTATATTAAAATTAAAATTAACCTCTATTATTCATATATAATGAATGGTCAATGTCCATTGTTCATCCACACATTATAGATACCATTGTTGATTTTAATGAGATCTAATATATGGTATTACATTATTGAAAGTATTTTATATATATAAATATATATATATGTGATATATATGATACATGGTTAAAATTGTTTATCTATTAAATATATAAATAAATTACTATCATAATAATAATAAAGATTAATAAAGATTAAATTACATTTTTAAATGTACAAATATTAAAGTAAAATAACTGTAAAAATATCTAATATATATATATATATATATATATATATATATATATATAGCAAACCTAATTCCGGTATATTCTCAATATATTACTTTACTTTACAATTGCTTATCATTTGTTTTCTTAATATTAGTAGTATTCTGGATCATATCATGTCTGTTTTAACGAATATAGATAATAAAAATCACATATTTATAAAAAATAATTTCTGATTATTATATAAATATAAATTTATATATATATAAGTGTTAATATCATTATTATAAAATATCATAAATATATGTATGCTTCTTAATAATCTTATTATTATTTTACAAATTGTATTTGTATTTAGATATAGTTATGTTACAACATTATATATAAGAATAAATAACATCGTTCTACACACACACACACACACACACACACACACACACACACACACACACACACACACACACACACACACACACACACACACACACACACACACACATACTCGCATACACACATACTCATTACTTACCTTGACACGCTACATTACTTTTATTTTTAATTTTACTATATCGTTCATTTTTATTCGTATGGTTCCACATTGTAGAACATTTATTAATATATGTTAAATTCTATGTGGTTAATAAATTCTTCAAAAACACACACACACACACACACACACACACTCACACACAAAAACACACATACATATATATATATATATATATATATATATTTATATATATATATACATTTATATATTCATATATAAAATTTATTATTTTTAAATTTATAATATATATTATATTTGAAAATAATATAAACTGTTTACAAATTATATAATACAAACCTTATAACACATTATAAAATATATATTAATTTTAATATATCAAAATATTAAATAAAAAATTAAATTTATATTTATAGTTAAATGATGCAAATGGTACCAATGAAGAATTGAAATCTACAATTATTTCCAAAGATGATTTGGTATAATTAAAATAATTATTTAAAATGAATTTAAACAAAATTATAGAAATTTTATTATCATTTTCTAAATATTCTTTATTGATAACATATACAATTTCCACGTAGTTAAATACATATGAAATATATTTCGAAACACAAATGGAATCAGACGCATTAACAGAAGAAACGGTTTAAATACATATACATAAATATTAATTTTACATAAATAGTTAATTTACATTAATTAATATTTCTATACAATTTTATTGTAATATAAAGAATAGTATAATAATTTGTTCATGAAATATTTGTTTATAGTTCAGATCAATTTTTTATTAATATTAATATTAATATCAACCCCATAATAATACTAATTATTATTAACTCATTCGTATAAACTATTTTAAGGCGAGTTCTATAATTTAATTCATTAATTAACTTCAGCTAATTATTTAATACTATGATATTTTATCTACAAGTAAGATTCATGCGTAAGATACCACTCAGCATTTACAAATTTGATAGATTTTATAGTATTCTCACATAAAAACATTCTAGGTCATTTCTCCAACTTCCACATCATATTCAATTGCTAAAACTACACTATCTGAATATTTCAATAGTCTATATATTAGCTAATTTAATATCGCTTCAATATTTACGATTAGTCTCTCGACCTAGGATAGGTTTAATCCTAGACTTTAATTTACCAAACGTTAATATTGCAGTGCTGAATATATATATATATAAAATGTATATATTCTTGCAAAAATTCGCTCTCCCATCCAAAAACTTTCCGGGGTAAAATAAATCAAAATGAATCATTCCCATTCAAAATTTAATTTAATATTCACTATTACTAAATATTTAACATTAAAATTACAAAAACAAGTTACATTGAATTGTAATAGTTTTTAATAATCATACAATCTCAATATTTGTGTTATTGTTGTATGAATTCATTATTATCTTTATATGATTTTTTACTTTAATGTATAAATATTATTCTACATTGAATCTATATTATTTTCATCTCAATCAATATTGTATTTAAAATTTAAATATAGTTAATTATATGATTTATAAGAAAATAATATATATAGATAGAAGCAAAAGATAA
This sequence comes from Osedax frankpressi, assembly GCA_964035775.1. Taxonomy (NCBI): domain Eukaryota; kingdom Metazoa; phylum Annelida; class Polychaeta; order Sabellida; family Siboglinidae; genus Osedax; species Osedax frankpressi. Next base: position 6,847,284 of record OZ038315.1, on the reverse strand, counting down.
AATAATAGAGGAACTGCGTTTATGCAATGATGATAAAGATAAGGAGGTTTGACATTAACGTATGCTAAATTTAATGATATATTTATTATTTATATTATGATATTATTATTTATATACATATATGTAAAAATTATGTGGAATGTTCTTAAAACTGAAGTCAAGATCGACCAATATGTAACAGGACAAGTTTAAATAGATTTAATTATGTATTATCTTCTAAGTTTGTGCATTTTTATATTCAACAGAGATAAATATTAAGGGTTTTTAATAATTATACAATGATATTTCTGAAAAGTTGATTCTATCGAGATAGATATTTGTATATAAACTGATTTTATTCATAAATGAATTTATATATTATAATGTTTTATATTATTTAATTAATTTATGTATTAGTAATTATATTAGTATAGCAATACTTAATATAAATATAGCAAAACGATATAAACTAATATAGAAATAATAAATGATTTTATAAAAATAAAGTCAATTATAACTTTCTAAATATGTTTCGTTAATACAATATTAATATGTTATTAGTTAAAAGAAAATAGAGATCTATTTGAAAAAATTAAATTAAAAGAAAAAGAGGTTTAATTATATTATAAAATCTACATTTTGTACAATACACTATTATTGACAATTATTATTGTTAAATCTGACTTATATTTACCATTATTACTAATTTTAAATACAGTTAACCCGTGCGCAGTTTATGAATCAGCATAATCAAAAAATAATAAATAAACTGCAACAAAGGTAATTTAAACTATATATGCCTGTACACATATATATATATATATATATATATATATATATATATACATATATATATATATATATATATATATATATATATATGTATTTGTGGGTGTTTGTTTGTATGTGTCTGTCTGTATGTGTGTTTGTGTGTATGTGTGTGTGTGTCTGTGTTTATATTTGTATAATTCGTTGGAAATGAATTATTAAAAATGATATATTCACTAAAATGTTAACAATATTATTAATTATGTACTGGACTTTTAATATCTATTAGAAATTGTATTTATTATTATTGTAAAATATTCCAACATCGATAATTTAATTAAGATAATTATTTGTTATTCGATAAATTCAATTATAATTACGATTGTATAAATATACTTTATATGATTATTTCTTTAAATTACACATACTATATTCATTAATATATATAACAAATAAATTTATAGGTTAACTATAGCAAATAAGAAAACTAAGAAAATGAACCCATGTTCCTATAATATACAAGACGTCATGATATATTGTTTATATTTATATATATATTTATCTTTTGTATACATTACCACTTGTTGATCGTGTGCGATCCGGTTCAGAAAACGGGAGAAGTCAATACAAATATTAAGGAACTGGTCACTCCTTGGGATTTGGTCAATCCCATATGGGTCTAATAAACCCGAGACCTCCTGTCTGATACCGGTAGCATCCTCTTTAACCCGTTTTAATATATGCAAACTATAATTATATATATATATATATATATAATATACAATGCACATTATGTATATATACCATATATATACATAATAGTATACTAAATAACAACATTACTCATGTTGTCTATTGTACATTATTGTAAGGCATTTACACTAATATCATGCTCTTCATACAATAAATTTGCAATAACATATTTACAAAAAAGAATACACTTTATTTCATAATAAATATTTAAACAAATTTATTTTATTTATCTATTTTCTGAAATTTTAATTTAAACCTTATCGGAAATTATTAATATTAAATTACAGTTAGAATGCAATTGAATATTTATTATCATGTAATTACACAATTATTATAATTTATTATCATGTAATTTCACTATTATTTATAATTATTAATCATTTAGATATATAGATAGATTGATTGATAGTTAGATATATATTTAATTCCATTAATAATAATAATACAAAGAGAATAAATATTAAAAAAGACTTAAAAAGGAATACTTATATCATTATAATTTGTAACGAAACAAGAATATATGATTTCTGAATTCTAGTTTCATCTAGATAACCCACGAAATAAAGGAATTTAACACTCGGCCAATATCTATTTAGATTTGGCCATTATTTATTAACGTTATTTAACAGAAAAATATTATATATATATATATATATATATATATATAATTAGGAGTTATTTAGCTTTATTTGTAAATTTTACATTAAATGAAGTATATAATAATCAATAAATTGGAAATCCAATGATAATTAGGAATTTCGCTCAAATAGCAATACAAATGATAGTTATTTAAATTTTAGAAAATATGTTAGATCTTATAGAGTATATTATGATTTAATAATAAAGTAATATTGTTCTTTTTTTATTATATATTCTGTATTATAAGCATACTTTTCCCCAGAATTCGACATTTTAATGAATCTAAAGCAACATGAGTTATATCAAGTAAATTTCAACTAAACTCGAGATAAACTTAGGTAAATAGCGAGAAAAATTATAGTTAATCTTATGAAAAATGTATGATAAACAAATTTTAAACTCATATAAATAATGATATGTTAAATTTATGTAAATAGTGAGATAAATAAGAGATAAACATCTGTAAATAGTGAGATAAAGAAAATAGAATACGGTAGCGATCTGAACCTCTATTAAATCGTCCATCAATGCTATGACCATATATGGTAGCTTTAGCTCCGGTATAGATGAAGATAATCTGTGTATTTATTATAAAATAAAATAATTGTTTCCCGAGGGTTATACAAGAAGGGCATATAGTCGTTGTATTAGCCATATAGTTTTAGCTTTACATATATTCAGATATCATATATAATGCATATGTTGATTAAAATATAGTTATAATTATATTATATATATATATATATATATATATATATATATCTTCACTTATTTCTCAGTATTAAATATATATTTTGAATTTGATTCATAATATATAGGTATATTTGTGTATAATATGTTAATAATGTGTTTGTTTTCTCGGAATACTATATTAAATTAATTTCTATATTTTTAAAATTGTATGTGATTTTTTCGATTGGTTTATTTTTTATAAAATATTGTAGAAAAGAAGTATGATTGAATATATTAAAGTCACACCCTAAATAAATTTTAAAAGGTTTTTAATATGAAGAATGAAAAGTATTCAATATATGCCGACGAGTACTTATAGATACAAGAAATATTAAATTTAAATATTAAATATAATATATAAATAAATATATTTATAACTATATACTATTATTATTTAATTAGTTTACTTATTTAGATACGTATATAAATATGTTAAAATACAATATATATATATATATATATATATATATATATATATAGTAATATTTCAAGTATTTATATAGCATGCGTGGCCTATATATTTCTATATTATATTATATGTTATATAATATTATTGTTATCATATGATATCGTTATATACGATAACTATATGTGTATAAGATAAGCAAATTAATCCGAAAATATCGATCTAATATTTTAGATTATTATTATTTAGAAAATTGTTGAGTTAACACATAAAACCCTGTCTACTTATATTTAGTTGTAGACATACAAAACGTATAAATTAGTCTAAACGATCACAAAATATCTATAGGGTACCATATATATCCATCTACATATATATATATATATACTTATACATATTTGTATGTGTGTGTGTGTGTGTGTGTGTGTGTGTGTGTGTGTGTGCGCGCGCGCGTGCGTGTGTGTGTGTGTGTGTGTGTGTGTGTGTATATGTATATATATAATTAAATATAAGTACATACATAATCATATAAAGTTAACTGTTTCAACGAATTATCTAATCATTCGGGGGGGAAAAGATTATATAATATAAGTGCATAAATATTGTTATATAACACTTTTATTAAATAAATAATGTTTACAATTTAATTAATATTTAACTTATGCATATATTGATAATAGAGGAAATACATTATAATATATTCTTGATTTTAGTCATTATTATGTAGGGTATGCTATCATGAGCTCACATATTTTGGCGTTCCTATATATAATTTATATTAACATTAACATTAACCTGTAACATCGTATTTAATACGATAGAGTTAGGTAACATAGAATGCTGAATTCACTGAATTCAACTCCCCAGTATCTAAGTATTACATCCCCCAAGAATAATATTGTATAATAGCTTTTGCGACACTCTCTATAGGAATTACTAGATTTTACGTGTTTTTCATTTTTTACTACGTCATTAGATATTAATATAATGAATATAAAAGTATCTATAATATTAAATAAAACATAAATATACATCATTGTATGTTGTCTAATTAAAAACAATACATTTTGAATATATCAAAAATATTTACAAAAATTGTTTAATTATCTGTTTCAATTTGCCTACTATTATTTTATTAATATTTATATTCAATAAATGTATATACTTAATTATGTACAAATCTCATAAAAGTTATAGATAATATAATAATCTTTACAATTGTTAGTAAATTAAATAAAAATATTGAATATAGAAACCATTTTGTTATATAAACGACAACGAATATTACGTACGATTTACGGTTATAATAATTTAGAATAAGCATGCATGCAAAATATTTTTTAAAAATATTTTAAAAGATCATTTTAAAATAAAATACTGTAAGAATTTAATTTATTGATATTTTACAAAGTTAAATATGTGATTTATTTATATAAATGGTAATAGAAATTTCTCAATAATACAATTATCTATCATTTTATTTTAGAAATATTAAAATTGATTAAATCTATTAAATCTATGATGATTTATTAATTACACACATTTGTGTTTTTTTAAACATGTTGTTATAAATATATACCTTATTTACAACTAAATATATTTATAAATAGTAAGTTATTTTATAGTATATATTACAAGCAGTATGTAAGTTTAACAAAAAAGATTGCTTCACAAAGTATAAAAACAATATATTTAAAAGAGCTTTGTTTCAATCGGTGTTTCAATCCATTTCAATTTTTTATATTTTTGAAAGAAAAGCATTCGTGGTATCTTTGTAGGAGATATATGTAGGAGATGTGGCTGTTTGTTATTAGACAGATAATTGTTGATCGAGTATTGGGTTGATAATCATAAAATATAACAATACATATATGATAGCAATATATAACTTGATATGATCATTATCTAGAGTAAAATCAATCTATAGAATTTTTTTTAAAATGTAAATTGATTAATAACAAATAATAATTAATAACAATTAATTGATAAAACCTGTTCTCTTCTGATAATCCATTGATGACGATACAAGGTAATTGAACACATGTAATCTATATATTCATTGTATTACTTAGGGCTGACTCATCATTGTGGACATAATCTTATAAAGATCTGTTTTCGATGTCTTTCGGATGGATATTTTTCACAACTAGATCTAGCAGAAGTACTTCTATCTCGTCCAGTAGAATTACTCCAACCTATACTAATATATCAACTTACAAGTACAGTTTTCAATTTTCATTGAGAATTGAGAATAGCTTTTCAATTAGTATTGTATAATCGTCGTAAATCACTAATATTCTAAGTCATTATTACAAATATTTGAGAAAAAAACGTGATGTCACGATGATAATTCACATTATTGATACAATATAAATGTTTAAAGTACCTCGTAGTTTAGGATCAGCATTTGAAGTGGATACAAACCAGGACTCTTGTCTGGTTCTACTTAATAGTATATGATACAAGAAAGATATTGCGGGTTAAAAAAATTTAAATAAAATAATTTGAAATTATAATAAACATTATATTTTTTATGATATATCTCAAAATTAGAAAAAGATAGAATATTATAATTTGTAAACATTTAAAAATACGTCCTTTTTTATAAATATCATAAAATTTGTTTTTATATATCAAGTTATATACGGAATATTTTAATATATATTTATTATTAATGCCGTAAAATGTAATTATTTTTTAATTTAATAAATCAATTTTATGTTATATATAATTATTTCTCCCTATCTCGTGTAGAAATAATTTTCTTAAATTTTACAATACTTTTCAATTTATTTATATTATTTTTACATTCTTTATATCACTTTTTTGATAACAACAATTTTGTATTGTTTCTTATGATTAGTAAGTTTAATGTGTTAATAAATATAGATAAAAATTTTCAAATATATATAAAAATATTATTTTAATCCATAAACGAATACATCATTGTATATAGACTATTATGGATAACTTTTTTAAAAATATAATATTACTTATATAAATTTTGTAATCTATTGTATTTAAATGATTTTTATAATATGTATATTTTGAATTCTTATAAATATATTACTATAAAATAATTTTCTAAATAATTATATTCAATTATGAGACGATCCGTGACGTTGACGCAACCAAGGATTATTTAATATAGTTTTATAATTTTTTTAAGGATAATAATATAAATGTATTACTTTTGACGATCTTTGACGGATTTGACCTATTGATCCCGAATAAAAAATCTGTAATGATGTAATGTTGTAATGAATAATATTAATCATTTTTTAACATTTTTGCAAAAATAACAATTATTTACCATAATTTATAGATTGATATACCTTTATGAATGACCACTGAACACTATTTTACACTGTATAGAATTAAAATTAAATTGTTAGTACTAATAAAAGTATATTTTATTATTTAAATTAATTTATTCGCCATTTTATAAAATAAAAAGCATGCTTTTTTTAAATAGAGAGGAAACATTTCACAAATTATTACAATTTACTACATATTTCTATTGAAGATTTTAGTAGTCTATTATGAATTATATGTATATATATTGAACAATTCAACCCAATAAACATTTATTGTCACTATGCTATCACATTTATTGTCACCAAATGTTCAAAATGTTCCTGTTTTAATAAAAAATGTTAATACAAATTCTAAATAAGCGTATTCAAAATACAGTGACTAACATTTATAATAATTGTGATTCATTATGATGATTCATAGTATAATCTGTAAACTACAGAGAATTAAATATTAGTGACATATAATAATATATTATAATTCATATATACGTCATTATATATACATTCAAGCGCAAGTTATTGCGATTGCAATCAATAAAGGATAGGATTAAACTGGTGGGTATGATATAGTGGATACTGATTAAGCGAAAGAAATGTGTGTACAATAGGCCATTTCTGACGTTTTAATTTAGTTGATCAAAAAACGCAAATACCCTCCCAAATCCTAATGAAATTTGATGCTTGTTTCAAAAATACTAACTTGAGTATCCAAAAATGAATATCCGCTTAGGAATTTTACTTTTTAAAAATCGAATTTTATTTTATTTTTCACGTTTTAAAAAAATTATTTATTAACATTGATATTTCAATTTTAGTATATTTAATAATAATTATTTCGTAACATATATTTAAATAAAATGGTATAAAAAATGTTGTATAAATATATCGTATTAAATATATATCATATATTAATTAAATTAATATTTAATTGAAATTATCATAAATAATTTGCCTAACAACAAAAATATGATAAACAATATTATAGTATATAGTATTTTATTATCTTTGTTTTGACTAAAATATAGTAGCAATAAAATTAATAGATTTAAATTTTTAATTAATAAGAATATTTATAAATGTATTATATATGTGTATGATATTTGTATGTTATAATATATACAATATCGTATACATATACTATTTTAATTAAGTTTTTAAAACTTTATTTAAAGTTTATAGAAATGCTATTAGTTTATATATACAATCTAATATACCAAATTATATTACTTAAATAGTAATTATAATATTATTTTAATACAACCATTACATTTAAATAATATCTATTTATTAATATAATTATTAAATATATTTTTATTATTTTATAAATGGTAAAATTGTTATTATTCCTATTCAAAATATAATATATAATGGTTTATTTAAACACAATAAATAATTAATTGAAACATAATAGAATACAATTTATTTACAGATTATAATAACTTTAAGATATTTCGATTGATTGAGCCATGTAATTTTCTCTCATGCTCACTAGTTACAACTATTTGGTTTAATCGTGTGTAATTATTAACTCTAGGGTAGCATTTTTTAACTGTCGCCACCCCTCTTTCTGCCAAATCATTGACAGCATTAATAAATATAGTATTCCCTAATCTTCCTAATCCACTAGCATCATTATTATTTATAAGCATTTTGATATGATTTACATCTATATTTAATATATGAAATAAATTAAAAGAAATTATAATATCATGTTGATTGATTATCCTGTCGATTCTTTTAAATTTATGATTATCTTCTCTAGACATATATTCCATTTTATATATTAAAGAATTCGGTTATCAAATAATGCAAATACCGCTAAACTCGAATTAATATAATCTAAATGATTTTCAAATTTCTGTATAACAGCATTTGCAATATTCGTATCACTGAATTGATTCAATTGAGAAATAAATTCCAAATCATTTAAAGTGGCACTAATTGGGGACATTCTAGCCACTATGGTACATATAATAAAACTACAAATTCATTAAATTTCTTTATATGATTGAATGTTTCATCACTCATCATCATCACTTCTTTTGCATCAGCAATTAATTCAATCTAAATATATTTGAATATTTATAAATATAATAAACTAATTAATTAATATCAAATAATATCATTTAAACTCAAATATAAATTTCTATAATAAACCTTAAGGGAATATAATAATTTAGATATCCATCTTGAATTTGACATAGATCCAAGTTTTCTAACTTCTATCGTATTGATTCCCAAGTAGTAAGCACATAATTCAACTAATTCCTGGTTATCATTTCTTTCATGTACAATTTCTAGCTGTCTTTCGTACTTACTTATTAATGTAGCATTTTGATTACGCCATCTGTTGATTAATGTTTTGTTGAGTATAGTCCAATGGCGAAGTAAGGGTTTAAACATTCTAATATCTGGTACATCCCCAATCATATTAAAGTTTGCCTTAAAAGCTGCATTTAATAAAATTTCAAATATATGGTGTCTACATGGAATATTTAAAAATTGGCCAAATCTTCTATTTAATCTTGTGACAACTCCATTATGTCGACCAGTATTTGTGGCGGTTGTATCATAGCATAAACCCGCTACAGAATGTTCCAACTGCCATGTTGTCAACACATCTACAATTGAACTATATATATTTGATGAATTTCCATTCTGAACTATTCCTACACCTATTATAGTACTCTTATCTTCCCAAACATATTGTAGACAAATGGGTGTTACTTCAACAAAATCCGATCTGGACCTATAATATAAATAGTTAATACATTATCAGTAATTTATATATATATATATATATATATATATATATATTATGGATATTTTAATATAAACCATTTTAATATATCAAGATTATTCATTCGTTTTCCATCAAAATGTATTATAACTTTACCTTTATTTATATTTTCCTTTATATAGTTATAGGTAATAATTCTATACTGGTCTCTTCTTCTCCATGTTGTTGAATTTGAATGATAGTATTTAGAAATATTCTCCCTATTATTTATGTTATCCGCAGTAATTCGTGTTAGCTGTAAAATAATTCACAGTATATATATATATATATATATGTGTATATATATTAATATGTATATATATATTCATATATATGTATGCATTTTAAATTGTATATAATACCTGTGAATGTGTAAGTCCGCATCTATCAGCATTTCTTGCAATATTAATATTTATAGCGAATTTCTTTCTTCTTATTATTCGTCTTTCATAATATGGTCTAAAATCTCCATCATCACCTCCATCATCATCTCCATTATCAACTCCAACATCATCTCCATCATCCTCTCCATCATCCTCTCCATCATCATCTCCATCATCCTCTCCATCATCCTCTCCATCATCATCTCCATCATTATCTCCATCATTATTTCCATTATCATCCTCATCATCATCATCTCCGTTATTATTATATTCATCGTCACCATCACCATCACCGTCATCATTACCATCAACGTCACCATTGCTCTCACAATGATCGCAACCAACACCACCATTACTCTCACTGCCATCGTCATCAACAACATTGCCTTCTCCACCGTCATCAACACAAACATATCCACTATTTCTACAATATTCATGATCACCATCACTACCATCTCCGCCAACATTATCTCTACATTTGCCATCAACACCACCAGAATCACCATAGCCACCATATACATATTCTCTACTAATACCAACATCATCTCCATTACCATTATCACCATCGCCACCATTATCACGATAACCAGCATTAATACCACCACCAATATTATCATCACCATTAACATCTTCATTTGTACTTCTAATAACTAAATAATTTAATGATATATAAATATAGTTTTTAAATGTGAATATTATAATTAATCAATATTATATAATAGTATATGCTTTTAAGTAATCATATTATATTAATACAAGCGCAAGACATTGCGAATGCAATCAATAATTAAACTATTAATTTCTGTATATAAATTTATATATATTACAAATCTGAGTATGTATATAATGTATTTAAAAACGCAATATTTTATGTGAAACAAATCAGAAATCGATATAATATAACATATTTATGACATAAATAAAATAATATGATATGCTTGTTATATGATATGCTTGTTATATTATACGACTATGAACATTAAATTTATTTAAATTTATTTTTAAAAAAACATATATATATAAAAATATATATATACCAATCGAAAAACTTAAATGCAAATATACTAATTATAGTATATGAGCATTCCCTAGCATCAAATTTAATAAATTTATTTTAAAGACAAATGGTAGTCTATTTACATGTATATATTGATTTCCATATAAATTTATATATATTACAAATCCGAGTATGTATATAATGTATTTAAAAACGCGATATTTTACTTGAACCAAATCGAAAATTGATATAATATAACATATTTATGATGTAAATAAAATAATACGATATGCTTGTTATATTATACGATGATGAACATTAAATTTATTTAAATTTATTTTTATAAAAACATATATATAAAAATGTATATATACCAATCGAAAAACTTAAATGCAAATATTCTAATTATAGTAGATGAGCATTCCCTAGCATCAAATTTAATAAATTTATTTTAAAAAACCAACTCGGAACCATGCCAATACGCAGTCGGAAACCTTGCATCGTATAATATATATTATACGTAGCACGCTAATGATTATATATTGAGTTAATTAGTGTAGTTGTGTAACCGTAATTTGATTATCATTGTTAATGTATTTAAGTTATTTAAAGAAAAACCCACACGGGACTAAACCTAAATCCAAACATATACTTTATAATTATTGTTTACGAATATAGTCCGACATCAACTTTATTTCGATATATTCTAAAAAAAATCCGCATAGAACCCAACTGCAAACTTAAAAGCGCAAGACATTGCGAATGCAATCAATCGAATTCAACTATTAAGTTCTGTATATAAATATATTACAAATCAGAGTACGTATATAATGTATTTAACAACATAATTTATATAGTTATTTAGTTAACATAGTTATATATAATATGTTTTATATAAGCAATGTTATAGGCAATGGTCAAGCGCGTGACATTGCGAATGCAATCAATAATTAAACTATTAATTTGCAAATTTGAAATAGCATCTTATCCAGTTTAAACATTAAAATTTAGTAAAGTATATAATAGCCTATACCTTTCTATATACGCATATAGAGATCCCGAAAACGAAATGATTCATTGAAATGCGTGAATAAGATATTAACTCGATTCATTCTACATTAAAATTACAGTAAATAAGAAATAAAAATGTAATTTAATTTATTAAAAATTAATAATGTTTTTGCCTCCCTTTATTATTATTGTACCCCTCGGGACAGGGGTACAATAATAATCCCTCCCCCTCCCCCTCTCCCTACCCCTCTGCCTCCCCCTCTCCCTATCCCACCAATGTCTTTTGTTCTTCCTATTGGAATATTGAAAATATAATATTGAATTATAATATACAAAAATGAAATTATTTTGTTACTATACTAATTCAGTTTTTAATGATTTGATATATGTATATAAATTAAAAGTGTAGTTATTATACAAAATATATATATTATTAAAACTAACTTGCAAATGTTTTATTTTAATTTACTGCATATAAGATATACAAATACGAATATGTAGTCTTGTTAGTTAATAATTATTATTTAAAATAATAGTTTAACTAAAACTAAGATAATATCCGAAATTATGTATAATTGAAATAACTAACTTGTCCTTAGGGACGGATTCGATGTTTCTGCGTAGTAATTAAAAAATATATTAATATTTATATTCTATAATAAAATAGTATAAATAAAATGTCGAGTTAGTTAATAATGTAATACATATATAATTTGAATATTTATACTGGATTTAACCATATTTACCATTATAAATATACATTTACTTAACTATCTTATTTATAATGATCTATGTTTATTGTAAAATTAATATTATTACCAACATTATTTTTTAAATAATTTTAAAAGCTATAGGTGTAGAAGACAGTCGAGATTCTGATTTCTATCAATTTGTCCAGAGTTGACCATAGCTCTAGTTCCGTTAATGGTTATTGGTGCATCTTATAAATATGACAGGTGTGCCAACCTTAAATGTTAGTTTATGAGGAGGCATTCCGGATATATTTAATGAATTTCAAAATTCTGAACTATAATATGTAGACCGAGAGATATTGCCCGCGGGTTGGTTCAATCTGGTAATATTTAAAGGCAAATTGAACGTGGAGGGCAATGTCCTACCTCCAGACAATAACATCGAGGCGATGCCAGACGAAGCGGTTGCCAACACTGCACCGACGTTACGAATAAGATAGGAAATCATGTAATTTATTAAAAATGTTTTACCTGTAACACCGGGTGCATCTATGAACATAATTCCTCCGTGACCAACCTCGATCATAGAATGAAGTCGGTTAAATAACTCAGTTTGATCGGAGTTGAGGTTCTGGATAGACTCGACAAATTCATTGGATACTTGTTCGATACTTGCCGATCATAAGTTCCGAATTCCGGGTGAGGAATTGGAAAGGAAGCTAAATTATCACCTATAGCTTCAAAGTTACACGAGATAAGCAATAAGGCATGCAAACGATTTCATTGGTGATTTCATTGCGATTGTTAGATAAACCAGCAAACAAGAAATTGCAAAGCCTGCATAGTTCAACGGGTTGTTGTGGTTCGCAGTGCAGTAAGATAACGGCGAAAAGTCGCCTCAATCTGTTTATACTCCGCGAGGGTACGGCATCTTCGATGGGTTTCACCAAGTAGTGGTCGTCGTCCAGTATACCCATAGCCGACCTCGTGGCAGCCATGAAGAACACCGCTGATAGTTCTCAAGTGCTCGAAACTTTTCGGACCTGTTCGATATATTAGTAACAGGCGAAGGTAAAATAACTCACTGGTTTTAGGTGAAATCTGAGAGATTCTACCTAATTAAGCATTTTTACCACTTCGTAACCTTCGCTCCCACCTTTTGTCCATGTGTACCAATGAGTTAACTCAAAATAGAACAGCGATGAACCAAAAATATCTTGTGTGCACAACCTAAAAATATCTATTAATTTCGACAATACCAACACCGAAGGAAAGTTCTCGTGAATAGGAAATTTGAGAATTCTCCACGTTGCCTTATTGGATCCGACGTATCGGGTGTTCCGATACTCTCGGATTTCGTCCAGGTTATCGCTGGTATTGCGAATCACGAAGGTCGATTTGTCTGAACCTTTGTTTACGTATTCAATACGTATCTAATGCTCCGAACCATCGTACACAACTCTATGTTAATGCGACACGACAAATACCTGGATAGAAATGGATTGTAAGATAATATATTCGCATTAGAGATATGTTTATTTCTAACAAATGCGGTACGACCACCTTAATCAACCGACAGCCGACGCTAGAGGAGGATATCCTCGATTGTCGAGTCGCTTTTCCTCTGCATAGGCTTTCAGGAAGACTTTGCTACAACGACTAACACCCGTAGTCTGACATGACTTTGAATGTCCGTGGAATATGTACGTGGTTGCGATGGCTAACGATTCAAGATCCGCATCGATATCCGGAATCTCTACGCAGATGAGTTCATCTACTTTGATTAGACTTGATAATCTGACAATCCAGCAACCAGATCAGAATGTGGGCATTGGGTAAACATCGTTTCTGAAATTCTATAGAATATAAGTAATCGATTACCTCGCCTATTTTATCTGACTTGAAAAATTGTATTATTTCTTTCAATTTCAAGCGGAAAACGCAAGAAGTTATGTCTGGCCAATCATAGACCGGCGGGCAAATTCTCTGTAATCTCGCGCCACGACTGATTACACGTCATGGTTACGAACAGCGTAGGCCTACCATAGGGATTCGCATAGGTTAAAGTATTTAACTGCTTCTCGAATATGTACCGAAGTCCGCCTGTATAACTGGGAGACAGTATAATACGCTGTCCGATATCGCATGGATTCAGATCCTCATCGCGCATACGATCTACTATCCGCTGGTACTGGCCAGTGCGCCGAGGTCGTAGAATATTAGAGTGATAGGTCAGCCTACGCAATTCTATCTTAGTATAGGCATCGACAATAAACTGAAAATACAATGGGGGAGCCATGTGCAGTTGCTCATCTTCAGTTCTGATCATCGAGTAGTAGAGGATGACTTTCAACTGTCAAATTAAGGCTGTAAGTTAACGTACTGAAAGGAAATGGTAAGGGAAACTGTAGGCTATCGTACATTTGATTCAAGTCGGATACGTATTCGTAGTGGTCGTCGCATCTACGCAATACTAAATCTCTAATGAAGGGCTCGTCGTCGGGCATTAATACCGCGATATCATTAGATACAGGTCAATTATACCTTCCCTCATGCTCGCCATTTGACGGATTGGGATTAGCTACCAAAACTAAGGAACATTGGCTGGCAAGTAACGCAGATGGCATACGATGCCATACTGTGTCCTTATATACGGTAGTTATAGTAATTGTGTCTGATCCTGGCGTACTTCTTTACATGCCAAACTTGTCTATACAATCTAACCGGATTGTATGCGTCCAATCTCTCGGGCACAATTTCAGTATCTCACTCTGTAAAATAATAAAACATCGCATATTAAATCTTATAGTTATGGAACAGAAACTGAAGATATTACTATCGAGAGTTTACTACGATATAAAGTATTTATTAAGTTAAATCTACTGATTTGATAAATTTCTCTTCTCCTTCATTGAACAGATCACTGAGTAAATAAGAAAAAGAAATGCTATAATATTCAAAATAAGTGAAGCAGAACTCTCATGCTGTAGTGATTGAGAAGATGCATCATCAGATCTTTCTAAGGGATGAGCCACCGTTATTGATGCGGTCGCGGTTACAGAAGTTGAGGGTGTTGCCATTGCCCCCAATGTAGCTTCAGATGTAGCCACGAGGAAGGCGAAGTGAGATCGTGTAACGTAGACATAGTCGGGGCATCAACACAGCGAATATTATATACATCGCGGGTATTCCCAAATAAAACTATGCTGGGTTTTGTCTACGTATAGTGATTCTCAAATCACCGCTAGGCACAGCATAGAGTAGCTGATCAGATATTGCCGTTATGCGAAGGGTGAGCCTTGCGTCTAAAAAGAGATATTAGTATATTTTTACGAAAATGTCATAGTTGATGCATTGTAATAAAAATATCGATTTGAAAAAATAATACCGAATTAAATAGTTAACTGGTTTCGATGTTAGGAATTCATATATATATATTTTTTTTGATAAAATAAAGTTGAATAATTGTAATCCGCAAAATATATCATTAAGATTATATACAGAATATTAAACATATTTTAACTGGGTAGAACAGCCTTATACTAATTTAAAATATCAATAGATATATTATATATTGTATGCATAGTTTCAAGAATATGTGCTATAGAGATAGAATATTTAAAAATAAATTTAAAAATAAATTATACAGATATATGTAATATAAGTCTTGTATAATTCTGAATAAGTATCCACATTTTAATAATCTATGCAGTGGCTTCTGTAATTACTATTAGAAATTATTAGAAATGAATGTATTCTTGGAAACAAATTGTAAAGCATGTATTGTAATTGGCAATATAATAATGGAAAGCTATATAACTATACTATATAATATTATTAGTTACTTATATAATTGAGAATATAATAATGGAAAGATATATAACTACTATATAATATTATTAGCTACTTATATAATTGACAATATAATAATAGAAAGCTATATAACTATACTATTAGCTACTATGATATATGTATATATCATAGTATCAAATAAACTGTATGTTGTAATATATCCTTAATGCAAATGACATTAGTGCTGTAGTAATCACAAATTATTCACTCGTAATCAACGAATTACTTTCGAGTAATTAACGCACGCATTTTTGAAAATAAATCAGCGATGTATATAATAGCGCTTAGAATAGGATAATGATCCCCTAATGGGATAATTATTAGTGTACAAATCTTAAAATATAGAGATCCTATGTCGTAGCCATAACCCGTATTTACCGGGACATTATACTAATATTCGATTTTTCGAACTTTTTTAGACGCTATTATATTTATCCTGTCTGTGGAGTTCGGGGGCAAAAATTATAAGAATCCGATTTTATTCCCAAACTCCATTTTAGAATACTTATTTTATTATACTAATTAAATTATTTTACCTTTTTTCCATACCTCCGGATTAAATACTCCTCGGAGAAGGAGGCGATCATTATTCGAGTTTTCGAAAAGGTATCGGTAAAGATTTTAGTATTTTACGTCTCCGTCTCTGTAGCCCTATTTTCAATTTGATATTCTATCTTGGGTGTGCTAATCCCTCGGTCGACTACTCAATATTCTCCCCAGGTTATCTTTCAACCCGCGTATGTATAGTTAACTCGAGTTAACCTCACTCCGGTGTGTTTCTTTTATTGTCCTATTTTTGCTGCGGTCGTGTTGTCGATAAATTCGAGGATTTACTTCGCGAGCATTTCTAGGAGACCTCCGAATGTCCCTGGACCTCGGCATCTGCGGGCTTCTAACCCTGCGACGAGCTACGTGGGTATGACTATTCCCCACTTCAGTTACGCGATTTGTCCAACCATTCTCTTAATTCCTAATATGGACATTAGATCTTGCTTGGATAGGACAGTTGCGTGATCTGTGTGTAATGAATATAATGTATATGTCGATAACATTTTTTTTTAAATATATATATATATACGGAATGTATAACCCACATATTAATTAAACCACCATAGATGAGGAAGGCCTAATAATAGGAATCTATGTAAATGAAATTAGGAATCTAATATTCATGATTTATAGTCTAAGAATCAATACGATTGGATCAATATATTATTAATCACGCCTATAATTATTAAAAAGTTCATTAAATATAGAAGTAAAGGGTACATGAATAGAGAACTTAGATTTATTTATATATAGTGAATGAAATTAATTCAACATTTAAAACAAACTAATAAAACACATATATATGGTACAAATATTTGGTCCTTAGATATATATAAATTGGTTAACCATGTGATATATTTTTTAATTGAAACATCAGCTCGTCTTTCTTAATCGGAATCTGTTTCGAATTCTGAATGCAAGAATTTTTTTCCAGAAAGGTTGCTGCTCTGTCAAATATATCTCTGATCTGGGATCAACCAGATTGTCACTATTGAGAATACTCCTAGCATATATAGATCTGTATCTTCACTAATCTTGTTCTATTACTTGCCATGTTTGATCTTTTCGTATTCTCTTTCTCTTTTCCCCCACCTCTTTTTGTTTTACTTGCAGCTCAACAATCTCATCACCGTCTCCAACTCCTCGTATCCGTAATTACCCATAATGGACATGCTTACGTCCTCCGCAACAATTTCCTCTATCTCACTCCCTTCCTACAGTTCATTCAAGTCACTATCCGGGCTTCTGCTCATATCAATCTCTTTTAACCAATGTACCTTTTTTCTCACCATTATTTTTTTGAAATAACCCAATCCATCACGTTTTAGTTATTGCTATTATTTTTGTAACAGTTTATTCTTAACCATTACATATTTTTAACATTTCAACGATAACAATTTGTAAATACAATTACTGCAGTGCTGTATACACAGGAAACGAATACGTAGTTAGGATGTGTGTCTTACGAGGTGTAAGATGGAGTGACCTCAATGTTGCAGATTGATGGCAGTTCGATGAAGCTTTTCTTAAGCCCAAACTCCAGCAGGCATTTCACAAATAGCGAGGCCGGTACTCAAATTTAGAATGCAGGCAGAGACTGCATACTTTATTTTGCAAGTTATTTTCTCAGCTTCTTTTTTACCTATGGTATATTATACCGCAATATTTCCTTTTGTGTACATCATCCAGGTCAGTGATGTCAGATTTTATGGTAACATCGATGATGAGACCAGACTCGTCTAGGGAGATGACCAGGTCCACTTTTAGAACACCGGCTATCGAAACTGGCTTGAGATTATTAGTTTGAAATGTTGATAGAACGATAGGCACGCAGTGAATACAAGATCTTTGGAGAGGCTAAGCTTGTTTAATCGCTGGACTTTTTTTACATTAAATATGTTTTTCAAAAAACTTCAAGCATAACCCTCATATCCTGCAGTTAACAGAGAAAACACCTAAAGTAAGGTATTCTTGGTAAGCCAGCTACTCGCTAACATCCGAATATTTTAGAGATTTTTTAGTAGTTCTAGCCAAAGTCTAGCAGTTTTGGCATTAGGTAATTAGGTAATCCCGAAGAACATTCATACTTTGTATAGATTTCAGCGGAACTCTCGTAATATAATTTAGTTACGCTTGAAGATCTGTCGAAGTATCAATAATTCTGTTTGTTGTGACAATGTCAATTGCAAGGTATGTGCTCGTTACAGTAGTAGGAGTCAGTGGAGAGTTGTCTGCAACACAGAATGTTTCAGGGTTGCATGACTACGGCTTTCTTTTAGCATTCGTAACCATATTCAGCTTAGAGTACTTTGATGCGTTGTTGTTTAGACTGCATGTTTTCATGAGAGCCACCCGAACCCACAAGACACTGAAGACATTCATCGCTAGATGTAAGAAGAACTAGATTGTCGGCTCTGATAAGTAATTAATCAGTTGGATGATGCTCCAGTTGAAATTAAGCAAATCTCTATCCCAGCTGAATGTGAACAAAGTTTGGTGTAGACCTCCTCACTGAAATTGAAGTTTGCTACCACTTTAGCTATCACCAGCCTTAAGTTCAGCAGTGACACGAACTACTGTCTAAATAATATTATATTACATAAATAGATATATTACATACATTTATATATTAACTTGGAACATAAATACCACACAGAATTGCGAAGGTATCCATCGGCATTCCGCGTTCCATTTCTGCTTACTATCTTTTTCTTCTTCATATTCTTCAAAGTACAACTTTTTACAAAATCAATTATTTTATCATCTATCTCTAATGCATCTTTTGGTAAAGCCTTTATTGATACCCCAAATACACTCGCCATTAATTTGGCATAATAATAATTTGATACAAATGATTTCTACAATGATTAATATTTAAAATGATCTTTATCTATCTTGTATTATTTAACAGTATACATTAGTGGTTACACTCCACAAAGCATTGTGCAGCCTCTCTATTGAGAGTTGTGTTCCTTTTCTTTCACACGATACCAATAAGTCTGCACTAATCATCTTTTCAAATACTTATTTCACATAGGGTTGGCATTTCTCATTTATAAATAATGCCCTGGTAAAACAATCATGACACAATTAAGTAAATTCTGTATGAAATCGATAACAAATTAATAATATAAATGCAAATAACAATATAAATTATAATTATAATATTATATTTACCTTCAACTGCAGTTTTATTATAAAAACACCAATCCCCACAATATTGGTGCTATGGTTTATCATCAGTTGGGATTAAATTATAATAACTAGCCCAAATATCTTCAGATATGTTATTGCCTTTTATCTATCATATGATTTGATTATATTTAGTTATATATATATATATTATTGTACTAACAGCACTGCTATAATATTTTTAAAATTTTTCAATAGCATCTTTTGTAAATTGTACCTTATTCCATTTCCTCCTGTAGATATTTTATCTTTTGCAGCTACATCTTTTACTTTATAAAGGAGGTATCCAAGAAGATTGCGCATATGATTTATACATTCTTCTTTAGAAACTGGGTATCAATTTTTTATTCACTCCATATTTCTAACCATGTCCCTGAGTCAACCATTTTCCATCAAATGTTACGACTAATTTTTTTACATGAATTTCTTTATATAAATCAATATTCATGATATATTTGATAGCTTCTTTACAATTTTCTCTTTCCAACTGATATCATGTATTATATTCATATTATATATATATCAAAGTATAGTACAAACCTTGATTGCTGAATTTGATATTTATGTTGATATACTGTAGTAGTGCTTATGATTGATAGGATAAAGGTTCAGATGCCTGAGGAAAGTTGTCATTCCTTTACAGTATTCTCCCTCGTCTATTGCTGCTTTTACAGAGATAACATTATATAGAAAAGAGATTACAGTCCGACCAATTGAGGTGTCCACTCATTTATCAACACTCCACATTTTTCACAATTTAGTTGTATTTTAGTATCAATGCCATATGTTATTACTTCTTCAAATGTTAGTGTTGCAGCACTTTTTTTACAAGCAACTTAAATAGAGAAATTAATAATAATTTGAATCTAGTATGTTAGATGTTTCTTCATTATCTTCATTTTCTTTTTTTCATTATTAATTCCTATCCAAAGGAATTTTCTTTCAGTTATAGATAACATCTGGCAACTTTCAAACTCACCTATATCTTGTTTAAATAGTTTTAGTTAGACATATAAATCACAAATATATATCATAAAAAATAAAATAAAATATCATCTATCCTGCTTTTCCAACTAATGAGAATATAAATTGCTTATGTAAACCAATAATAGCTATACATTGATTAACCATAATCTTAATATAATATTAAGTGATATAGTTCTATGAGTAATGAAAGTGTAATACAAACTAAACGAATTACTAGTGTAAGGTACATGGAATAATCTATTGATTCTCACTTTTTCAATTTTAAAACCTCATAAGTTATTCACAGTTCATTTTTAGTTGCATTTTAAATAGAACTTTCTTATGAATGCAACCATCTTTCAAATAATTGCTTAGTTTTTTATATGGGCATTTAATTTCAATTATGTTATTCATCACATGTTCCATCAAGTGATCCACCATAAAGTGGAAAATCTTTCCTCAGAAATAAACTACACAGTGGATTCTTGTACATCGTAGGTTTTTTTAAGATATTTTACAGCATGCATAGATATTTTAAATTTAAATGAATGCCTCTGTAAATATATCCCAACAAATCATTATTCAGATTATTGAGATATTGTCTACATCGTCAATATCGAGACTCTATAAGTTTTTTGCTAACAGCAATATTATGCAATATTACGCAATCACCGATTACTTTAACAGCTCTTTACGGTCTTATCCTAAGATATATAAATAATTTAACTAGAATAAATTAAAAAACTGTATCTAACAAAATAAATTAAATTAAATTAGTGTTTATAATCAAATTAGTTTATTTATAGTACAAGAATTTTACTTTAATTATATTACTATGTAATTTTTTAATATTATAAAATAAATCTTTATTAATAAATCATATTGATATTTATGAAAATGAGAAATATTATATGATTTAACTTCAAAATGTGTATTCGATGTTAAAAAAGGTGCTGAACTATTTGTTTTTAAAAAGGATGTCTTTCCTCCATTTCCCTTATACTATTATAAATTCGGTTTTTATCTCTTTTCTTAGCACTTTTTTCTCCAACCTTACTAAAACTAATATTCATGTACTTATTTTGTAAATTAATTGTTCTTTTTTCTCCCATATTGAATCTGATAATAGCCATGAATCTGATAATAGCCATGAATCTGATAATAGCCATGAATCTGATAATAGACATGCATTCTGTAGGATTAATTGTATTGTATTAATTGAAAAATTGTTCTTGGGACCAGATCATAGAGTGATTCATTCGCATTCTGTGTCTGACCAAGTAAATATCTTCAATAATTTATCTTCAGTTAGACGATACATGTCTAACTTTTAGTGCCAAATCTTCTCGTATATTGTTCCTGTATGTTTATTATGCATTACGGAAGTGGTGTTGAGGTTCATCATCTGTAGAAAATAAATGGTAAAATGCAGCCCAAATAGCCTTCTTCAGTGCTTTTCAAATTATTCCGATCATCACGTACCTATAAAATAATTATGTTTAGAATATAGAAGGTAAGAATATCCTTAATATGATATTAATTTATAAATTTATGAACAAAAGGAAAGTGTTATAATATATTTAATATTAATAAATATAAATAAAGTATTTATTATATAAACCGCATTTTTTACAAACCGCATTTCCATAATAAGTTTTCAATTTGCTTATTATTTTTCCTGTCAATCCTCCACGACCTCCAGAATGTAACTTTCTTAAAAATTATCATTTCGATCAAATATCTTATGTGATATATTATATAATCAGGTTGAACACCAATAACAGTACTTCTTGAACATTGTAAAGTTACAAATCTGCCAAATTTACTGATCTAAATATAAAATTAAATATAAATATATATGTTATCTATAATAATATATTATTACAAATAATTGATATTATTTTATTATATATGTAGAAAATCATTTAGAAAAAATTATGTTCCATAATAATTTTACTACAAATAATATTGCTATATTATGATTATGTTGAATTTGCTCCAATTCACATGCCCCATAGAATGCATTCAATGACCTATAGATAATTCACAGTATGCATTCGATTACCAATGATATATCAGTAAACTATAAATATATGGCATTGTTATATTCTGAATCTTTTTATTTTCTTCTTTAATTTAAAAATTTATTATTTCAATGCTGACCACATTTTTTCTACATAGCAACCTTTATAAATGTACTTTTATAGATAAAATTAAAATTGGAAATTTATCATATATCACAAATAAATAATTATACTATCAATTTATGAAATAAAAACTTTTTTTATTTTTATAATATATTCCAATATTGTGGATCCCCTTAAAATAACTGTTTATGTATACATATGTAATATATATATATATATAGCAAACCTAATTCCGATATATTCTTAATATTTTCAATTACTTTCCAATTGTTTATCATTTATTTTCTTAATATTAGTAGAATTCTGGATCATACATGTCTGTTTTAATGAATAAAGATAATAATAAAAATCATATATTTATAAAAATATGAATTTATATATAAATTAGTACTATATTAGTATTATTATTATTATACTATCACTATAAAATATCATAAATATATGCTGTTTCTTATAGTATTAATCTCATTGGTTTTATAAATTTAATTTGTAATTAGATATGATTATGTTATTCATATCATCAAATAATTATTTCTATTGAAAATATGTAGACATCCTTTTATATTATAATTTATTTAAATACATTATATTATTAATTACATGTTTTATAATATACTTTCTAAAATATTAATTATTAACTATATCCTATTAATCTATGTATATAACTAATTATATAACAACAATTTAATTAACAATGATATGAATACAAAACCAATTATAAGAACATAACATTCCAAATATTAACTACAGTACTCTTGAATTTATTATAAGTAATCAAATTTAGATAGATGGCTAGAGTAGTAGAATGCTATGTTGAGGGATTGGGGATGGAGTAGGAGAGGGGAATGAGTTAATTAAACATTTTATTGTTTTTCCATCATCATTATTTTTTATTATTGCACAATTTCTCCTTAAATCAGTAATTGTTTCACTGATATAATGGGACATTATGGAAAAAATCAGTATCTCTAGAGTTTTTTTTTAAAACAGTCATTTAAATTTAAAATGAATTTGATATTCTTGATTAAGTTTGTTTTTTTTTTAATTATTGACATACTTTTCTTGAGCTTTTTTGATATTATCATTTACAATTTCTTTTATTTTTATTCTAGGCTTATTTTCTACCATAACAAACTGGTCAATATGTGTATTCAGTCTATTTACATCATCATTTATAATATATAATATATATAATATAATATATAGTCATCTACTATATACAGATCACTCTTCTAATAATTCTACTAGCACTTTGCCATTTCTATTAAATAATACAAACAATTGTGAAAATTTCGTACTTTTTTATTTTTGTTCTAATGGAAAATAATATTTTATCTAGGCATTCATAAAAAATCATTCTTATTCTCATTCACACAATTTTTCTTAATCTCATTACTATCTGACCATTCATTCTCTCATATAGGCCATTAGTCTGCGGATTTAATTAATCTATTTACAAACATTTTTATTGATAATGTTTCATTTATCTGTAATACATATTTAGTATTAGGAATGATTTAATAATTTAATTATGATATAATAAATTATATAAACGGATATTTTAGTTTTTGTAAATCGTAAACATGCATTCGTAATTTTTCTTCTATTTTTGAAATTCCTTTATTATGTGTCCGACTAACTAAGAATTTCTTTACGTCACCTAAATACATGATAAAATAGTAGTTACAATTATAATTACTTAAAGTAGTTAACATATAATACTTTGGATATTATGTATTTTAAAATAAACCCTATTTATATCAACTATCTAATAAGTTTAATCATATCAGTAATGTTCTACTAAGTAAATATCATACATACTTTTTAATTTGTTGATACCCAAGCTGCTAGTATATTTTTGAATAAGTTTGTATATAAAATATGTTTTAATTTCTATATTATATACCACATTAACATTGTGACATATGGAATGCAAGGAATTATAAGATAAATTTTTAAAAAGAAGTTAACGTATCTTGATCTGCAACCTCTTTTCCGAGATTTTTAACCGAGTCCAATATTCTATCTAAAGAATAATTTTTTTCTCTTTCGCTATACGTTTTCTATTGCTGGCAATAATTTCTTCAAAAGTTTTATTCCTGAATATAACAATAATAAATATTAATTATAATGAACTTTTTAGAAATAGTAAAACAATATGTTTTAATATATCAATTAATCCAGTTATATTTATCTTACAATTAATATACTTAGTATTGATATAAATAATATAATTAATTAGATACTAATGTAAACATCACTAGAGCTTCTGATTAACTAGCAACATATTCAAAATCAGGAATAGGGCTGACAGGGTCAATAATTGTACTCTCCATATCAAATAAAGACATTTGTTGAATATAATGCATAACATAACTCTACATACCATAACATCCACTGTTACAGTTTTGATTACATTATTATCACAGGTCGAATGCTTGATCGAACTTCTAACGTAGACCATAAAAATAACATCTCTTCGAATTTTCACTTTTTTTTCTACAATTTTAAATATTTTATCAATCCCTAATAATTAATATTATATAATATAAATCTTATTAAATGGATATTTTAAGAAATGTGTAGTAATACTTGTTCTTTAAGTGCCACTGCTCCAGATCCACTAAGTAGCTCCAGCTCCACTAGGTAGCTCCGGCCCCTTTTGCTTCACCATCTTGATAAATTGGGTTTTTAGGTTCGCCCATTTCTTAATAATTGCATCTATTTAATGTACGAATGAAAATAATTTATGTTTAGTTTAATAATTTTGTTTAGTTTAGTTAATTTAAGTTTAATTACTTATAATAAAAACTCAATATCATATTACTTAGAGTTAATAGTAGATAATTTATATAACATTGTTTTATATATTTTATTAATGAATATAATGTGGTTGATTATAAATTTAAATTCTACTAAATAATTATTATTAGTACTTTATCTATAGACATAATTTAACCATGTGCGGGTTTCTTTTTTGCATTAAATATTTCACATTTCTCTGCAATTTTATAGAATGCCATTCTTCTGACATCCTTCTTTGAATAATTCTTCAAATAAAGCCACAGGTGAAGATATTTTTCAACCTATTATTGATACATATTTATGTGAAATTTATATTGGAAATCAGACTTTTGTTGTATACATATTGTTTTATATTGTTTTTGTTTATCTTTTACATAAATTATATATTTACTTTTAACTAATATGTATATAAATAAATATAATACTACCACTATGTATCTGAGTATTTATCATTGATTATGAATACATATTATTTAAATAATATATATACAATTATTATTATACCATTCTATATGTTGATATAGAATAAAAATACGTTTCATGCATTGAATTGAAATTAGCCCACATCTGCTAAAATCGAAACAATTGCCTTGACTTTGTTTGAAATGGTAATAATAATTATGCATTACACTATATATTACATGGTGTCGTTTCCCAGAATGGAACATACACATATAATAAGATATGTTATAGTAATAAATCAATTTTGAATAATTTCAAATCAATAAGAATATACTTTATATCATTAAAATACATACAGGTAAATTATTTTATAGATATTAAATGTTTAACTAATAATACAACTAATCCATATATTATCACTTATACCGATTAAAATAAATTCTTATAGGGGTTTCGTATCTGTCAAATAGTTAATAAATAAACATGTCAATCAAAGAAATATAAATATTTAATTTTTAAATTATAAATATAGGTAATAAATTTTAATTTTATATATATTTATATATAATTTCTATTTTAAAGTGGATACATGATATGTCTATTTAGAATTTATATGCATACATTTAAATACTACGCTTTGAAGAGTTACTACCATTAAATTCTTAAATATATTCTCAGATAGTATATTGAGAATATGTGTGATGTCGTTCTCGGCTGACAATTCTATGGTAGATTTGTAGATAATAAAGTACTTACTGCTAATAAGTTTTATATATATAACATATCTAGTCATGGCAAGATATGTTATTCATATTATATCCTCTGTAATGTATCATAGTAAGTACGTAAATTAATCAAGCCCATTTTTGCGGCGTAAATGAAATAAATAAAATATAGTTCAAGACAGCCGGAGATTATAAACCGATATGAATAAAATATTTTATAAAAATAATTGTTTTTTTAATTTATAATAATTCAAGACAATTTCTAATATTGATATGGTTTCTAGCTACACAACATGTTCCACTGTTCTATATATTACTAGAAATTGTAAAGTTGACATTACACTTATATTTATATTGACTTCCAATTATATAGGCGCTTAATTAGTATAATTGTAGTTAGATTACTTAATTATAGTTTTGAGTATTTATAAAGAATAGATAGAAATTCATGAATACATATTTATAAATCAATTAATATATATTCTATAAACTTGGGGTTTAAAAAGATAATGTATGTTTAATATTTACTTATTAAAATATAAATTGACATTTGTGATGATTTATAAAGTTAATTTATTATATATTTCCATTCTCATAGCACAAGTATCATCGACGACTGGTTTTCTTTAATATATTTGATGCAGTCTGTGATATAATCATTATCAATTAAGTAAAAGAATTTGCATGTAATATGTATTTAACAAAAATAGTTATAGAATAATGCAACATATTAAAATGTTATAAATAACCATACAAGTGTAGACACCACAATTATAAGAGTCTTTTTGATAATATTGTTGTTCATATGACAATTTAAATTGTTTTGACAGTTTATTGTTTAGATATATACTAAATAATATATTATATAAGGTATATGTAAGTGTATATATATATATTGTATGTTTACATCTAAAGGTCTAATATAGTGTAATTATATATTTGTAAACATATTTACAAGATAAACCCAGGGTATACATTTTAAATAATAACTAACTTGAACTTTTCTGCTTTTTTTAAACATAATTGTCTATATGTTAAGCTATCTATGACATGTATAATTCTTAGAGTTACATCCGCATACATCAATACCCAATGTACATTATCAATTAGTAGTGGAATATTAAAAAGATTAATATCATCAAATTTCATTTGATATTCAAAGTATTAAAGTTAAAAAATATATACATTTTAATATTATTAATATAAGAGGATAAATTTATAATTATTCAATTTCAAAAATTAATAAAGTAATAACATTTACTATTGTACAGATAATAAAATAACAACAATAGTTTATATATTGTTTGTATATCTTACTAAAAGAAAATATATATTTATCAAATTTTATGCCAAAATAAAGATGTTTGATAAATTGCAATCTTTTACTAGTTTTTGAATGTAAAATCTTATTACCTACAATAAAAATATGTATTATTATTAGTATTATATTATATAAATATTATTACTAATTAGTATGACATTAATAATTCTATATGATACCAATTATATTATCACAGACCTCATTGACAAACGCGGAACCTTGATTCGATAACTATTGATTTGGTGCACAAGTCAAAAAAACATATTCAAACTCTTATTTATAATATATATTATGTATAGCATTTAATTAAATATACATCTTTTATATTTAAATAACAATATTATTATTATAAATATGATATAAAATAACCTCACTACTCCAAAAGCAGATTTATTGATCAATGGAAACAATGTTACGAACTTAGTGTAATAATCAATAATGGTTATTATATATTTGTATTCATTTCTGCATGGAAAAATGATATTGAATAATTAAATCTAATATTTTAAAATAAAATATAATAATACTTTATAAATTGACTTTTAAGTTTTATTAAAATAAATTAATATATAATGAATATATAAACCGTGATGGCAGAGGTCCTATTAGGTCAATCCTGACCTTGTCCCATGCACCCGTTACTTCAATTGGATGAAGTACAGGAGCAATCGTTTTAATTTTTAGAAATCTTTGACATGTATCGCAACATTCTATCTATTCAAATTAATAATTCATTTATATTCTATATTTATTATTATAATAATGAATTTAAATATTGTTAATGGTATTAAATTTTTTATCATAAACAAAATTGAATACATCCTTCTTCATGCCCTTCCAAAAATATCTTTAACATAGTTTTCCCAAAGTCTTGTCTGATTGAATTTAAATAATAGTTGAAATAATAGTAATACATGAGAAATCAACTTTTGAAATTAATAATTATAATCTATTAATTAAGTATATAAATTATATTAAGGAATATAATGAAATGTCAGGTTTATATCTTATCATTACATACATTCCAGAATGAGCAGATTTAGTTTGAAGCATATGCAAGGCATTATCTCTTTGATAATTATCCATGATAACAATTTGATTAGATCCTTGTGTATGTGTGTGTGTCTGTGTTTATATTTGTATAATTTTAATTCGTTGGAAATGATTTATTAAAAATGATATGTTCACTAAAATGTTAACAATATTATTAATTATGTACTGGAATTTTAATATTTATTAGAAATTGTATTTATTATTATTGTAAAATATTCCAACATCGATAATTTAATATCAAGATAATTATTTGTTATTCGATAAATTCAATTATAATTACGATTGTATAAATATAATTTATATGATTATTTCTTTAAATTACACATACTATATTTATTAATATATATAACAAATACATTTATAGGTTAACTATAGCAAATAAGAAAACTAAGAAAATGTACCCGTGTTCCTATAATATACAA
The DNA here is from genome assembly GCA_964035775.1 of Osedax frankpressi. Classification (NCBI taxonomy): domain Eukaryota; kingdom Metazoa; phylum Annelida; class Polychaeta; order Sabellida; family Siboglinidae; genus Osedax; species Osedax frankpressi. The sequence continues at coordinate 6,817,394 of OZ038315.1, read as the reverse complement.
TACGTCATGATATATTGTTTATATTTATATATATATTTATCTTTTGTATACATTACCACTTGTTAATCGTGTGCGATCCGGTTCAAAAAACGGGAGAAGTCAATACAAATATTAAGGAACTGGTCACTCCTTGGGATTTGGTCAATCCCATATGGGTCTAATAAACCCGAGACCTCCTGTCTGATACCGGTAGCATCCCCTTTAACTCGTTTTAATATATGCAAACTATAATTATATATATATATATATATAATATACAGTGCACATTATGTATATATACCATATATATACATAATAGTATACTATATAACAACATTACTCATGTTGTTTATTGTACATTATTGTAAAGTCCCTACACTAATATCATGCCCTTCATACAATAAATTTGCAATAACATATTTACAAAAAAGAATACACTTTATTTCATAATAAATATTTAAACAAATTTATTTTATTTATCTATTTTCTGAAATTTTAATTTAAACCATATCGGAAATTATTAATATTACAGTTAGAATGCAATTGAATATTTATTATTATGTAATTACACAATTATTTTGATTTATTATCATGTAATTTCACTATTATTTACAATTATTAATCATTTAGATATATAGATAGATTGGTTGATAGTTAGATATATATTTAATTCCATTAATAATAGTAATACAAAGAGAATAAATATTTAAAAAGGCTTAAAAAGGAATACTTATATCATTATAATTTGTAACGAAACAAGAATATATGATTTCTGAATTCTAGTTTCATCTAGATAACCCACGAAATAAAGAAATTTAACACTCAACCAATATCTATTTAGATTTGGCCATTATTGATTAACGTTATTTAACAGAAAAATATTATATATATATAATTAGGACTCATTTAGCATTATTTGTAAATTTTACATTAAATGAAATATATAATATTCAATAAATTGGAAATCCAATGATAATTAGTAATTTCGCTCAAATAGCAATACAAATGATAGTTTTTTAAATTTTAGAAAATATGTTAGATCTTATAGAGTATATTATGATTTAATAATAAAGTAATATTGTTCTTTTTTTATATTATATATTCTGTATTATAAGCATACTTTTCCCCAAAATTCGACATTTTAATGAATCTAGAGCAGCATGAGTTATATCAAGTAAATTTCATCTAAACTCGAGATAAACTCAGAAAAATTATAGTTAATCTTATGAAAAATGTATAATAAACAAATTTTAAACTTATATAAATATTGATATGTTAAATTTATGAAAAGAGTGAGATAAATAAGAAATAAACATCTGTAAATAGTGAGATAAAGAAAGTAGAATACTGTAGCGATCTGAACCTCTATTAAATCGTCCATCAATGCTATGACCATATATGGTAGCTTTAGCTCCGGTGTAGATGAAGATAATCTGTGTATTTATTATAAAATAAAATAATTGTTTCCCGAGGGTTATACAAGAAGGGCATATAGTCGTATTAGCCATATAGTGTTAGCTTTACATATATTCAGATATCATATATAATGCATATGTTGATTAAAATATAGTTATAATTATATTATATATATATATATATATATATATATATATCTTCACTTATTTCTCAGTATTAAATATATATTTTGAATTTGATTCATAATATATAGGTATATTTGAGTATAATATGTTAATAATGTGTTTGTTTTCTCGGAATACTATATTAAATTAATTTCTATATTTTTAAAATTTTATGTGATTTTTTCGATTGGTTTATTTTTTATAAAATATTGTAAAAAAGAAGTATGATTGAATATATTAAAGTCACACCCTAAATAAATTTTAAAAGGTTTTTAATATGAAGAATGAAAAGTATTCAATATATGCCGACGAGTACTTATAGATACAAGAAATATTAAATTTAAATATTAAATATAATATATAAATAAATATATTTATAACTATATACTATTATTATTTAATTAGTTTACTTATTTAGATACGTATATAAATATGTTGAAATACAATATATATATATATATATATATATATATATATATATATTTATATATATTACATAGTAATATTTCAAGTATTTATATAGCAAGCGTGGCCTATATATTTCTATATTATATTATATGTTATATAATAGTATTGTTATCATATGATATCGTTATATACGATAACTATATGTGTATAAGATAAGCAAATTAATCCGAAAATATCGATCTAATATTTTAAATTATTATTATTGAGAAAATTGTTAAGTTAACACATAAAACCCTGTCTACTTATATTTATTTGTAGACATACAAAACATATAAATTAGTCTAAACGATCACAACATATATATAGGGTACCATATATATCCATATATATATATATATATATATATATATATATATATATATATATATATACAGTAGGTGTGGTGATATATGTATGTTTTATGATGGATACACCTGAGTTTTTCATAAGACATGAACATTTGGTTATTTGTAATGACCAACATTTTTTTTGAAGAGAATAGAATTTTTTTTAATGATCAAATTTATAATTATTCTTATGTAATTTATTAAATAACAATTGACTGAACTACTTATGTTAAAATTTTGATTGTAAGTAATTAATTTTCATGAAATACCACGCATTTATTACATAATTTGCATAAAAATGCATGTTTTTTTAAAATTCACTTTTTAAAATTCGACAAAGATGGATAAAAAAAATATTATAAAATTATTATAATAATAAAATAATCCTTGTAGTAACTTTTTTATAGCTCTTTTTTATTATTTTTAACACTTTTCACCAATATGCCGACCTTAACACAAACATTATTAAAAGGAATATAAGGTAGAGATGCTAATTGTCAGTTCTCGATAATAGTATTAATTTTTAATACTTTTTAAAATAGTAAGTAAATATAGAAAATTAAAATAAATGGTGGTGAATGTGGGTAGTTGAGTTTTATTCACTTCATTAGGAACACATAAATTACTATCATCAGTATTCCTGAGATCCATATTGATTAATAATACATTTATTAAATAATATCGAATTCAAATAAATGTCATTGTTTATAAAAATAGGACAGGTAATAAAATACGCTTATTTCATTGGTCGCATTATACAACCATTTTTCCAAGATTCGGCATGATTCATTAATATTTAATTTCTTATTAAAACGTTTAACGCAATGTAAATATTGATTATAAAAATAAAAGTTTTGTCAATATATGTTATAAATAATAAATATCTATATATTCCATATCTATCAGAATGATCGGCTAAATATCACCACCATGATCTTTTTATATGACTTTTTTTGTGTAATTTATTTGCACCTTTATAAACATGGTGTTAAATTATTTTTTAATTTGGACAATTTTTGATTTAGCGATGGTCATTTTTAATATATCATAAGACGTATATGGAAATTATCATAGAGATTTCAAAATGTAATATAAATCAATTTTTAACCTACTGTATATAAATTTTCAGGAAATTCCTGACAGTTCTAGAAAATTTAAATATTTATTTTTTATTAATTGATATATATGTATATTTTAAATATAATTTAATAATTATATATTATTAAAAAAGTATAATAATAATAATATATTGTTTTTACTAGCAATTTGTATACAAATATCGACTATATTAAACATAATAAAATTCCTAGAAATAATGTTCTTTTATCGTACTTATATTATATTTAATATATTAGAAAAGTTGAAAACAAATAATTAAAAATTAGAATTTACATGATCTATTAAAATGCAATATTATTTTTTAAATATATAATTTTAACAATTTAAAATTCTTTTTATTATTATTATTAACATTAAGTCTATATTAGTATACATAGTAATGATTAATATATTTTTTATAAAATTTTATGACAAATTACAAAGGAATGTTTATAAAATATGATTATATATATCAAAATAATTATAAATTTAAGAATATATACAAATTAAATTGAAATAATAATTAACTTAATTATTTGATTGAATGAAAATAATAACAATTAAAATAAATTCATGCATTTATTAAGACAGAAATAAAGACGTTGATTAAAATAATATGTATTACCCAAAAAAGTCTTGTTTTGATGTCACATGTCACATACACCCATCTCTTTCTTCTGATATAGCTATTATAGTTAATATAATAGCTACGGCTTTTAGCATGTAGACCAGTCAGGATTGCGCAAAGCATATTTTCACTATGTAATGAATAGCTATTAAATTGAATAGTTTTAAAGAATTCGGTAGTTATTCTAATATCTTTAATTGTATTCACTTTTTAGATCATTTGAAAATTCTAGTTTTGCTTTCACTGTGAACCGAAACCAGGCATAAACATTTATAATATAATTTCATATCATCATTATGTTGATTTTGAGAAACATAAACTCGTAAAATACAATTTCCAGTAAGCCTAGCATAACCAATCTTACCAGGTGAGCTATTTGTCGAACTGACGGTTAAAATACCAGTGGAAATAGCTAGTATAATATCCCGCAAATATGCCTGATAGCTGCTTAGAACATTGTTGTTAATTAGATTTAAACGGAATTCTTCACTTATTGGTATAATCGGAAAATACACCAGTGGCAAAGTAATAGAATTCTTCAGCATCTTTCTGATTGGTCCATTATGAATATCAGGGCATTTGGTTATCCCATCAATTACCGCGAATTTTTTTTCCATCGGTAGCTCATTCAGATGTAAAACGCAAATCTAGTTTAGAAAATTCAATATATTAAAATTGATATCTAAAAGCATAATATAGTTTCACACATAGATACAATATATTATAATAGGTTACTATAGTTATCAAGTTAGATATCGTAAATGAATTTTTTAACAACAGATTTTTGTTTGTAATAAGCTATCAACACATCCCATAAACCCAGATGATATTAATCATTAAAATCATATCAATCATTAAAATCGATAATATAATTAAAATGCATACGGTTATGTCTGGGTTTGAAATTATAAGGATAACTACTTTATGAGTTTAATTACATATCAGTATTCACCATTGTTTACAATCGTTTTAAAAATCGAATTAATATTCATATTATTATAATTAAATATAATATAAAAACTTAGTATTAATTTAATACAATTAAATACTTTTAAATGCCATTTTAAGAGACATGCTCTTATCCAACACAATTTATAATGGTGAATATGAAAAATTGATTACTATATTTGTTATAAATTAACTGCTTTTAAGATATATCTAAAGTTATAACTTATTATTCAAGTTATAACATTGTCATTTAACTTACAAATAGAAACAGTGAAAAACATTTTATTTAATATAAGGAATTTCACTTTTGTAATGTTACTATCTTCCAAATGTAGTCTGAAATGTACACATATTTACAATTATAATTATTATACATTTACACTATATAGCCAATATACTTCTAGTGGTAATTGTTTTTGAGTGTATTTAGCTTCTTCACTTTTGTCTTTATATTGCTTTAAATTAACTTATTTGTTTACCTGTTTTTAATATTAATATATACTTTAGTTATGCTTAAATATATATCATATCACATTTCTCTATAGAAATGTTGTATATGTATGAAACATATATGTTTAATATAATATATTTAATATAATATAATATATTACTTAATTTAAATATGTGATTTGAATTAGTTTAATTAGTAATATAATTATTATTCGAATTCCTTATATTGTATTAAATTTTGTTGTATATTTTTGAAATTTTTCTTTCTTAAAATATTGTTACATTTATAAGCAATGTTACATTGGTTATATGTGTTCCCTATGATATGTGTAATGATAACAAATATTAAAAATTGTAATTTAATTTGGATTTCTAAGTGTTTTTCATGAAAAAAATTCACATTTCAAATAATCCAAATATTTTATTAATAATTATATCGTTGAGATAAAAAAAGCAACATTTATTAAATTATATGCAGATATGTAATACCACAATGTAAATTTGTACGAAATAGGATTTATTTTTTAATAGATATAACTATGTAATATTAGCTATCATTGAACATAGTTAATAGTAAATATAAGTTAATTTGAACATCTTATAGTATTGAAAATTTATTAATATTAAAAATTATTCCTGTAAATTCTATAATTTAAAAAATTATAAATATTAATAATTAATATTAAACCAAGACATAATATTAAATCAGTAGTTAATGAGTACTTATTATTTAAGATGTATTTATAAATATATATTACAATTTTTACAATAATAATTGACATCTAATATATTACAGGATATTGTAGGTAAAATTATTTAATGTTGCAAAATTAAAAATTGTATTTGTAGCTTTGAAATAACTTAATCTATAAGGATAATTTAATTGATAATATTAAATGGTAATATATATATATATTGGAAGCTGCCTATTACTCATCATTATTGGTGTAAATAAAGTATAAAATGGAGATTTATTGCGAAATTTCATTGTGAAAAATAATTTTTTTTAAATATATAGTATATGGTATAAATAATCATAAAATGGCGGAAATAATAGGTTAAACAAGTATTTATTTATTTTAATGGGAAATTTTTCTTCAAAATATTTATAATTTATAATAAGTCGATAAATTTAGACTTCTTGCGCTACCCTAATATTGCAAATATTTTTTTTTGATCAAGTGATCCACCCTACCGTACACTAAGGGTGATCGATTTCCTGGGATTATATCCGGACATACATATTTTTTTAAATATAAGTAATAAGATCCTAATTTTAAAGGAATTTTATTTTTTAATGGAGTATAAGCGCTGACCGTTTGAAAATTTTAATTTGTGAAAAATATTTCGTAGCTTTTCTATAATGCGCATAAAACAATAATAAACGCTATGCGCGTTTATTATTGTTTTAATTAAAATTTTGAATTATATTTTTTATTTATTACAAATACCATGCCTAGACTCACTAATAGACGTATAACTGAATATTTGACACCACAGTCTATGTATTTTAAGCGATTACCTAAGTTTGTTGATGTTTATCGACATTTTGTATTCGTTTTTGTTGCGAATTATGCAATAGCAATAAAAGAAACTTTTGATCGGCTGATAGAAATTTGGAAACAATCTTCACTTCCAACATATGTGGAGAATTCAGCTTTAAAAAAACTTATTCGTTATTTAGATGAAGTAATTTTATTAAGAAAATCCATAAACTCTCCAAAATACGAAGAATACTGTGAAAAACATATCGCTAAATATGACAAATTATTTGTTATTTGCTCATGTAAGTGCAAAAGTCATTTTTGCACCTGTCCACGGGAGAAGAGAGTTCCAGTATCTGAGGTTTCATTCTTAAAGGACCAAATATCTACACGTTCAATGTGTATTCAAACCCAATCACCATCTACGTCTATCTAGAGCAAGGGTGAGAATTCAGACATCACATATGCCACAGAACATTTCGTTAGTATTAAAAATTATAATAAATTATAAAGTAGTATTTTATATAAAACTATATTATAAATAATATGATATGTAAATAACATTAATATATATTACGAAATTATTCATTTACATAATTAAATTAATTAAATGTTTTATTTTTAATAATATTGATGTGTATTAATAATTAATTACATTAATTCTATGCACATTTGTTTATCATCAGTACTTAATAAGGTTTACTTTTAATTGACATATTAATAAATTACATGATTATATTTTATTTTTATATTAAAAGCTATATATAATGTTCAAGAGATAATATAATACATTATCATCGGTTTCCTTTGCTAACATTAATTATTAACAACTTATAATTATTTAGTAATAATTAATATTTCTTAGTGAATTGAAATCTTCCGGGATTGATCCGTGTTCAAACAGTTCTCCTGGAATTCAAACTGATGAATATGAAATATTATTAAATACAAGGTTATATTTAAATCAAAGTACAACTTCCCAAAAAAGAAAGATATTTACACTCCCAATCTTTATATGTGTATAAGATATATTTTAATAGCAAGATAAAGCTACCGTAAAAATAATTATATTATAATATTTAATTATTAAAGGGATATGTGTTCTCATATATGATATCTATTTCTATAGGCATTCGCATCCTTATGAAAATACGATGTAAATGGCTGAACGTTATTCAATTCCTGATATTCCCCTCGCTACAATTATATCCTCATTATTACTTGATCTGGGTATAATTACAAGTAGTAATAGTGATAGAATTATCGATAGAAATGCTGTATGACGACAACGCAAAAGATGTCTCTCAGAAAATATTCCTGAAAAAGTAAATATATTTTGATGGAAAAATATATTCCACTTTGCAATCTAATGGAAAAAAGCTGGACGTAGAACACATAACCATCATAAATGAACCAGGTAGTGAATATATGTGTCATGCTTTATCTTTGGGCAGTGAAGCAGAAGATATATTAAATGCTATAGTTAATAACATCAGTGGACACACAAACACAGGACATAAAACAGGGATAATTTCACGCTTGGAAAGAAAAATTGAAAGAACCCCCCCACGGGTAGGGGTAGGGGAGGGAGAGGGGAACGGTTATAATTAATGGAGGAGTGACAATAAATTTAAATTTTAAATAATAATAATTTAATCTATTTTTATTTATTATTTAGTGTAATTTTAATGTAGAATAAATCAAGTTAATCGATGATTCACGAATTTCAATAAATCATTTCGCTTTCGGGATCTCTATATGCGTATATAGAAATGTATAGGCTATTATATACTTGAGTAAATTTTAATGTTTGAACTGGACCAGATGCTATTTCATTATATGATCGTATAATATAACGAGCATAGCATATCATTTTATGTATGTCATAAATATGTTATATTATATCGATTTCCGATTTGGTTCGCGTAAATTATCGCATTATTAAATACATTATATACATCCTCAGATTTGTAATATATATAAATTGATACACAGAAATGAATAGTTTAATTATTGATTGCATTCGCAATGTCTTGCGCTTGAATACATTAATACAAATTTGACGCCAGGTTAAGTTCATATACTATAATTATAATGTTTGGGTTACTGTTTAGGTTTGAGTTTATTTTTAGGTTAGGATTTGAGTTTATATTTGAGTTTGTATTTTTGTTTTTTTTATGTAGTTTTTTTTTTGAATAAAATAATATAAATTAAATATTTAACTATGTTGGGTTTGGTTCTTTGTGGATTTTTTTAGAATATATTAAAATAAAGTTGATGTCGGACAATATTCGTAAACTATAATTATAATGTATACGTTTGGATTTAGGTTTAGTGACGTGTAGGTTTTTCTTTAAATAAATTAAAATAAATTTAACGTCATGCTTCTATAATTATAATGTTTGCATTTAGGATTTTTTGGGTTAGGTTTTATTTCTGTTTTTGAATTAGTGTTAAGTTTAGATTTAGTTTTGGATTTGTATAGGGTTTTTTTGAAAAAATTATATATATTCGATGTCGAACCATATTCGCATACATTAATTATAATTTTAGATTTGCGTATGGGTTTGGTTGCGTGAGTTTTTTTAAGGTATTAAAATAAATTTGATACCAAGATAATTATATTCGCATTTAGGTTTTTTTTGGATTTAGGTTTGGGATTAGTTATAGATTTGGTTATGGGTTTGACTGATTGCACTGCTAATAATCAAATTACGACTGCCCAACTACACTAATTAACTAAATATATAATCGTTAGCGTGTTACGTATACTATATATTATACGATGCAAGGTTTCCGTCTGCGTATGGGCTGCTTCCGAGTGGGTTTTTTAAAATAAATTTATTAAATTTGATGCTAGGCCATGTTCATATACTATAATTAGAATATTTGCATTTAAGTTTTCGATTGGTATATATAGATTTTTATATATATGATTTTTTTAAAAATAAATTTAAATAAATTTAATGTTCATCATAAATATAACAAGCGTATCATATCATTTTATTGATGTCGTAAATATGTTATATTATATTGATTTCCAATTTGGTTCGCGTAAATTAATTATTAATATTAATTATAAATACATTATATACATCCTCAGATTTGTAATATATATAAATTGATACACAGAAATGAATAGTTTAATTATTGATTGCATTCGCAATGTCTTGCGCGTATATAACAATACTATACATATAATAATAACAATAATTATTGTATTCACAATAATAATGTAGGGTTATTTGTATTTAGTGGACATATATATATATGTATGTATATGTATATTTAGTGGACATATGTATTACATCTAGCGGATATACTTCTGGACCAATGAGTGATCTGTTTGTACTTAATACCTTAAATACCTTAAACGCATTAACTAATTTACGACGGTTCATTGTTTTGCAAACTACAAACTCTTTATCAGGAACTTGAGATAATAATTAATAAAACCTAATAATACTATTAAAATAAGTCACGTGACTTAATATCAACGATGCGTTTCCTATCTGTATATTTCCATGATGGCTTGACAAATATAATACTGGATGCTCTTACACTACAATAAAAACATATACATACAAAGGTAAGCTAAGATACACCCGAAAAATATGTAAGTGGTACTTTCGAATATCAAGATGGTATGGAAAGATAAAGATGGTGAAATAAAGTAATTTTATGAAATGTCCATTGCAAATTCCCAAAATATACTTTATTATTGTCAAAAGAGGCAACACTGAAAATGACTTCCAACAATAACTCCTATATATTGGAAGCGTTGATATTGAAATAGTACAAATGACTTACATGAAACTTAAACATGTTTTTGCAAATATGCAAATATCTTCATCAAATTAATGAAAACGAACTACATGGATCAAAGCTATCGGAATGGGCCACAATAAATTAATTATATACTGATGTATCAATGATTAAAAACTTGTATAATAAAATAAAGATGTATTCATAATAGAACTGTCATTCAGGATCAGACATATAGTAATCATAATTTAGTAGTATGTAACATTAAGAAAATAAAGAATAATAGCGAAATATCACATCGATCTTAGTGCGATCTTTATAAAATACAGATATAATAACACAATTATATAATAGGATTTGGAGAACTTCGTATGCACTTTTATTTTTTTATAACCCTCAAACGATAGATTTCAATTCGATTAGCAATCATGAAATCCAAAGTGTTGAGTAACTTATCATTTTAAGTTACACATATAATCCACGATAAAAATAAAATAATCTGAATAAACCCTTAATATAATTTATCGGCATTGATATGAGCCAGAAATACATCTCGACAAAGACAATAAGAACGTATACATAAACAAACATTTTCTTACATTGATGTATGGTCATAGATAGTTTAGTGGTTCAACTATCTATGATATGGGTACATAGATATTATCATTTAAATTATATATATGTATATACAAATTTTGAAAATGTATTGATAATAATGATAAGTGATGATAATGATTATATACGGAGTTATATAATACATAGTCCAGGAAATTAGTCGAAATAGTTTTATAAAATTGTAACATATAAATCACATCCATGTATCTTTATATAGATTATATCGAATTTACTATAGTTATTATAATTAATATATTGTTATTTAAAAATACAATTATAATAATTATATTTAATTATATTTAATATATCATTTTAGTACTAGACTATACATTTGAAGGTTGCATTGTATGATATACTCCATTGTGTACAAACAATGGTTAATATTGGGGTAATTTAGGTATAACCTTTGGTATGTGTATAGTGACATGTGTCACTATACACATCAGAGAGAGAGGTAGGGTATGGTAATGATAACTCATTAGATTGGTATGCTATTCAATTCATAATATTCATCATGATTTATATATTATACCTATATACCTCTATATAAAACCTTATGTATATAACAATGATATTATAATGTATAATTATTATTAAATATATTTAAAATTATATACAAGTTTAAATTTAATATTTCTTGTATCTATAAGTACTCGTCGGCATATATTGAATACTTTTCATTCTTCATATTAAAAACATTTAAAAACCTTTTAAAATTTATTTAGGGTGTGACTTTAATATATTCAATCATACTTCTTTTCTACAATATTTTATAAAAAATAAACCAATCGAAAAAATCACATACAATTTTTAAAATATAGAAATTAATTTAATATAGTATTCCGAGAAAACAAACACATTATTAACATATTATACACAAATATACCTATATATTATGAATCAAATTCAAAATATATATTTAATAGTGAGAAATAAGTGAAGATAAATATATATATATATATATATATATATATATATATATATATATGTAATATAATTATAACTATATTTTAATCAACATATGCATTATATATGATATCTGAATATATGTAAAGCTAAAACTATATGGCTAATACAACGACTATATGCCCTTCTTGTATAACCCTCGGGAAACAATTATTTTATTTTATAATAAATACACAGATTATCTTCATCTATACCGGAGCTAAAGCTACCATATATGGTCATAGCATTGATGGACGATTTAATAGAGGTTCAGATCGCTACCGTATTCTACTTTCTTTATCTCACTATTTCCAGATGTTTTTCTTTTATTTATCTCACTATTTACATAAATTGAACCTATCATTATTTATATGAGTTTAAAATTTGTTTATTATACATTTTTCATAAGATTAACTATAATTTTTCTGAGTTTATCTCGAGTTTAGATGAAATTTACTTGATATAACTCATGTTGCTCTAGATTCATAAAATGTCGAATTCTGGGGAAAAGTAAGCTTATAATACAGAATATATAATATAAAAAAAACAATATTACTTTATTATTAAATCATAATATACTCTATAAGATCTAACATATTTTCTAAAATTTAAATAACTATCATTTGTATTGCTATTTGAGCGAAATTCCTAATTATCATTGGATTTCCAATTTATTGAATATTATATATTTCATTTAATGTAAAATTGACAAATAATGCTAAATGATTCCTAATTATATATATATATATATATATATATATATATATATATAATATTTTTCTGTTAAATAACGTTAATAAATAATGGCCAAATCTAAATAGATATTGGTTGAGTGTTAAATTTCTTTATTTCGTGGGTTATCTAGATGAAACTAGAATTCAGAAATCATATATTCTTGTTTCGTTACAAATTATAATGATATAAGTATTCCTTTTTAAGTCTTTTTTAATATTTATCCTCTTTGTATTACTATTATTAATGGAATTGAATGTATATCTAACTATCAATCAATCTATCTATATATCTAAATGATTAATAATTATAAATAATAGTGAAATTATATGATAATAAATTATAATAATTGTGTAATTACATGATAATAAATATTCAATTGCATTCTAACTGTAATTTAATATTAATAATTTCCGATAAGGTTTAAATTAAAATTTCAGAAAATAGATAAATAAAATAAATTTGTTTAAATATTTATTATGAAATAAAGTGTATTCTTTTTTGTAAATATGTTATTGCAAATTTATTGTATGAAGGGCATGATATTAGTGTAAAGGATTTACAATAATGTACAATAGACAACATGAGTAATGTTGTTATTTAGTATACTATTATGTATATATACATAATGTGCATTGTATATTATATATATATATATATATATATATAATTATAGTTTGCATATATTAAAACGGGTTAAAGAGGATGCTACCGGTATCAGACAGGAGGTCTCGGGTTTATAAGACCCATATGGGATTGACCAAATCCCAAGGAGTGACCAGTTCCTTAATATTTGTATTGACTTCTCCCGTTTTCTGAACCGGATCGCACACGATCAACAAGTGGTAATGTATACAAAAGATAAATATATATATAAATATAAACAATATATCATGACGTCTTGTATATTATAGGAACATGGGTTCATTTTCTTAGTTTTCTTATTTGCTATAGTTAACCTATAAATTTATTTGTTATATATATTAATGAATAATATGAATATAGTATGTGTAATTTAAAGAAATAATCATATAAAGTATATTTATACAATCGTAATTATAATCGAATTTATCGAATAAAAAATAATTATCTTGATATTAATTTATCGATGTTGGAATATTTTACAATAATAATAAATAAAATTTCTAATAGATATTAAAATTCCAGTACATAATTAATAATATTGTTAACATTTTAGTGAATATATCATTTTTAATAAATCATTTCCAACGAATTAAAATTATACAAATATAAACACAGACACACACATACACACAAACAAACACACACAGAGACAGACACATACATACAAACACCCACACAAATACATATATATATATATATATATATATGTATATATATATATATATATATATATATATGTACAGGCATATATAGTTTAAATTACCTTTGTTGCAGTTTATTTATTATTTTTTGATTATGCTGATTCATAAACTGCGCAAGGGTTAACTGTATTTAAAATTAGTAATAGTTGTAAATATAAGTCAGATTTAACAATAATAATTGTCAATAATAGTGTATTGTACAAAATGTAGATTTTTATAATATAATTAAACCTCTTTTTCTTTTAATTTAATTTTTTCAAATAGAACTATATTTTCTTTTTAACAATAATAATTGTCAATAATAGTGTATTGTACAAAATGTAGATTTTTATAATATAATTAAACCTCTTTTTCTTTTAATTTAATTTTTTCAAATAGAACTATATTTTCTTTTAACTAATAATATATTAATATTGTATTAACGAAACATATTTAGAAAGTTATAATTGACTTTATTTTTATGAACTCATTTATTATTTCTATATTAGTTTATATCGTTTTGCTATATTTATATTAAGTATTGCTATACTAATATAATTACTAATAAATAAATTAATTAAATAATATAAAACATTATAATATATAAATTCATTTATGAATAAAATCAGTTTATATACAAATATCTATCTCGATAGAATCAACTTTTCAGAAATATCATTGTATAATTATTAAAAACCCTTAATATTTATCTCTGTTGAATATAAAAATGCACAAACTTAGAAGATAATACATAATTAAATCTATTTAAACTTGTCCTGTTACATATGGGTCGATCTTGACTTCAGTTTTAAGAACATTCCACATAATGTATACATATATGTATATAAATAATAATATCATAATATAAATAATAAATATATCATTAAATTTAGCATACGTTAATGTCAAACCTCCTTATCTTTTATCATCATTGCATAAACGCAGTTCCTCTATTATTTTATCTTTTGCTTCTATCTATATATATTATTTTCTTATAAATCATATAATTAACTATATTTAAATTTTAAATACAATATTGATTGAGATGAAAATAATATAGATTCAATGTAGAATAATATTTATACATTAAAGTAAAAAATCATATAAAGATAATAATGAATTCATACAACAATAACACAAATATTGAGATTGTATGATTATTAAAAACTATTACAATTCAATGTAACTTGTTTTTGTAATTTTAATGTTAAATATTTAGTAATAGTGAATATTAAATTAAATTTTGAATGGGAGTGATTCATTTTGATTTATTTTACCCCGGAAAGTTTTTGGATGGGAGAGCGAATTTTTGCAAGAATATATACATTTTATATATATATATATATATATATATATATATATATATATATATATATATTCAGCACTGCGATATTAACGTTTGGTAAATTAAAGTCTAGGATTAAACCTATCCTAGGTCGAGAGACTAATCGTAAATATTGAAGCGATATTAAATTAGTTAATATATAGACTATTGAAATATTCAGATAGTGTAGTTTTAGCAATTGAATATGATGTGGAAGTTGGAGAAATGACCTAGAATGTTTTTATGTGAGAATACTATAAAATCTATCAAATTTGTAAATGCTGAGTGGTATCTTACGCATGAATCTTACTTGTAGATAAAATATCATAGTATTAAATAATTAGCTGAAGTTAATTAATGAATTAAATCATAGAACTCGCCTTAAAATAGTGTATACGAATGAGTTAATAATAATTAGTATTATTATGGGGTTGATATTAATATTAATATTAATAAAAAATTGATCTGAACTATAAACAAATATTTCATGAACAAATTATTATACTATTCTTTATATTACAATAAAATTGTATAGAAATATTAATTAATGTAAATTAACTATTTATGTAAAATTAATATTTATGTATATGTATTTAAACCGTTTCTTCTGTTAATGCGTCTGATTCCATTTGTGTTTCGAAATATATTTCATATGTATTTAACTACGTGGAAATTGTATATGTTATCAATAAAGAATATTTAGAAAATGATAATAAAATTTCTATAATTTTGTTTAAATTTATTTTAAATAATTATTTTAATTATACCAAATCATCTTTGGAAATAATTGTAGATTTCAATTCTTCATTGGTACCATTTGCATCATTTAACTATAAATATAAATTTAATTTTTTATTTAATATTTTGATATATTAAAATTAATATATATTTTATAATGTGTTATAAGGTTTGTATTATATAATTTGTAAACAGTTTATATTATTTTCAAATATAATATATATTATAAATTTTAAAATAATAAATTTTATATATGAATATATAAATGTATATATATATATAAATATATATATATATATATATATATGTATGTGTGTTTTTATGTGTGAGTGTGTGTGTGTGTGTGTGTGTGTGTGTGTGTGTGTGTTTTTAAAGAATTTATTAACCACATAGAATTTAACATATATTAATAAATGTTCTACAATGTGGAACCATACGAATAAAAATGAACGATATAGTAAAATTAAAAATAAAAGTAATGTAGCGTGTCAAGGTAAGTAATGTGTATGTGTGTGTGCGAGTATATTTGTGTGTGTGTGTGTGTGTGTGTAGAACGATGTTATTTATTCTTATTTATAATGATGTAACATAACTATATCTAAATACAAATACAATTTGTAAAATAATAATAAGATTATTAAGAAGCATACATATATTTATGATATTTTATAATAATGATATTAACACTTATATATATATAAATTTATATTTATATAATAATCAGAAATTATTTTTATAAATATGTGATTTTTATTATCTATATTCGTTAAAACAGACATGATATGATCCAGAATACTACTAATATTAAGAAAACAAATGATAAGCAATTGTAAAGTAAAGTAATATATTGAGAATATACCGGAATTAGGTTTGCTATATATATATATATATATATATATATATATTAGATATTTATACAGTTATTTTACTTAAATATTTGTACATTTAAAAATATAATTTAATCTTTATTAATCTTTATTATTATTATGATAGTAATTTATTTATATATTTAATAGATAAACAATATTTATCATGTATCATATATATCCAATATATATATATATATATATATATATATATATATATATATATATATATAAAATACTTTCAATAATGTAATACCATATATTAGATCTCATTAAAATCAACAATGGTATCTATAATGTGTGGATGAACAATGGACATTGACCATTCATTATATATGAAGAATAGAGGTTAATTTCAATTTTAATATAAAAATACATTTATAAAAAACTTGTATGTATTTAAATTATTATAATGACTAGTTTTGTTGATTGGATGATATTTTTATATTGATATGATAATATATAAATTATTTGTTTTATATGATAAACTATTTTATTTATGCGTTATTTAATAATACATTATAATAAAACAGATAAACAAATGAAATGGCATACAGTATATCAAAAGTGAGCATTTGAAATGAAGGATATTAAAAAATGTTCATCATGTTCTTCATTTTGTTTCTATATTTTATACATTTATATATATTAAATAATAAATTTGTTTAATTTTATAGATTATTATTTTATTACGTAGGATATTTTAATCTATCTGGGTACAATATGTAATATATATCATAATTATTTATTATAATACTTATAATTATATATATGTATTATACATTATCATTTTAATGTTAATTATTATTTTTTATTCAAATAATATTATTAGTTTTCTTCTTAATGAATATATATATAGATTATATTTTTTGTAATAATTATATGAAAATTTGTATATAGAAAACCTTTTAAAATATCCAGAAAACCATGTTATTTTAAACTTATAAAACCCTTTTACAATGATCTAGAATACCCTTATGTTTTAAAACTAGAAAACCCTATTTTGAAATATCTATTAAACCTTTTTTACAAATATCTAGAAAACCCTCTTTTCAAATATCTAGAAAACCATTATACAGATATATAGAAAACCCTTTATTCAGATATCCAGAAAACCCTCAAAAGGGTTTTCTATTTTCAAGCATCCAAGAAACCCTCAAAAGGGTTCTAATACAGACCACTCTGGAAAACCCTTTTTCATATATCCTAGAAAACCTTTTTTCAAATAGTGTAGGTTACTTAGGTCGGGGAAATAATCGTAAAACTTGAAGCCGTATTTATAAAATTATTAGTATTTATTAAATAAATTAATATGTAGAATATTGAAATATTCAGATATAATCGAAGCTAGTGAAATTGAAGAATTAATGCAGGACTGACATACGTACATCCGTTTATATGTTGAACATTATCATAACTAATATATTTGTTAAAATGATATTATATAAACCTCTTCATTTAGATGTTCACATTCCTTAATTATAAGTACATTTTCATTTAACTGGTAATCAAATAATTGTATATTTAATGTTAAATCTAAAAATAATAATATGTATATATGCATATTTATATATATATAGATATTTATTGCATGTATTACGTATATAGATTTTATATTTACCATTTTATACCATATTGTAGATAAGCATTATAAATAGTGGATTAAAATGAAAATAACTTTCTATAATATTATCACGTAGATGATTTATTTAGGAGATTTTACACATTTATAAGATAAAGTGCATTTCAAATAATATCAATACCAAATAAAATATTCCTAATTAGGGGCATATCTAGCTATCAATTACACTTTTAAATAACATGTCTATCAATAATTGTAAATATCATGATACATTTATTATAAATATATTTAGATTTGAAACTATATATTACAAATGTAATGAGTACAACAATATCATCTATTATTGATTTGATCAGCTATCTAAAATATATATATATATATATATGAGTGTAAGGGACCAATTTTCTAATCAAGTTTAACTAGATAATAATATTAATACTAATGATTTTTAATTTGTGTTTAATGAAAATTACTGAAATTATTTGACAAATTTTTTTCTTAGTACATATATTATTACTGAAAATAATAATCAAATAGAAATAAAATCATAAGTTCTATATCGTTATTTTCGTTTCATTTAAAATATATTAATTTTAATATAAATTAAAATAAATATATACATTTTAATATCATTATTTAACTATTTACATTAATAGTGCATAAAATAATATAACTCTATTTATTTCAAGCTTATCGCATGATACACGACGTGTGCACATATTTATATTTTATCTAAATTCAAAATATATATTTAATACTGAGAAATAAGTGAATATATATATATATATATATATATATATATATATATATATATATATATCTTCTGATGCCGGTTGTAACTTAATATATATTATAATATGTATTTTATTTAATATAAACATACATTACTATATTCACTTTATTATTAACAAATATTGACTACTTTTACATTATAAGTGTTAATTAATCGCATATGAGATACACTTAGAAACTATAGATTTAAATCTAAATCTATAGATTATAATTAAGATAAATAATAGAATTATACACATCGCTTTCGAAATCTAAAAACATAATAACCTCATTCTCGATATTTTTGATATAAGAAGACATCTCTTCTGTCTTTACACATTCTGCCTTTAACTTTATTAGTGACATAATTAAATTAATATTTAATAATTAATTAATTTAACATTTAATATAACTAAATTAAATTTAATGAAATATTTAATATAGTAAAATCTAGAGATTCCGATAAATATGTGACGAAATAGCTATTTATACAAAAAGGGTTAATATAACTATATATATATATATATATATATATATATATATATATATATATGTATATATGTGTATATATATATATATTCTAATAAGTTTTACCTTCATCTCTAAATGTATGTTTTCCACACGTAAATATTTATTTAATTTTGAAGCCGATTGTAACTTAGTATAAATTATAATATGAATTATATTTAATATAAACATTATATTACTACATTTAATTTAATAATTATGAACACATTATATAATAATTTATTAATCACATATGGGATACATTTTGTAATTAAATTAAGATAAATAATAGAATTATAGACACATCGCTTTCGAAATATTAAAAATAATAACCTCATTCTCGATATTTTTGATATAAGAAGACATCTCTTCTGTCTTTAAGTATTCTGCCATTAACTTTATTCGTAACATAATTAAATTAATATTTAATAATTAATTAATTTATCTTTAATGTAACATGAATATATAAATATAAATATATCATATATCATAAATTTATTTATAATATATTACTAACCTCATTCTCCATTTTATAATAAAGTTCCTTGTAATTTACTATTAAAAATGAGAGTTATTGTGAGATTGTGAGTGAGTGAGTGAGTTAGTGAGTGAGTGAGTGAATGAGTGAGTGAGTGAGTTAGTGAGTGAGTGAGTGAATGAGTGAGTGAGTGAGTGAGTGAGTGAGTGAGTGAGTGAGTGAGTGAGTGAGTGAGTGAGTGAGTGAGTGAGTGAGTGAGTGAGTGAGTGAGTGAGTGAGTGAGTGAGTGAGTGAGTGAGTTAGTGAGTGAGTGAGTGAGTGAGTGAGTGAGTGAGTGAGTGAGTGAGTGAGTGAGTGAGTGAGTGAGTGAGTGAGTGAGTGAGTGAGTGAGTGAGTAAGTGAGTGAGTGAGTGAGTGAGTGAGTGAGTGAGTGAGTGAGTGAGTGAGTGAGTGTGTGAATGAGTAAGTGAGTGAGTTGGTGAGTGAGTAAATTAGTGAGTAGATTAGTTATGATATAAACCTTTCTTGTGAGTACAATTCACTATTGAGTTAGCTAATGTAACAAATGACTTTTTTATATTTAATTTAGTCATGATGAATTAAAAAAAACTATTGTTATTTAAAAATAAATTTGATAACAAATAAATAACTTTTTTATAAAATTTAGAATTTTATATTAATATAATTTTAATAAATTTTAATAATATAAATAATTTAAAATTTTAAATTATTTATAAATTATAAACAAACGTACATCGAATGTTCAAATATTTAAGATGTTCAGTTAAAATATACCAACATATACTGTTAAACTATCTATGATAATTAATCATTTTAATACTTTGCATTATCAGCACAATAATTTGAAATATTATTTATATTATGATATATATAATATACTAAACATCTGAACTAGATAATATTGAACTGTGTCTTGATTATTTCATTACAATATTACTATAGTATATTTAATATTTATATAAGATGTATATCTTCCTTGTCTATCACTATATTTTATCATGATGGTTAATTTGAGTGAACTCAAATTAACAATTTGCTATTTAAATACATATATCAAACACCTTTAAATTATCCAAGCTTTCCTCCTGTTTATTACCACAAATACAACCATAATATATGAGATTGCAAAATTTATCATACAAACATCTTGACAAATAAATGTACTTGCAAAATAATAATTATTTACAAAATCCCTAGAAACTCCCCTATCCTCAATACAATCTAATATACAACTTACACGTTATCTAAGAAACGCATCCTCTACCATCATAATACAAATCAATATTACACTAACAGACATACTACACAACTAATAAATTATACCTCATCTGATGAACATATCAAAAATAAAATATTTTATTACGCCATTAAAAATAAATTAACTATACCTAATATAAAATCAATTTATATCAAGAGAATCATAAACTAGGAAATTAGAAACAATATAAATAGTAAGGCTGAATAGATATCTGACCCTATTATTCATACCACAACTGAATTTAATCAGTGGTCAAAAACTTTTACAGCTATAAACTACTTAAAATTCAATTGCTCTAACTCTTCAATGACAAAACCCATAACCTCCTAACATTAAATAAATCAAAATAGAAAATTATAATGCAAAAATACAAAATACTATCACATATCTTGGATTCAAACTTGAATCGGACCATTAATTTAATAGACACATTCTTTTAAATTGGTAAAAAAAACTAACTACGAACTAATACAGATTAAATAAATACAGAAATTACTTGATAGACAATCTCTAAAAATACTGATTACTTAAACCATACTGCCCAACCTAGATTACTGCAATTGCAAACTACAATCACTAAAAAACAACTGAAACGTATTAAATAATTATTGTATCATGCCTAACTATTTACAATTTGCAAACAAATCTCACACTTCAGAATTTCTCAACAATATGAAATGGCTGCATTTCAAAGAAAGATAGTACAATTTATTATGTATCACCCACACTTCTATATATAAAGAAACACCAGGCTATATTGCAACTCACATTAACAAATACACTAATAACAGAAAACTAAGATCTACAAACAAAAGTACACTTAATGCCCCTGAATTGTCACAAACTGCATTAATCTATTCAGCTCCTACTTTATGGAATGGACTATCATCCAAACTACAATGAGGACCTTTAAAATGAAACTATATAATTTCCTAGCTACTCAACAATGATTTATACTACTTTATCAACATTACCCAATCAATCTCACTATTATTTTTCTTGTTATATAAATTAAACAATGAACAACTACGATATAAGTACTACGATTACTACGATTTAATTTAACTACCTAATCCCGTACTTTATTATTCTTACGTCACACTAACTTACTTTATTATCTTATACTTACCCTTCCTATTGTTATTTTTATTTTACTCCTTGCGTATTATTATTATTATTATTAATATTATACGCATGATTAGTCAAAAGCCTAGAAACCTGTGTTTTAATAAATAAATCGCACACAAGCACAAGCACACCCATAAACATTCACACACATATATATACACAAATACACACATACACTTACATACAATGATTTTTCACCATTTTGTATATATACAGATATGAGCGAGACGTAATAATCTGTTATATAACTCTGTTTACACGTATATTATTATACTAATACATATATATATATATATATATATATATATATATATATATATGTGTGTGTGTGTGTGTGTTTGTGTATGTGGGGGTGTGTGTGTGTGTGTGTGTGCGTATATATATATATATATATTATTCATTTAAATATTGATCAGTAATATATTTAAAATATAAAAATAATGCAAAATTTCAAGTCATAATATTTAGTATATAACATATATTAATATCATAGCATAAATGTTTTCCCGTTACGAATAACTTTAAAATTGCCAACATATTAAAGTCTAAAGAAAATATAATATAATATATTATTATATATGGCATATGACAGTATATATATTACACTATATTTATGGTGTATATTTTATAATTTATATATAATATTACGATGTAAGACTTACGTCTCAATTTAGGCATCATACGACATATATAATACCTATACACATATAAATATATTATACTATTTAATTTATTACAAAATCCACCGTTATACACATAATATACACATTCCATTAAATGGCTTAATATAATAGAGAAATAAATAGATGCATATTTAATGATTTATATCTTAATATGATTATTTTCACTATTTAATTAAATATATTGATATAATATAAGATTATGTTTTATAATTTTATATTTCCACTCTACAATACCATAATAATATTATTAATTATATACCTGCCAACTAATGATATATTCACAAACTACCTATTGTTCTAGTTAATAAATCAATGCGAAAACAGAATTTGCTAACTTAAATCATAATACAATGATAGATACAATTGATATCTATAAGCATAATATAGTTTCACACATAGATACAATATATTATAATAGGTTACTATAGTTATCAAGTTAGATATCGTAAATGAATTTTTTTAATAACAGATTTTTGTTTGTAATAATAATCTATCAACACATCCCATAAACCCAGATGATATTAATCATTAAAATCATATCAATCATTAAAATCGATAATATAATTTAAATGCATACGGTTATGTCTGGGTTTGAAATTATAAGGATAACTACTTTATGAGTTTAATTACATATCAGTATTCACTATTGTTTACAATCGTTTTAAAAATCGAATTAATATTCATATTATTATAATTAAATATAATATAAAAACTTAGTATTAATTTAATACAATTAAATACTTTTAAATGCCATTGTAAGAGACATGCTCTTATCCAACACAATTTATAATGGTGAATATGAAAAATTGATTACTATATTTGTTATAAATTAACTGCTTTTAAGATATATCTAAAGTTATAACTTATTATTCAAGTTATAACTTTGTAATTTAACTGACAAATAGAAACAGTGAAAAACATTTAATTTAATATAAGGAATTTCACTTTTGTAATGTTACTATCTTCCAAATGTAGTCTGAAATGTACACATATTTACAATTATAATTATTATACATTTACACTATATAGCCAATATACTTCTAGTGGTAATTGTTTTTAAGTGTATTTAGCTTCTTCACTTTTGTCTTTATATTGCTTAATTTTGGAATTTTGTATATGTATGAAACATATATGTTTAATATATTACTTAATTTAAATATGTGATTTAAATTAGTTTAATGATTACTCATAATTATTATTCGAATTCCTTATATTGTATTAAATTTTGCTACAATTAAAAATATGATAATTTAAAATTTAACTTTTAAATTTATACTTAAATTGAATTACTAATTTTCATCACACATTATAATGTTATTAATAAAATGAATATATATTTCTAATATAAATCATATGATATATTTTTGAGGAGATAATTACAATAAGTTAAATGATTTAATAATAATTTGTTGTATATTTTGACATTTTTTTTTCTTAAAATATTGTTACGTTTATAAGCAATGTTACATTAGTTATATGTGTTCCCTATGAAATTGGTAATGATAGAAAATATTAAAAATTGTAATTTAATTTGGATTTCTAAGTGTTTTTCATGAAAAAAATTCACATTTCAAATAATCCAAATATTTTATTTAGAAATAATTTTTTTAAATATATACTTACTATGCGATAAAATAAACTATATGTAATGATAACATTACTTATTTACATTATTTACATCGTTGAGATAAAAAAATCAACATTTATTAAATTATATGCAGATATGTAATACCACAATGTAAATTTTTACGAAATATGATTTATTTTTTAATAGATATAACTATGTAATATTAGCTATCATTGAACATAGTTAATAGTAAATATATGTTAATGTGAACATATTATAGTATTGATAATTTATTAATATTAAAAATTATTCCTGTAAATTCTATAATTTAAAAAATTATAAATATTAATAATTAATATCAATATTAAACCAAGAAATAATACTAAATCAGTAGTTAATGAGTACTTATTATTTAAGATGTATTTATAAATATATATTACACTTTTTTCAATAATAATTAACATCTAATATATTACAGGGTATTATAGGTAAAAATTATTTAATGTTGCAAAATTAAAAATTGTATTTGTAGCTTTGAAATAACTTAATCTATAAGGATAATTTAATTGATAATATTAAATGGTAATATATTGGAAGCTGCCTATTACTCATCATTATTGGAGTAAATAAAGTATAAAATGGAGATTTATTGCGAAATTTCATTGTGAAAATTTTTTTTTTTAAATATATAGTATATAGTATATGGTATAAATAAAGAATCATAAAATGGCGGAAATAATAAGTTAAACAAGTATTTATTTATTTTTAATGGGAAATTTGTCTTCAAAATATTTATAATTTTTAATAAGTCGACTATTTAGTTTTAACTATTTCGACTAATTTCCTGGACTATGTATTATATAACTCTGTATATAATCATTATCATCATACATTTTCAAAAATTGTATATACATATATATAATTTAAATGATAATATCTGTACCCATATTATAGATAGTTGAACCACTCAACTATCTATGACCATACATCAATGTAAGAAAATGTTTATATGTTCTTATTGTCTTTGTCTAGATTTATTTGTGGCTCATAGCAATGCCGATAAATTATATTAAGGGTTTATTCAGATTATTTTATTTTTATCGTGAATTATATATGAAACTTTAAATGATAAGTTACTCAACACTTTGGATTTCATGATTGCTAATCGAATTGAAATCTAACGTTTGAGGGTTATAAAAAAATAAAAGTCCATACGAAGTTCTCCAAATCCTATTATATAATTTTGTTATTATATCTGTATTTTATAAAGATCGCACTAAGATCGATGTGATATTTCGCTATTATTCTTTATTTTCTTAATGTTACACACTACTAAATTATGATTACTATATGTCTGATCCTGAATAACAGTTCTATTATGAATATATCTTTATTTTATTATACAAGTTTTTAATAATTATAAGTTGTTAATAATTAATGTTAGCAAAGGAAACCAATGTAAATGTATTATCTTATCCTTTGAATATTATATATAGCTTTTAATATAAAAATAAAATATAATCATGTAATTTATTAATATGTCAATTAAAAGTAAACCTTATTAAGCACTGATGATAAACAAATGTGCATAGAATTAATGTTTATACACATCAATATTATTAAAAATAAAACATTTAATTAATTTAATTATATAAATGAATAATTTCGTAATATATATTAATGTTATTTATATATCATATTATTTATAATATAGTTTTATATAAAATACTACTTTATAATTTATTATAATTTTTAATACTAACGAAATGTTCTGTGGCATAAGTGATTTCTGCATTATCACCCTTGCTCTAGATATACGTATATGGTGATTGGGTTTGAATACACATTGAACGTGTAGATATTTGGTCCTTTAAGAATAAAACCTCAGATACTGGAACTCTCTTCTCCCGTGGACAGGTGCAAAAATGACTTTTGCACTTACATGAGCAAATAACAAATAATTTGTCATATTTAGCGATATGTTTCACAGTATTCTTCGTATTTTGGAGAGTTTATGGATTTTCTTAATAAAATTACTTCATCTAAATAACGAGTAAGTTTTTTTAAAGCTGAATTCTCCACATATGTTGGAAGTGAAGATTGTTTCCAAATTTCTATCAGCCGATCAAAAGTTTCTTTTTTTGCGATTGCATAATTCGCAACAAAAACGAATAAAAAATGTCGATAAACATCAACAAACGTAGGTAATCGCTTAAAATACATAGACTGCGGTGTCAAATATTCAATTATACGTCTATTAGTGAGTCTAGGCATGGTATTTGTAGTAAATAAAAAATATAATTCAAAATTTTAATTAAAACAATAATAAACGCGCATAGCGTTTATTATTGTTTTATGCGCATTATAGAAAAGCTACGAAATATTTTTCACAAATTAAAATTTTCAAACGGTCAGCGCTTATACTCCATTAAAAAATAAAATTCCTTTAAAATTAGGATCTTATTACTTATATTTAAAAAAATATGTATGTCCGGATAGAATCCCAGGAAAACGATCAACCTTAGTGTACGGTAGGGTGGATCACTTTTTCAGAATTAACTGGCTCACTCATCATATAAACTATAAGGCATATAAAAATGAATAATATAATTCAAAAAAAAATATTTGCAATATTAGGGTAGCGCCAAAAGTCTAAATTTATCGACTTATTATAAATTATAAATATTTTGAAGAAAAATTTCCCATTCAAAATAAATAAATACTTGTTTAACCTATTATTTCCGCCATTTTATGATTATTTATTTATACCATATACTATATATTTAAAAAAAATTATTTTTCACATTGAAATTTCGCAATAAATCTTCATTTTATACTTTATTTACACCAATAATGATGAGTAATAGGCAGCTTCCAGTATATATATATATATATATATATATATATATTACCATTTAATATTATCAATTAAATTATCCTTATAGATTAAGTTATTTCAAAGCTACAAATACAATTTTTAATTTTGCAACATTAATTAATTTTACCTATCCTGTAATATATTAGATGTTAATTATTATTGTAAAAAGTGTAATATATATTTATAAATACATCTTAAATAATAAGTACTCATTAACTACTGATTTAGTATTATTTCTTGGTTTAATATTAATATTAATTATTAATATTTATAATTTTTTAAATTATAGAATTTACAGGAATAATTTTTAATATTAATAAATTATAAATACAATAAGATGTTCACATTAACATATATTTACTATTAACTATGTTCAATGATAGCTAATATTACATAGGTATATCTATTAAAAAATAAATCATATTTCGTAAAAATTTACATCGTGGTATTACATATCTGCATATAATTTAATAAATGTTGCTTTTTTTATCTCAACGATGTAAATAATGTAAATAAGTAATGGTATCATTACATATAGTTTATTTTATCGCATAGTAAGTATATATTTAAAAAAATTATTTCTAAATAAAATATTTGGATTATTTGAAATGTGAATTTTTTTCATGAAAAACACTTAGAAATCCAAATTAAATTACAATTTTTAATATTTTCTATCATTACCAATTTCATAGGGAACACATATAACTAATGTAACATTGCTTATAAACGTAACAATATTTTAAGAAAAAAAAATGTCAAAATATACAACAAATTATTATTAAATCATTTAACTTATTGTAATTATCTCCTCAAAAAGATATCATATGATTTATATTATAAATATATATTCATTTTATTAATAACATTATAATGTGTGATGAAAAATAGTAATTCAATTTAAGTATAAATTTAAAAGTTAAATTTTAAATTATCATATTTTTAATTGTAGCAAAATTTAATACAATATAAGGAATTCGAATAATAATTATATTACTCATTAAACTAATTTAAATCACATATTTAAATTAAGTAATATATTAAACATATATGTTTCATACATATACAAAATTCCAAAATTAAGCAATATAAAGACAAAAGTGAAGAAGCTAAATACACTCAAAAACAATTACCACTAGAAGTATATTGGCAATATAGTGTAAATGTATAATAATTATAATTGTAAATATGTGTACATTTCAGACTACATTTGGAAGATAGTAACATTACAAAAGTGAAATTCCTTATATTAAATAAAATGTTTTTCACTGTTTCTATTTGTCAGTTAAATTACAAAGTTATAACTTGAATAATAAGTTATAACTTTAGATATATCTTAAAAGCAGTTAATTTATAACAAATATAGTAATCAATTTTTCATATTCACCATTATAAATTGTGTTGGATAAGAGCATGTCTCTTACAATGGCATTTAAAAGTATTTAATTGTATTAAATTAATACTAAGTTTTTATATTATATTTAATTATAATAATATGAATATTAATTCGATTTTTAAAACGATTGTAAACAATGGTGAATACTGATATGTAATTAAACTCATAAAGTAGTTATCCTTATAATTTCAAACCCAGACATAACCGTATGCATTTTAATTATATTATCGATTTTAATGATTGATATGATTTTAATGATTAATATCATCTGGGTTTATGGGATGTGTTGATAGATTATTATTACAAACAAAAATCTGTTATTAACAAAATTTATTTACGATATCTAACTTGATAACTATAGTAACCTATTATAATATATTGTATCTATGTGTGAAACTATATTATGCTTTTAGATATCAATTGTATCTACCATTGTATTATGATTTAAGTTAGCAGATTCTGTTTTCGCATTGATTTATTAACTAGAACAATAGGTAGTTTGTGAATATATCATTAGTTGGCAGGTATATAATTAATAATATTATTATGGTATTGTAGAGTGGAAATATAAAATTATAAAACATAATCTTATATTATATCAATATATTTAATTAAATAGTGAAAATAATCATATTAAGATATAAATCATTAAATATACATCTATTTATTTCTCAATATATTAAGCCCCTTAATTAAATGTGTATATTACTATACATGTATAACGGTGGATTTTGTAATAAATTAAATAGTATAATATATTTATATGTGTATAGGTATTATATATATCTTATGATGCCTAAATTGAGACGTAAGTCTTACATCGTAAGTCTTACATCGTAATATTATATATAAATTATAAAATATACACCATAAATATAATGTAATATATATACTGTCATATGCCATATATAATAATATATTATATTATATTTTCTTTAGACTTTAATATGTTGGCATTTTTATGTTATTCGTAACGGGAAAATATTTATGCTATGATATTAATATATGTTATATACTAAATATTATGACTTGAAATTTTGTATTATTTTTATATTTTAAATATATTACTGATCAATATTTAAATGAATAATATATATATATATATATTTAAATAAATATATATATATACGCACACACACACACACACACACACACACACACACACACACACACACACACACACACACATACACACACACACACACACACACACACACACACACACACACACACACACACATACACACACACATATATATATATATATATATATATATATATATATATATATATGTATTAGTATAATAATATACGTGTAAACAGAGTTATATAACAGATTATTACGTCTCGCTCATATCTGTATATATACAAAATGGTGAAAAATCATTGTATGTAAGAGTATGTGTGTATTTGTGTATATATATGTGTGTGAATGTTTATGGGTGTGCTTGTGTGCGTGTGCGATTTATTTATTAAAACACAGGTTTCTAGGCTTTTGACTAATCATGCGCATAATATTAATAATAATAATAATAATACGCAAGGAGTAAAATAAAAATAACAATAGGAAGGGTAAGTATAAGATAATAAAGTAAGTTAGTGTGACGTAAGAATAATAAAGTACGGGATTAGGTAGTTAAATTAAATCGTAGTAATCGTAGTACTTAAATAGTAGTTGTTCATTGTTTAATTTATATAACAAGAGAAATAATAGTGAGATTGATTGGGTAATGTTGATAAAGTAGTATAAATCATTGTTGAGTAGCTAGGAAATTATATAGTTTCATTTTAAAGGTCCTCATTGTAGTTTGGATGATAGTCCATTCCATAAAGTAGGAGCTGAATAGATTAATGCAGTTTGTGACAATTCAGGGGCATTAAGTGTACTTTTGTTTGTAGATCTTAGTTTTCTGTTATTAGTGTATTTGTTAATGTGAGTTACAATATAGCCTGGTGTTTCTTTATATATAGAAGTGTGGGTGATACATAATAAATTGTACTATCTTTCTTTGAAATGCAGCCATTTCATATTGTTGAGAAATTCTGAAGTGTGAGATTTGTTTGCAAATTGTAAATAGTTAGGCATGATACAATAATTATTTAATACGTTTCAGTTGTTTTTTAGTGATTGTAGTTTGCAATTGCAGTAATCTAGGTTGGGCAGTATGGTTTAAGTAATCAGTATTTTTAGAGATTGTCTATCAAGTAATTTCTGTATTTATTTAATCTGTATTAGTTCGTAGTTAGTTTTTTTTACCAATTTAAGGAATTTGTCTATTAAATTAATGATCCGATTCAAGTTTGAATCCAAGATATGTGATAGTATTTTGTATTTTTGCATTATAATTTTCTATTTTGATTTATTTAATGTTAGGGGGTTATGGGTTTTGTCATTGAAGAGTTAGAGCAATTGAATTTTAAGTAGTTTATAGCTGTAAAAGTTTTTGACCACTGATTAAATTCAGTTGTGGTATGAATAATAGGGTCAGATATATATTCAGCCTTACTATTTATATTGTTTCTAATTTCCTAGTTTATGATTCTCTTGATATAAATTGATTTTATATTAGGTATAGTTAATTTATTTTTAATGGCGTAATAAAATATTTTATTTTTGATATGTTAATCAGATGAGGTATAATTTATTAGTTGTGTAGTATGTCTGTTAGTGTAATATTGATTTGTATTATGATGGTAGAGGATGCGTTTCATAGATAACGTGTTAGGTGCTGGTAAGTTGTATATTAGATTGTATTGAGGATAGAGGAGTTTCTAGGGGTTTTGTAAATAATTATTATTTTGCAAGTACATTTATTTGTCAAGATGTTTGTATAATACATTTTGCAATCTTATATATTATGGTTGTATTTGTGGTAATAAACAGGAGGGAAGCTGGTGTAATTTAAAGATGTTTGATATATGTATTTAAATAGCAAATTGTTAATTTGAGTTCACTCAAATTAACCATCATGATAAAATACAGAGATAGACAAGGAAGATATACATCTTATATAAATATTAAATATACTATAGTAATATTGTAATGAAATAATCAAGACACAGTTCAATATTATCTAGGTCGCATGTTTAGTATATTATATATATCATAATATAAATAATATTTCAAATTATTGTGCTGATAATGCAAAGTATTAAAATGATTAATTATCATAGATAGTTTAACATTATTATTGGTATATTTTAACTGAACATATTAAATATTTGAACATTCGATGTACATTTGTTTATAATTTATAAATAATTTTAAATTTTAAATAATTTATATTATTAAAATTTATTAAAATTATATTAATATAAAATTCTAAATTTTATAAAAAAGTTATTTATTTGTTATCAAATTTATTTTTAAATAACAATAGTTTTTTTTAATTCATCATGACTAAATTAAATATAAAAAAGTCATTTGTTACATTAGCTAACTCAATAGTGAATTGTACTCACAAGAAAGGTTTATATCATAACTAATATACTCACTAATTTACTCACTCACCAACGCACTCACTTACTCATTCACACACTCACTCACTCACTCACTCACTCACTCACTCACTCACTCACTCACTCACTCATTCACTCACTCACTCACTCACTCACTCACTCACTCACTCACTCACTCACTCACTAACTCACTCACTCACTCACTCACTCACTCACTCACTCACTCACTCACTCACTCACTCACGCACTCACTCACTCACTTACTCGTTCACTCACTCATTCACTCATTCACTCACTCACTCACTCACTAACTCACTCACTCACTCACTAACTCGCTCACTCACTCACTCACTCATTCACTCACTCACTCACTAACTCACTCACTCACTCACAATCTCACAATAACTCTCATTTTTAATAGTAAATTACAAGGAACTTTATTATAAAATGGAGAATGAGGTTAGTAATATATTATAAATAAATTTATGATATATGATATATTTATATTTATATATTCATGTTACATTAAAGATAAATTAATTAATTATTAAATATTAATTTAATTATGTTACGAATAAAGTTAATGGCAGAATACTTAAAGACAGAAGAGATGTCTTCTTATATCAAAAATATCGAGAATGAGGTTATTATTTTTAATATTTCGAAAGCGATGTCTATGTCTATAATTCTATTATTTATCTTAATTTAATTACAAAATGTATCTCATATGTGATTAATAAATTATTATATAATGTGTTCATAATTATTAAATTAAATGTAGTAATATAATGTTTATATTAAATATAATTCATATTATAATTTATACTAAGTTACAATCGGCTTCAAAATTAAATAAATATTTACGTGTGGAAAACATACATTTAGAGATGAAGGTAAAACTTATTAGAATATATATATATATATATATATATATATATATATATATAGTTATATTAACCCTTTTTATATAAATAGCTCTTTCGTCACATATTTATCGGAATCTCTAGATTTTACTATATTAAATATTTCATTAAATTTAATTTAGTTATATTAAATGTTAAATTAATTAATTATTAAATATTAATTTAATTATGTCACTAATAAAGTTAAAGGCAGAATGTGTAAAGACAGAAGAGATGTCTTCTTATATCAAAAATATCGAGAATGAGGTTATTATGTTTTTAGATTTCGAAAGCGATGTGTATAATTCTATTATTTATCTTAATTATAATCTAAATTGAAATAAATAGAGTTATAACCTATATATTAACTATTAATATAAATAGTTAAATAATGATAATAAAATGTATATATTTATTTTAATTTATATTAAAATTAATATATTTTAAATGAAACGAAAATAACGATATAGAACTTATGATTTTATTTCTATTTGATTATTATTTTCAGTAATAATATATGTACTAAGAAAAAAATGTGTCAAATAATTTCAGTAATTTTCATTAAACACAAATTTAAAATCATTAGTATTAATATTATTATCTAGTTAAACTTGATTAGAAAATTGGTCCCTTACACTCATATATATATATATATATATATATATATATATATATATATATATATATATATATATATTAGATAGCTGATCAAATCAATAATAGATGATATTATTGTACTTAGTCATTACATTTGTAATATATAGTTTCAAATCTAAATATATTTATAATAAATGTATCATGATATTTACAATTATTGATAGACATGTTCCTAATTAGGAATATTTTATTTGGTATTGATAATATTTGAAATGCACTTATATATCTTATAAATGTGTAAAAATCTCCTAAATAAATCATCTACGTGATAATATTATAGAAAGTTATTTTCATTTTAATCCACTATTTATAATGCTTATCTACAATATGGTACAAAATGGTAAATATAAAATCTATATACGTAATACATGCAATAAATATCTATATATATATATATAAATATGCATAGATACATATTATTATTTTTAGATTTAACATTAAATATACAATTATTTGATTACCAGTTAAATGAAAATGTACATATAATTAAGGAATGTGAACATCTAAATGAAGAGGTTTATATAATATCATTTTAACAAATATATTAGTTATGATAATGTTCAACATATAAACGGATGTACGTATGTCAGTCCTGCATTAATTCTGCAATTTCACTAGCTTCGATTATATCTGAATATTTCAATATTCTACATATTAATTTATTTAATAAATAAATACGGCTTCAAGCTTTACGATTATTTCCCCGACCTAAGGAACCTACACTATTTGAAAAAAGGTTTTCTAGGGTATATGAAAAAGTTTTTTCCAGAGTGGTCTCTATTAGAACCCTTTTGAGGGTTTCTTGGATGCTTGCAAATAGAAAACCCTTTTGAGGGTTTTCTGGTTATCTGAATAAAGGGTTTTCTAAATATCCGTATAATGGTTTTCTAGATATTTGAAAAGAGGGTTTTATAGATATTTGAAAAAAAGGTTTTATAGATATTTCAAAATAGGGTTTTCTAGTTTTAAAACATAAGGGTATTCTAGATCATTGTAAAAGGGTTTTATAAGTTTAAAATAACATGGTTTTCTCAATATTTTAAAAGGGTTTTCTATATACAAATTTTCATATAATTATTACAAAAAATATAATATATATATATATTCATTAAGAAGAAAACTAATAACATTATTTGAATACAAAATAATAATTAACATTAAAATGATAATGTATAATACACATATATAATTATAAGTATTATAATAAATAATTATGATATATATTACATATTGTACCCAGATAGATTAAAATATCCTACGTAATAAAATAATAATCTATAAAATTAAACACATTTATTATTTAATATATATAAATGTATAAAATATAGAAACAAAATGAAGAACATGATGAACATTTTTTAATATCCTTCATTTCAAATGCTCATTTTTGATATACTGTATGCCATTTCATTTGTTTATCTGTTTTATTATAATGTATTATTAAATAACGCATAAATAAAATAGTTTATCATATAAAACAAATAATTTATATATTATTATATCAATATAATAATATATAAAGTAAAATAAGTAAAATAAGTAAAATAACTGTAAAAATATCTAATATATATATATATATATATATATATATATTTGTTTTCTTAATATTAGTAGTATTCTGGATCATATCATGTCTGTTTTAACGAATATAGATAATAAAAATCACATATTTATAAAAATAATTTCTGATTATTATATAAATATAAATTTATATATATATAAGTGTTAATATCATTATTATAAAATATCATAAATATATGTATGCTTCTTAATAATCTTATTATTATTTTACAAATTGTATTTGTATTTAGATATAGTTATGTTACATAAATATATATAAGAATAAATAACATTAACGTTCTTCACACACACACACACACACACATACACACACACACACACACACACACACACACACACACACACACACACACACACACATACACACACATACACACATACTCGCACACGCACATACACATTACTTACCTTGACACGCTACATTAATTTTATTTTTAATTCTACTATATCGTTCATTTTTATTCGTATGGTTCCATATTGTAGAACATTTATTAATATATGTTAAATTCTATGTGGTTAATAAATTCTTCACACACACACAAACACACACACACACACACACACACACACACACATACACACACACACTCACACACACACACACATACATATATATATATATATATATATATATATATATATTTATATATATATATATACATTTATATATTCATATATAAAATTTATTATTTTTAAATTTATAATATATATTATATTTAAAAATAATATAAACTGTTTACAAATTATATAATACAAACCTTATAACACATTATAAAATATATATTAATTTTAATATATCATAATATTAAATAAAAAATTAAATTTATATTTATAGTTAAATGATGCAAATGGTACCAATGAAGAATTGAAATCTACAATTATTTCCAAAGATGATTTGGTATAATTAAAATAATTATTTAAAATTAATTTAAACAAAATTATAGAAATTTTATTATCATTTTCTAAATATTCTTTATTGATAACATATACAATTTCCACGTAGTTAAATACATATGAAATATATTTCGAAACACAAATGGAATCAGACGCTATAACAGAAGAAACGGTTTAAATACATATACATAAATATTAATTTTACATAAATAGTTAATTTACATTAATTAATATTTCCTATACAATTTTATTGTAATATAAAGAGTAGTATAATAATTTGTTCATGAAATATTTGTTTATAGTTCAGATCAATTTTTTATTAATATTAATATTAATATCAACCCCATAATAATACTAATTATTATTAACTCATTTGTATACACTATTTTAAGGCGAGTTCTATGATTGAATTCATTAATTAACTTCAGCTAATTATTTAATACTATGATATTTTATCTACAAGTAAGATTCATGCGTAAGATACCACTCGGCATTTACAAATTTGATAGATTTTATAGTATTCTCACATAAAAACATTCTAGGTCATTTCTCCAACTTCCACATCATATTCAATTGCTAAAACTACACTATCTGAATATTTCAATAGTCTATATATTAACTAATTTAATATCGTTTCAATATTTACGATTAGTCTCTCGACCTAGGATAGGTTTAATCCTAGACTTTAATTTACCAAACGTTAATATCGCAGTGCTGAATATATATATATATATATATATATATATATATATATATATAAAATGTATATATTCTTGCAAAAATTCGCTCTCCCATCCAAAAACTTTCCGGGGTAAAATAAATCAAAATGAATCACTCCCATTCAAAATTTAATTTAATATTCACTATTACTAAATATTTAACATTAAAATTACAAAAACAAGTTACATTGAATTGTAATAGTTTTTAATAATCATACAATCTCAATATTTGTGTTATTGTTGTATGAATTCATTATTATCTATATATGATTTTTTACTTTAATGTATAAATATTATTCTACATTGAATCTATATTATTTTCATCTCAATCAATATTGTATTTAAAATTTAAATATAGTTAATTATATGATTTATAAGAAAATAATATATATAGATAGAAGCAAAAGATAAAATAATAGAGGAACTGCGTTTATGCAATGATGATAAAGATAAGGAGGTTTGACATTAACGTATGCTAAATTTAATGATATATTTATTATTTATATTATGATATTATTATTTATATACATATATGTATACATTATGTGGAATGTTCTTAAAACTGAAGTCAAGATCGACCAATATGTAACAGGACAAGTTTAAATAGATTTAATTATGTATTATCTTCTAAGTTTGTGCATTTTTATATTCAACGGAGATAAATATTAAGGATTTTAATAATTATACAATGATATTTCTGAAAAGTTGATTCTATAGAGATAGATATTTGTATATAAACTGATTTTATTCATAAATGAATTCATATATTATAATGTTTTATATTATTTAATTAATTTATTTATTAGTAATTATATTAGTATAGCAATACTTAATATAAATATAGCATAACGTTATAAATAATATAGAAATAATAAATGATTTTATAAAAATAAAGTCAATTATAACTTTCTAAATATGTTTCGTTAATACAATATTAATATGTTATTAGTTAAAAGAAAATAAAGTTCTATTTGAAAAAATTAAATTAAAAGAAAAAGAGGTTTAATTATATTATAAAAATCTACATTTTGTACAATACACTATTATTGACAATTATTATTGTTAAATCTGACTTATATTTACCATTATTACTAATTTTAAATACAGTTAACCCGTGCGCAGTTTATGAATCAGCATAATCAAAAAATAATAAATAAACTGCAACAAAGGTAATTTAAACTATATATGCCTGTACATATATATATATATATATATATATATATATATATATATATATATATATATATATATATTTGTGGGTGTTTGTATGTATGTGTCTGTATATATTTGTATAATTTTAATTCGTTGGAAATGAATTATTAAAAATGATATATTCACTAAAATGTTAACAATATTATTAATTATGTACTGGTATTTTAATATCTATTAGAAATTGTATTTATTATTATTGTAAAATATTCCAACATCGATAATTTAATCAAGATAATTATTTGTTATTCGATAAATTCAATTATAATTACGATTGTATAAATATACTTTATATAATTATTTCTTTAAATTACATATACTATATTCATATTATTCATTAATATATATAACAAATAAATTTATAGGTTAACTATAGTAAATAAGAAAACTGAGAAAATGAACCCATGTTCCTATAATATACAAGACGTCATGATATATTGTTTATATTTATATATATATTTATCTTTTGTATACATTACCACTTGTTGATCGTGTGCGATCCGGTTCAGAAAACGGGAGAAGTCAATACAAATATTAAGGAACTGGTCACTCCTTGGGATTTGGTCAATCCCATATGGGTCTAATAAACCCGAGACCTCCTGTCTGATACCGGTAGCATCCCTTTTAACTCGTTTTAATATATGCAAACTATAATTATATATATATATATATATATATATATATATAATATACAATGTACATTATGTATATATACCATATATATACATAATAGTATACTAAATAACAACATTAATCATGTTGTCTATTGTACATTATTGTAAAGCCTTTACACTAATATCATGCCGTTCATACAATAAATTTGCAATAACATATTTACAAAAAAGAATACACTTTATTTCATAATAAATATTTAAACAAATTTATTTTATTTATCTATTTTCTGAAATTTTAATTTAAACATTATCGGAAATTATTAATATTAAATTACAGTTAGAATGCAATTGAATATTTATTATCATGTAATTACACAATTATTATAATTTATTATCATGTAATGTCACTATTATCTATAATTATTAATCATTTAGATATATAGATAGATTGATTGATAGTTAGATATATATTTAATTCCATTAATAATAGTAATACAAAGAGAATAACTATTAAAAAAGACTTAAAAGGAATACTTATATCATTATAATTTGTAACGAAACAAGAATATATGATTTCTGTATTCTAGTTTCATCTAGATAACCCACGAAATAAAGAAATTTAACACTCAACCAATATCTATTTAGATTTGGCCATTATTTATTAACGTTATTTAACAGAAAAATATTATATATATATATATATAATTAGGAATCATTTAGCATTATTTGTCAATTTTACATTAAATGAAATATATAATATTCAATAAATTGGAAATCCAATGATAATTAGGAATTTCGCTCAAATGGCAATACAAATGATAGTTATTTAAATTTTAGAAAATATGTTAGATCTTATAGAATATATTATGATTTAATAATAAAGTAATATTGTTCTTTTTTTATATTATATATTCTGTATTATAAGCATACTTTTCCCCAGAATTTGACATTTTATGAATCTAGAGCAACATGAGTTATATCAAGTAAATTTTATCTAAACTCGAGATAAACTTAGGTAAATAGCGAGAAAAATTATAGTTAATCTTATGAAAAATGTATGATAAACAAATTTTAAACTCATATAAATAATGATATGTTAAATTTATGTAAATAGTGAGATAAATAAGAGATAAACATCTGTAAATAGTGAGATAAAGAAAGTAGAATACGGTAGCGATCTGAACCTCTATTAAATCGTCCATCAATGCTATGACCATATATGGTAATTTTAGCTCCGGTGTAGATGAAGATAATCTGTGTATTTATTATAAAATAAAATAATTGGTTCCCGAGGGTTATACAAGAAGGGCATATAGTCGTTGTATTAGCCATATAGTTTTAGCTTTACATATATTCAGATATCATATATAATGCATATGTTGATTAAAATATAGTTATAATTATATTACATATATATATATATATATATATATATATATATATATTCATAATATATAGGTATATTTGTATATAATATATTAAGAATGTGTTTGTTTTCTCGGAATACTATATTCAATTAATTTCTATATTTTTAAAATTGTATGTGATTTTTTCGATTGGTTTATTTTTTTTTAAATATTGTAGAAAAGAAGTATGATTGAATATATTAAAGTCACACCCTAAATAAATTTTAAAAGGTTTTTAAATGTTTTTAATATGAAGAATGAAAAGTATTCAATATATGCCGACGAGTACTTATAGATACAAGAAATATTAAATTTAAACTTGTATATAATTTTAAATATATTTAATAATAATTATACATTATAATATCATTGTTATATACATAAGGTTTTATATAGAGGTATATAGGTATAATATATAAATCATGATGAATATTATGAATTGAATAGAATACCAATCTAATGAGTTATCATTACCATACCCTACCTCTCTCTCCGATGTGTATAGTGATACATGTCACTATACACATACCAAAGGTTATACCTAAATTACCCCAATATTAACCATTGTTTGTACACAATTGAGTATATCATACAATGCAACCTTCAAATGTATAGTCTAGTACTATAATGATATATTAAATATAATTATTATAATTGTATTTTTAAAAAACAATATATTAATTATAATAACTATAGTGAATTCGATATAATCTATATAAAGATACATGGATGTGATTTATATGTTACAATTTTATAAAACTATTTCGACTAATTTCCTGGACTATGTATTATATAACTCCGTATATAATCATTATCATCATACATTTTCAAAAATTGTATATACATATATATAATTTAAATGATAATATCTATGTATCCATATTATAGATAGTTGAACCACTCAACTATCTATGACCATACATCAATGTAAGAAAATATTTGTGTATTTATATTTTTTTATAATTTTCTTATTGTCTTTGTCGAGATGTATTTCTGGCTCATAACAATGCCGATAAATTATATTAAGGGTTTTTTCAGATTAATTTATTTTTATCGTGAATTATATATGAAACTTTAAATGATAAGTTACTCAACACTTTGGATTTCATGATTGCTAATCGAATTGAAATCTATCGTTTGAGGGTTAAAAAAAATAAAAGTGCATACGAAGTTCTCCAAATCCTATTATATAATTTTGTTATTATATCTATATTTTATAAAGATCGCACTAAGATCGATGTGATATTTCGCTATTATTCTTTATTTTCTTAATATTACACACTACTAAATTATGATTACTATATGTCTGATCCTGAATGACAGTTCTATTATGAATACATCTTTATTTTATTTTACAAGTTTTTAATCATTGATACATCAGTATATAATTAAGTTATTGTGGCCCATTCCGATAGCTTAGATCAATGTAGTTCGTTTTCATTAATTGGATGAGGATATTTGCATATTTGCAATAACAAGTTTATGTTTCATGTAAGTCATTTGTACTATTTCAGTATCAAAGCTTCCAAATATATAGGAGTTATTGTTGTTATAAGTCATTTTCAGTTTTGCCTTTTTTGACAATAATAAAGTATATTTTGGGAATTTGCAATGGACATTTCATAAAATTACTTGATTTCACATAATATAAACATAATATAAACATAATATAAACATAATATAAACATAATATAAACATAATATAAACATAATATAAACATAATATAAACATAATATAAACATAATATAAACATAATATAAACATAATATAAACATAATATAAACATAATATAAACATAATATAAACATAATATAAACATAATATAAACATAATATAAACATAATATAAACATAATATAAACATAATATAAACATAATATAAACATAATATAAACATAATATAAACATAATATAAACATAATATAAACATAATATAAACATAATATAAACATAATATAAACATAATATAAACATAATATAAACATAATATAAACATAATATAAACATAATATAAACATAATATAAACATAATATAAACATAATATAAACATAATATAAACATAATATAAACATAATATAAACATAATATAAACATAATATAAACATAATATAAACATAATATAAACATAATATAAACATAATATAAACATAATATAAACATAATATAAACATAATATAAACATAATATAAACATAATATAAACATAATATAAACATAATATAAACATAATATAAACATAATATAAACATAATATAAACATAATATAAACATAATATAAACATAATATAAACATAATATAAACATAATATAAACATAATATAAACATAATATAAACATAATATAAACATAATATAAACATAATATAAACATAATATAAACATAATATAAACATAATATAAACATAATATAAACATAATATAAACATAATATAAACATAATATAAACATAATATAAACATAATATAAACATAATATAAACATAATATAAACATAATATAAACATAATATAAACATAATATAAACATAATATAAACATAATATAAACATAATATAAACATAATATAAACATAATATAAACATAATATAAACATAATATAAACATAATATAAACATAATATAAACATAATATAAACATAATATAAACATAATATAAACATAATATAAACATAATATAAACATAATATAAACATAATATAAACATAATATAAACATAATATAAACATAATATAAA
The DNA here is from genome assembly GCA_964035775.1 of Osedax frankpressi. Lineage (NCBI taxonomy): Eukaryota > Metazoa > Annelida > Polychaeta > Sabellida > Siboglinidae > Osedax > Osedax frankpressi. The sequence continues at coordinate 6,773,686 of OZ038315.1, read as the reverse complement.
CATAATATAAACATAATATAAACATAATATAAACATAATATAAACATAATATAAACATAATATAAACATAATATAAACATAATATAAACATAATATAAACATAATATAAACATAATATAAACATAATATAAACATAATATAAACATAATATAAACATAATATAAACATAATATAAACATAATATAAACATAATATAAACATAATATAAACATAATATAAACATAATATAAACATAATATAAACATAATATAAACATAATATAAACATAATATAAACATAATATAAACATAATATAAACATAATATAAACATAATATAAACATAATATAAACATAATATAAACATAATATAAACATAATATAAACATAATATAAACATAATATAAACATAATATAAACATAATATAAACATAATATAAACATAATATAAACATAATATAAACATAATATAAACATAATATAAACATAATATAAACATAATATAAACACAATATAAACACAATATAAACACAATATAAACACAATATAAACATAATATAAACACAATATAAACACAATATAAACATAATATAAACACAATATAAACATAATATAAACACAATATAAACATAATATAAACATAATATAAACATAATATAAACATAATATAAACATAATATAAACATAATATAAACATAATATAAACATAATATAAACATAATATAAACATAATATAAACATAATATAAACATAATATAAACATAATATAAACATAATATAAACATAATATAAACATAATATAAACATAATATAAACATAATATAAACATAATATAAACATAATATAAACATAATATAAACATAATATAAACATAATATAAACATAATATAAACATAATATAAACATAATATAAACATAATATAAACATAATATAAACATAATATAAACATAATATAAACATAATATAAACATAATATAAACATAATATAAACATAATATAAACATAATATAAACATAATATAAACATAATATAAACATAATATAAACATAATATAAACATAATATAAACATAATATAAACATAATATAAACATAATATAAACATAATATAAACATAATATAAACATAATATAAACATAATATAAACATAATATAAACATAATATAAACATAATATAAACATAATATAAACATAATATAAACATAATATAAACATAATATAAACATAATATAAACATAATATAAACATAATATAAACATAATATAAACATAATATAAACATAATATAAACATAATATAAACATAATATAAACATAATATAAACATAATATAAACATAATATAAACATAATATAAACATAATATAAACATAATATAAACATAATATAAACATAATATAAACATAATATAAACATAATATAAACATAATATAAACATAATATAAACATAATATAAACATAATATAAACATAATATAAACATAATATAAACATAATATAAACATAATATAAACATAATATAAACATAATATAAACATAATATAAACATAATATAAACATAATATAAACATAATATAAACATAATATAAACATAATATAAACATAATATAAACATAATATAAACATAATATAAACATAATATAAACATAATATAAACATAATATAAACATAATATAAACATAATATAAACATAATATAAACATAATATAAACATAATATAAACATAATATAAACATAATATAAACATAATATAAACATAATATAAACATAATATAAACATAATATAAACATAATATAAACATAATATAAACATAATATAAACATAATATAAACATAATATAAACATAATATAAACATAATATAAACATAATATAAACATAATATAAACATAATATAAACATAATATAAACATAATATAAACATAATATAAACATAATATAAACATAATATAAACATAATATAAACATAATATAAACATAATATAAACATAATATAAACATAATATAAACATAATATAAACATAATATAAACATAATATAAACATAATATAAACATAATATAAACATAATATAAACATAATATAAACATAATATAAACATAATATAAACATAATATAAACATAATATAAACATAATATAAACATAATATAAACATAATATAAACATAATATAAACATAATATAAACATAATATAAACATAATATAAACATAATATAAACATAATATAAACATAATATAAACATAATATAAACATAATATAAACATAATATAAACATAATATAAACATAATATAAACATAATATAAACATAATATAAACATAATATAAACATAATATAAACATAATATAAACATAATATAAACATAATATAAACATAATATAAACATAATATAAACATAATATAAACATAATATAAACATAATATAAACATAATATAAACATAATATAAACATAATATAAACATAATATAAACATAATATAAACATAATATAAACATAATATAAACATAATATAAACATAATATAAACATAATATAAACATAATATAAACATAATATAAACATAATATAAACATAATATAAACATAATATAAACATAATATAAACATAATATAAACATAATATAAACATAATATAAACATAATATAAACATAATATAAACATAATATAAACATAATATAAACATAATATAAACATAATATAAACATAATATAAACATAATATAAACATAATATAAACATAATATAAACATAATATAAACATAATATAAACATAATATAAACATAATATAAACATAATATAAACATAATATAAACATAATATAAACATAATATAAACATAATATAAACATAATATAAACATAATATAAACATAATATAAACATAATATAAACATAATATAAACATAATATAAACATAATATAAACATAATATAAACATAATATAAACATAATATAAACATAATATAAACATAATATAAACATAATATAAACATAATATAAACATAATATAAACATAATATAAACATAATATAAACATAATATAAACATAATATAAACATAATATAAACATAATATAAACATAATATAAACATAATATAAACATAATATAAACATAATATAAACATAATATAAACATAATATAAACATAATATAAACATAATATAAACATAATATAAACATAATATAAACATAATATAAACATAATATAAACATAATATAAACATAATATAAACATAATATAAACATAATATAAACATAATATAAACATAATATAAACATAATATAAACATAATATAAACATAATATAAACATAATATAAACATAATATAAACATAATATAAACATAATATAAACATAATATAAACATAATATAAACATAATATAAACATAATATAAACATAATATAAACATAATATAAACATAATATAAACATAATATAAACATAATATAAACATAATATAAACATAATATAAACATAATATAAACATAATATAAACATAATATAAACATAATATAAACATAATATAAACATAATATAAACATAATATAAACATAATATAAACATAATATAAACATAATATAAACATAATATAAACATAATATAAACATAATATAAACATAATATAAACATAATATAAACATAATATAAACATAATATAAACATAATATAAACATAATATAAACATAATATAAACATAATATAAACATAATATAAACATAATATAAACATAATATAAACATAATATAAACATAATATAAACATAATATAAACATAATATAAACATAATATAAACATAATATAAACATAATATAAACATAATATAAACATAATATAAACATAATATAAACATAATATAAACATAATATAAACATAATATAAACATAATATAAACATAATATAAACATAATATAAACATAATATAAACATAATATAAACATAATATAAACATAATATAAACATAATATAAACATAATATAAACATAATATAAACATAATATAAACATAATATAAACATAATATAAACATAATATATAAACATAATATAAACATAATATAAACATAATATAAACATAATATAAACATAATATAAACATAATATAAACATAATATAAACATAATATAAACATAATATAAACATAATATAAACATAATATAAACATAATATAAACATAATATAAACATAATATAAACATAATATAAACATAATATAAACATAATATAAACATAATATAAACATAATATAAACATAATATAAACATAATATAAACATAATATAAACATAATATAAACATAATATAAACATAATATAAACATAATATAAACATAATATAAACATAATATAAACATAATATAAACATAATATAAACATAATATAAACATAATATAAACATAATATAAACATAATATAAACATAATATAAACATAATATAAACATAATATAAACATAATATAAACATAATATAAACATAATATAAACATAATATAAACATAATATAAACATAATATAAACATAATATAAACATAATATAAACATAATATAAACATAATAAACATAATATAAACATAATATAAACATAATATAAACATAATATAAACATAATATAAACATAATATAAACATAATATAAACATAATATAAACATAATATAAACATAATATAAACATAATATAAACATAATATAAACATAATATAAACATAATATAAACATAATATAAACATAATATAAACATAATATAAACATAATATAAACATAATATAAACATAATATAAACATAATATAAACATAATATAAACATAATATAAACATAATATAAACATAATATAAACATAATATAAACATAATATAAACATAATATAAACATAATATAAACATAATATAAACATAATATAAACATAATATAAACATAATATAAACATAATATAAACATAATATAAACATAATATAAACATAATATAAACATAATATAAACATAATATAAACATAATATAAACATAATATAAACATAATATAAACATAATATAAACATAATATAAACATAATATAAACATAATATAAACATAATATAAACATAATATAAACATAATATAAACATAATATAAACATAATATAAACATAATATAAACATAATATAAACATAATATAAACATAATATAAACATAATATAAACATAATATAAACATAATATAAACATAATATAAACATAATATAAACATAATATAAACATAATATAAACATAATATAAACATAATATAAACATAATATAAACATAATATAAACATAATATAAACATAATATAAACATAATATAAACATAATATAAACATAATATAAACATAATATAAACATAATATAAACATAATATAAACATAATATAAACATAATATAAACATAATATAAACATAATATAAACATAATATAAACATAATATAAACATAATATAAACATAATATAAACATAATATAAACATAATATAAACATAATATAAACATAATATAAACATAATATAAACATAATATAAACATAATATAAACATAATATAAACATAATATAAACATAATATAAACATAATATAAACATAATATAAACATAATATAAACATAATATAAACATAATATAAACATAATATAAACGCTATGCGCATTATAGAAAAGCTACGAAATATTTTTGACAAATTAAAATTTTCAAACGGTCAGCGCTTAAAAAATAAAATTCCTTTAAAATTAGGATCTTATTACTTATATTAAAAAAAATATGTATGTCCGGATAGAATCCCAGGAAAACGATCACCCTTAGTGTACGGTAGGGTGGATCACTTTTTCAGAATTAACTGGCTCACTCATCATATAAACTATAAGGCATATAAAAATTAATCATATAATTCAAAAAAAAATATTTGCAATTTTAGGGTAGCGGCAGAAGTCTAAATTTATCGACTTATTAAAAATTATAAATATTTTGAAGAAAAATTTCCCATTAAAAATAAATAAATACTTGTTTAACCTATTATTTTCGCCATTTTATGATTCTTTATTTATACCCTATTTTTACGGATTTATACCATATACTATATACTATATATTTAAAAAAAAATATTTTTCACAATGAAATTTCGCAATAAATCTCCATTTTATACTTTATTTACACCAATAATGATGAGTAATAGGCAGCTTTCAATATATATATATATATATATATATATATATATATATATATATATTATATATTACCATTTAATATTATCAATTAAATTATCCTTATAGATTAAGTTATTTCAAAGCTACAAATACAATTTTTAATTTTGCAACATTAAATAATTTTACCTACAATATCCTGTAATATATTAGATGTCAATTATTATTGTAAAAAGTGTAATATATATTTATAAATACATCTTAAATAATAAGTACTCATTAACTACTGATTTAGTATTATTTCTTGGTTTAATATTAATATTAATTATTAATATTTATAATTTTTTAAATTATAGAATTTACAGGAATAATTTTTAATATTAATAAATTATCAATACTATAAGATGTTCACATTAACATATATTTACTATTAACTATGTTCAATGATAGCTAATATTACATAGTTATATCTATTAAAAAATAAATCATATTTCGTAAAAATTTACATTGTGGTATTACATATCTGCATATAATTTAATAAATGTTGCTTTTTTTATCTCAACGATGTAAATAGCATTACATATAGTTTATTTTATAGCATAGTAAGTATATATTTAAAAAAAAAATTTCTAAAAAAAATATTTGGATTATTTGAAATGTGAATTTTTTCATGAAACACTTAGAAATACAAATTAAATTACAATTTTTATATTTTCAATTACTACCAATTTCATAGGGAACACATATAACTAATGTAACATTGCTTATAAACGTAACAATATTTTAAGAAAAAAAAATTTCAAAAATATACAACAAATTATTATTAAATCATTTAACTTATTGTAATTATCTCCTCAAAAATATATCATATGATTTATATTAGAAATATATATTCATTTTATTAATAACATTATAATGTGTGATGAAAATTAGTAATTCAATTTAAGTATAAATTTAAAAGTTAAATTTTAAATTATCATATTTTTAATTGTAGCAAAATTTAATACAATATAAGGAATTCGAATAATAATTATATTACTCATTAAACTAATTTAAATCACATATTTAAATTAAGTAATATATATTAAACATATGTGTTTCATACATATACAAAATTCCTATAGAGAAATGTGATATGATATATATTTAAGCATAACTAAATTATATATTAATATTAAAAACAGATAAACAAATAAGTTAATTTAAAGCAATATAAAGACAAAAGTGAAGAAGCTAAATACACTCAAAAACAATTACCACTAGAAGTATATTGGCTATATGGTGTAAATGTATAATAATTATAATTGTAAATATGTGTACATTTCAGACTACATTTGGAAGATAGTAACATTACAAAAGTGAAATTCCTTATATTAAATAAAATGTTTTTCAGTGTTTCTATTTGTCAATTAAATTACAAAGTTATAACTTGAATAATAAGTTATAACTTTAGATATATCTTAAAAGCAGTTAATTTATAACAAATATAGTAATCAATTTTTCATATTCACCATTATAAATTGTGTTGGATAAGATCATATCTCTTACAATGGCATTTTAAAGTATTTAATTGTATTAAATTAATACTAAGTTTTTATATTATATTTAATTATAATAATATGAATAATAATTCGATTTTTAAAACGATTGTAAACAAGATTGAATACTGATATGTAATTAAACTCATATAGTAGTTATCCTAATAATTGCAAATCCAGACATAACCGTATGCATTTTAATTATATTATCGATTTTAATGATTGATATGATTTTAATGATTAATATCATCTGGGTTTATGGGATGTGTTGATAGATTTTTATTACAAACAAAAATCTGTTATTAAAAAAATTCATTTACGATATCTAACTTGATAACTATAGTAACCTATTATAATATATTGTATCTATGTGTGAAACTATATTATGCTTATATATATCAATTGTATCTATCATTGTATTATGATTTAAGTTAGCAAATTCTGTTTTCGCATTGATTTATTAACTAGAACAATAGGTAGTTTGTGAATATATTATTAGTTGGCAGGTATATAATTAATAATATTATTATGGTATTGTAGAGTGGAAATATAAAATTATAAAACATAATCTTATATTATATCAATATATTTAATTAAATAGTGAAAATAATCATATTAAGATATAAATCATTAAATATGCATCTATTTATTTCTCAATATATTAAGCCCCTTAATGAAATGTGTATATTACTATACATGTATAACGGTGGATTTTGTAATAAATTAAATAGTATAATATATTTATATGTGTATAGGTATTATATATATCGTATGATGGCTAAATTGAGACGTAAGTCTTACATCGTAATATTATATATAAATTATAAAATATACACCATAAATATAGTGTAATATATATAATGTCATATGCCATATATAATAATATATTATATTATATTTTCTTTAGACTTTAATATGTTGGCATTTTTAAGTTATTCGTAACGGGAAAATATTTATGCTATGATATTAATATATGTTATATACTAAATATTATGACTTGAAATTTTGTATCATTTTTATATTTTAAATATATTACTGATCAATATTTAAATGAATAATATATATATATATATTTTTAAATAAATATATATATATACGCACACACACACACACACACACACACACACACATACACACACACACACACACACACACACACACACACACATACACACACACACACACACACACACACACACACACACACACACACACATATATATATATATATATATATATATATATATATATATATATATATATATATATATATGTATTAGTATAATAATATACGTGTAAACAGAGTTATATAACAGATTATTACGTCTCGCTCATATCTGTATATATACAAAATGGTGAAAAACCATTGTATGTAAGTGTATGTGTGTATTTGTGTATATATATGTGTGTGAATGTGTATGGGTGTGCTTGTGTGCGTGTGCGATTTATTTATTAAAACACAGGTTTCTAGGCTTTTGACTAATCATGCATATAATATTAATAATAATAATAATAATAATACACAAGGAGTAAAATAAGAATAACAATAGGAAGGGTAAGTATAAGATAATAAAGTAAGTTAGTGTGACGTAAGAATAATAAACTAGGGATTAGGTAGTTAAATTAAATCGTAGTAATCGTAGTACTTAAATCGTAGTTGTTCATTGTTGGTCAGTAGTACGATTAGGTTTAATTTATATAACAAGAGAAATAATAGTGAGATTGATTGGGTAATGTTGATAAAGTAGTATAAATCATTGTTGAGTAGCTAGGAAATTATATAGTTTCATTTTAAAGGTCCTCATTGTAGTTTGGATGATAGTCCATTCCATAAAGTAGGAGCTGAATAGATTAATGCAGTTTGTGACAATTCAGGGGCATTAAGTGTACTTTTGTTTGTAGATCTTAGTTTTCTGTTATTAGTGTATTTGTTAATGTGAGTTACAATATAGCCTGGTGTTTGTTTATATATAGAAGTGTGGGTGATACATAATAAATTGTACTATCTTTCTTTGAAATGCAGCCATTTCATATTGTTGAGAAATTCTGAAGTGTGAGATTTGTTTGCAAATTGTAAATAGTTAGGCATGATACAATAATTATTTAATACGTTTCAGTTGTTTTTTAGTGATTATATTTGCAATTGCAGTAATCTAGGTTGGGCAGTATGGTTTAAGTAATCATTATTTTTAGAGATTGTCTATCAAGTAATTTCTGTATTTATTTAATCTGTATTAGTTCGTAGTTAGTTTTTTTTACCAATTTAAAAGAATGTGTCTATTAAATTAATGGTCCAATTCAAGTTTGAATCCAAGATATGTGATAGTATTTTGTATTTTTGCATTATAATTTTCTATTTTGATTTATTTAATGTTAGGGGGTTATGGGTTTTGTCATTGAAGAGTTAGAGCAATTGAATTTTAAGTAGTTTATAGCTGTAAAAGTTTTTGACCACTGATTAAATTCAGTTGTGGTATGAATAATAGGGTCAGATATCTATTCAGCCTTACTATTTATATTGTTTCTAATTTCCTAGTTTATGATTCTCTTGATATAAATTGATTTTATATTAGGTATAGTTAATTTATTTTTAATGGCGTAATAAAATATTTTATTTTTGATATGTTCATCAGATGAGGTATAATTTATTAGTTGTGTAGTATGTCTGTTAGTGTAATATTGATTTGTATTATGATGGTAGAGGATGCGTTTCTTAGATAACGTGTAAGTTGTATATTAGATTGTATTGAGGATAGGGGAGTTTCTAGGGATTTTGTAAATAATTATTATTTTGCAAGTACATTTATTTGTCAAGATGTTTGTATGATAAATTTTGCAATCTCATATATTATGGTTGTATTTGTGGTAATAAACAGGAGGAAAGCTTGGGTAATTTAAAGGTATTTGATATATGTATTTAAATAGCAAATTGTTAATTTGAGTTCACTCAAATTAACCATCATGATAAAATATAGTGATAGACAAGGAAGATATACATCTTATATAAATATTAAATATACTATAGTAATATTGTAATGAAATAATCAAGACACAGTTCAATATTATCTAGTTCAGATGTTTAGTATATTATATATATCATAATATAAATAATATTTCAAATTATTGTTCTGATAATGCAAAGTATTAAAATGATTAATTATCATAGATAGTTTAACAGTATATGTTGGTATATTTTAACTGAACATCTTAAATATTTGAACATTCGATGTACGTTTGTTTATAATTTATAAATAATTTAAAATTTTAAATTATTTATATTATTAAAATTTATTAAAATTATATTAATATAAAATTCTAAATTTTATAAAAAAGTTATTTATTTGTTATCAAATTTATTTTTAAATAACAATAGTTTTTTTTAATTCATCATGACTAAATTAAATATAAAAAAGTCATTTGTTACATTAGCTAACTCAATAGTGAATTGTACTCACAAGAAAGGTTTATATCATAACTAATCTACTCACTAATTTACTCACTCACCAACGCACTCACTTACTCATTCACACACTCACTCACTCACTCACTCACTCACTCACTCACTCACTTACTCACTCACTCACTCACTCACTCACTCACTCACTCACTCACTCACTAACTCACTCACTCACTCACTCACTCACTCACTCACTCACTCACTCACTCACTCACTCACTCACTCACTCACTCACTCACTCACTCACTCACTCACTCACTCACTCACTCACGCACTCACTCACTCACTTACTCGTTCACTCACTCATTCACTCATTCACTCACTCACTCACTAACTCACTCACTCACTCACTAACTCACTCACTCACTCACTCACTCATTCACTCACTCACTCACTAACTCACTCACTCACTCACAATCTCACAATAACTCTCATTTTTAATAGTAAATTACAAGGAACTTTATTATAAAATGGAGAATGAGGTTAGTAATATATTATAAATAAATTTATGATATATGATATATTTATAGTTATATATTCATGTTACATTAAAGATAAATTAATTAATTATTAAATATTAATTTAATTATGTTACGAATAAAGTTAATGGCAGAATACTTAAAGACAGAAGAGATGTCTTCTTATATCAAAAATATCGAGAATGAGGTTATTTTTTTTAATATTTCGAAAGCGATGTGTCTATAATTCTATTATTTATCTTAATTTAATTACAAAATGTATCTCATATGTGATTAATAAATTATTATATAATGTGTTCATAATTATTAAATTAAACGTAGTAATATAATGTTTATATTAAATATAATTCATATTATAATTTATACTAAGTTACAATCGGCTTCAAAATTAAATAAATATTTACGTGTGGAAAACATACATTTAGAGATGAAGGTAAAACTTATTAGAATATATATATATATATATATATATACATATATACATATATATATATATATATATATATATATATATATATATATATAGTTATATTAACCCTTTTTGTATAAATAGCTCTTTCGTCACATATTTATCGGAATCTCTAGATTTTACTATATTAAATATTTCATTAAATTTAATTTAGTTATATTAAATGTTAAATTAATTAATTATTAAATATTAATTTAATTATGTCACTAATAAAGTTAAAGGCAGAATGTGTAAAGACAGAAGAGATGTCTTCTTATATCAAAAATATCGAGAATGAGGTTATTATGTTTTTAGATTTCGAAAGCGATGTGTATAATTCTATTATTTATCTTAATTATAATATATAGATTTAGATTTAAATCTATAGTTTCTAAGTGTATCTCATATGTGATTAATTAACACTTATAATGTAAAAGTAGTCAATATTTGTTAATAATAAAGTGAATATAGTAATTTATGTTTATATTAAATAAAATACATATTATAATATATATTAAGTTACAACCGGCATCAGAAGATATATATATATATATATATATATATATATATATATATATATATATATATTATAATATATATATATTTATTTCTCAGTATTAAATATATATTTTGAATTTTGATAAAATATAAATATGTGCACACGTCGTGTATCATGCGATAAGCTTGAAATAAATAGAGTTATATTATTTTATGCACTATTAATGTAAATAGTTAAATAATGATATTAAAATGTATATATTTATTTTAATTTATATTAAAATTAATATATTTTAAATGAAACGAAAATAACGATATAGAACTTATGATTTTATTTCTATTTGATTATTATTTTCAGTAATAATATATGTACTAAGAAAAAAATTTGTCAAATAATTTCAGTAATTTTCATTAAACACAAATTAAAAATCATTAGTATTAATATTATTATCTAGTTAAACTTGATTAGAAAATTGGTCCCTTACACTCATATATATATATATATATATATATATATATATATATATATATATTTTAGATAGCTGATCAAATCAATAATAAATGATATTGTTGTACTTAGTCATTACATTTGTAATATATAGTTTTAAATCTAAATATATTTATAATAAATGTATCATGATATTTACAATTATTGATATACATGTTATTTAAAAGTGTAATTGACAGCTAGATATGCCCCTAATTAGGAATATTTTATTTGGTATTGATAATATTTGAAATGCACTTTATCTTATAAATGTGTAAAATCTCCTAAATAAATCATCTACGTGATAATATTATAGTAAGTTATTTTCATTTTAATCCACTATTTATAATGCTTATCTACAATATGGTATAAAATGGTAAATATAAAATCTATATACGTAATACATGCAATAAATATCTATATATATATAAATATGCATATATACATATTATTATTTTTAGATTTAACATTAAATATACAATTATTTGATTACCAGTTAAATGAAAATGTACATATAATTAAGGAATGTGAACATCTAAATGAAGAGGTTTATATAATATCATTTTAACAAATATATTAGTTATGATAATGTTCAACATATAAACGGATGTACGTATGCCAGTCCTGCATTAATTCTTCAATTTCACTAGCTTCGATTATATCTGAATATTTCAATATTCTACATATTAATTTATTTAATAAATACTAATAATTTTATAAATACGGCTTTAACCCTTTACAACCTGAAGTCATTTACTAAAATGCTCTTGAAAACCGGCAATATAATTTTTACACAAAGTACATAAAAAATTTTCAATGCATTATTTATTATCGTAAAATACTCTATGATTCATTAATATTTTCTACAGACAAGTTGACTTATTATTATGTATAATTTAAAAGTGTTCAATATAAAATACTAATAAATTAATAAAATATAATATTGAAATAGCTATAATAATAAATATAATTATAAATTTTGATAAATCCTATTATAAATTACATATATTCGTAATACGATTAAATAATATTAATTATTCCTAAAAAAGATTAAAATCAATATAGATTGTGTAAATAAATAATGTATAATATATAAAAAATATATTACAAGTTAAATTATCATCAATATAATTAATTATAAATAATTATATAATGAACATTAAAATATTATTATTTTTTTTATTTTCAACTATATACTATACATAAGTATACTTTCCTTATGTAGATATTAATAATTATATATTACAAGTTAACTTATTATTGAAGACATTGAAATTATATTTAATAATTTTAAAAAAATTTAATAAAATAAATAATAATTAATTAGATAATGATTAATTAACCAAAATTTAAATAAAAAAAGTAACAAATATAATTTTAAAATAATTAATAATATTAGATACTTACAATTTTCTTAAATAAATAATGATAATGTTATATTAGTGGTTAGGTTATTATTAAAGGTATTGAAAATATCTATAAAGTATAAAAAACAGAAAGCAAAATACTTGGATTTTGAGTATATGTGCGCATATTTATTAAATATAATAAAAAATAATATTTACAATAAATATATAAAAAATCAAATATATACAAAAGTAAATATATATAAAGTCGACACATAACATACAATAATATAAAGTAGTCAAATATAATTATATATATACAGAAGTACTTATGGAAGTGATGAGTGATATTTAGTATAACAATTTTTTCTCTTGCACAGATGATACATTACATAATTTACAATGAAAAATAGTTTTAATTTAATAATCTGACATAAATTACATATATTATAAGTAAATCCTTCTCCTGATACTTCGTTCTTCGTAACCGGAATAAATATGAAGTTTCAAGCAGTATCCCGTGATGCTATCACATAAAGCATAGAATATGATGCCATGTTTCACAGGTTTAGCAGGCATATATTGTTTGAAAGATAGCCGCCGATTGAAACTCATCATTCCTTCATCGATAGATGATTGATAGGTTTTGAAATCAGATCCTATTGGAATAAGTATTGATTTTATAAAAAGTAATTAAAATTTAAATATAATTCAAATGTGTGTATAATTTTTGTATGTATAATATGTGTATATAATTAAAAATTTAATAACCTTTACTGCTAGCATATTCATTTGTGCCCATCACTAAATCTGTAATGAAAGTAGATCCTAGTAAATGTAATAGTATCATCATCGGTTCAAGTCCAATCATATTTGCACTTGGTCCAGTCGCTTGTGTAAATTCATTTTCTTTTCGACCAGGAATAGCATAACTCCAACCATTTGGTGGAAACGAATCATTTACCTGAAATATTCAATATTTTTTTACAATAAATATAATATATTATAAACTACTAGAACATATAAATAATATAAATATGATAATATATAATAAAAAACATGTTTCTAAAATACAATATTATAATTTGATATCAAACCAAGTGTATACTAACTCTTTCCATTACATTGCATTGCATTCCAAACCTTCTCCTACCTAGTAACATGGTTGCTATAAATTTATTAAAATTATATATACATAATATAAATGAATTCAATGCATATGATATAATATAAATTAATTTATTCACTGTTATTTATGGAATATGTTTGCATAATATATAATAAAATAGAAACCGAGATATCAGCACTATCATTTTCATCGGATATATTAGGATCAAATATCTCCTAAATTTAATTTATGAAATTGACATTAGCAACCAAAAATAACAAAATGATCTCATAATTTGAAATATAATATGATAAAAAGATATGTATTTGAAGTATTTATATTCTTATAAATGAAATCAATATATATGTAGTACATATTTATTTAGAATTAGGTAATAATAAATAATCTATATACTTATTTTAGTCAAAATAATAAACTATATCGATAATAAAATATAAACTTTAAAAAAAATATACATTTTATAAAAGTGTTTTATTAATTATATTAGATAGAATTATATGTCGAAATTGTAAATTATTATAAATAATATAATATACTAACAGGTATACTAGTATCAGATCCTGTAGAATCATCGGAACTTTCCAAATTCATAAAAATATCTAAAGCTTGCAATGCAGTATAGCGTCTTTCAGCCATTTTAAAAATAATTGAGTAGACGCTTTGACGCTCATTATCTCAAAAAGTAGAACGGCAAATGCTTAATACCAAATTTGAAATTTATTTAGTATATAATTGTGTTTAATATACTGTAAAAATTATTAATTTTGATCCAATATGTTTTGAAATATAACCAATTAAATATTCTAATTTATTATTTATTTTTTAATTGTTTTTGAAAAATTTGTATGTTATAAAAACTAATTTTTTTACATTACTATTTATCATGGTGTATTAAAAATTTTAGATTCTAATTGAGTTATTATATTTGTAAACAATGCATTCAAAATTTTAGAATTTAAAATATTATAAATTGTAAGAAAACATTATTATTATTATAACACTAATTTATTTATTCATTTAATATTTAACATTATTTCTAAAATTTATTTTCTATATAATGTCTTATAACTTTTAATTACGAATATAAATATTATCAGATTAAGGTAGTTTTATTAAAGTTAAATATCAATCTTATAAAGTCATATAATTTTATTAAATAATACTTTATTATAATAGCTCAATTTTACATTTATTTACACATCGAAATTTAATTGACGCTAATGTCTATCGGGTTTTCAGCAAGATGACGTTAATGTATATAGGGTTTAAAGGGTTAAGTTTTACGATTATTTCCCCGACCTAAGTAACCTACACTATTTGAAAAAAGGTTTTCTAGGATATATGAGAAAGGGTTTTCCAGAGTGGTCTGTATTATAACCCTTTTGAGGGTTTCTTGGATGCTTGAAAATAGAAAACACTTTTGAGGGTTTTCTGGATATCTGAATAAAGGGTTTTCTATATATCTGTATAATAGTTTTCTAGATATTTGAAAAGAGGGTTTTCTAGATATTTGTAAAAAAGGTTTTATAGATATTTCAAAATAGGGTTTTCTAGTTTTAAAACATAAGGGTATTCTAGATCATTGTAAAAGGATTTTATAAGTTTAAAATAACATGGTTTTCTGGATATTTTAAAAGGGATTTCTATATACAAATTTTCATATAATTATTACAAAAAATATAATATATATATATATTCATTAAGAAGAAAACTAATAATATTATTTGAATAAAAAATAATAATTAACATTAAAATGATAATGTATAATACACATATATAATTATAAGTATTATAATAAATAATTATGATATATATTACACATTGTACCCAGATAGATTAAAATATCCTACGTAATAAAATAATAATCTATAAAATTAAACACATTTATTATTTAATATATATAAATGTATAAAATATAGAAACAAAATGAAGAACATGATGAACATTTTTTAATATCCTTCATTTCAAATGCTCATTTTTGATATACTGTACGCCATTTCATTTGTTTATCTGTTTTATTATAATGTATTATTAAATAACGCATAAATAAAATAGTTTATCATATAAAACAAATAATTTATATATTATTATATCAATATAAAAATATCATCCAATCAACAAAACTAGTCATTATAATAATTTAAATACATACAAGTTTTTTATAAATGTATTTTTATATTAAAATTAAAAGTAACCTCTATTATTCATATATAATGAATGGTCAATGTCCATTGTTCATCCACACATTATAGATACCATTGTTGATTTTAATGAGATCTAATATATGGTATTACATTATTGAAAGTATTTTATATATATAAATATATATATATGTGATATATATGATACATGGTTAAAATTGTTTATCTATTAAATATATAAATAAATTACTATCATAATAATAATAAAGATTAATAAAGATTAAATTACATTTTAAATGTACAAATATTAAAGTAAAATAACTGTAAAAATATCTAATATATATATATATATATATATATATATATATATATATATATATATATATATAGCAAACCTAATTCCGGTATATTCTCAATATATTACTTTACTTTACAATTGCTTATCATTTGTTTTCTTAATATTAGTAGTATTCTGGATCATATCATGTCTGTTTTAACGAATATAGATAATAAAAATCACATATTTATAAAAAATAATTTCTGATTATTATATAAATATAAATTTATATATATATAAGTGTTAATATCATTATTATAA
Source organism: Osedax frankpressi (assembly GCA_964035775.1). Lineage (NCBI taxonomy): Eukaryota > Metazoa > Annelida > Polychaeta > Sabellida > Siboglinidae > Osedax > Osedax frankpressi. The sequence goes on along the minus strand of OZ038315.1, from coordinate 6,755,464 downwards.
AATATCATAAATATATGTATGCTTCTTAATAATCTTATTATTATTTTACAAATTGTATTTGTATTTAGATAAAGTTATGTTACATCATTATATATAAGAATAAATAACATCGTTCTACACACATATACACACACACACACACACACACACACACACACACACACACACACACACACACACACACACACACATACTCGCATACACACATACACATTACTTACCTTGACACGCTACATTACTTTTATTTTTAATTTTACTATATCGTTCATTTTTATTCGTATGGTTCCACATTGTAGAACATTTATTAATATATGTTAAATTCTATGTGGTTAATAAATTCTTCAAAAACACACACACACACACACTCACACACAAAAACACACATACATATATATATATATATATATATATATATATATATATATATATATTTATATATATATATACATTTATATATTCATATATAAAATTTATTATTTTTAAATTTATAATATATATTATATTTGAAAATAATATAAACTGTTTACAAATTATATAATACAAACCTTATAACACATTATAAAATATATATTAATTTTAATATATCAAAATATTAAATAAAAAATTAAATTTATATTTATAGTTAAATGATGCAAATGGTACCAATGAAGAATTGAAATCTACAATTATTTCCAAAGATGATTTGGTATAATTAAAATAATTATTTAAAATGAATTTAAACAAAATTATAGAAATTTTATTATCATTTTCTAAATATTCTTTATTGATAACATATACAATTTCCACGTAGTTAAATACATATGAAATATATTTCGAAACACAAATGGAATCAGACGCATTAACAGAAGAAACGGTTTAAATACATATACATAAATATTAATTTTACATAAATAGTTAATTTACATTAATTAATATTTCTATACAATTTTATTGTAATATAAAGAATAGTATAATAATTTGTTCATGAAATATTTGTTTATAGTTCAGATCAATTTTTTATTAATATTAATATTAATATCAACCCCATAATAATACTAATTATTATTAACTCATTCGTATACACTATTTTAAGGCGAGTTCTATGATTTAATTCATTAATTAACTTCAGCTAATTATTTAATACTATGATATTTTATCTATAAGTAAGATTCATGCGTAAGATACCACTCAGCATTTACAAATTTGATAGATTTTATAGTATTCTCACATAAAAACATTCTAGGTCATTTCTCCAACTTCCACATCATATTCAATTGCTAAAACTACACTATCTGAATATTTCAATAGTGTATATATTAACTAATTTAATATCGCTTCAATATTTACGATTAGTCTCTCGACCTAGGATAGGTTTAATCCTAGACTTTAATTTACCAAACGTTAATATCGCAGTGCTGAATATATATATATATATATATATATATATATAAAATGTATATATTCTTGCAAAAATTCGATCTCCCATCCAAAAACTTTCCGGGGTAAAATAAATCAAAATGAATCACTCCCATTCAAAATTTAATTTAATATTCACTATTACTAAATATTTAACATTAAAATTACAAAAACAAGTTACATTGAATTGTAATAGTTTTTAATAATCATACAATCTCAATATTTGTGTTATTGTTGTATGAATTCATTATTATCTTTATATGATTTTTTACTTTAATGTATAAATATTATTCTACATTGAATCTATATTATTTTCATCTCAATCAATATTGTATTTAAAATTTAAATATAGTTAATTATATGATTTATAAGAAAATAATATATATAGATAGAAGCAAAAGATAAAATAATAGAGGAACTGTGTTTATGCAATGATGATAAAGATAAGGAGGTTTGACATTAACGTATGCTAAATTTAATGATATATTTATTATTTATATTATGATATTATTATTTATATACATATATGTATACATTATGTGGAATGTTCTTAAAACTGAAGTCAAGATCGACCAATATGTAACAGGACAAGTTTAAATAGATTTAATTATGTATTATCTTCTAAGTTTGTGCATTTTTATATTCAACAGAGATAAATATTAAGGGTTTTTAATAATTATACAATGATATTTCTGAAAAGTTGATTCTATCGAGATAGATATTTGTATATAAACTGATTTTATTCATAAATGAATTTATATATTATAATGTTTTATATTATTTAATTAATTTATTTATTAGTAATTATATTAGTATAGCAATACTTAATATAAATATAGCAAAACGATATAAACTAATATAGAAATAATAAATGATTTTATAAAAATAAAGTCAATTATAACTTTCTAAATATGTTTCGTTAATACAATATTAATATGTTATTAGTTAAAAGAAAATAGAGTTCTATTTGAAAAAATTAAATTAAAAGAAAAAGAGGTTTAATTATATTATAAAATCTACATTTTGTACAATACACTATTATTGACCATTATTATTGTTAAATCTGACTTATATTTACCATTATTACTAATTTTAAATACAGTTAACCCGTGCGCAGTTTATGAATCAGCATAATCAAAAAATAATAAATAAACTGCAACAAAGGTAATTTAAACTATATATGCCTGTACATATATATATATATATATATATATATATATATATATATATGTATATATATATATATATATATATATCTATATATATATATATATGTATTTGTGGGTGTTTGTTTGTATATGTCTGTCTGTATGTGTGTTTGTGTGTATGTGTGTGTGTCTGTGTTTATATTTGTATAATTCGTTGGAAATGAATTATTAAAAATGATATATTCACTAAAATGTTAACAATATTATTAATTATGTACTGGAATTTTAATATCTATTAGAAATTGTATTTATTATTATTGTAAAATATTCCAACATCGATAATTTAATTAAGATAATTATTTGTTATTCGATAAATTCAATTATAATTACGATTGTATAAATATACTTTATATGATTATTTCTTTAAATTACACATACTATATTCATTAATATATATAACAAATAAATTTATAGGTTAACTATAGCAAATAAGAAAACTAAGAAAATGAACCCATGTTCCTATAATATACAAGACGTCATGATATATTGTTTATATTTATATATATATTTATCTTTTGTATACATTACCACTTGTTGAGCGTGTGCGATCCGGTTCAGAAAACGGGAGAAGTCAATACAAATATTAAGGAACTGGTCACTCCTTGGGATTTGGTCAATCCCATATGGGTCTAATAAACCCGAGACCTCCTGTCTGATACCGGTAGCATCCTCTTTAACCCGTTTTAATATATGCAAACTATAATTATATATATATATAATATACAATGCACATTATGTATATATACCATATATATACATAATAGTATACTAAATAACAACATTACTCATGTTGTCTATTGTACATTATTGTAAAGCCTTTACACTAATATCATGCCCTTCATACAATAAATTTGTAATAACATATTTACAAAAAAGAATACACTTTAATTCATAATAAATATTTAAACAAATTTATTTTATTTATCTATTTTCTGAAATTTTAATTTAAACCTTATCTGAAATTATTAATATTAAATTACAGTTAGAATGCAATTGAATATTTATTATCATGTAATTACACAATTATTATAATTTATTATCATGTAATTTCACTATTATTTATAATTATTAATCATTTAGATATATAGATAGATTGATTGATAGTTAGATATATATTTAATTCCATTAATAATAGTAATACAAAGATAATAAATATTAAAAAAAGACTTAAAAAGGAATACTTATATCATTATAATTTGTAACGAAACAAGAATATATGATTTCTGAATTTTAGTTTCATCTAGATAACCCACGAAATAAAGAAATTTAACACTCAACCAATATCTATTTAGATTTGGCCATTATTTATTAACGTTATTTAACAGAAAAATATTATATATATATATATATATATATAATTAGGACTCATTTAGCATTATTTGTAAATTTTACATTAAATGAAGTATATAATATTCAATAAATTGGAAATCCAATGATAATTAAGAATTTCGCTCAAATAGCAATACAAATGATAGTTATTTAAATTTTAGAAAATATGTTATAGAATATATTATGATTAAATAATAAAGTAATATTGTTCTTTTTTACATTATATATTCTGTATTATAAGCATACTTTTCCCCAGAATTCGACATTTTAATGAATCTAGAGCAACATGAGTTATATCAAGTAAATTTAAACTAAATTCGAGATAAACTTAGGTAAATAGCGAGAAAAATTATAGTTAATCTTATGAAAAATGTATGATAAACAAATTTTAAACTCATATAAATAATGATATGTTAAATTTATGTAAATAGTGAGATAAATAAGAGATAAACATCTGTAAATAGTGAGATAAAGAAAATAGAATACGGTAGCGATCTGAACCTCTATTAAATCGTCCATCAATGCTATGACCATATATGGTAGCTTTAGCTCCGGTGTAGATGAAGATAATCTGTGTATTTATTATAAAATAAAATAATTGTTTCCCGATGGTTATACAAGAAGGGCATATAGTCGTTGTATTAACCATATAGTTTTAGCTTTACATATATTCAGATATCATATGTTGATTAAAATATAGTTATAATTATATTACATATATATATATATATATATATATATATATATATATATATATCTTCACTTATTTCTCAGTATTAAATATATATTTTGAATTTGATTCATAATATATAGGTATATTTGTGTATAATATGTTAATAATGTGTTAGTTTTCTCGGATTACTATATTCAATTAATTTCTATATTTTTAAAATTGTATGTGATTTTTTCGATTGGTTTATTTTTTTTTAAATATTGTAGAAAAGAAGTATGATTGAATATATTAAAGTCACACCCTAAATAAATTTTAAAAGGTTTTTAAATGTTTTTAATATGAAGAATGAAAAGTATACAATATATGCCGACGAGTACTTATAGATACAAGAAATATTAAATTTAAACTTGTATATAATTTTAAATATATTTAATAATAATTATACATTATAATATCATTGTTATATACATAAGGTTTTATATAGAGGTATATAGGTATAATATATAAATCATGATAAATATTATGAATTGAATAGAATACCAATCTAATGAGTTATCATTACCATACCCTACCTCTCTATCCGATGTGTATAGTGACACATGTCACTATACACATACCAAAGGTTATACATAAATTACCCCAATATTAACCATTGTTTGTACACAATTGAGTATATCATACAATGCAACCTTCAAATGTATAGTCTAGTACTATAATGATATATTAAATATAATTATTATAATTGTATTTTTAAAAAACAATATATTAATTATAATAACTATAGTGAATTCGATATAATCTATATAAAGATACATGGATGTGATTTATATGTTACAATTTTATAAAACTATTTCGACTAATTTCCTGGACTATGTATTATATAACTCCGTATATAATCATTATCATCATACATTTTCAAAAATTGAATATACATATATATAATTAAAATGATAATATCTATGTACCCATATTATAGATAGTTGAACCACTCAACTATCTATGACCATACATCAATGTAAGAAAATATTTGTGTATTTATATTTTTTTATAATTTTCTTATTGTCTTTGTCGAGATGTATTTCTGGCTCATAGCAATGCCGATAAATTATATTAAGGGTTTTTTCAGATTAATTTATTTTTATCGTGAATTATATATGAAACTTTAAATGATAAGTTACTCAACACTTTGGATTTCATGATTGCTAATCGAATTGAAATCTATCGTTTGAGGGTTAAAAAAAATAAAAGTGCATACGAAGTTCGCACTAAGATCGATGTGATATTTCGCTATTATTCTTTGTTTTCTTAATGTTACACACTACTAAATTATGAGTACTATATGTCTGATCCTGAATGACAGTTCTATTATGAATACATCTTTATTTTATTTTACAAGTTTTTAATCATTGATACATCAGTATATAATTAAGTTATTGTGGCCCATTCCGATAGCTTAGATCCATGTAGTTCGTTTTCATTAATTGGATGAGGATATTTGCATATTTGCAATAACAAGTTTATGTTTCATGTAAGTCATTTGTACTATTTCAGTATCAAAGCTTCCAATATATAGGAGTTATTGTTGTTATAAGTCATTTTCAGTTTTGCCTTTTTTGACAATAATAAAGTATATTTTGGGAATTTGCAATGGACATTTCATAAAATTACTTGATTTCACCATCTTTATCTTTCCATACCATCTTGATATTCGAAGGTACCACTTACGTATTTTCCGGTGTATCTTAGCTTACCTTTGTATGTGTATGTTTTTTTTGTGGTGTAAGAGCATCCAGTATTATATTTGTCAAGCCATCATGGAAATATACCGATAGGAAACGCATCGTTGATATTAGGTGACGTGACTTATTTTAATAGTATTATTAGATTTTATTAATTATTATCTCAAGTTCCTGATAAAGAGGTTATAGTTTGCAAAACAATGAACCGTCATAAATTAGTTAATGCGTTTAAGGTATTTAAGGTATTAAGTACAAACAGATCACTCATTGGTCCAGAAGTATATCTGCTAGATGTAATACATATGTCCACTAAATATACATATACATATGTTCACTAAATACAAATAACCCGACATTATTATTGTGAATACAATAATTATTGTTATTATTATATAAATAGTATTGTTATCATATTATATCATTATATAATGATAAGACATTGCGAATGCAATCAATAATTAAACTATTCATTTCTGTGTATAAATTTATATATATTACAAATCTGTGGATGTATAGAATGTATTTAATAAAATAATTTACGTGAACCAAATTGGAAATCGATATAATATAACATATTTACGACATCAATAAAATGATATGATATGCTCATTATATTATACTATGAACATTAAATTTATTTAAATTTATTTAAAAAAAAAACATATATATAAAAATCTATATATACCAATCGAAAACTTAAATGCAAATATTCTAATTATAGTATATGAACATGGCCTAGCATCAAATTTAATAAATTTATTTTAAAAAACCCACTCGGAAGCAGCCCATACGCAGACGGAAACCTTGCATCGTATAATATATAGTATACGTAACACGCTAACGATTATATATTTAGTTAATTAGTGTAGTTGGGCAGTCGTAATTTGATTATTAGCAGTGCAATCAGTCAAACCCATAACCAAATCTATAACTAATCCCAAACCTAAATCCAAAAAAACCTAAATGCGAATATAATTATCTTGGAATCAAATTTATTTTAATATCTTAAAAAATCTCACGCAACCAAACCCATACGCAAATCTAAAATTATAATTAATGTATGCGATATGGTTCGACATCGAATATATATAATTTTTTCAAAAAAACCCTATACAAATTCAAAACTAAATCTAAACTTAACACTAATTCAAAAACAGAAATAAAACCTAACCCAAAAAATCCTAAATGCAAATATTATAATTATAGAAGCATGACGTTAAATTTATTTTAATTTATTTAAAGAAAAACCTACACGGCACTAAACCTAAATCCAAACGTATACATTATAATTATAGTTTACGAATATAGTCCGACATCAACTTTATTTTAATATATTCTAAAAAAAATCCACATAGAACCAAACCCAACATAGTTAAATATTTAATTTATATTATTTTATTCAAAAAAAACTACATAAAAAAAACAAAAATACAAACTCAAACTCAAATATAAACTCAAATCCTAACCTAAAAACAAACTCAAACCTAAACAGTAACCCAAACATTATAATTATAGTATATGAACTTAACCTGGCGTCAAATTTGTATTAATTTATTCAAGCGCAAGACATTACGAATGCAATCAATAATTAATCTATTCATTTATGTGTATCAATTTATAAATATTACAAATCTAAGGATGTATATAATGTATTTAATAACGCGATAATGTACGCGAACCAAATCGGAAATCGATATAATATAACATATTTATGACATACATAAAATGATATGCTATGCTCGTTATATTATACGATCATATAACGAAATAGCATCTGGTCCAGTTCAAATATTAAAATTTACTCAAGTATATAATAGCCTATACATTTCTATATACGCATATAGAGATCCCGAAAGCGAAATGGTTTATTGAAATGCGTGACTCATCGATTAACTTGATTTATTCTACATTAAAACTACACTAAATAATAAATAAAAATAGATTTAAATTAATTTAGTTAAAATTTAAATTTATTGTAACCCCTCCATTAATTATAACCGTTCCCCTCTCCCTCCCCATACCATCCCCGTGCCCCTCTTAGTTCTTTTATTGTTCTTCCTATTGGAATATTGAAAATATAATATTGAATTATAATATACAAAAATTAAATTATTTTTTGATATATGTATATAAATTAAGGGTTTAGTTGTTATACGAAATATATATATATTATTAAAACTAACTTCCAAATGTTAGTCTTTAATTTAATGCATAGTAATTAAAAGATATATTAATATTTATATTCTTAAATAAAATAGTATAAATAAAATAAGATATATAAATATGAATATGTGTCTAATAATTATTAATTTAAATAATATTTAATTAAAACTAAGATAATGTACGAAATTATGTATAATTGAAATAACTAACTTGTCCTTAGGGACGGATTCTATGTTTCTGTGTTAATTAAAAAATGTATTAATCTTTATATTCTATAATAAAATAGTATAATAAAATGTCGAGTTAGTTAATAATTAAAGATATTTAAATAACAAGCTGAGAGAAGTCAGAAATTTTTATAAATGAATACGAAACTATAAGTTAAAAATTATTCGTACTCTATAGTAATTAAAAGATTAATATTTATTAATATTTAAATTTAACATATATTTTAACTAAAACTAAGATGCTGTATAATTGAAACATCTAACTTATCGTCAGAGGTCGATTGTTTCATTATGCGTAGTAATTAAAAACTGTATTAATATTTATATTCTATAATTAAATAGTATAAATAAAATGTCGAGTTAGTTAATAATTTAATATATTTAAACAAACAAACTGAGAGAAGTCTGAAATTTTTATAATAAATTAATACGAAATTAATAAGTTAAAAATTCTTCGTACTCTATAGTAATTAAAAGATGTATTAATATTTAAATTAATATAATATTTAAACTAAGACTAAGATGATATACGAAATTATGTATAATTGAAATAACTAATTCGACGTCGGAAAATGATTGTACGTTTCTGTATGTTAATTAAAAGTGTTATCATTATTTATATTCTATAATAAAATAGTATAAATAAAATACATATATAAATGTGAATATGTAATATGTTAGTTAATAATTAAATATATATAAATACCAAACCGAGAGAAGTCAGAAATTTTTATAAGTGAATACGAAATTAATAAGTTAAAAATTCTTCGTACTCTTTCATTTAATTTTATAATATACATTATATATCTACGATATTATTTAAAATATCATATGTTCAAACAACATAATAGTTGATCGAATATTCCTACATTATACGTAAATTATATTTCTATATATTCTCATATATTAAATGAACTATAGTCTATGATAAATGATTATTTCTTGTTTAGTAGAGTACACAAAAATTATAAGTAAAATCTACCGCGAAAATCTTCACTTACCGACGGTCAATGACCATTCAGTTAACGGCGGTCATGTGACATATGCCATTTGGCACATTACTTGTATTATGACACGACTGGATATTTTACAAATATTTAGGGGGTTTATAAAATTATAAGTAAAATCTACCAATAAAATCTGCACTTACCGACGGTCAATGACTATTCAGTGAACGGCGGTCAAGTGACATATGTCATTTAGCACATTACTTGTATAATGACACGACTGGATAATTTACAAATATTTAGGGGGTTTATATAATTCCTACTATTATCAAAATCATTTAATTAGTAAATGACATAACAAATATCGCAACTATCTTGATATGTTATAAATGACACAATACAGAGTATAATTAAAGTGATTTCTAAATATACATATAAAGTAGGATTAGATTGTACTATATATTGATTAAAATGTATGCAAATATACTGTTTATAACTACAATATATTATAATAATTAATTGTTATAGTAGATATATATTATTTAATGCAATATTCATTCTTTGGAAATACAATATGTATATTCATTAATATGTCCACTATCACTCTTAGTACCTGTAATAACAAATAAAACCATATATAACAAATAAAACCATTGTTAATATATTATACATGATTTAATTAACAAATTTTTAATTAGTAATAATAAATGAATAAAAGAATAAATTTAAATAACCTTGAATAATAGTAGAAAGCTATTTAATATTAAATAAATATATTTATAACTATATACTATTATTATTTAATTAGCTTACTTATTTAGATACGTATATAAATATGTTGAAATACAATATATATATATATATATATATATATATATATATATATATATCATATAGTAATATTTCAAGTATTTATATAGCATGTGTGGCCTATATATTTCTATATTATATTATATGTTATATAATATTATTGTTATCATATGATATCGTTATATACGATAACTATATGTGTATAAGATAAGCAAATTAATCCGAAAATATCGATCTAATATTTTAGATTATTATTATTGAGAAAATTATTAAGTTAACACATAAAACCCTGTCTACTTATATTTATTTGTAGACATACAAAACGTATAAATTAGTATATATATATATATATATATATATATATATATATATATTGTGTGTGTGTGTGTGTGTGTGTGTATGTGTGTATGTGTGTGTGTATATGTATATGTATATATATAATTAAATATAAGTACAACCATAATTATATAAAGTTAACTGTTTCAACGAATTATCTAATCATTCGGGGGGGGGGATTATATAATATAAGTGCATAAATATTGTTATATAACACTTTTATTAAATAAATAATGTATACAATTTAATTAATATTTAATTTATGCATATCTTGATAATAGAGGAAATACATTATAATATATTCTTGATTTTAGTCATTATTATGTAGGGTATGCTATCATGAGCTCACACTATTTTGGCGTTCCTATATATAATTTATATTAACATTAACATTAACCTGTAACATCGTATTTAATATGATAGAGTTATGTAACATAGATTGCTGAATTCACTGAATTCAACACCCCAGTATCTAAGTATTACATCCCCCAAGAATAATCTTGTATAATAGCTTTTGCGACACTATCTATAGGAATTACTAAATTTTACGTGTTTTTCATTTTTTTACTACGTTCAATAACATAGCTCATAACTCATTAAATATTAATATAATGAATATAAAAGTATCTAAAATATTAAATAAAACATAAATATACATCATTGTATGTTGTCTAATTAAAAATACTACATTTTGAATATATCAAAAATATATACAAAAATTGTTTAATTATCTGTTTCAATTTGCCTTCTATTATTTTATTAATATTTATATTCAATAAATTTATATACTTATTAAGTACAAATCTCATAAAAGTTATAGATAATATAATAATCTTTACAATTGTTATTAAATTTAATAAAAATATTGAATATAGAAACCATTTTGTTATATAAACGGCAACGAATATTACGTACGATTTACGGTTATAATAATTTAGAATGAGCATGCATGCAAAATAATTTTAAAAAATATTTTTAAAAGATCATTTTAAAATAAAATACTGGAATAATTTAATTTATTGATATTTTACAAAGTTAAATATGTGATTTATTAATATAAATGGTAATAGAAATTTCTCAATAATACAATTATCTATCATTTTATTTTAGAAATATTAAAATTGATTAAATCTATTAAATCTATGATGATTTATTAATTACACACATTTGTAGTCGATTTAAAGAAAATATGTTGTTATAAATATATACCTTATTTACAACTAAATATATTTATAAATAGTATGTTATTTTATAGTATATATTACAAGCATTATGTAAGTTTAACAAAAAAGATTGTTTCACAAAGTATAAAAACAATATATGTAAAAGAGCTTTGTTTCAATCGGTGTTTCAATCCATTTCAATTTTTTATATTTTTGAAAGAAAAGCATTCGTGGTATCTTTGTAGGAGATATATGTAGGAGATGTGGCTGTTTGTTATTAGACAGATAATAGTTGATCTGATAATCATAAATATAATAGTACATATATGATAGCAATATATAACTTAATATGATCATTATCTATAGTAAAATCAATCTATAGAATTTAAAAAAAAATTTAAATTGATTAATAACAAATAATAATTAATAACAATTAATTGATAAAACCTTTTCTCTTCCGATAATCCATTGATGACGATACCAGGTAATTGAACACATGTAATCTATATATTCATCGTATTAGGGCTGACTCATCATTGTGGACATAATCTTATAAAGATCTGTTTTCGATGTTTTCGGATGGATATTTTTCACAACTAGATCTAGCAGAAGTACTTCTATCTCGTCCAGTAGAATTACTCCAACCTATACTAATATATCAACTTACAAGTAGAGTTTTCAATTTTCATTGAGAATTGAGAATAGATTTTCAATTAGTATTGTATATTATACAATGTATAATCGTCGTAAATCACTAATATTCTAAGTCATTATTACAAATATTTGAGAAAAAAACGTGATGTCACGATGATAATTCACATTATTGATAGAATATAACTGTTTATTGTACCTCGTAGTTTAGGATCAGCATTTGAAGTGGGCACAAAGCAGGAATCTTGTCTGGTTCTACTTAATAGTATATGATACAAGAAAGATATTGCGGGTTAAAAAAATATAAAATAAAATAATTTGAAATTAGTAAAAGACAGAATATTGTAATTTGTAAACATTTAAAAATACGTCCTTTATTTATAAATATCATAATTTTTTTTCATATATCAAGTTATATACGGAATATTTTAATATATATTTATTATTAATGCCGTAAAATGTAATTATTTTTTAATTTATTAAATCTATTTTATGTTATATGTAATTATTTCTCCCTATCTCGTTTAGAAACAATTTTCTTAAATTTTACAACCTTTTTCAATTTATTTCTATTATTTTTACATTCTTTATATCACTTTTTTGATAACAACTATTTTGTATTGTTTCTTATGATTAGTAAGTTTAATGTGTTAATAAATATAGATAGAAATTTTCAAATATATATCTATAAGAAAAATATTATTTTAATCCATAAACGAATACATCATAGTATATAGACTATTATGGATAACTTTTTTAAAAATATAATATTACTTATATAAATTTTATAATCTATTGTATTTAAATGATTTTTATAATATGTATATTTTGAATTCTTATAAATATATTACTATAAAATAATTTTCTAAATAATTATATTGAATTATGAGACGATCCGTGACGTTGACGCAACAAAGGATTATTTAATATAGTTTTATAATTTTTTTAAGGATAATAATATAAATGTATTACTTTTGACGATCTTTGACGGATTTGACCTATTGATCCCGAATAAAAAATCTTTAATGATGTAATGTTGTAATGAATAATATTAATCATTTTTTAACATTTTTGCAAAAATAACAATTATTTACCATAATTTATAGATTGATATACCTTTCTGAATGACCACTGAACACTATTTACACTGTATAGAATTAAAATTAAATTGTTAGTACTAATAAAAGTATATTTTATTATTTAAATTAATTTATTCGCCATTTTATAAAATAAAAAGCATGCTTTTTTTAAATAGAGAGGAAACATTTCACAAATTATTACAATTTACTACATATTTCTATTGAAGACTTTAGTAGTCTATTATGAATTATATGTATATATATTGAACAATTCAACCCAATAAACATTTATTGTCACTATACAATCACATTTATTGTCACCAAATGTTCAAAAAGTTCCGGATGTCACAAATATTCCTGTTTTAATAAAAAAATTGTAATACAAATTCTAAATAAGCGTATTCAAAATACAGTGACTAACATTTATAATAATTGTGATTCATTATAATAATTCATAGTATAATCTGTAAACTACAGATAATTAAATATTAGTGACATATAATAATATATTATAATTCATATATACGTTATTATATATACATTCAAGCGCAAGTTATTGCGATTGCAATCAATAAAGGATAGGATTAAACTGGTGGGTATGATATAGTGGATACTGATTAAGCCGAAGAAATGTGTGTACAATTGGCTATTTCTGACGTTTTAATTTAGTTGATCAAAAAACGCAAGTACCCTCCCAAATCCTAATGAAATTTGATACTCGTTTCAAAAATGCTAACTTGGGTATCCAAAAATGAATATCCGCTTAGGAATTTTACTTTTTAAAAATCGCATTCTATTTTATTTTTCACGTTTTAAAAAAATTATTTATTAACATTGATATTTCAATTTTAGTATATTTAATAATAATTATTTCGTAACATTTATTTAAATAATATGGTATAAAAAATGTTGTATAAATATATCGTATTAAATATATAGCATATATTAATTAAATTAATATTTAATTGAAATTATCATAAATAATTTGCCTAACAACAAAAATATGATAAACAATATTATAGTATATAGTATTTTATTATCTTTGTTTTGACTAAAATATAGTAGCAATAAAATTAATAGATTTAAATTTTTAATTAATAAGAATATTTATAAATGTATTATATATGTGTACAAGCGCAAGATATTGCGAATGCAATCAATAATTAAACTATTAATTTCTGTATATAAATTTATATATATTACAAATCTGAGTATGTATATAATGTATTTAAAAACGCAATATTTTACGCGAAACAAATCGGAAATCGATATAATATAACATATTTATGACATAAATAAAATAATAAGATATGCTCGTTATATGATATGCTTGTTATATTATACGACGATGAACATTAAATTTATTTAAATTTATTTTTAAAAAAACATATATATATAAAAATGTATATATACCAATCGAACAACTTAAATGCAAATATTCTAATTATAGTAGATGAGCATTCCCTAGCATCAAATTTAATAAATTTATTTTAAAAAACCAACTCGGAACCATGCCAATACGCAGTCGGAAACCTTGCATCGTATAATATATATTATACGTAACACACTAACGATTATATATTGATTTAATTAGTGTAGTTGTGTAACCGTAATTTGATTATCAGTGTTAATGTATTTAAGTTATTTAAAGAAAAACCCACACGGGACTAAACCTAAATCCAAACATATACGTTATAATTATTGTTTACGAATATAGTCCGACATCGACTTTATTTCGATATATTCTAAAATAATCCGCATAGAACCGAGCCCAACCGCAAACTTAAAAGCGCAAGACATTGCGAATGCAATTAATCGAATTCAACTATAAATTTCTGTATATAAATATATTACAAATCGAAGTACGTATATAATGTATTTAATAAGAACATTTATATAAAACTCTTTAGTTAACATAGTTATATATAATATGTTTTATATAAGCAACGTTATAGGCAATGGTCAAGTGCGAGACATTGCGAATGCATTCAATCGAATTCAACTATTAATTTGCAAATGTGAAATACCATCTTATCCAGTTTAAACATTAAAATTTAGTCAAGTATATAATAGCCTATACCTTTATATATACGCATATAGAGAGCCCGAAAACGAAATGATTCATTGAAATGCGTGAATAAGCTATTTACTCGATTCATTATACATTAAAATTACAGTAAATAAGAAATAAAAATGTAATTTAATTGATGTACTTTTTATTTAAAATTAAAAATATTCCCCACCCCCTTTACAATTATTGTTCCCCTCGGGAGAGAGGCACAATGATATTACCTCCCCCCGATCATCTCCCTCCCCATTTCCCTCCCCATCTCCATCCCCATCTCTCTAGCCCTCTCCCTCCCCCTCTCCCTCCCCCTATCCCTCTCCCTCCCCCTCCCCCTATCCCTCCCCCTCTCCCTCCCCCTCTCCCTCCCCCTCTCCCTCCCCCTCTCCCTCTCCCTCCCCCTCTCCCTCTCCCTCCCCCTCTCCCTCCTCCTCTCCTTCCTCCTATCCCTCCCCCTCTCCCTCCCCCTCTCCCTCCCCCTCTCCCTCCCCCTCTCCCTCCCCCTCTCCCTCTCCCTCCCCCTCTCCCTCTCCCTCCCCCTCTCCCTCCTCCTCTCCCTCTCCCTCTCCCTCATCCTCTCCCTCCTTCTCTCCCTCATCCTCTCCCTCCTTCTCTCCCTCTCCCTCTCCCCTCTCCCTCTCCCTCTCCCTCTCCCTCATCCTCTCCCTCCTTCTCTCCCTCCTCCTCTCCCTACCCCAGCAAGTTCTTTTGTTCTTCCTATTGAAATATTGAAAATATAATATAATATACTATACAAAAAATATAATATACAAAAATTAAATTATTTTGTTACTATACGAACTCAGTTTTTAATGATTTGATATATGTATATAAATGAAAAGTGTAGTTGTTATACAATATATATATATTATTAAAACGAACTTGCAAATGTTTTATTGTAATGTACTGCATATAAGATATACAAATACGAATATGTAGTCTTGTTAGTTAATAATAATTATTTTAAATAATATTTGAACTAAAACAAAAATGATTTATAATTGAAATAACTAACCTATCGCTGGCGATCGATATTGAGTTTCTGTGTAGGAATAAAAAAATGTATTAATATTTATATTCTATAATAAAATAGTATAATAAAATGTCGAGTTATTTTATAATTAAATATATTTAAATAACAAACTGAGAGTAGTCAGAAATTTGTATAAATCAATACGAAATTATTAAGTTAAAAATTCTCCGTACTCTATAGTAATTCAAAGATATATTAATATTCTTAAATAAAATAGTATAAATAAAATAAGATATATAAATACGAATATGTATTCAAGTTGGTTAATAATAATTATTTTAAATAATATTTGAACTAAAACAAAAATGATTTATAATTGAAATAACTAACTTATTAGCTGATGTCGATAAGGTTTTTCTTTTTTTTAAATTTTATTTAAAGTTTATAGAAATGCTATTAGTTTATATATACAATCTAATATACCAAATTATATTACTTAAATAGTAATTATAATATTATTTTAATACAACCATTACATTTAAATAATATCTATTTATTAATATAATTATTAAATATATTTTTATTATTTTATAAATGGTAAAATTGTTATTATTCCTATTCAAAATATAATATATAATGGTGTATTTAAACACAATAAATAATTAATTGAAACATAATAGAATACAATTTATTTACAGATTATAATAACTTTAAGATATTTCGATTGATTGAGCCATGTAATTTTCTCTCATGCTCACTAGTTACAACTATTTGGTTTAATCGTGTGTAATTATTAACTCTAGGGTTTTTTAACATTTTTTAACTGTAGCCACCCCTCTTTCTGCCAAATCATTGACAGCATTAATAAATATAGTATTCCCTAATCTTCCTAATCCACTAGCATCATTATTATTTATAAGCATTTTGATATGATTTACATCTATATTTAATATGTGAAATAAATTAAAAGAAATTATAATATCATGCAGATTGATTATCCTGTCGATTCTTTTAAATTTATGATTATCTTCTCAAGACATATATTCCATTTTATATATTAAAGGAATTCGGCTATCAAATAATGCAAATGCCGCTAAACTCGAATTAATATAATCTAAATGATTTTCAAATTTCTGTATAACAGCATTTGCAATATTCGTATCACTGAATTGATTCAATTGAGAAATAAATCCCAAATCATTTAAAGTGGCACTAATTGGGGACGTGCATTCTAGCCAGTATGGTACATATAATAAAACTACAAATTCATTACATTTCTTTATATGATTGAATGTTTCATCACTCATCATCATCACTTCTTTTGCATCAGCAATTAATTCAATCTAAATATATTTGAATATTTATAAATATAATAAACTAATTAATTAATATCAAATAATATCATTTAAACTCAAATATAAATTTCTATAATAAACCTTAAGGGAATATAATAATTTAGATATCCATCTTTAATTTGACATAGATCCAGGTTTTCTAACTTCTATCGTATTGATTCCCAAGTAGTAAACACATAATTCAACTAATTCCTGGTTATCATTTCTTTCACGTACAATTTCTAGCTGTCTTTCGTACTTACTTATTAATGTAGCATTTTGATTACGCCATCTGTTGATTAATGTTTTGTTGAGTATAGTCCAATGGCGAAGTAAGGGTTTAAACATTCTAATATCTGGTGCATCCCCAATCATATTAAAGTTTGCCTTAAAAGCTGCATTTAATAAAATTTCAAATATATGGTGTCTACATGGAATATTTAAAAGTTGGCCAAATCTTCTATTTAATCTTGTGACAACTCCATTATGTCGACCAGTATTTGTGGCGGTTGTATCATAGCATAATCCCACTACAGAATGTTCCAACTGCCATGTTGTCAATGCATCTACAATTGAACTATATATATTTGATGAATTTCCATTCTGAACTATTCCTACACCTATTATAGTACTCTTATCTTCCCATACATATTGTAGACAAATGGGTGTTACTTCAACAAAATCCGATCTGGACCTATAATATAAATAGTTAATACATTATCAGTAATTTATATATATATATATATATTATGGATATTTTAATATAAACCTATCAATATTATTCATTCGTTTTCCATCAAAATGTATTATAACTTTACCTTTATTTACATTTTCCTTTATATAGTTATAGGTAATAATTCTATACTAGTCTCTTCTTCTCCATGTTGTTAAATTTGAATGATAGTATTTAGAAATATTCTCCCTATTATTTATGTTACCCGCAGTAATTCGTGTTAGCTGTAAAATAATTCACAGTATATATATATATATATATATGTGTATATATATATTAATATGTATATATATATTCATATATATGTATGCATTTTAAATTGTATATAATACCTGTGAATTTGTAAGTCCGCATCTATCAGCATTTCTTGCAATATAATATGTATAGCGAATTTCTTTCTTATTATTCGTCTTTCATAATATGGTCTAAAATCTCCATCATCATCTCCATCATCAACTCCAACATCATCTCCATCATCACCTCCATCATCATCTCCATCATCCTCTCCATTATCCTCTCCATCATCATCTCCATCATTATCTCCATCATTATTTCCATTATCATCCTCATCATCATCATCTCCGTTATTATTATATTCATCGTCACCATCACCATCACCGTCATCATTACCATCAACGTCACCATTGCTCTCACAATGATCACAACCAACACCACCATTACTCTCACTGCCATCGTCATCAACAACATTGCCTTCTCCACCATCATCAACACAAACATATCCACTATTTCTACAATAATCATTCAACCATCACTACCATCTCCGCCAACATTATCTCTACATTTGCCATCAACACCACCAGAATCGCCATAACCACCATATACATATTCTCTACTAATACCAACATCATCTCCATTACCATTATCACCATCGCCACCATTATCACGATAACCAGCATTAATACCACCACCAATATTATCATCGCCATTAACATCTTCATTTGTACTTCTAATAACTAAATAATTTAATGATATATAAATATAGTTTTAAAATGCGAATATTATAATTTATCGATATTATATAATAGTATATGCTTTTAAGTAATCATATTATATTAATAATATATATCATATAATATAATACCTGTAGTTAGGATGGTTCCAATTCGCTCTTTATGATTTTTATAAAAAGTTTCTTCAAAATTTGATAGGATACCATTTTTTTTATATCAAAAAGAGTATTAATACTTTTTTCAAATAATTTTTTCGCAGTATTAGATTTATCTTTCATTGATAATTTTTTGAATTTTTCATACTTGCAGCATAAACTTTTCATTTTGATTATCACATGCCGCTTGCTAATAGTTGGTATTGAAGCAGATTTCCATATATCCATAATATGGTTGGAAAGATGTGTATAAATAATTGCATTATTTGATCTAATGTAACTTTTTTTAGATTTAGCAAATACTAAGTAATTTAATATATCTATATTAAATGGTAGTCTATTTACAGGTATATATTGATTTCCATATAAATTTAAATATACAGTATTCATTATTTAGTTATCATTATTAAAAATATTGTATTGAATGAAATATAATTATATATTTATTATACATATATTTAGTTAAATTACTATATATTTTTTTTATTTGTTAGAATTATAATTATAATATATCTATAATATAACATTTATATAATACATATATTAAATACTTTTAATTATAAACTAATACATGTCTATAATTAATAACTATCAATTAATATTAATTATGAAAAATAATATATATGTTACATTTATTAATATAATTACTAATAATATTGGTAATTAAAGAATATTTAATATGTAGATTTCATAATATTTAATAAATCATATTATATGACCTTATACAAGAGCAAGACATTGTGAATGCAATTAATCGAATTCAACTATTCATTTCTGTATATAAATTTATATATATTACAAATCCGAGTATGTATATAATGTATTTAAAAACGCGATATTTATGTGAACCAAATCGGAAATCAATATAATATAACATATTTATGACGTAAATAAAATAATACGATATGCTCGTTATATTATACGACAAGCGCAAGACATTGTGAATGCAATCAATAATTAAACTATTAATTTCTGTATATAAATATATTACAAATCAGAGTACGTATATAATGTATTTAACAACATAATTTATATAGTTATTTAGTTAACATAGTTATATATAATATGTTTTATATAAGCAACGTTATAGGCAATGGTCAAGCGCGTGACATTGCGAATGCAATCAATAATTAAACTATTAATTTGCAAATTTGAAATAGCATCTTATCCAGTTTAAACATTTAAATTTAGTCAAGTATATAATAGCCTATACCTTTCTATATACGCATATAGAGATCCCGAAAACGAAATGATTCATTGAAATGCGTGAATAAGATATTAACTCGATTCATTCTACATTAAAATTACAGTAAATATGAAATAAAAATGTAATTTAATTTATTAAAAATTAATAATATTTTCCCCTCCGTTAATAATAATTGTGCCCCTCCCCCTCCCCCTCCCCCTCTCCCTACCCCTCTGCCTCCCCCTCTCTCTATCCCACCGTTGTCTTTTGTTCTTCCTATTGGAATATTGAAAATATAATATTGAATTATAATATACAAAAATGAAATTATTTTGTTACTATACTAATTCAGTTTTTAATGATTTGATATATTTATATAAATTAAAAGTGTAGTTGTTATACAAAATATATATATTATTAAAACTAACTTGCAAATGTTTTATTTTAATTTACTGCATATAAGATATACAAATACGAATATGTAGTCTTGTTAGTTAATAATTATTATTTTAAATAATAGTTTAACTAAAACTAAGATAATATCCGAAATTATGTATAATTGAAATAACTAACTTGTCCTTAGGGACTGATTCGATGTTTCTGTGTAGTAATTAAAAAATGTATTAATATTTATATTCTATAATAAAATAGTATAAATAAAATGTCGAGTTAGTTAATAATGTAATACATATATAATTTGAATATTTATACTGGATTTAACCATATTTACCATTATATATATACATTTACTTAACTATCTTATTTATAATGATCTATGTTTATTGTAAAATTAATATTATTACCAACATTATTTTTTAAATAATTTTAAAAGCTATAGGTGTAGAAGACAGTCGAGATTCTGATTTCTATCAATTTGTCCAACGGTGACCACAGCTCTAGTTCCATTAACGGTTATTGGTGCATCTTATAAATATGACGGGTGTGCCAACCTTAAATGTTAGTTTATGAGGAGGCATTCCGGATATATTTAATGAATTTCAAAATTCTGAACTATAATATGTAGACCTAGAGATATTGCCCGCGGGTTGGTTCAATCTGGTAATATTTAAAGGCAAATTGAACGTGGAGGGCAATGTCCTACCTCCGGACAATAACGTCGAGGCGATGCCAGACGAAGCGGTTGCCAACACCGCACCGACGTTACTAATAAGATAGGAAATCATGTAATTTATTAAAAATGTTTTACCCGTAACACCGGGTGCATCTATGAACATAATTCCTCCGTGACCAACTTCGATCATAGAATGAAGTCGGTTAAATAACTCAGTTTGATCGGAGTTGAGGTTCTGGATAGACTCGACAAATTCATTGGATACTTGTTCGAATCTTGCCGATCATAAGTTCCGAATCCCGGGTGAGGAATTGGAAAGGAAGCTAAATTACCACCTATAGCTTCAAAATTACGCGAGATAAGCAATAAGGCATGCGAACGATTTCATTGGTTATTTCATTGCGATTGTTAGATAAACCAGCAAACAAGAAATTGCGATTGGTCGATGGGTTTCACCAAGTAGTGGTCGTCGTCCAGTATACCCATAGCCGACCTCGTGGCAGCCATGAAGAACACCGCTGATAGTTCTCAAGTGCTCGAAACTTTTCGGAGCTGTTCGATATATTAGTAACAGGCGAAGGTAAAATAACTCACTGGTTTTAGGTGAAATCTGAGAGATTCTACCTAATTGAGCATGTTTACCACTTCGTAACCTTCGCTCCCACCTTTTGTCCATGTGTACCAATGAGTTAACTCAAAATAGAACAGCGATGAACCAAAAATATCTTGTGTGCACAAACTAAAAATATCTATTAATTTCGACAATACCAACACCGAAGGAAAGTTCTCGTGAATAGGAAATTTGAGAATTCTCCACGTTGCCTTATTGGATCCGACGTATCGGGTGTTCCGATACTCTCGGATTTCGTCCAGGTTATCGCTGGTATTGCGAATCACAAAGGTCGATTTGTCTGAACCTTTGTTTACGTATTCAATACGTATCTAATGCTCCGAACCATCGTACACAACTCTATGTTAAAAACGATACGACAAATACCTGGATAGAAATGGATTGTAAGATAATATATTCGCATTAGAGATATGTTTATTTCTAACAAATGAGGTACGACCATCTTAATCAACCGACAGCCGATGCTAGAGGAGGATATCCTCGACTGTCGAGTCACTTCTCCTCGGCATAGGCTTTCAGGAAGACTTTGCTACAACGACTAACACCCGTAGTCTGACATGACTTTGAATGTCCGTGGAATATGTACGTGGTTACGATTGATAACGATTCAAGATCCGCATCGATATCCGGAATCTCTACGCAGATGAGTTCATATACTTTGATTAGACTTGATACTCTGACATTCCAGCAACCAGACCAGAATGTGGGCGTGAGGTAAACATCGTTTCTGAAATTCTATACAATATAAGTAATCGATTACCTCGCCTATTTTATCTGACTTGAAAAATTGTATTATTTCTTTCAATTTCAAGCGGAAAACGCAAGAAGTTATGTCTGGCCAATCATAGACCGGCGGGCAAATTCTCTGTAATCTCGCGCCACGACGGATTACACGTCATGGTTACGAACAGCGTAGGCCTACCATAGGGATTCGCATAGGTTAAAGTATTTAACTGCTTCTCGAACATGTACCGAGGTCCGCCTGTATAACTGGGAGACAGTATAATACGCTGTCCGATATCGCATGGATTCAGATCCTCATCGCGCGTACAATCTACTATCCGCTGGTACTGACCAGTGCGCCGAGGTCGTAGAATATTAGAGTGATAGGTCAGCCTACGCGATTCTATCTTAGCATTGGCATCGACGATAAACTGAAAATACAATGGGGGAGCCATGTGCAGTTGCTCATCTTCAGTTCTGATCATCGAGTAGTAGAGGATGACTTTCAACTGTCAAATTAAGGCTGTAAGTTAACGTACTGAAAGGAAATGGTAAGGGAAACTATAGGCTATCGTACATTTGATTCAAGTCGGATATGTATTCGTAGTGGTCGTTGCATCTACGCAATACTAAATCTCTAATGAAGGGCTCGTCGTCGGGCATTAATACCGCGATATCATTAGATACAGGTCAATTATACCTTCCCTCATGCTCGCCAGTTGATGGATTGGGATTAGCTACCAAAACTAAGGAACATTGGCTGGCAAGTAACGTAGATGGCATACGATGCCATACTGTGTGCTTATATACGGTAGTTATAGTAATTGTGTCTTTGATCCTGGCGTACTTCTTTACATGCCAAACTTGTCTATACAATCTAACCGGATTGTATGCGTCCGATCTCTCGGGCACAATTTCAGTATCTCACTCTGTAAAATAATAAAACATCGCATATTAAATCTTATAGTTATGGAACAGAAACTGAAGATATTACTATCGAGAGTTTACTACGATATAAAGTATTTATTAAGTTAAATCTACTGATTTGATAAATTTCTCTTCTCCTTCATTGAACAGATCACTGAGTAAATAAGAAAAAGAAATGCTATAATATTCAAAATAAGTTAAGCAGAACTCTCATGCTGTAGTGATTGAGAAGATGTATCATCAGATCTTTCTAAGGGATGAGCCACCGTTATTGATGCGGTCGCGGTTACAGAAGTTGAGGGTGTTGCCATTGCCCCCAATGTAGCTTCCGATGTAGCCACGAGGAAGGCGAAGTGAGATCGTGTAACGTAGACATAGTCGGGGCATCAACACAGCGAATATTGTACACATCGCGGGTATTCCCAAATAAAACTATGCTGGGTTTTGTCTACGTATAGTGATTCTCAAATCACCGCTAGGCACAGCATAGAGTAGCTGATCAGATATTGCCGTTATGCGAAGGGTGAGCCTTGCGTCTAAAAAAGAGATATTAGTATATGTTTACGAAAAATGTCAGTTGATGCATTGTAATAAAAATATCGATTTGAAAAAATAATACCGAATTAAATAGTTAACTGGTTTCGATGTTAGGAATCTATATATATATTTTATTTTGATAAAATAAAGTTGAATAATTGTAATCCGCAAAATTTATCATTAAGATTATATACAGAATATTAAACATATTTTTACTGGGTAGAACATCCTTATACTAATTTAAAATATCAATAGATATATTGTATGCATAGTTTCAAGAATATGTGCTACAGAGATAGAATAGTTGTTATAAGTATATTGCTAGATTTTTAAAAATAAATTATACAGATATATGTAATATAAGTTTTGTATAATTCTGAATAAGTATCCACATTTTAATAATCTATGCAGTGGCTTCTGTAATTACTGAGAAATGAATGTATTCTTGAAAACAAATTGTAAAGCATGTGTTGTAATTGGCAATATAATAATGAAAAGCTATATAACTATACTATATAATATTATTAGTTACTTATATAATTGACAATATAATAATAGAAAGCTATATAACTATACTATTAGCTACTTATATACATATATCATAGTATCAAATAAACTGTATGTTGTAATATATTAATGCAAATGACATTAGTGATGTAGTAATCACAAATTATTCACTCGTAATCAACGAATTACATTCGAGTAATTAACGTACGCATTTTTGAAAATAAATCAGCGATGTATATAATAGCGCTTAGAATAGGATAATGATCCCCTAATGGGATCATTATTAGTGTACAAATCTTAAAATATAGAGATCCTATGTCGTAGCCATAACCCGTATCTACCGGGACATACTAATGTTCGATTTTTTGAACTTTTTTATACGCTGTTATATTTCTCCTCTGCCCGGGTAGGTCGGGCAGAGGAGAAATAATTATAAAAATCCGAATTTTATTCCAAACCTCCATTTTAGAATACTTAATTTATTATACTAATTAAATTATTTTACCTTTTTTCCATACCTCCGGATTAAATACTCCTCGGAGAAGGGGGCGATCATCTTCGAGTTTTCGAAAAGGTATCGGTAAAGATTTTAGTATTTTACGTCTCCGTCTCTGTAGCCCTATTTTCAATTTGATATTCTATCCGGGGTGTGCTAATCTCTCAGTGGACTACTCAATATTCTCCCCAGGTCATCCTTCAACCCGCGTATGTATAGTTAACTCGAGTTAACCTCACTCCGGTGTGTTTCTTTGATTATCCCATTTTGATTTGTCCGACTATTCTCTTAATTCCTAATATGGACATTAGATCTTGCTTGGATAGGACTGTTGCGTGATCTGTGTGTAATGAATATAATGTATATGTCGATACATTTTAAAAAAAAATATATATATATATATACGGAATGTATAACCCACGTATTAATTAAACCACCATAGATGAGGAAGGCCTAATGATAATAGGAATCTATGTAAATGAAATTAGGAATCTAATATTGATGATTTATAGTCTAAGAATCAATACGATTGGATCAATATCTTATTAATCACGCCTATAATTATTAAAAAGTTCATTAAATATAGAAGTAAAGTGTACACGAATAGAGAACTTAGATTTATTTATATATAGTGAATGAAATTAATTCAACATTTAAAACAAACTAATAAAACCCATATATATGGTACAAATATTTGGTCCTTCGATATATATAAATTGCCTATAGAATATAGCCAAATTCCCCACAAAATACACAAACAAATCACATAACTATATATTTGTTAAGAGTAAAAAAAGTTCCGTTGTTATTTGTGATATACCAATATTTATTTATACTGGTGATATAACATTAATATTGAGTTTTATATGGTGTTTATTAAACAATAAATTTGTGACTTCATTCTGAGATTATAGACATTATCTATAATACAAATAGAATAATATTTATATAGTAGGTTATATAATTATATAGAACATATTTTTATATAGAACACACCCCCCCCCCCCCCCAATTTATAATCACCTGCCCCATGCCGCTCCCCCTTTTTCTCCTAGGTCTTATTTTTTCTTCCTAGTTTGCTCGAGCTGCTATGACCTTATGAAATAATCTTGTGATTATCGTCCTAAAATCTGTCGGTCTTCTCTCATCTATCTTCTTCTATATCAATTTTATCATGCCTAACTTGAATTTGGTAGTTGGTTTTGTATACATATATAGATTGAACCTTAACAGATTAATATTAACATAAATCTTAAAATTATCTCTTTCGTTTACCATGTGATATATTTTTTAATTGAAACATCCGCTCGTCTTTCTTAATCGGAATCTGTTTCGAATTCTGAATGCAAGAACTTTTTTCCAGAAAGGTTGCTGCTCTGTCAAATATATCTCTGATCTGGGATCAACCAGATTGTCACCATTGAGAATATGCCTAGCATATATAGATCTTTGTCTTCACTAATCTTGTTCTATTACTTGCCATGTTTGATCTGAACTCTACTTTTAGTATTCTCTTTCTTTCTTCCCCCACCTCTTTTTGTTTTACTTGCAGCTCAACAATCTCATCACCGTCTCCAACTCCTCGTATCTTTAAAATACTCCTCATATTTTTTTGAAATAACCCAATCCATCACGTTTTAGTTATCGCTATTATTTTTGTAACAGTTTATTTTTAACCATTACATATTTTTTACATTTCAACGATAACAATTTGTAAATACAATTACTGCAGTGCTGTATACACAGGAAACGAATACATAGTTAGGATGTGTGTCTTACGAGGTGTAAGATGGAGTGACCTCAATGTTGAAGATTGATAGCAGTTCGATGAAGCTTTTCTTAAGCCCAAACTCCAGCAGGCATTTCACAAATAACGAGGCCGGTACTCTGATTTAGAATGCAGGCAGAGACTGCGGACTTTATTTTGCAAGTTATTTTCTCAGCTTCTTTTTTACCTATGGTATGTTATACCGCAATATTTCCTTTTGTGTAAACATCCAGGTCAGTGATGTCAGATTTTATGGTAACATCGATGATGAGACCAGACTCGTCTAGGGCGATGACCAGGTCCACTCTTAGAACACCGGCTATCGAAACTGGCTTGAGATTATTAGTTTGAAATGTTGATAGAACGATAGGCACGCAGTGAATACAAGATCTTTGGAGAGGCTAAGCTTATTTAATCGCCGGACTTTTTTTTTACATTAAATATGTTTTTCAAAAAACTTCAAGCATAACCCTCATATCCCGCAGTTAACAGAGAAAACACCTAAAGTAAGGTATTCTTGGTAAGCCAGCTACTCGCTGACATCCAAATATTTTAGAGATTTTTTAGTAGTTCTAGCCAAAGATAGCAGTTTTGGCATTAGGTAATTGGGTAAGCCCGGAGAACATTCATGCTTTGTATAGATTTCAGCGGAACTCTCGTTATATAATTTAGTTACGCTTGAAGATCTGTCGAAGTATCAATAATTCTGTTTGTTGTGACAATGTCAATTGCAAGGTATGTGCTCGTTACAGTAGTAGGAGTCAGTGGAGAGTTGTTTGCAACACATAATGCTTCAGGGTTGCATGCCTACGGCTTCCTTTTAGCATTCGTAACCATATTCAGCTTAGATCACTTTGATGCGTTGTTGTTTAGACTGCATGTTTTCATGAGAGCCACCCGAACCCACAAAACACTGAAGACATTCATCGCTAGATGTAAGAAGAACTAGATTGTCGGCTCATGATAACTAATTAATCAGTTGGATGATGCTCCAGTTGAAATTAAGCAATTCTCTATCCCAGCTGAATGTGAACAAAGTTTGGTGTAGACCTCATCACTGAAATTGAAGTTTGCTACCACTTTAGCTATCACCAGCCTTAAGTTCAGCAGTGACACGAACTACTGTCTAGATAATATTATATTACATAAATAGATATATTACATACATTTATATATTAACTTGGAACACAAATACCACACAGAATTGCGAAGGTATCCATCGGCATTCTGCGTTCCATTACTGCTTACTATCTTTTTCTTCTTCATATTCTTCAAAGTACAACTTTTTACAAAATCAATACTTTTATCATCTATCTCTAATGCATCTTTGGTAAAGCCTTTATTGAAATTTTACCCCAATTAATTTGGCATAATGTGTTTCACAATGATTGAAGGTTATTACAGCTTTTAACACATTAGCTTAGATTGTAGACATCGATACAAATGATTTCTACAATGAATAATATTGTGCAGCCTCTCTAATGAGAGTTGTGTTCCTTTTCTTTCACACAATACCAATAAGTCTGCATTAATCATCTTTTCAAATACTTTTTTCACATAGGGTTGTCATTTCTCATTTATAAATAATGGCCTGGTAAAATAATTATGACACAATTGAGTAAATTCTGTATGAAATCGATAACAAATAATAATCTTCAATGCAAATAACAATATAAATTATAATTATAATATTATATTTACCTTCAACTGCATTTTTATTATAAAAACACCAATCCCCACAATATTGGTGCTATGGTTTATCATCAGTTGAGATTAAATTTAAAAAACTGACCCAAATATCTTCAGATAAGTTATTGCCTTTTATCTATCATATGATTTGATTATATTTAGTTATATATATATATATTATTGTACTAACTGCACTGCTATAATATCTTTAAAATTTTTCAATATCATCTTTTATAAGTTGTACTTTATTCCATTTCCTCCTGTAGATATTTTATCTTTTGCAGCTACATCTTTTACTTTATAAAGGAGGTATCCAAGATGATTGCGCATATGATTTGTACATTCTTCTTTGGAAACTGGATATATATTTTTTATTCACTCCATATTTCTAACCATGTCCCCGACTCAACCATTTTCCATCAAATGTTACGACTAATTTTTTTACATGAATTTCTTTATATAAATCAATATTCATGATATATTTGATAACTTCTTTACAATTTTCTCTTTCCAACTGATATCATGTATTATATTCATATTATTATATATATATCAAAGTATAGTACAAACCTTGATTGCTGAATTTGATATATATGTTGATATACAGGTAGTAGTGCTTATGATTGATAGGATAAAGGTTCAGATGCCTGAGGAAAGTTTTCATTCCTTTACAGTATTCTCCCTCGTCTATTGCTGCTTTTACAGAGATAACATTATATAGAATATCAACACTCAACATTTTTCACAATTTAGTTATATTTTAGTATCAATGCCATATGTTATTACTTCTTCAAATGTTAGTGTTGCAGTACTTTTTTTACAAGCAACTTAAATAGAGAAATTAATAATAATTTGAATCTAGTATGTTAGATGTTTCTTCATTATCTTCATTTTCTTTTTTCATTATTAATTCCTATCCAAAGGAATTTTCTTTCAGTTATAGATAACATCTGGCAACTTTTAAACTCATCTATATCTTATTTAAATAGTTTTAGTTAGACATAAATCACAAATATATATCATAAAAAATAAAATAAAATATCATCTATCCTGATTTTCCAACTAATGAGAATATAAATTGCTTATGTAAACCAATAATAGCTATACATTGATTAACCATAATCTTAATATAATATTAAGTGATATAGTTCTATGAGTAATGAAAGTGTAATACAAACTAAACGAATTACTAGTTTAAGGATACACATGGAATAATCTATTGATAGAATTCTCACTTTTTCAATTTTAAAACCCAATAAGTTATTCACAGTTCATTTTTAGTTGCATTTGAAATAGAACTTTCTTATGAATGCAACCATCTTTAAAATAATTGCTTAGTTTTTTATATGGGCATTTAATTTCAATTATGTTATTCATCACATGTTCCATCAAGTGATCCACCATAAAGTGGAAAATCTTTCCTCAGAAATAAACTACACAGTGGATTCTTGTACATCGTAGGTTTTTTTAAGATATTTTACAGCATGCATAGATATTTTAAATTTTAATGAATGCCTCTGTAAATATATCCCAACAAATCACTATTCAGATTATTGAGGTATTGTCTACATCGTCAATATCGAGACTCTATAAGTTTTTTGCTCACAGCAATATTATGCAATATTACGCAATCGCCGATGACTTTAACAGCTCTTTACGGTCTTATCCTAAGATATATAAATAATTTAACTAGAATAAATTAAAAAACTGTATCTAACAAAATAAATTAAATTAAAATAGTGTTTATAATCAAATTAGTTTATTTATAATTAGTACAAGTACAAGAATTTTACTTTAGTTATATTACTATGTAATTTTTTAATATTATAAAATAAATCTTTATTAATAAATCATATTGATATCTATGAAAATGAGAAATATTATATAATTTAACTTCAAAATGTGTATTCGATGTTAAAAAAAGTGCTGAACTATTTGTTTTTAAAAAGGGTGTCAATAACCAACTTCTACTCGGATAGTCACTATCCCCCAAAATAATATCAGAATTATTGTTGTTATCAATTAGTTGTTCGTGATTGAGCCACACTTGAGAATTCCTTAAAATTCTGTAAAGAATTAAGTTTTATTTTAACTAATAACTGTATAAATACAGTTATTATATTACTGTGAATCATGGATGCTGCCCGGATATTTGATAACGGCAATGGCAATTCTTATATCGGACTCGCACATTAACTGTACATTAATAGAATGAACATTTTTACGATTAATGTAAATTACGATTCAATTTCTTCATTCTCAGTAGGCATTCTCACTATTGTAAACATTATTTCTTTTGTTATTATTAAATTTGTAATAATATAATTCAATATCAAATATCGATTTAATCATATTAATAACCTTGTATTCTGATATGAGTACAATCTATGACTCCCTATCATGTTATGAAATCCTGATATACTCTTGAATGTCCTCTTGCCAATCAACATGTACTCCGTCGGTATTTATATGAACCCATTCATTAAAATGATTGCAGATATCAATACTCACTCGATGAATGATCCGACTTGTGGTAGACATGAATAGCGAATGAATTCCCAATCACTAGTTGAAAACTACCATTTGCATAACAATATAATGCAATCAGTAATTTGATTAGAGGAGATATCGTTGTTAAATTATCCCCTGCGATATCGTTTTTTACCATATCTAAAATTTGATAGATGGTTTATTTATCGAGCCGATATCTTTTATATATTTTCGTTATTATCTTCGTTACTGAAATTAGATAAAATATATAGTATATTGATTTATTATTTTTATAAAGATGTAAGACATAATTATATATTATAAATTTATTAATATAGATAAATACCGTATTACACGAATATCTAAAAAAAAACCAGCACTATAGACCTCTGACATTAACTTTTTTCTTTTTCCTGTTCTCATGTAATCTTTCCTCCATTTTCCTTATACTATTATAAATTCGTTTTTTATCTCTTTTATTAGCACTTTTTTCTTCAACCTTACTAAAACTAATATTCATGTACTTATTTTATAAATTAATTGATCTTTTTTCTCCCATATTGAATCTGATAATAGCCATGAATCTGATAATAGCTATGAATCTGATAATAGCCATGAATCTGATAATAGCTATGAATCTGATAATAGCCGTGAATCTGATAATAGCCGTGAATCTGATAATAGCCATGAATCTGATAATAGCCATGCATGCTGTAGGATTAATTGTATTGTATTAATTGAAAAATTGTTCTTGGGACCAGATCATAGAGTGGAGTGATTCATTCGCATTCTGTGTCAGACCAAGTAAATATCTTCAATAATGTATCTTCAGTTAGACGATACATGTCTAACTTTTAGTGCCAAATCTTCTCGTATATTGTTATTGTATGTTTATTATGCATTATGGAAGTGGTGTTGAGGTTCATCATCTGTAGAAAATAAATGGTAAAATGCAGCCCAAATAGCCTTCAGTGCTTTTCAAATTATTCCGATTATCACGTACATATAAAATAATTATGTTTAGAATATAGAAGGTAAGAATATCCTTAATATGATATTAATTTATAAATTTATGAACAAAAGGAAAGTGTTATAATATATTTAATATTAATAAATATAAATAAAGTATTTATTATATAAACCGCAATTTTTACAAACCGCATTTCCATAATAAGTTTTCAATTTGCTTATTAATTTTCCTGTCAATCCTCCACGACCTCCAGAATGTAACTTTCTTAAAAATTATCATTTCGATCAAATATCTTATGTGATATATTATATAATTAGGTTGAACACCAATAACAGTACTTCTTGAACATTGTAAAGTTACAAATCTGCCAGATTTACTGATCTAAAAATTAAATATAAATATATGTGTTATCTATATTATCTATAATAATATATTATTACAAATAATTGATATTATTTTATTATATATGTAGAAAATCATTTAGAAAAAATTATATTCCATAATAATTTTACTACAAATAATATTGCTATATTATGATTATGTTGAATTTGCTCCAATTCACATGCCCCATAGAATGCATTCAATGACCTATAGATAATTCACAGGATGCATTCGATTACCTTTATAAATGTACTTTTATAGATAAAATTAAAATTAGAAATTTATCATATATCACAAATAAATAATTATACTATCAATTTATGAAATAAAAACTTTTTTTATTTTTATAATATATTCCAATATTCCAATAATGTGGATCCCCTTAAAATATCTGTTTATATATACATATGTAATATATATATATATATCAAACCTAATTCCGATATATTCTTAATATTTTCAATTACTTTCCAATTGTTTATCATTTATTTTCTTAATATTACTTTCCAATTGTTTATCATTTATTTTCTTAATATTAGTAGAATTCTGGATCATACATGTCTGTTTTAATGAATAAAAATAATAATAAAAATCATATATTTATAAAAATATGAATTTATATATAAATTAGTACTATATTAGTATTATTATTATTATACTATCACTATAAAATATCATAAATATATGCTGTTTCTTATAGTATTAATCTCATTGGTTTTATAAATTTAATTTGTAATTAGATATGATTATGTTATTCATATCATCAAATAATTATTTCTATTGAAAATATGTAGACATCCTTTTATATTATAATTTATTTAAATACATTATATTATTAATTACATGTTTTATAATATACTTTCTAAAATATTAATTATTAACTATATCCTATTAATCTATGTATATAACTAATTATATAACAACAATTTAATTAACAATGATATGAATACAACACCAATTATAGGAACATAACATTCAAAATATTAACTACAGTACTCTTGAATTTATTATAATTAATCAAATTTAGATAGATGGCTAGAGTAGTAGAATGCTATGTTGAGGGAGTGGGGATGGAGTGGGAGAGGGGAATGAGTTAATTAAACATTTTATTGTTTTTCCATCATCATTATTTTTTATTCTTGTACAATTTCTCCTTATGTCAGTAATTGTTTCACTGATATGATGGGACATTGTGGAAAAAATCAGTATCTCTAGAGTTTTTTTTTAAAACAGTCATTTAAATTTAAAATGAATTTGATATTCTTGATTAAGTTTTTTTTTTTTTTTAATTATTGACATACTTTTCTTGAGCTTTTTTGATATTATCATTTACAATTTCTTTTATTTTTATTCTAGGCTTATTTTCTACCATAACAAATTGGTCAATATGTGTATTCAGTCTATTTACATCATCATTTATAATATATAATATATATAATATAATATATAGTCACCTACTATATACAGATCACTCTCTTCTAATAATTCAACTAGCACTTTGCCATTTCTATTAAATAATACAAACAATTGTGAAAATTTCGTACTTTTTTATTTTTGTTCTAATGGAAAATAATATTTGATCTAGGCATTCATAAAAAATCATTCTTATTCTCATTCACACAATTTTTCTTAATCTCATTACTATCTGACCATTCATTCTCTCATATAGGCCATTAGATTGCGGATTTAATTAATCTCTTTACAAAAATTGTTATTGATAATGTTTCATTTATCTGTAATACATATTTAGTATTAGGAATGATTTAATAATTTAATTATGATATAATAAATTATATAAACTGATATTTTAGTTTTTGTAAATCGTAAACATGCATTCGTAATTTTTCTTCTATTTTTGAAATTCCTTTATTATGTGTCCGACTAACTAAGAATTTCTTTACGTCACCTAAATACATGATAAAATAGTAGTTACAATTATAATTACTTAAAGTAGTTAACATATAATACTTTGAATATTATGTATTTTAAAATAAACCCTATTTATATCAACTATCTAATAAGTTTAATCATATCAGTAATGTTCTACTAAGTAAATATCATACATACTTTTTAATTTGTTGATACCAAAGCTGCTAGTATATTTTTGAATAAGTTTGTATATAAAATATGTAGTAATTTCTATATAATATACAACACTAACAATATAGGGTGTTGTGACATATGGAATGCAAGGAATTATAAGATAAATTTTAAAAAAGAAGTTAACGTATCTTGATCTGCAACCTCTTTTCCGAGATTTTTAACCGAGTCCAATATTCTATCTAAAGAATAATTTTTTTCTCTTTCGTTATACGTTTTCTATTGCTGGCAATAATTTCTTCAAAAGTTTTATTCCTGAATATAACAATAATAAATATTAATTATAATTAACTTTTTAGAAATAGTAAAACAATATGTTTTAATATATCAATTAATCCAGTTATATTTATCTTACAATTAATATACTTAGTATTGACATAAATAATATAATTAATTAGATACTAATGTAAACATCACTAGAGCTTCTGATTAACTAGCAACATATTCAAAATCAGGAATAGGGCTGACGGGGTCAATAATTGTACTCTCCATATCAAATAAAGACATTTGTCTAAAATGTATATTACATAGTTATGTAGTTTTAAATATGATTTAGTCATTAAATATGTCATGCTTTAACATAATTAACTTCAAATGTATATACCATGCAAAGTAATAATTATGCAGTCGGTATGAATCATACATATGTGCTCATGTATAGGTGTCATGCATAACATAATTTAACCAATGTGTATTTCATTTATTTTAACCATACAAATTATATATCTTACAAATATACAAACTCATCTTGTGCATTCAAAACAGAATTATCCTTTTACAATGATACGAATATTGATATTATTATTAATATTGATATTATATAATAACTATCTATAGTATAATAATAAAGGCTGTTGAATATAATGCATAACATAAATCTACATAACATAACATCCACTGTTACAGTTTTGATTACATTATTATCACAGGTCGAATGCTTGATCGAACTTCTAACGTAGACCATAAAAATAACATCTCATCGAAGTATTTTCACTTTTTTTTCTACAATTTTAAATATTTTATCAATCCCTAATAATTAATATTATATAATATAAATCTTATTAAATGGATATTTTAAGAAATGTGTAGTAATACTTGTTCTTTAAGTGCCACTGCTCCAGATCCACTAAGTAGCTCCAGCTCCACTAGGTAGCTCCGGCCCCTTTTGCTTCGCCATCTTGATAAATTGGGTTTTTAGGTTCGCCCATTTCTTAATAATTGCATCCATTTAATGTACGAATGAAAATAATTTATGTTTAGTTTAATAATTTTGTTTAGTTTAGTTAATTTATGTTTAATTACTTATAATAAAAACTCAATATCATATTACTTAGAGTTAATAGTAGATAATTTATATAACATATTGTTTTATATATTTTATTAATGAATATAATGTGGTTGATTATAAATTTAAATTCTACTAAATAATTATTATTAGTACTTTATCTATAGACATAATTTAACCATGTGCGGGTTTTTTTTTGCATTAAATATTTCACATTTCTCTGCAATTTTATAGAATGCCATTCTTATGACATCCTTCTTTGAATAATTCTTCAAATAAAGCTACAGGTGAAGATATTTTTCAACCTATTATTGATACATATTTATGTGAAATTTATATTGGAAATCAGACTTTTGTTGTATACATATTGTTTTATATTGTTTTTGTTTATCTTTTACATAAATTATATATTTACTTTTAACTAATATGAATATAAATAAATATAATACTACCACTATTTATCCGAGTATTTATCATTGATTATGAATACATATTATTTAAATAATATATATACAATTATTATTATACGCACTATACCATTCTATATGTTGATATAGAATAAAAATACGTTTCATGCATTGAATTGAAATTAGCCCACATATCTGCTAAAATCGTAGCAATTGCCTTGACTTTGTTTGATGTGGTAATAATAATTATGCATTACACTATATATTACATGGTGTCGTTTACCAGAATGGAACATACACATATAATAAGATATGTTATAGTTTTGTTTAGTAATAAATCAATTTTGAATAATTTCAAATCAATAAGAATATACTTTATATCATTAAAATACATACAGGTAAATTATTTTATAGATATTAAATGTTTAACTAATAATACAACTAATCCATATATTATCACTTATACCGATTAAAATAAATTCTTATAGGGGTGTCATATCTGTCAAATAGTTAATAAATAAACATGTCAATCAAAGAAATATAAATATTGAATTTTTAAATTATAAATATAGGTAATAAATTTTAATTTTATATATATTTATATATAATTTATATTTTAAAGTGGATACACGATATGTCTATTTAGAATTTATATGCATACATTTAAATACTACGCTTTGAAGAGTTACTACCATTAAATTCTTAAATATATTCTCAGATAGTATATTGAGAATATATGTGTGATGTCGTTCTCGGCTGACAATTCTATGGTAAATTTGTAGATAATAAAGTACTTACTGCTAATAAGTTTTATATATATAAAATATCTAGTCATGGCAAGATATGTTGTGCATATTATATCCTCAGTAATGTATCATAGTAAGTACGTAAATTAATTAAGTCTATTTTTGCTTGCGGCGTAAATGAAATAAATAAAATAAAGTTCAAGACAGCCGGAGATTATAAATCGATATAAATAAAATATTTTATAAAAATAATTGTTTTTTAATTTATAATAATTCAAGACAATTTCTAATATTGATATGGTTTCTAGCTACACAACATGTTCCACTGTTCTATATATTACTAGAAATTGTAAAGTTGACATTACACTTATATGGATATATTGCCTTCCAATTATATAGGCGCTTGGGAATTAGTATAATTGTAGTTAGATTACTTTTAGTTTTGATTATTTATAAAGAATAGATAGAAATTCATGAATACATGTTTATAAATCAATTGATATATATTCTATAAACTTGGGGTTTAAAAAGATAATGTATGTTTAATATTTACTTATTAAAATTGACATATTATAAATTGACATTTGTGATGATTTATAAAGTTAATTTATTATATATTTCCATTCTCATAGCACAAGTATCATCGACGACTTTGGTTTTCTTTAATATATTTGATGCAGTCTTTGATATAATCATTATCAATTAAGTAAAAGAATTTGCATTTAATATGTATTTAACAAAAATAGTTATAGAATAATGCAACATATTAAAATGTTATAAATAACCATACAAGTGTAGACACTACAATTATAAGAGTCTTTTTGATAATATTGTTGTTCATATGACAATTTAAATTGTTTTGACAGTTTATTGTTTAGATATATACTAAATAATATATTATATAAGGTATATATGTAAATGTATATATATATATATATATATTGTATGTTTATATCTAAAGGTCTAATATAGTGTAATTAAATCTTTGTAAACATATTTACAAGATAAAACCAGGGTACATATTTTAAATAATAACTAACCTGAACTTTTTTCTGCTTTTTTTAAACAAAATTGTCTATATGTTAAGCTATCTATGGCATGTATAATTCTTAGAGTTACATCCGCATACATCAATACCCAATGTACATTATCAATTAATAGTGGAATAATAAAAAGATTAATATCATCAAATTTCATTTGATATTCAAAGTATTTAAGTTAAAAAATATATACATTTTAATATTATTAATATAAGAGGATAAATTTATAATTATTCAATTTCAAAAATTAATAAAGTAATAACATATTTACTATTATACAGATAATAAAATAACAACAATAGTTTATATATTGTTTGTATACCTTACTAAAAGAAAATACATATGTATCAAATTTTATGCCAAAATAAAGATGTTTGATAAATTGCAATCTTTTACTAGTTTTTGAATGTAAAATCTTATTACCTATAATAAAAATATGTATTATTATTACTATTATATTATATAAATATTATTACAAATTAGAATGACATTAATAATTCTATATGATACCAATTATATTATCACAGACCTCATTGACAAACGCGGAACCTTGATTCGATAACTATTGATTTGGTGCACAAGTCAAAAAAACATATTCAAACTCTTATTTATAATATATATTATGTATAGCATTTAATTAAATATACATCTTTTATATTTAAATAGCAATATTATTATAAATATGATATAAAATAACCTCACTACTCCAAAAGCAGATTTATTGATCAATGGAAACAATGTTACGAACTTAGTGTAATAATCAATAATGGTTATTATATATTTGTATTCATTTCTGCATGGAAAAATGATATTGAATAATTAAATCTAATATTTAAAAATAAAATATAATAATACTTTATAAATTGACTTTTAAGTTTTATTAAAATAAATTAATATATAATGAATATATAAACCGTGATGGCAGAGGTCCTATTAGGTCAATCCTGACCTTGTCCCATGCACCCGTTACTTCAATTGGATGAAGTACAGGAGCAATCGTTTTAATTTTTAGAAATCTTTGACATGTATCGCAACATTCTATCTATTCAAATTAATAATTCATTTATATTCTATATTTATTATTATAATAATGAATTTAAATATTGTTAATGGTATTAAATTTTTAATCATAAACAAAATTGAATACATCCTTCTTCATGCCCTTCCAAAAATATCTTTAACATAGTTTTCCTAAAGTCTTGTCTGATTGAATTTAAATAATAGTTGAAATAATAGTAATACATGAAAAATCAACTTTTGAAATTAATAATGATTATCTATTAATTAAGTATATAAATTATATTAAGGAATATAATGAAATTTCAGGTTTATATCTTATCATTACATACATTCCAGAACGACCAGATTTAGTGTGAAGCATATGCAAGGCATTATCTCTTTGATAAGTATCCATGATAACAATTTGATTAGATCTTTGATGACGTTTCATTAATACTACAACAATTACATTTCAATAATATAAATAATCTTACAATTATTCTATATACCTCTCTTGAATACAGCATGGATAGTAAGTAAATGTTACCTAGTAAGTTTACTATATATAATCAAATATCACTACGTATATTAATAATTATTAATATTAAATAATGTACAATTATTATAATATAATTGAACAATTGTGTTTATTATTATGTATAAATGAGTGTATATTAATAATAAATATGGATACTTATGTATATTTTATTTATAATGAAAATATTTACAATTTGTTGAAACAACAATCTTATAAGGTATTGATAAGGTTTTCACCATTAAGATGATCGTATTAAATTGTGCATCTATAAACAGATTTTTATCTTAATACCAAAATACCCATAACTGTCGATATTAATTGAATCTATACAATATTAAAGATATAATATTGATCCATATGATTATTTCTTTAAATTACACATACTATATTCATTAATATATATAACAAATAAATTTATAGGTTAACTAGCAAATAAGAAAACTAAGAAAATGTACCCATGTTCCTATAATATACAAGACGTCATGATATATTGTTTATATTTATATATATATTTATCTTTTGTATACATTACCACTTGTTGATCGTGTGCGATCCGGTTCAGAAAACGGGAGAAGTCAATACAAATATTATGGAACTGGTCACTCCTTGGGATTTGGTCAATCTCATATGGGTCTAATAAACCCGAGACCTCCTGTCTGATACCGGTAGCATCCTCTTTAACCTGTTTTAATATATGCAAACTATAATTATATATATATATAATATACAATGCACATTATGTATATATACCATATATATACATAATAGTATACTAACTAACAACATTAATCATGTTGTCTATTGTACATTATTGTAAAGCTTTTACACTAATATCATGCCCTTCATACAATAAATTTGCAATAACATATTTACAAAAAAGAATACACTTTATTTCATAATAAATATATAAACGAATTTATTTTATTTATCTATTTTCTGAAATTTTAATTTAAACCTTATCGGAAATTATTAATATTACATTACAGTTAGAATGCAATTGAATATTTATTATGTAATTACACAATTATTTTAATTTATTATCATGTAATTTCACTATTATTTACAATTATTAATCATTTAGATATATAGATAGATTGATTGATAGTTAGATATATATTTAATTCCATTAATAATAGTAATACACAGAGAATTAATATTAAAAAAGACTTAAAAAGGAATACTTATATCATTATAATTTGTAACGAAACAAGAATATATGATTTCTGAATTCTAGTTTCATCTAGATAACCCACGAAATAAAGGAATTTAACACTCAACCAATATCTATTTAGATTTGGCCATTATT
The DNA here is from genome assembly GCA_964035775.1 of Osedax frankpressi. Lineage (NCBI taxonomy): Eukaryota > Metazoa > Annelida > Polychaeta > Sabellida > Siboglinidae > Osedax > Osedax frankpressi. The sequence continues at coordinate 6,713,715 of OZ038315.1, read as the reverse complement.
TATTAACGTTATTTAACAGAAAAATATTATATATATATATAATTAGGACTCATTTAGCATTATTTGTAAATTTTACATTAAATGAAATATATAATATTCAATAAATTGGAAATCCAGTGATAATTAGTAATTTCGCTCAAATAGCAATACAAATGATAGTTTTTTAAATTTTAGAAAATATGTTAGATCTTATAGAGTATATTATGATTAAATAATAAAGTAATATTGTTCTTTTTTTATATTATATATTCTGTATTATAAGCATACTTTTCCCCAGAATTCGACATTTTAATGAATCTAGAACAACATGAGTTATATCAAGTAAATTTCATCTAAACTCGAGATAAACTTAGGTAAATAGCGAGAAAAATTATAGTTAATCTTATGAAAAATGTATGATAAACAAATTTTAAATTCATATAAATAATGATATGTTAAATGTATGTAAATAGTGAGATAAATAAGAGATAAACATCTGTAAATAGTGAGATAAAGAAAGTAGAATACGGTAGCGATCTGAACCTCTATTAAATCGTCCATCAATGCTATGACCATATATGGTAGCTTTAGCTCCGGTGTAGATGAAGATAATCTGTGTATTTATTATAAAATAAAATAATTGTTTCCCGAGGGTTATACAAGAAGGGCATATAGTCGTATTAGCCATATAGTTTTAGCTTTACATATATTCAGATATCATATATAATGCATATGTTGATTAAAATATAGTTATAATTATATTATATATATATATATATATATATATTTTCACTTATTTCTCAGTATTAAATATATATTTTGAATTTGATTCATAATATATAGGTATATTTGTGTATAATATGTTAATAATGTGTTTGTTTTCTCGGAATACTATATTAAATTAATTTCTATATTTTAAAAATTTTATGTGATTTTTTCGATTGGTTTATTTTTTATAAAATATTGTAGAAAAGAAGTATGATTGAATATATTAAAGGCACACCCTAAATAAATTTTAAAATTTTTTTAATATGAAGAATGAAAAGTATTCAATATATGCCGACGAGTACTTATAGATACAAGAAATATTAAATTTAAATATTAAATATAATATATAAATAAATATATTTATAACTATATACTATTATTATTTAATTAGTTTACTTATTAAGAAACGTATATGGAAATTAACATAGAGATTTCAAAATGTAATATAAATCAATTTTTAACCTACTATATATAAATTTTCAGGAAATTCCTGACAGTTCTAGAAAATTTAAATATTTATTTTTTATCAATTGATATATATGTATATTTTAAATATAATTTAATAATTATTTATTATTATAAAAGTATAATAATAAGAATATATTATTTTTACTAGCAATTTGTATACAAATATCGACTATATTATTCATAATAAAATTCCTAGAAATAATGTTCTTTTATCGTACTTATATTATATTTAATATATTAGAAAAGTTGAAAACAAATAATTAAAAATTAGAATTTACATGATCTATTAAAAATGCAATATTATTTTTTAAATATATAATTTTAACAATTTAAAATTCTTTTTATTATTATTATTAACATTAAGTCTATATTAGTATACATAGTAATGATTAATATATTTTTTATAAAATTTTATGACAAATTACAAAGGAATGTTTATAAAATATGATTATATATATCAAAATAATTATAAATTTAAGAATATATACAAATTAAATTGTAATAATAATTAACTTAATTATTTGATTGAATGAAAAAGAATAACAATTAAAATAAATTCATGCATTTTTTAAGACAAGAGAAAAAAAATGATTAAAAAAAAATGTATTACCCAAAAAAGTTTTGTTTTGATGAAAATCTACACATTAATTTCCTTACTAAAAGTGTCACAGTACCCATCTCTTTCTTCTGGAGATGAAATTACCGACGATATATCCGAAACTAATCGTACATGTCTTTCAACTGATTGAGTACGAGAAGGATATTTGTCAAAAGTAAATATGGGTACATTTTACACAGTGAATTAGTTAAAAATGATGTTTTAATAGTTTTTGTTAATATAGGTTCTAGTTAACATCAGTAATTAAATTAAAATATTCAGTCGCTGTAAAATTTAGAATTGGTTTCTCAAATATTCAAACACCCACCTCTGGGGTATCTCTACAGGTTAATATAATAGCTACGGCTTTTACCCTCACCTCAGCACATACCCACACCTCAGTAGATCAGTCAGGATTGCGTAAAGCATATTTTCACTATGTAATGAATAGCTATTAAATTGAATTGTTTTCAAGAATTCGGTAGTTATTCTAATATCTTTAATTGTATTCACTTTTTAGATCATTTGAAATATGTGCCGAGGTGAATTATAAAATTCTGGTTTTGCTTTCACTGTAAACCGAAACCAGGCATAAACATTTATAATATAATTTCATATCATCATTATGTTGATTTTGAGAAACATAAACTCGTAAAATACAATTTCCAGTAAGCCTAGCATAACCAATCTTACCAGGTGAGCGATTTGTCGAACTGTCGGTTAAAATACCAGTGGAAATAGCTGGTATAATATCCTGCAAATATGCCGTATCGCTGCTTAGAACATTGTTGTTAATTAGATTTAAACGGAATTCATCACTTATTGGTGTAATCGGAAAAGACACCGGTAGCAAAGTAATAGAATTCTTCAGCATCTTTCTGATTGGTCCATTATGAATATCAAGGCCTTTGGTTATCCCATCAATTACCGCGAACATTTTTTTCATCGGTAGCTCATTCAGATGTAAAACACAAATCTAGTTTAGAAAATTCAATATATTAAAATGTATTATAATATTTAAAAAACTAGTATAAAAAATGTACTAACATTCCAATGACATTTTTTTCAATTTTTCTTTCCAAGCGTGAATTTATCCCTGTTTTATGTCCTGTGTTTGTGTTCGTACCGTCAGCACCAATCACCTTTAAACAGTTTAAATTTTCACTGATGTTATTAACTATAGCATTGTATATATCGTCTGTTTTATGGCCCAAAGATAAAGCATGACACATATATTCACTGCCTGGTTCATTTATGATGGTTATGTGTTCTTCGTCCAGCTTTTTCCATTAGATTGCAAAGGGGAATCTATTTTTTCATCAAAATATATTTACTTTTTCAGGAATATTTTCTGAGCGACATCTTTTGCGTTGTCGTCATACAGCATTTCTATCGATACTTCTATCACTATTACTACTTGTAAGTATACCCAGATCAAGTAATAATGAGGATATTATTGTAGCGAGGGGAATATCAGGAATTGAATAACGTTCAGCCATTTTCATCGTATTTTCATAAGGATGCGAATATCTATAGCAATAGATATCATATATGAGAACGCATATCCCTTTAATTATTAAATATTATAATATAATTAATTTTACGGTAGCTTTATCAAATATACTATTAAGAAAAGATATCTTATACACATATAAAGATTGGGAGTGTAGATATCTTTCTTTTTTGGGAAGTTTTACTTTGATTTAAATATAACCTTGTATTTAATAATATTTCATAGTCATCAGTTTGTATTCCAGGAGAACTGTTTGAACACGGATCAATCCCGGAAGATTCCAATTCACTAAGAAATATTAATTATTACTAAATAATTATAAATTGTTAATAATTAATGTTAGCAAAGGAAACCGATGATAATGTATTACCATATCTCTTGAACATTATATATAGCTTTTAATATAAAAATAAAATATAATCATGTAATTTATGATGATAAACAGTAATGATGATAAACAAATGTGCATAGAATTAATGTTGATACACATCAATATTATTAAAATAAAACATTTAATTAATTTAATTATATAAATGAATAATTTCATAATATATATTAATGTTATTTACATATCATATTATTTATAATATAGTTTTATATAAAATACTACTTTATAATTTGTAATACTAACGAAATGTTCTGTGGCATAAGTGATGTCTGCATTATCACCCTTTCTCTAGATAGACGTATATGGTGATTGGGTTTGAATACACATTGAACGTGTAGATATTTGGTCCTTTAAGAATGAAACCTCAGATACTGGAACTCTCTTCTCCCGTGGACAGGTGCAAAAAGGACCTTTGCACTTACATGAGCAAATATCAAATAATTTGTCATATTTAGCGATATGTTTTTCACAGTATTCTTCGTATTATGGAGAGTTTATGGATTTTCTTTATAAAATTACTTCATCTAAATAATGAGTAAGTTTTTTTAAAGCTGAATTCTCCACTTATGTTGGAAGTGAAGATTGTTTACAAATTTCTATCAGCCGATCAAAAGTTTCTTTTTTTGCGATTGCATAATTCGCAATAAAAACGAATACAAAATGTCGATAAACATCAACAAACGTAGGTAATCGCTTAAAATACATAGACTGCGGTGTCAAATATTCAGTTATACGTCTATTAGGGAGTCTAGGCATGGTATTTGTAGTGAATAAAAAATATAATTAAAAATTTTAATAAAAACAATAATAAACGCTATGCGCATCATAGAAAAGCTACGAAATATTTTTCACAAATTAAAATTTTCAAACGGTCAGCGCTTATACTCTATTCAAAAATAAAATTCCTTTAAAATTGGGATCTTAATACTTATATTTAAAAAAATATGTATGTCCGGATAGAATCCCAGGAAAACGATCACCCTTAGTGTACGGTAGGGTGGATCACTTTTTCAGAATTAACTGGCTCACTCATCATATAAACTATAATGCATATAAAAATTAATCATATAATTCAAAAAAAAATATTTGCAATATTAGTGTAGTGCCAGAAGTCTAAATTTATCGACTTATTAAAAATTATAAATATTTTGAAGACAAATTTCCCATTAAAAATAAATAAATACTTGTTTAACTTATTATTTCCGCCATTTTATGATTCTTTATTTATACCATATACTATATACTATATATTTAAAAAAAATTATTTTTCACAATGAAATTTCGCAATAAATCTCCATTTTATACTTTATTTACTCCAATAATGATGAGTAATAGGCAGCTTCCAATATATTACCATTTAATATTATCAATTCAATTATCCTTATAGATTAAGTTATTTCAAAGCTACAAATACAATTTTTAATTTTGCAACATTAAATAATTTTTACCTATAATACCCTGTAATATATTAGATGTTAATTATTATTGAAAAAAGTGTAATATATATTTATAAATACATCTTAAATAATAAGTACTCATTAACTACTGATTTAGTATTATTTCTTGGTTTAATATTAATATTAATTATTAATATTTATAATTTTTTAAATTATAGAATTTACAGGAATAATTTTTAATATTAATAAATTATCAATACTATAAGATGTTCACATTAACATATATTTACTATTAACTATGTTCAATGATAGCTAATATTACATAGTTATATCTATTAAAAAATAAATCATATTTCGTAAAAATTTACATTGTGGTATTACATATCTGCATATAATTTAATAAATGTTGCTTTTTTTATCTCAACGATGTAAATAACATTACATGTGAATTTTTTCATGAAAAACACTTAGAAATCCAAATTAAATTACAATTTTTAATATTTTCTATCATTACCAATTTCATAGGGAACACATATAACTAATGTAACATTGCTTATAAATGTAACAATATTTTAAGAAAAAAAAATGTCCAAAATATACAACAAATTATTATTAAATCATTTAACTTATTGTAATTATCTCCTCAAAAATATATCATATGATTTATATTAGAAATATATATTCATTTTATTAATAACATTATAATGTGTGATGAAAATTAGTAATTCAATTTAAGTATAAATTTAAAAGTTAAATTTTAAATTATCATATTTTTAATTGTAGCAAAATTTAATACAATATAAGGAATTCGAATAATAATTATATTACTCATTAAACTAATTTAAATCACATATTTAAATTAAGTAATACATTAAACATATATGTTTCATACGTATACAAAATTCCTATAGAGAAATGTGATATGATATATATTTAAGCATAACTAAAGTATATATTAATATTAAAAACAGGTAAACAAATAAGTTAATTTAAAGCAATATAAAGACAAAAGTGAAGAAGCTAAATACACTCAAAAACAATTACCACTAGAAGTATATTAGCTATATAGTGTAAATGTATAATAATTATAATTGTAAATATGTGTACATTTCAGACTACATTTGGAAGATAGTAACATTACAAAAGTGAAATTCATTATATTAAATAAAATGTTTTTCAGTGTTACTATTTGTCAGTTAAATTACAAAGTTATAACTTGAATAATAAGTTATAACTTTAGATATATCTTAAAAGCAGTTAATTTATAACAAATATAGTAATCAATTTTTCATATTCACCATTATAAATTGTGTTGGATAAGAGCATGTCTCTTAAAATGGCATTTAAAAGTATTTAATTGTATTAAATTAATACTAAGTTTTTATATTATATTTAATTATAATAATATGAATATTAATTCGATTTTTAAAACGATTGTAAACAATGGTGAATACTGATATGTAATTAAACTCATAAAGTAGTTATCCTTATAATTTCAAACCCAGACGTAACCGTATGCATTTTAATTATATTATCGATTTTAATGATTGATATGATTTTAATGATTAATATCATCTGGGTTTATGGGATGTGTTGGTAGATTATTATTACAAACAAAAATCTGTTATTAAAAAAAATTCATTTACGATATCTAACTTGATAACTATAGTAACCTATTATAATATATTGTATATATGTGTGAAACTATATTATGCTTATAGATATCAATTGTATCTATCATTGTATTATGATTTAAGTTAGCAAATTCTGTTTTCGCATTGATTTATTAACTAGAACAATAGGTAGTTTGTGAATATATCATTATTTGGCAGGTATATAATTAATAATATTATTATGGTATTGTAGAGTGGAAATATAAAATTATAAAACATAATCTTATATTATATCAATATATTTAATTAAATAGTGAAAATAATCATATTAAGATATAAATCATTAAATATGCATCTATTTATTTCTCAATATATTAAGCCCCTTAATGAAATGTGTATATTACTATATATGTATAACGGTGGATTTTGTAATAAATTAAATAGTATAATATATTTATATGTGTATAGGTATTATATATATCGTATGATGCCTAAATTGAGACGTAAGTCTTACATCATAATATTATATATAAATTATAAAATATACACCATAAATATAATGTAATATATATACTGTCATATGCCATATATAATAATATATTATATTATATTTTCTTTAGACTTTAATATGTTGGCATTTTTAAGTTATTCGTAACGGGAAAATATTTATGCTATGATATTAATATATGTTATATACTAAATATTATGACTTGAAATTTTGTATCATTTTTATATTTTAAATATATTACTGATCAATATTTAAATGAATAATATATATATATATATATATTTAAATAAATATATATATATACGCACACACACACACACACACACACACACACACACACACACACACACACACACACACACACACACACACACACACACACACACACACACACACACATATATATATATATATATATATATATATATATATATATATATATATATATATATATATTAGTATAATAATATACGTGTAAACAGAGTTATATAACAGATTATTACTTCTCGCTCATATCTGTATATATACAAAATGGTGAAAAACCATTGTATGTAAGTGTATGTGTGTATTTGTGTATATATATGTGTGTGAATGTTTATGGGTGTGCTTGTGTGCGTGTGCGATTTATTTATTAAAACACAGGTTTCTAGGCTTTTGACTAATCATGCATATAATATTAATAATAATAATAATAATAATACACAAGGAGTAAAATAAGAATAACAATAGGAAGGGTAAGTATAAGATAATAAAGTAAGTTAGTGTGACGTAAGAATAATAAACTAGGGATTAGGTAGTTAAATTAAATCGTAGTAATCGTAGTACTTAAATCGTAGTTGTTCATTGTTGGTCAGTAGTACGATTAGGTTTAATTTATATAACAAGAGAAATAATAGTGAGATTGATTGGGTAATGTTGATAAAGTAGTATAAATCATTGTTGAGTAGCTAGGAAATTATATAGTTTCATTTTAAAGGTCCTCATTGTAGTTTGGATGATAGTCCATTCCATAAAGTAGGAGCTGAATAGATTAATGCAGTTTGTGACAATTCAGGGGCATTAAGTGTACTTTTGTTTGTAGATCTTAGTTTTCTGTTATTAGTGTATTTGTTAATGAGAGTTACAATATAGCTTGGTGTTTATATATAGGTGGGCAGTATGGTTTAAGTAATCAGTATTTTTAGAGATTGTCTATCAAGTAATTTCTGTATTTATTTAATCTGTATTAGTTCGTAGTTAGTTTTTTTTACCAATTTAAAAGAATGTGTCTATTAAATTAATGGTCTGATTCAAGTTTGAATCCAAGATATGTGATAGTATTTTGTATTTTTGCATTATAATTTTCTATTTTGATTTATTTAATGTTAGGGGGTTATGGGTTTTGTCATTGAAGAGTTAGAGAAATTGAATTTTAAGTAGTTTATAGCTGTAAAAGTTGTTGACCACTGATTAAATTCAGTTGTGGTATGAATAATAGGGTCAGATATCTATTCAGCTTTACTATTTATATTGTTTCTAATTTCCTAGTTTATGATTCTCTTGATATAAATTGATTTTATATTAGGTATAGTTAATTTATTTTTAATGGCGTAATAAAATATTTTATTTTTGATATGTTCATCAGATGAGGTATAATTTATTAGTTGTGTAGTATGTCTGTTAGTGTAATATTGATTTGTATTATGATGGTAGAGGACGCGTTTCTTAGATAACGTGTAAGTTGTATATTAGATTGTATTGAGGATAGGGGAGTTTCTAGGGATTTTGTAAATAATTATTATTTTGCAAGTACATTTATTTGTCAAGATGTTTGTATGATAAATTTTGCAATCTCATATATTATGGTTGTATTTGTGGTAATAAACAGGAGGAAAGCTTGGGTAATTTAAAGGTGTTTGATATATGTATTTAAATAGCAAATTGTTAATTTGAGTTCACTCAAATTAACCATCATGATAAAATATAGTGATAGACAAGGAAGATATACATATTATATAAATATTAAATATACTATAGTAATATTGTAATGAAATAATCAAGACACAGTTCAATATTATCTAGTTCAGATGTTTAGTATATTATATATATCATAATATAAATAATATTTCAAATTATTGTGCTGATAATGCAAAGTATTAAAATGATTAATTATCATAGATAGTTTAACAGTATATGTTGGTATATTTTAACTGAACATCTTAAATATTTGAACATTCGATGTACGTTTGTTTATAATTTATAAATAATTTTAAATTTTAAATTATTTATATTATTAAAATTTATTAAAATTATATTAATATAAAATTCTAAATTTTATAAAAAAGTTATTTATTTGTTATCAAATTTATTTTTAAATAACAATAGTTTTTTTTAATTCATCATGACTAAATTAAATATAAAAAAGTCATTTGTTACATTAGCTAACTCAATAGTGAATTGTACTCACAAGAAAGGTTTATATCATAACTAATCTACTCACTAATTTACTCACTCACCAACGCACTCACTTACTCATTCACACACTCACTCACTCACTCACTCACTCACTCACTCACTCACTCACTCACTCACTCACTCACTCACTCACTCACTCACTCACTCACTCACTCACTCACTCACTCACTCACTCACTCACTCACTCACTCACTCACTCACGCACTCACTCACTCACTTACTCGTTCACTCACTCATTCACTCATTCACTCACTCACTCACTCACTAACTCACTCACTCACTCACTAACTCACTCACTCACTCACTCACTCATTCACTCACTCACTCACTAACTCACTCACAATCTCACAATAACTCTCATTTTTAATAGTAAATTACAAGGAACTTTATTATAAAATGGAGAATGAGGTTAGTAATATATTATAAATAAATTTATGATATATGATATATTTATATTTATATATTCATGTTACATTAAAGATAAATTAATTAATTATTAAATATTAATTTAATTATGTTACGAATAAAGTTAATGGCAGAATACTTAAAGACAGAAGAGATGTCTTCTTATATCAAAAATATCGAGAATGAGGTTATTATTTTTAATATTTCGAAAGCGATGTGTCTATAATTCTATTATTTATCTTAATTTAATTACAAAATGTATCTCATATGTGATTAATAAATTATTATATAATGTGTTCATAATTATTAAATTAAATGTAGTAATATAATGTTTATATTAAATATAATTCATATTATAATTTATACTAAGTTACAATCGGCTTCAAAATTAAATAAATATTTACGTGTGGAAAACATACATTTAGAGATGAAGGTAAAACTTATTAGAATATATATATATATATATATATATATATATATATATACATATATACATATATATATATATATATATATATATATATATATATATATATATAGTTATATTAACCCTTTTTGTATAAATAGCTCTTTCGTCACATATTTATCGGAATCTCTAGATTTTACTATATTAAATATTTCATTAAATTTAATTTAGTTATATTAAATGTTAAATTAATTAATTATTAAATATTAATTTAATTATGTCACTAATAAAGTTAAAGGCAGAATGTGTAAAGACAGAAGAGATGTCTTCTTATATCAAAAATATCGAGAATGAGGTTATTATGTTTTTAGATTTCGAAAGCGATGTGTATAATTCTATTATTTATCTTAATTATAGTATATAGATTTAGATTTAAATTTCTAAGTGTATCTCATATGTGATTAATTAACACTTATAATGTAAAAGTAGTCAATATTTGTTAATAATAAAGTGAATATAGTAATGTATGTTTATATTAAATAAAATACACATTATAATATATATTAAGTTACAACCGGCATCAGAAGATATATATATATATATATATATATATATATATATATATATATATATATTCACTTATTTCTCAGTATTAAATATATATTTTGAATTTAGATAAAATATAAATATGTGCACACGTCGTGTATCATGCGATAAGCTTGAAATAAATAGAGTTATATTATTTTATGCACTATTAATGTAAATAGTTAAATAATGATATTAAAATGTATATATTTATTTTAATTTATATTAAAATTAATATATTTTAAATGAAACGAAAATAACGATATAGAACTTATGATTTTATTTCTATTTGATTATTATTTTCAGTAATAATATATGTACTAAGAAAAAAATTTGTCAAATAATTTCAGTAATTTTCTTTAAACACAAATTAAAAATCATTAGTATTAATATTATTATCTAGTTAAACTTGATTAGAAAATTGGTCCCTTACACTCATATATATATATATATATATATATATATATATATATATATATTAGATAGCTGATCAAATCAATAATAGATGATATTGTTGTACTTAGTCATTACATTTGTAATATATAGTTTCAAATCTAAATATATTTATAATAAATGTATCATGATATTTACAATTATTGATAGACATGTTATTTAAAAGTGTAATTGACAGCTAGATATGCCCCTAATTAGGAATATTTTATTTGGTATTGATATTATTTGAAATGCACTTTATCTTATAAATGTGTAAAATCTCCTAAATAAATCATCTACGTGATAATATTATAGAAAGTTATTTTCATTTTAATCCACTATTTATAATGCTTATCTACAATATGGTATAAAATGGTAAATATAAAATATATATACGTAATACATGCAATAAATATCTATATATATATAAATATGCATATACATATATTATTATTTTTAGATTTAACATTAAATATACAATTATTTGATTACCAGTTAAATGAAAATGTACATATAATTAAGGAATGTGAACATCTAAATGAAGAGGTTTATATAATATCATTTTAACAAATATATTAGTTATGATAATGTTCAACATATAAACGGATGTACGTATGTCAGTCCTGCATTAATTCTTCAATTTCACTAGCTTCGATTATATCTGAATATTTCAATATTCTACATATTAATTTATTTAATAAATACTAATAATTTTATAAATACGGCTTCAAGTTTTACGATTATTTCCCCGACCTAAGTAACCTACACTATTTGAAAAAAGGTTTTCTAGGATATATGAAAAAGGGTTTTCCAGAGTGGTCTGTATTAGAACTCTTTTGAGGGTTTCTTGGATGCTTGAAAATAGAAAACACTTTTGAGGGTTTTCTGGATATCTGAATAAAGGGTTTTCTAAATATCTGTATAATGGTTTTCTAGATATTTGAAAAGAGGGTTTTCTAGATATTTGTAAAAAAGGTTTTATAGATATTTCAAAATAGGGTTTTCTAGTTTTAAAACATAAGGGTATTCTAGATCATTGTAAAAGGGTTTTATAAGTTTAAAATAACATGGTTTTCTGGATATTTTAAAAGGGTTTTCTATATACAAATTTTCATATAATTATTACAAAAAATATAATATATATATATATTCATTAAGAAGAAAACTAATAATATTATTTGAATAAAAAATAATAATTAACATTAAAATGATAATGTATAATACACATATATAATTATAAGTATTATAATAAATAATTATTATATATATTACATATTGTACCCAGATAGATTAAAATGTCCTACGTAATAAAATAATAGTATATAAAATTAAACACATTTATTATTTAATATATATAAATGTATAAAATATAGAAACAAAATGAAGAACATGATGAACATTTTTTAATATCCTTCATTTCAAATGCTCATTTTTGATATACTGTATGCCATTTCATTTGTTTATCTGTTTTATTATAATGTATTATTAAATAACGCATAAATAAAATAGTTTATCATATAAAACAAATAATTTATATATTATTATATCAATATAAAAATATCATCCAATCAACAAAACTAGTCATTATAATAATTTAAATACATACAAGTTTTTTATAAATGTATTTTTATATTAAAATTAAAATTAACCTCTATTATTCATATATAATGAATGGTCAATGTCCATTGTTCATCCACACATTATAGATACCATTGTTGATTTTAATGAGATCTAATATATGGTATTACATTATTGAAAGTATTTTATATATATAAATATATATATATGTGATATATATGATACATGGTTAAAATTGTTTATCTATTAAATATATAAATAAATTACTATCATAATAATAATAAAGATTAATAAAGATTAAATTACATTTTTAAATGTACAAATATTAAAGTAAAATAACTGTAAAAATATCTAATATATATATATATATATATATATATATATATATATATATATATATATAGCAAACCTAATTCCGGTATATTCTCAATATATTACTTTACTTTACAATTGCTTATCATTTGTTTTCTTAATATTAGTAGTATTCTGGATCATATCATATCTATTTTAACGAATATAGATAATAAAAATCACATATTTATAAAAAATAATTTCTGATTATTAAATAAATATAAATTTATATATATATAAGTGTTAATATCATTATTATAAAATATCATAAATATATGTATGCTTCTTAATAATCTTATTATTATTTTACAAATTGTATTTGTATTTAGATATAGTTATGTTACATCATTATATATAAGAATAAATAACATCGTTCTACACACACACACACACACACACACACACACACACACACACACACACACACACACACACACACACACATACTCGCATACACACATACACATTACTTACCTTGACACGCTACATTACTTTTATTTTTAATTTTACTATATCGTTCATTTTTATTCGTATGGTTCCACATTGTAGAACATTTATTAATATATGTTAAATTCTATGTGGTTAATAAATTCTTCAAAAACACACACATTCACACACACACTCACACACAAAAACACACATACATATATATATATATATATATATATATATATATATATATATTATATATATATACATTTATATATTCATATATAAAATTTTATTATTTTTAAATTTATAATATATATTATATTTGAAAATAATATAAACTGTTTACAAATTATATAATACAAACCTTATAACACATTATAAAATATATATTAATTTTAATATATCAAAATATTAAATAAAAAATTAAATTTATATTTATAGTTAAATGATGCAAATGGTACCAATGAAGAATTGAAATCTACAATTATTTCCAAAGATGATTTGGTATAATTAAAATAATTATTTAAAATGAATTTAAACAAAATTATAGAAATTTTATTATCATTTTCTAAATATTCTTTATTGATAACATATACAATTTCCACGTAGTTAAATACATATGAAATATATTTCGAAACACAAATGGAATCAGACGCTATAACAGAAGAAACTGTTTAAATACATATACATAAATATTAATTTTACATAAATAGTTAATTTACATTAATTAATATTTCTATACAATTTTATTGTAATATAAAGAATAGTATAATAATTTGTTCATGAAATATTTGTTTATAGTTCAGATCAATTTTTTATTAATATTAATATTAATATCAACCCCATAATAATACTAATTATTATTAACTCATTCGTATACACTATTTTAAAGCGAGTTCTATGATTTAATTCATTAATTAACTTCAGCTAATTATTTAATACTATGATATTTTATCTACAAGTAAGATTCATGCGTAAGATACCACTCAGCATTTACAAATTTGATAGATTTTATAGTATTCTCACATAAAAACATTCTAGGTCATTTCTCCAACTTCCACATCATATTCAATTGCTAAAACTACATTATCTGAATATTTCAATAGTCTATATATTAACTAATTTAATATCGCTTCAATATTTACGATTAGTCTCTCGACCTAGGATAGGTTTAATCCTAGACTTTAATTTACCAAACGTTAATATCGCAGTGCTGAATATATATATATATATATATATATATATATATATATATATATAAAATGTATATATTCTTGCAAAAATTCGCTCTCCCATCCAAAAACTTTCCGGGGTAAAATAAATCAAAATGAATCACTCCCATTCAAAATTTAATTTAATATTCACTATTACTAAATATTTAACATTAAAATTACAAAAACAAGTTACATTGAATTGTAATAGTTTTTAATAATCATACAATCTCAATATTTGTGTTATTGTTGTATGAATTCATTATTATCTTTATATGATTTTTTACTTTAATGTATAAATATTATTCTACATTGAATCTATATTATTTTCATCTCAATCAATATTGTATTTAAAATTTAAATATAGTTAATTATATGATTTATAAGAAAATAATATATATAGATAGAAGCAAAAGATAAAATAATAGAGGAACTGCGTTTATGCAATGATGATAAAGATAAGGAGGTTTGACATTAACGTATGCTAAATTTAATGATATATTTATTATTTATATTATGATATTATTATTTATATACATATATGTATACATTATGTGGAATGTTCTTAAAACTGAAGTCAAGATCGACCCATATGTAACAGGACAAGTTTAAATAGATTTAATTATGTATTATCTTCTAAGTTTGTGCATTTTTATATTCAACAGAGATACATATTAAGGGTTTTTAATAATTATACAATGATATTTCTGAAAAGTTGATTCTATCGAGATAGATATTTGTATATAAACTGATTTTATTCATAAATGAATTTATATATTATAATGTTTTATATTATTTAATTAATTTATTTATTAGTAATTATATTAGTATAGCAATACTTAATATAAATATAGCAAAACGATATAAACTAATATAGAAATAATAAATGAGTTCATAAAAATAAAGTCAATTATAACTTTCTAAATATGTTTCGTTAATACAATATTAATATATTATTAGTTAAAAGAAAATATAGTTCTATTTGAAAAAATTAAATTAAAAGAAAAAGAGGTTTAATTATATTATAAAAATCTACATTTTGTACAATACACTATTATTGACAATTATTATTGTTAAATCTGACTTATATTTACCATTATTACTAATTTTAAATACAGTTAACCCGTGCGCAGTTTATGAATCAGCATAATCAAAAAATAATAAATAAACTGCAACAAAGGTAATTTAAACTATATATGCCTGTACATATATATATATATATATATATATATATATATATATATATATATATATATATATATATATATATGTATTTGTGGGTGTTTGTATGTATGTGTCTGCCTGTGTGTGTGTTTGTTTGTGTGTATGTGTGTGTCTGTGTTTATATTTGTATAATTTTAATTCGTTGGAAATGATTTATTAAAAATGATATATTCACTAAAATGTTAACAATATTATTAATTATGTACTGGAATTTTAATATCTATTAGAAATTTTATTTATTATTATTGTAAAATATTCCAACATCGATAAATTAATATCAAGATAATTATTTGTTATTCGATAAATTCGATTATAATTACGATTGTATAAATATACTTTATATGATTATTTCTTTAAATTACACATACTATATTCATATTATTCATTAATATATATAACAAATAAATTTATAGGTTAACTATAGCAAATAAGAAAACTAAGAAAATGTACCCATGTTCCTATAATATACAAGACGTCATGATATATTGTTTATATTTATATATATATTTATCTTTTGTATACATTACCACTTGTTGATCGTGTGCGATCCGGTTCAGAAAACGGGAGAAGTCAATACAAATATTAAGGAACTGTTCACTCCTTGGGATTTGGTCAATCCCATATGGGTCTTATAAACCCGAGACCTCCTGTCTGATACCGGTAGCATCCTCTTTAACCCGTTTTAATATATGCAAACTATAATTATATATATATATATATATATAATATACAATGCACATTATGTATATATACATAATAGTATACTAAATAACAACATTACTCATGTTGTCTATTGTACATTATTGTAAAGCCTTTACACTAATATCATGCCCTTCATACAATAAATTTGCAATAACATATTTACAAAAAAGAATACACTTTATTTCATAATAAATATTTAAACAAATTTATTTTATTTATCTATTTTCTGAAATTTTAATTTAAACCTTATCGGAAATTATTAATATTAAATATTAATATTAATATTAAATTATTAATATTATTATACAGTTAGAATGCAATTGAATATTTTTTATTATGTAATTACACAATTATTATAATTTATTATCATGTAATTTCACTATTATTTATAATTATTAATCATTTAGATATATAGATAGATTGATTGATAGTTAGATATATATTTAATTCCATTAATAATAGTAATACAAAGAGAATAAATATTAAAAAAGACTTAAAAAGGAATACTTATATCATTATAATTTGTAACAAAACAAGAATATATGATTTTTGAATTCTAGTTTCATCTAGATAACCCAAGAAATAAAGAAATTTAACACTCAACCAATATTTATTTAGATTTGACCATTATTTATTAACGTTATTTAACAGAAAAATATTATATATATATATATATATATATATATAATTAGGACTCATTTAGCATTATTTGTAAATTTTACATTAAATGAAATATATAATATTCAATAAATTGGAAATCCAATGATAATTAGGAATTTCGCTCAAATAGCAATACAAATGATAGTTATTTAAATTTTAGAAAATATGTTAGATCTTATAGAGTATATTATGATTTAATAATAAAGTAATATTGTTCTTTTTTTATTATATATTCTGTATTATAAGCATACTTTTTCCCAGAATTCGACATTTTAATGAATCTAAAGCAACATGAGTTATATCAAGTAAATTTCATCTAAATTCGAGATAAACTTAGGTAAATAGCGAGAAAAATTATAGTTAATCTTATGAAAAATGTATGATAAACAAATTTTAAACTCATATAAATAATGATATGTTAAATTTATGTAAATAGTGAGATAAATAAGAGATAAACATCTGTAAATAGTGAGATAAAGAAAGTATAATACGGTAGCGATCTGAACCTCTATTAAATCGTCCATTAATGCTATGACCATATATGGTAGCTTTAGCTCCGGTGTAGATGAAGATAATCTGTATATTTATTATAAAATAAAATAATTGGTTCCCGAGGGTTATACAAGAAGGATATATAGTCGTTGTATTAGCCATATAGTTTTAGCTTTACATATATTCAGATATTATATATAATGCATATGTTGATTAAAATATAGTTATAATTATATTACATATATATATATATATATATATATATATATATATATATATATATATCTTCACTTATTTCTCAGTATTAAATATATATTTTGAATTTCATTCATAATATATAGGTATATTTGTGTATAATATGTTAATAATGTGTTTGTTTTCTCGGAATACTATATTCAATTAATTTCTATATTTTAAAAATTGTATGTGATTTTTTCGATTGGTTTATTTTTATAAAATATTGTAGGAAAGAAGTATGATTGAATATATTAAAGTCACACCCTAAATAAATTTTAAAAGGTTTTTAATATGAAGAATGAAAAGTATTCAATATATGCCGACGAGTACTTATAGATACAAGAAATATTAAATTTAAATATTAAATATAATATATAAATAAATATATTTATAACTATATACTATTATTATTTAATTTGTTTACTTATTTATATACGTATATAAATATGCTGAAATACAATATATATATATATATATATATATATATATATATATATTACATAGTAATATTTCAAGTATTTATATAGCAAGCGTGGCCTATATATTTCTATATTATATTATATGTTATATAATAGTATTGTTATCATATGATATCGTTATATATGATAACTATATGTGTATAAGATAAGCAAATTAATCCGAAAATATCGATCTACTATTTTAAATTATTATTCTTGAGAAAATTGTTAAGTTAACACATAAAACCATGTCTACTTATATTTATTTGTAGACATACAAAACGTATAAATTAGTCTAAACGATCACAAAATATCTATAGGGTACCATATATATCCACATATATATATATATATATATATATATATATATATATATATACAGTAGGCGTGGTGATATATGTATGTTTTATGATGGATACACCTGAGTTTTTCATAAGACATGAACATTTGGTTATTTGTAATGACCAACATTTTTTTTGAAGAGAATAGAATTTTTTTTAATGATCAAATTTATAATTATTCTTATGTAATTTGTTAAATAACAATTGACTGAACTACTATATGTTAAAATTTTGATTGTAAGTAATACATTTTCATGAAATACCACGCATTTATTACATAATTTGCATAACAATGCATGTTTTTTTCACTTTTTAAAATTAGACAAAGATGGATAAAAAAAAATTATTATAAAATTATTATAATAATAAAATAATCCTTGTAGTAACTTTTTTATAGCTCTTTTTAATTATTTTTAACACTTTTCACCAATCTGCCGACATTAACACAAACATTATCAAAAGGAATATAAGGTAGATATGCAAATTGTCAGTTATCGATAATAGTATTAGTTTTTAATACATTTTAAAATAGTAAGTAAATATAGAAAATGCAAATAAATGGTGGTGAATGTGGGTAGTTGAGTTTTATTCATTTCATTAGGAACAAATAAATTACTATCATCAGTATTCCTGAGATCCATATTGATTAATAATAAATTAATTAAATAATATTAAATTCATATAAATGTCATTGTATATAAAAAATAGGACAGGTAATAAAATACGCTTATTTCATTGGTCGCATTATACGACTATTTTTCAAGATTTGGCATGATTCATTAATATTTAATTTCTTATTAAAACGTTTAACGCAATGTTAATATTGATTATAAAAATAAAAATGTTGTCAATATATGTTATAAATAATAAATATCTATATATTCCATGTCTATCAGCATGATCGGCTAAATATCACCACCCTACGTACAGTGTACGGCGTACAGTGTACGTAGGGGTGGTGATATTTAGTGTACAATGCTCTTATATGACTTTTTTGTGCAATTTTTTGCACCTTTATAAACATGATGTTAAATTATTTTTTAATGTGGACAATTTTTGATTTAGCGATGGTCATTTTAAATATATCATAAGACGTATATGGAAATTAGCATAGAAATTTCAAAATGTAATATAAATCCATTTTTAACCTACTATATATAAATTTTCAGGAAATTCCTGACAGTTCTAGAAAATTTAAATATTTATTTT
Organism: Osedax frankpressi; assembly: GCA_964035775.1. Taxonomy (NCBI): domain Eukaryota; kingdom Metazoa; phylum Annelida; class Polychaeta; order Sabellida; family Siboglinidae; genus Osedax; species Osedax frankpressi. The sequence goes on along the minus strand of OZ038315.1, from coordinate 6,693,306 downwards.
TTATCAATTGATATATATGTATATTTTAAATATAATTTAATAATTATTTATTATTATAAAAGTATAATAATAAGAATATATTATTTTTACTAGCAATTTGTATACAAATATCGACTATATTATTCATAATAAAATTCCTAGAAATAATGTTCTTTTATCGTACTTATATTATATTTAATATATTAGAAAAGTTGAAAACAAATAATTAAAAATTAGAATTTACATGATCTATAAAAAATGCAATATTATTTTTAAAATATATAATTTTAACAATTTAAAATTCTTTTTATTATTATTATTAACATTAAGTCTATATTAGTATACATAGTAATGATTAATATATTTTTTATAAAATTTTATGACAAATTACAAAGGAATGTTTATAAAATATAATTATATATATCAAAATAATTATAAATTTAAGAATATATACAAATTAAGTTGTAATAATAATTAACTTAATTATTTGATTGAATGAAAAAGAATAACAATTAAAATAAATTCATGCATTTATTAAGACAAGAGAAATAAAGACGTTGATTAAAAAAATATGTATTACCCAAAAAAGTTTTGTTTTGGTGAAAATCTACCCATTAATTTCCTTTCTAAAAGTATCACATGTATACACCCATATCTTTCTTCTGGAGATGAAATTACCGACGATATATTCGAAACTAATCGTACATGTCTTTCAACTGATTGAGTATGAGAAGGATATTTGTCAAAAGTAAATATGGGTACATTTTACACAGTGATATTAGTTAAAAATGATGTTTTAATATTTTTTTGTTAATATAGGTTCTAGCCACTAATTAAATTATAATATTCAGTCGCTGTAAAATTTAGAATTGGTTTCTCAAATATTCAAACACCCACCTCTGGGGTATCTCTAAAGGTTAATATAATAGCTACGGCTTTTAGCATGTAGACCAGTCAGGATTGCGTAAAGCATATTTTGACTATGTAATGAATAGCTATTAAATTGAATAGTTTTCAAGAATTCGGTAGTTATTCTAATATCTTTAATTGTATTCACTTTTTAGATCGTTTGAAATATATGCCGAGGTGAATTATAAAATTCTGGTTTTGCTTTCACTGTAAACCGAAACCAGGCATAAACATTTATAATATAATTTCATATCATCATTATGTTGATTTTGAGAAACATAAACTCGTAAAATACAATTTCCAGTAAGCCTAGCATAACCAATCTTACCAGGTGAGCTATTTGTCGAACTGCCGGTTAAAATACCAGTGGAAATAGCTAGTATAATATCCCGCAAATATGCCTGATCGCTGCTTAGAACATTGTTGTTAATTAGATTTAAACGGAATTCTTCACTTATTGGTGTAATCATAAAATACACCAGTGGCAAAGTAATGGAATTCTTCAGTATCTTTCCGATTGGTCCATTATGAATATCAGGGCATTTTGTTATCCCATCAATAACCGCGAACATTTTTTCCGTCGGTAGCTCATTCAGATGTAAAACGCAAATCTAGTTTAGAAAATTCAATATATTAAAATGTATTATAATATTTAAAAAACTAGTATAAAAAATTTACTAACATTCGAATGACATTTTTGTTCAATTTTTCTTTCCAAGCGTGAAATTATCCCTGTTTTATGTCCTGTGTTTGTGTGTCCACTGATGTTATTAACTATAGCATTGTATATATCTTCTGCTTTACGGCCCAAAGATAAAGTATGACACATATATTCACTGCCTGGTTCATTTATGATGGTTATGTGTTCTACGTCCAGCTTTTTTCCATTAGATTGCAAAGTGGAATCTATTTTTCCATCAAAATATATTTACTTTTTCAGGAATATTTTCTGAGAGACATCTTTTGTGTTGTCGTCATACAGTATTTCTATCGATAATTCTATCACTATTACTACTTGTAAGTATACCCAGATCAAGTAATAATTAGGATATAATTGTGAAATAAAGTTTAGCAATTTTCATCGTATTTTCATAAGGATGCGTATGCCTATAGAAATAGATATCATATATGAAAACACATATCCCTTTAATAATTAAATATTATAATATAATATAGAAAATATATCTTATACACATATAAAGATTGGGAGTGTAGATATCTTTCTTTTGTGGGAAGTTGTACTTTGATTTAAATATAACCTTGTATTTAATAATATTTCATATTCATCAGTTTGTATTCTAGGATAACTGTTTGAACACGGATCAATCCCGGAAGATTCCAATTCACTAAGAAATATTAATTATTACTAAATAATTATTAGTTGTTAATAATTAATATTAGCAAAGGAAACCAATGTAAATGTATTATCTTATCTCTTGAACATTATATATAGCTTTTAATATAAAAATAAAATATAATCATGTAATTTATTAATATGTCAATTAAAAGTAAACCTTATTAAGTAATGATGATAAACAAATGTGCATAGAATTAATGTTGATACATATCAATATTATTAAAAATAAAACATTTAATTAATTTAATTAAATGAATAATTTCATAATATATATTAATGTTATTTACATATCATATTATTTATAATATGGTTTTATATAAAATACTACTTTATAATTTATTATAATTTGTAATACTAACGAAATGTTCTGTGGCATAAGTGATGTCTGCATTATCACCCTTGCTCTAGATATACGTATATGGTGATTGGGTTTGAATACACATTGAACGTGTAGATATTTGGTCCTTTAAGAATAAAACCTCAGATACTGGAACTCTCTTCTCCCGTTGACAGGTGCAAAAAGGACCTTTGCACTTACATGAGCAAATATCAAATAATTTGTCATATTTAGCGATATGTTTTTCACAGTATTCTTCGTATTATGGAGAGTTTATGGATTTTCTTAATAAAATTACTCCATCTAAATAATGAGTAAGTTTTTTTAAAGCTGAATTCTCCACTTATGTTGGAAGTGAAGATTGTTTCCAAATTTCTATCAGCCGATCAAAAGTTTCTTTTATTGCGATTGCATAATTCGCAACAAAAACGAATACAAAATGTCGATAAACATCAACAAACTTAGGTAATCGCTTAAAATACATAGACTGCGGTGTCAAATATTCAATTATACGTCTATTAGGGAGTCTAGGCATGGTATTTGTAGTAAATAAAAAATATAATTAAAAATTAAAAATTTTAATATAAACAATAATAAACGCTATGCGCATTATAGAAAAGCTACGAAATATTTTTCACAAATTAAAATTTTCAAACGGTCAGCGCTTATACTCCATTAAAAAATAAAATTCCTTTAAAATTAGGATCTTATTACTTATATTTTAACAAAATATGTATGTCCGGATAGAATCCCAGGAAAACGATCACCCTTAGTGTACGGTAGGGTGGATCACTTTTTCAGAATTAACTGGCTCACTCATCATATAAACTATAAGGCATATAAAAATTAATCATATAATTCAAAAAAAATATTTGCAATATTAGTGTAGCGCCAGAAGTCTAAATTTATCGACTTATTAAAATTTATAAATATTTTGAAGACAAATTTCCCATTCAAATAAATAAATACTTGTTTTACCTATTATTTCCGCCATTTTATGATTCTTTATTTATACCCTATACTATATACCATAATGGGATTTATACCATATACTATATGCTGTATATTAAAAAAAATATATTTTTCACAATGAAATTTCGCAATAAATTTTATAAAATCCCATTTTATACTTTATTTACACCAATAATGATGAGTAATAGGCAGCTTCCAATATATATTACCATTTAATATTATCAATTAAAGTATCCTTATAGATTAAGATATTTCAAAGCTACAAATACAATTTTTAATTTTGCAACATAAAATAATTTTACCTACAATATCCTGTAATATATTAGATGTCAATTATTATTGTAAAAAGTTTAATATATATTTATAAATACATCTTATATAATAAGTACTCATTAACTACTGATTTAGTATTATTTCTTGGTTTAATATTAATATTAATTATTAATATTTATAATTTTTTAAATTATAGAATTTACAGGAATAATTTTTAATATTCATAAATTATCAATACTATAAGATGTTCAAATTAACTTATAATTACTATTAACTATGTGCAATGATAGCTAATATTACATAGTTATATTTATTAAAAAATAAATCATATTTCGTAAAAATTTACATTGTGGTATTACATATCTGCATATAATTTAATAAATGTTGCTTTTTTATCTCAACGATGTAAATAGCAGTACATATAGTTTATTGTATCGCATAGTAAGTATATATTAAAAAAAATTATTTCTAAATAAAATATTTGGATTATTTGAAATGTGAATTTTTCCATGAAAAACACTTAGAAATCCAAATTAAATTACAATTTTTAATATTTTTTATCATTACCCATTTCATAGGGATCTCATATAACTAATGTAACATTGCTTATAAATGTAACAATATTTTAAGAAAAAAAAATGTCAAAAATATACAACAAATTATTATTAAATCATTTAACTTATTGTAATTATCTCCTCAAAAATATATCATATGATTTATATTAGAAATATATATTCATTTTATAACATTTAATAACATTATAATGTGTGATGAAAATTAGTAATTCAATTTAAGTATAAATTTAAAAGTTAAATTTTAAATTATCATATTTTTAATTGTAGCTAAATTTAATACAATATAAGGAATTCGAATAATAATTATATTACTCATTAAACTAATTCAAATCACATATTTAAATTAAGTAATATATTAAACATATATGTTTCATACATATACAAAATTCCTATAGAGAAATGTGATATGATATATATTTAAGCATAACTAAAGTATATATTAATATTAAAAACAGATAAACAAATAAGTTAATTTAAAGCAATATAAAGACAAAAGTGAAGAAGCTAAATACACTCAAAAACAATTACCACTAGAAGTATATTGGCTATATAGTGTAAATGTATAATAATTATAATTGTAAATATGTGTACATTTCAGACTACATTTGGAAGATAGTAACATTACAAAAGTGAAATTCCTTATATTAAATAAAATGTTTTTCAGTGTTTCTATTTGACAGTTAAATGACAAAGTTATAACTTGAATAATAAGTTATAACTTTAGATATATCTTAATAGCAGTTAATTTATAACAAAAATAGTAATCAATTTTTCATATTCACCATTATAAATTGTGTTGGATAAGAGCATGTCTCTTAAAATGGCATTTAAAAGTATTTAATTGTATTAAATTAATACTAAGTTTTTATATTATATTTAATTATAATAATATGAATATTAATTAGATTTTTAAAACGATTGTAAACAATGGTGAATACTGATATGTAATTAAACTCATAAAGTAGTTATCCTTATAATTTCAAACCCAGACATAACCGTATGCATTTTAATTATATTATCGATTTTAATGATTAATATCATCTGGGTTTATGGGATGTGTTGATAGATTATTATTACAAACAAAAATCTGTTATTAAAAAAATTCATTTACGATATCTAACTTGATAACTATAGTAACCTATTATAATATATTGTATCTATGTGTGAAACTATATTATGCTTTTAGATATCAATTGTATCTATCATTGTATTATAATTTAAGTTAGCAAATTCTGTTTTCGCATTGATTTATTTATCAAACAATAGGTAGTTTGTGAATATATCATTAGTTGGCAGGTAAGTAATTAATAATATTATTATGGTATTGTAGAGTGGAAATATAAAATTATAAAACATAATCTTATATTATATCAATATATTTAATTAAATAGTGAAAATAATCATATTAAGATATAAATCATTAAATATTCATCTATTTATTTCTCAATATATTAAGCCCCTTAATGAAATGTGTATATTACTATATATGTATAACGGTGGATTTTGTAATACATTAAATAGTATAATATATTTATATGTGTATAGGTATTATATATATCGTATGATGCCTAAATTGAGACGTAAGTCTTACATCATAATATTATATATAAATTATAAAATATACACCATAAATATAGTGTAATATATATAATGTCATATGCCATATATAATAATATATTATATTATATTTTCTTTAGACTTTAATATGTTGGCATTTTTTAAGTTATTCGTAACGGGAACACACTTATGCTATGATATTAATATATGTTATATGCTAAATATTATGACTTGCAATTTTATATCATTTTTATATTTTAAATATATTACTGATCAATATTTAAATGAATAATATATATATACGCACACACACACACATACATACACACACATATATATATATATATATATATATATATATATATATATATATATGTATATATATATATATATATATATAATTATATATATATGTATTATTATAATAATATACGTGTAAACAGAGTTACATAACATATTATTACGTCTCGCTCATATCTGTATATATACAATATGGTAAAAAACCATTGTATGTATGTGTATGTGTGTATTTGTGTATATGTGTATATATATGTGTGTGAATGTTTATGGGTGTGCTTGTGTGCGTGTGTGATTTATTTATTAAAACACAGGTTTCTAGGCTTTTGACTAATCATGTGTATAATATTAATAATAATAATATTACGCAAGGAGTAAAATAAGAATAGTAATAGGAAAAGTAAGTATAAGATAATAAAGTAAGTTAGTGTGACGTAGGAATAATAGAGTACGGGATTCAGTAGTTAAATTAAATCGTAGTAATCGTAGTACTTAAATCCTAGTTGTTCATTGTTGGTCAGTAGTACGATTAGGTTTAATTTATATAACAAGAGAAATAATAGTGAGATTGATTGGGTAATGTTGATAAAGTAGTATAAGTCATTGTTGAGTAGCTAGGAAATTATATAGTTTCATTTTAAAGGTCCTCATTGAAGTTTGGATGATAGTCCATTCCATAAAGTAGGAGCTGAATAGATTAATGCAGTTTGTGAGAATTCAAGGGCATTAAGTGTACGATTGTTTGTAGATCTTAGTTTTCTGTTATTAGTGTATTTGTTAATGTGAGTTACAATATAGCCTGGTGTTTGTTTATATATAGAAGTGTGGGTGATACATAATACATTGTACTATCTTTCTTTGAAATGCAGCCATTTCATATTGTTGAGAAATTCTGAAGTGTGAGATTTGTTTGCAAATTGTAAATAGTTAGGCATGATACAATAATTATTTAATACGTTTCAGTTGTTTTTCAGTGATTGTAGTTTGTAATTGCAGTAATCTAGGTTGGGCAGTATGGTTTAAGTAATCATTATTTTTTAGAGATTGTCTATCAAGTAATTTCTGTATTTATTTAATCTGTATTAGTTCGTAGTTAATTTTTTAACAATTTAAGGAATTTGTCTATTAAATTAATGGTCCGATTCAAGTTTGAATCCAAGATAAGTGATAGTATTTTGTATTTTTGCATTAGAATTTTCTATTTTGATTTATTTAATGTTAGGGGGTTATGGGTTTTGCTATTGAAGAGTTAGAGCAATTGAATTTTAAGTAGTTTATAGCTGTAAAAGTTTTTGACCACTGATTAAATTCAGTTGTGGTATAAATAATATGGTCAGATATCCATTCAGCCTTACTATTTATATTGTTTCTAATTTCCTAGTTTATGATTCTCTTTATATAAATTGATTTTATATTAGGTATAGTTAATTTATTTTTAATGGCGTAATAAAATATTTTATTTTTGATATGTTTATCAGATGAGGTATAATTTATTAGTAGTGTAGTATGTATGTTAGTGTAATATTGATTTGTATTATGATGGTAGGGAATGCGTTTGTTAGATAATGTGTTTGGTGCTGGTAAGTTGTATATTAGATTGTATTGAGGATAGGGGAGTTTCTAGTAGTTTTGTAAATAATTATTATTTTGCAAGTACATTTATTTGTCAAGATGTTTGTATACAAACATCTTGTATATAAACAAAATTTATCATATATGATAAATTTTGCAATCTCATATATTATGGTTGTATTTGTGACAATAAACAGGAGGAAAGCTTGGGTAATTTAAAGGTGTTTGATATATGTATTTAAATAGCAAATTGTTAATTTGAGTTCACTCAAATTAACCATCATGATAAAATATAGAGATATACAAGGAAGATATACATCTTATATAAATATTAAATATACTATAGTAATATTGTAATGAAATAATCAAGACACAGTTCAATAGTATCTTGGTCAGATGTTTAGTATATTATATATATCATAATATAAATAATATTTCAAATTATTGTGCTGATAATGCAAAGTATTAAAATGATTAATTAGCATAGATAGTTTAACATTATTATTTGTATATTTTAACTGAACATATTAAATATTTGAACATTCGATGTACATTTGTTTATAATTTATAAATAATTTTAAATAATTTATATTATTAAAATTTATTAAAATTATATTAATATAAAATTCTAAATTTTATAAAAAAGTTATTTATTTGTTATCAAATTTATTTAAAAATAACAATAGTTTTTTTTAATTCATCATGACTAAATTAAATATAAAAAAGTCATTTGTTACATTAGCTAACTCAATAGTGAATTGTACTCACAAGAAAGGTTTATATCATAAATAATCTACTCACTAATTTATTCACTCACCAACGTACTCACTTACTCATTCACACATTCACTCACTCACTAACTCACTCAATCACTCACTCACTAATGCACACACTTACTCACCAATGCACTCACTTACTCATTCACTCACTCACTCAATCACTCACTCACTCACTCACTCACTCACTAACTCACTCACTCATTAACTCACTCACTCACTCACTCACTCATTCACTCACTCACTCATTAACTCACTCACTCACTCACTCACTCACTCACTTACTTACTCGTTCACTCACTCACTCATTCATTCACTCATTCACTCACTGACTCACTGACTCACTGACTCACTGACTCACTGACTCACTGACTCACTGACTCACTGACTCACTGACTCACTGATTCACTCACTCATTCACTCTTTTTATTTATTTTGAAAAACGTATTTACTATATTAATTGTGTTATATTTCGTTAATAATACTTACACTCACCTTCGAACAATGTAAAAATTGGATTTTCGTGAATAAACATATACACACACACACTCATTCATTCACTCACTCACTCACTCACTAACTCACTCACTCACTCACAATCTCACAATAACTCTCATTTTTAATAGTAAATTACAAGGAACTTTATTATAAAATGGAGAATGAGGTTAGTAATATATTATAAATAAATTTATGATATATGATATATTTATATTTATATATTCATGTCACATTAAAGATAAATTAATTAATTATTAAATATTAATTTAATTATGTTACGAATAAAGTTAATGGTAGAATACTTAAAGACAGAAGAGAGGTCTTCTTATATCAAAAATATCGAGAATGAGGTTATTATTTTTAATATTTCGAAAGCGATGTGTCTATAATTCTATTATTTATCTTAATTTAATTACAAAATGTATCTCATATGTGATTAATAAATTATTATATAATGTGTTCATAATTATTAAATTAAATGTAGTAATATAATGTTTATATTAAATATAATTCATATTATAATTTATACTAAGTTACAATCGGCTTCAAAATTAAATAAATATTTACGTGTGGAAAACATACATTTAGAGATGAAGGTAAAACTTATTAGAATATATATATATATATATATATACACATATATATATATATATATATATATATATATATATATATATATAGTTATATTAACCCTTTTTATATAAATAGCTCTTTCGTCACATATTTATCGGAATCTCTAGATTTTACTATATTAAATATTTCATTAAATTTAATTTAGTTATATTAAATGTTAAATTAATTAATTATTAAATATTAATTTAATTATGTCACTAATAAAGTTAAAGGCAGAATGTGTAAAGACAGAAGAGATGTCTTCTTATATCAAAAATATCGAGAATGAGGTTATTATGTTTTTAGATTTCGAAAGCGGTGTGTATAATTCTATTATTTATCTTAATTATAATCTATAGATTTAGATTTAAATCTATAGTTTCTAAGTGTATCTCATATGTGATTAATTAACACTTATAATGTACATAATAAAATACATATTATAATATATATTAAGTTACAACCGGCATCAGAAGATATATATATATATATATATATATATATATATATATATATATTCACTTATTTCTCAGTATTAAATATATATTTTGAATTTAAATAAAATATAAATATGTGCGCGTGTATCATGAGATAAGCTTGAAATAAATAGAGTTATAACCTATATATTAACTATTAATATAAATAGTTAAATAATGATATTAAAATGTATATATTTATTTTAATTTATATTAAAATTAATATATTTTAAATGAAACGAAAATAACGATATAGAACTTATGATTTTATTTCTATTTGATTATTATTTTCAGTAATAATACATGTACTAAGAAAAAAATGTGTCAAATAATTTCAGTAATTTTCATTAAACACAAATTTAAAATCATTAGTATTAATATTATTATCTAGTTAAACTTGATTAGAAAATTGGTCCCTTACACTCATATATATATATATATATATATATATATATTAGATAGCTGATCAAATCAATAATAGATGATATTATTGTACTTAGTCATTACATTTGTAATATATAGTTTCAAATCTAAATATATTTATAATAAATGTATCATGATATTTACAATTATTGATAGACATGTTATTTAAAAGTGTAATTGACAGCTAGATATGCACCTAATTAGGAATATTTTATTTGGTATTGATAATATTTGAATTGCACTTTATCTTATAAATGTGTAAAATCTCCTAAATAAATCATCTACGTGATAATATTATAGAAAGTTATTTTCATTTTAATCCACTATTTATAATGCTTATCTACAATATGGTATAAAATGGTAAATATAAAATCTATATACGTAATACATGCAATAAATATCTATATATATATATAAATATGCATATATACATATTATTATTTTTAGATTTAACATTAAATATACAATTATTTGATTACCAGCTAAATGAAAATGTACATATAATTAAGGAATGTGAACATCTAAATGAAGAGGTTTATATAATATCATTTTAACAAATATATTAGTTATGATAATGTTCAACATATAAACAGATGTACGTATGTCAGTCCTGCATTAATTCTGCAATTTCACTAGCTTCGATTATATCTGAATATTTCAATATTCTACATATTAATTTATTTAATAAATAAATACGGCTTCAAGCTTTACGATTATTTCCCCGACCTAAGGAACCTACACTATTTGAAAAAAAGTTTTCTAGGGTATATGAAAAAGTGTTTTCCAGAGTGGTCTCTATTAGAACCCTTTTAAGGGTTTCTTGGATGCTTGAAAATAGAAAACCCTTTTGAGGGTTTTCTGGTTATCTGAATAAAGGGTTTTCTAAATATCCGTATAATGGTTTTCTAGATATTTGAAAAGAGGGTTTTATAGATATTTGAAAAAAAGGTTTTATAGATATTTCAAAATAGGGTTTTCTAGTTTTAAAACATAAGGGTATTCTAGATCATTGTAAAAGGGTTTTATAAGTTTAAAATAACATGGTTTTCTGGATATTTTAAAAGGGTTTTCTATATACAAATTTTCATATAATTATTACAAAAAATATAATATATATATATATTCATTAAGAAGAAAACTAATAATATTATTTGAATAAAAAATAATAATTAACATTAAAATGATAATGTATAATACACATATATAATTATAAGTATTATAATAAATAATTATGATATATATTACATATTGTACCCAGATAGATTAAAATATCCTACGTAATAAAATAATAATCTATAAAATTAAACACATTTATTATTTAATATATATAAATGTATATAATATAGAAACAAAATGAAGAACATGATGAATTTTTTAATATCCTTCATTTCAAATGCTCATTTTTGATATACTGTATGCCATTTCATTTGTTTATCTGTTTTATTATAATGTATTATTAAATAACGCATAAATAAAATAGTTTATCATATAAAACAAATAATTTATATATTATTATATCAATATAAAAATATCATCCAATCAACAAAACTAGTCATTATAATAATTTAAATACATACAAGTTTTTTATAAATGTATTTTCATATTAAAATTAAAATTAACCTCTATTATTCATATATAATGAATGGTCAATGTCCATTGTTCATCCACACATTATAGATACCATTGTTGATTTTAATGAGATCTAATATATGGTATTACATTATTGAAAGTATTATATATATATATATATATATATATATATATATATATGTGATATATATGATATATGATAAATATTGTTTATCTATTAAATATATAAATAAATTACTATCATAATAATAATAAAGATTAATAAAGATTAAATTACATTTTTAAATGTACAAATATTTAAGTAAAATAACTGTAAAAATATCTAATATATATATATATATATATATATATATATATATAGCAAACCTAATTCCTAATTACTTTACAATTGCTTATCATTTGTTTTCTTAATATTAGTAGTATTCTGGATCATATCATGTCTGTTCTAACGAATATAGATAATAAAAATCACTATTTTATAAAAAATAATTTCTGATTATTATATAAATATAAATTTATATATATATAAGTGTTAATATCATTATTATAAAATATCATAAATATATGTATGCTTCTTAATAATCTTATTATTATTTTACAAATTGTATTTGTATTTAGATATAGTTATGTTACATAAATATATATAAGAATAAATAACATCGTTCTACACACACACACACACACACACACACACACATACACACACACACCCACATACTCGCACACACACATACACATTACTTACCTTGACACGCTACATTAATTTTATTTTTAATTTTACTATATCGTTCATTTTTATTCGTATGGTTCCATATTGTAGAACATTTATTAATATATGTTAAATTCTATGTGGTTAATAAATTCTTCACACACACACACACACACACACACACACACACCAACACATACATACACACACTCACACACACACACACATACATATATATATATATATATATATATATATATTTATATATATATATACATTTATATATTCATATATAAAATTTATTATTTTTAAATTTATAATATATATTATATTTAAAAATAATATAAACTGTTTACAAATTATATAATACAAACCTTATAACACATTATAAAATATATATTAATTTTAATATATCATAATATTAAATAAAAAATTAAATTTATATTTATAGTTAAATGATGCAAATGGTACCAATGAAGAATTGAAATCTACAATTATTTCCAAAGATGATTTGGTATAATTAAAATAATTATTTAAAATGAATTTAAACAAAATTATAGAAATTTTATTATCATTTTCTAAATATTCTTTATTGATAACATATACAATTTCCACGTAGTTAAATACATATGAAATATATTTCGAAACACAAATGGAATCAGACGCTATAACAGAAGAAACGGTTTAAATACATATACATAAATATTAATTTTACATAAATAGTTAATTTACATTAATTAATATTTCCTATACAATTTTATTGTAATATAAAGAGTAGTATAATAATTTGTTCATGAAATATTTGTTTATAGTTCAGATCAATTTTTTATTAATATTAATATTAATATCAACCCCATAATAATACTAATTATTATTAACTCATTCGTATACACTATTTTAAGGCGAGTTCTATGATTGAATTCATTAATTAACTTCAGCTAATTATTTAATACTATGATATTTTATCTACAAGTAAGATTCATGCGTATCCACTCAGCATTTACAAATTTGATAGATTTTATAACACTAGTATTCTCACATAAAAACATTCTAGGTCATTTCTCCAACTTCCACATCATATTCAATTGCTAAAACTACACTATCTGAATATTTCAATAGTCTATATATTAACTAATTTAATATCGCTTCAATATTTACGATTAGTCTCTCGACCTAGGATAGGTTTAATCCTAGACTTTCATTTACCAAACGTTAATATCGCAGTGCTGAATATATATATATATATATATATATATATATATATATATAAATATATATATAAATGTATAATATCGTTATATAACTATAGTATTTTTATATCTTAATAATAAAAATGCTTAATAAGTATATATATATATAATGTATATACTCTTGCAAAAATTCCCTCTCCCATCCAAAAACTTTCCGGGGTAAAATAAATCAAAATGAATCACTCCCATTCAAAATTTAATTTAATATTCACTATTACTAAATATTTAACATTAAAATTACATAAATAAGTTACATTGAATTGTAATAGTTTTTAATAATCATACAATCTCAATATTTGTGTTATTGTTGTATGAATTCATTATTATCTTTATATGATTTTTTACTTTAATGTATAAATATTATTCTACATTGAATCTATATTATTTTCATCTCAATCAATATTGTATTTAAAATTTAAATATAGTTAATTATATGATTTATAAGAAAATAATATATATAGATTGAAGCAAAAGATAAAATAATAGAGGAACTGCGTTTATGCAATGATGATAAAGATAAGGAGGTTTTACATTAACGTATGCTAAATTTAATGATATATTTATTATTTATATTATGATATTATTATTTATATACATATATGTATAAATTATGTGGAATGTTCTTAAAACTGAAGTCAAGATCGACCAATATGTAACAGGACAAGTTTAAATAGATTTAATTATGTATTATCTTCTAAGTTTGTGCATTTTTATATTCAACAGAGATAAATATTAAGGGTTTTTAATAATTATACAATGATATTTCTGAAAAGTTGATTCTATAGAGATAGATATTTGTATATAAACTGATTTTATTCATAAATGAATTCATATATTATAATGTTTTATATTATTTAATTAATTTATTTATTAGTAATTATATTAGTATAGCAATACTTAATATAAATATAGCATAACGATATAAATAATATAGAAATAATAAATGATTTTATAAAAATAAAGTCAATTCTAACTTTCTAAATATGTTTCGTTAATACAATATTAATATGTTATTAGTTAAAAGAAAATAAAGTTCTATTTGAAAAAATTACATTAAAAGAAAAAGAGGTTTAATTATATTATAAAAATCTACATTTTGTACAATACACTATTATTGATAATTATTATTGTTAAATCTGACTTATATTTACCACTATTACTAATTTTAAATACAGTTAACCCGTGCGCAGTTTATGAATCAGCATAATCAAAAAATAATAAATAAACTGCAACAAAAGTAATTTAAACTATATATGCCTGTACATATATATATATATATATATATATATATACATATATATATATACATATATATATATATATATATATATATATATATATACATATATATATATATTTATATATATATATATGTATGTGTGGGTGTTTGTATGTATGTGTATGTATGTATGTATGTTTGTTTGTGTGTATGTGTGTGTGTCTGTGTTTATATTTGTATAATTTTAATTCGTTGGAAATGATTTATTAAAAATAATATATTCACTAAAATGTTAACAATATTATTAATTATGTACTGGAATTTTAATATTTATTAGAAATTGTATTTATTATTATTGTAAAATATTCCAACATCGATAATTTAATATCAAGATAATTATTTGTTATTCGATAAATTCAATTATAATTACGATTGTATAAATATATTTTATATGATTATTTCTTTAAATTACGCATACTATATTCATTAATATATATAACAAATAAATTTATAGGTTAACTATAGCAAATAAGAAAACTAAGAAAATGTACCCATGTTCCTATAATATACAAGACGTCATGATATATTGTTTATATTTATATATATATTTATCTTTTGTATACATTACCACTTGTTAATCGTGTGCGATCCGGTTCAGAAAACGGGAGAAGTCAATACAAATATTAAGGAACTGGTCACTCCTTGGGATTTGGTCAATCCCATATGGGTCTAATAAACCCGAGACCTCCTGTCTGATACCGGTAGCATCCTCTTTAACCCGTTTTAATATATGCAAACTATAATTATATATATATATATATATAATATACAATGCACATTATGTATATATACCATATATATACATAATAGTATACTAAATAACAACATTACTCATGTTGTCTATTGTACATTATTGTAAAGCCTTTACACTAATATCATGCCCTTCATACAATAAATTTGTAATAACATATTTACAAAAAAGAATACACTTTAATTCATAATAAATATTTAAACAAATTTATTTTATTTATCTATTTTCTGAAATTTTAATTTAAACCTTATCTGAAATTATTAATATTAAATTACAGTTAGAATGCAATTGAATATTTATTATCATGTAATTACACAATTATTATAATTTATTATCATGTAATTTCACTATTATTTATAATTATTAATCATTTAGATATATAGATAGATTGATTGATAGTTAGATATATATTTAATTCCATTAATAATAGTAATACAAAGAGAATAAATATTAAAAAAGACTTAAAAAGGAATACTTATATTATTATAATTTGTAACGAAACAAAAATATATAATTTCTGAATTCTAGTTTCATCTAGATAACCCACGAAATAAAGAAATTTAACACTCAACCAATATCTATTTAGATTTGGCCATTATTTATTAACGTTATTTAACAGAAAAATAGTATATATATATATACATATATATATATATATATATATATATATATATATATATATATATATATATATATATAATTAGGACTCATTTAGCATTATTTGTAAATTTTACATTAAATGAAGTATATAATATTCAATAAATTGGAAATCCAATGATAATTAAGAATTTCGCTCAAATAGCAATACAAATGATAGTTATTTAAATTTTAGAAAATATGTTAGATCTTATAGAATATATTATGATTAAATAATAAAGTAATATTGTTCTTTTTTACATTATATATTCTGTATTATAAGCATACTTTTCCCCAGAATTCGACATTTTAATGAATCTAGAGCAACATGAGTTATATCAAGTAAATTTAAACTAAATTCGAGATAAACTTAGGTAAATAGCGAGAAAAATTATAGTTAATCTTATGAAAAATGTATGATAAACAAATTTTAAACTCATATAAATAATGATATGTTAAATTTATGTAAATAGTGAGATAAATAAGAGATAAACATCTGTAAATAGTGAGATAAAGAAAATAGAATACGGTAGCGATCTGAACCTCTATTAAATCGTCCATCAATGCTATGACCATATATGGTAGCTTTAGCTCTGGTGTAGATGAAGATAATCTGTGTATTTATTATAAAATAAAATAATTGTTTCCCGATGGTTATACAAGAAAGGCATATAGTCGTTGTATTAACCATATAGTTTTAGCTTTACATATATTCAGATATCATATGTTGATTAAAATATAGTTATAATTATATTACATATATATATATATATATATATATATATATATATATATATATATATATATATAATTAGGACTCATTTAGCATTATTTGTAAATTTTACATTAAATGAAGTATATAATATTCAATAAATTGGAAATCCAATGATAATTAAGAATTTCGCTCAAATAGCAATACAAATGATAGTTATTTAAATTTTAGAAAATATGTTAGATCTTATAGAATATATTATGATTAAATAATAAAGTAATATTGTTCTTTTTTACATTATATATTCTGTATTATAAGCATACTTTTCCCCAGAATTCGACATTTTAATGAATCTAGAGCAACATGAGTTATATCAAGTAAATTTAAACTAAATTCGAGATAAACTTAGGTAAATAGCGAGAAAAATTATAGTTAATCTTATGAAAAATGTATGATAAACAAATTTTAAACTCATATAAATAATGATATGTTAAATTTATGTAAATAGTGAGATAAATAAGAGATAAACATCTGTAAATAGTGAGATAAAGAAAATAGAATACGGTAGCGATCTGAACCTCTATTAAATCGTCCATCAATGCTATGACCATATATGGTAGCTTTAGCTCTGGTGTAGATGAAGATAATCTGTGTATTTATTATAAAATAAAATAATTGTTTCCCGATGGTTATACAAGAAAGGCATATAGTCGTTGTATTAACCATATAGTTTTAGCTTTACATATATTCAGATATCATATGTTGATTAAAATATAGTTATAATTATATTACATATATATATATATATATATATATATATATATATATATATATATATATATCTTCACTTATTTCTCAGTATTAAATATATATTTTGAATTTCATTCATAATATATAGGTATATTTGTGTATAATATGTTAATAATGTGTTAGTTTTCTCGGAATACTATATTCAATTAATTTCTATATTTTTAAAATTGTATGTGATTTTTTCGATTGGTTTATTTTTTTTTAAATATTGTAGAAAAGAAGTATGATTGAATATATTAAAGTCACACCCTAAATACATTTTAAAAGGTTTTTAAATGTTTTTAATATGAAGAATGAAAAGTATACAATATATGCCGACGAGTACTTATAGATACAAGAAATATTAAATTTAAACTTGTATATAATTTTAAATATATTTAATAATAATTATACATTATAATATCATTGTTATATACATAAGGTTTTATATAGAGGTATATAGGTATAATATATAAATCATGATAAATATTATGAATTGAATAGAATACCAATCTAATGAGTTATCATTACCATACCCTACCTCTCTCTCCGATGTATATAGTGACACATGTCACTATACACATACCAAAGGTTATACCTAAATTACCCCAATATTAACCATTGTTTGTACACAATTGAGTATATCATACAATGCAACCTTCAAATGTATAGTCTAGTACTATAATGATATATTAAATATAATTATTATAATTGTATTTTTAAAAAACAATATATTAATTATAATAACTATAGTGAATTCGATATAATCTATATAAAGATACATGGATGTGATTTATATGTTACAATTTTATAAAACTATTTCGACTAATTTCCTGGACTATGTATTATATAACTCCGTATATAATCATTATCATCATACATTTTCAAAAATTGAATATACATATATATAATTAAAATGATAATATCTATGTACCCATATTATAGATAGTTGAACCACTCAACTATCTATGACCATACATCAATGTAAGAAAATATTTGTGTATTTATATTTTTTTATAATTTTCTTATTGTCTTTGTCGAGATGTATTTCTGGCTCATAGCAATGCCGATAAATTATATTAAGGGTTTTTTCAGATTAATTTATTTTTATCGTGAATTATATATGAAACTTTAAATGATAAGTTACTCAACACTTTGGATTTCATGATTGCTAATCGAATTGAAATCTATCGTTTGAGGGTTAAAAAAAATAAAAGTGCATACGAAGTTCGCACTAAGATCGATGTGATATTTCGCTATTATTCTTTGTTTTCTTAATGTTACACACTACTAAATTATGATTACTATATGTCTGATCCTGAATGACAGTTCTATTATGAATACATCTTTATTTTATTTTACAAGTTTTTAATCATTGATACATCAGTATATAATTAAGTTATTGTGGCCCATTCCGATAGCTTAGATCCATGTAGTTCGTTTTCATTAATTGGATGAGGATATTTGCATATTTGCAATAACAAGTTTATGTTTCATGTAAGTCATTTGTACTATTTCAGTATCAAAGCTTCCGATATATAGGAGTTATTGTTGTTATAAGTCATTTTCAGTTTTGCCTTTTTTGACAATAATAAAGTATATTTTGGGAATTTGCAATGGACATTTCATAAAATTACTTGATTTCACCATCTTTATCTTTCCATACCATCTTGATATTCGAAGGTACCACTTACGTATTTTCCGGTGTATCTTAGCTTACCTTTGTATGTGTATGTTTTTATTGTGGTGTAAGAGCATCCAGTATTATATTTGTCAAGCCATCATGGAAATATACCGATAGGAAACGCATCGTTGATATTAGGTGACGTGACTTATTTTAATAGTATTATTAGATTTTATTAATTATTATCTCAAGTTCCTGATAAAGAGGTTATAGTTTGCAAAACAATGAACCGTCATAAATTAGTTAATGCGTTTAAGGTATTTAAGGTATTAAGTACAAACAGATCACTCATTGGTCCAGAAGTATATCTGCTAGATGTAATACATATGTCCACTAAATATACATATACATATGTTCACTAAATACAAATAACCCGACATTATTATTGTGAATACAATAATTATTGTTATTATTATATAAATAGTATTGTTATCATATTATATCATTATATAATGATAAGACATTGCGAATGCAATCAATAATTAAACTATTCATTTCTGTGTATAAATTTATATATATTACAAATCTGTGGATGTATATAATGTATTTAATAAAATAATTTACGTGAACCAAATTGGAAATCGATATAATATAACATATTTACGATATCAATAAAATGATATGATATGCTCATTATATTATACTATGAACATTAAATTTATTTAAATTTATTTTAAAAAAAAACATATATATAAAAATCTATATATACTATATATAAAAAAATCTAAAAAAAAAATCTATATATACTATATATATATAAAATCTATATTATATGGTATAATCGAAAACTTAAATGCAAATATTCTAATTATAGTATATGAACATGGCCTAGCATCAAATTTAATAAATTTATTTTAAAAAACCCACTCGGAAGCAGCCCATACGCAGACGGAAACCTTGCATCGTATAATATATAGTATACGTAACACGCTAACGATTATATATTTAGTTAATTAGTGTAGTTGGGCAGTCGTAATTTGATTATTAGCAGTGCAATCAGTCAAATCCATAACCAAATCTATAACTAATCCCAAACCTAAATCCAAAAAAACCTAAATGCGAATATAATTATCTTGGAATCAAATTTATTTTAATATCTTAAAAAATCTCACGCAACCAAACCCATACGCAAATCTAAAATTATAATTAATGTATGCGAATATGGTTCGACATCGAATATATATAATTTTTTCAAAAAAACCCTATACAAATTCAAAACTAAATCTAAACTTAACACTAATTCAAAAACAGAAATAAAACCTAACCCAAAAAATCCTAAATGCAAATATTATAATTATAGAAACATGACGTTAAATTTATTTTAATTTATTTAAAGAAAAACCTACACGGCACTAAACCTAAATCCAAACGTATACATTATAATTATAGTTTACGAATATAGTCCGACATCAACTTTATTTTAATATATTCTAAAAAAAATCCACATAGAACCAAACCCAACATAGTTAAATATTTAATTTATATTATTTTATTCAAAAAAAACTACATAAAAAAAACAAAAATACAAACTCAAACTCAAATATAAACTCAAATCCTAACCTAAAAACAAACTCAAACCTAAACAGTAACCCAAACATTATAATTATAGTATATGAACTTAACCTGGCGTCAAATTTGTATTAATTTATTCAAGCGCAAGACATTACGAATGCAATCAATAATTAATCTATTCATTTATGTGTATCAATTTATAAATATTACAAATCTAAGGATGTATATAATGTATTTAATAACGCGATAATGTACGCGAACCAAATCGGAAATCGATATAATATAACATATTTATGACATACATAAAATGATATGCTATGCTCGTTATATTATACGATCATATAACGAAATAGCATCTGGTCCAGTTCAAATATTAAAATTTACTCAAGTATATAATAGCCTATACATTTCTATATACGCATATAGAGATCCCGAAAGCGAAATGATTTATTGAAATGACTATCGATTAACTTGATTTATTCTACATTAAAATTACACTAAATAATAAATAAAAATAGATTTAAATAAATTTATTTAAAATTTAAATTTATTGTAACCCCTCCATTAATTATAACCGCTCCCCTCTCCCTCCCCGTGCCCCTCTTAGTTATTTTATTGTTCTTCCTATTGGAATATTGAAAATATAATATTGAATTATAATATACAAAAATTAAATTATTTTTTTACTATACGAACTCAGTTTTTAGTTATTTGATATATGTATATAAATTAAGGGTTTAGTTGTTATCCGAAATATATATATATTATTAAAACTAACTTACAAATGTTAGTCTTTAATTTAATGCATAGTAATTAAAAGATATATAAATATTTATATTCTTAAATAAAATAGTATAAATAAAATAAGATATATAAATATGAATATGTAGTCTAATAATTATTATTTTAAATAATATTTAATTAAACTAAGATAATGTACGAAATTATGTATAATTGAAATAACTAACTTGTCCTTAGGGACGGATTCGATGTTTCTGTGTTAATTAAAAAATGTATTAATCTTTATATTCTATAATAAAATAGTATAATAAAATGTCGAGTTAGTTAATAATTAAATATATTTAAATAACAAACTGAGAGAAGTCAGAAATTTTTATAAATGAATACGAAATTAATAAGTTAAAAATTATTCGTACTCTATAGCAATTAAAAAGTGTATTAATATTTAAATTTAAATAATATTTTAACTAAACTAAGATGATGTATAATTGAAATATCTAACTTAGCGTTAGAGGTCGATTTTTTCATTCTGCATAGTAATTAAAAGATTTATTAATATTTATATTCTATAATAAAATAGTATAAATAAAATATCGAGTTAGTTAATATATTTAAACAAACAAACTGAGAGAAGTCAGGCATTTTTATAAATGAATACGAAATTAATAAGTTAAAAATTCTTCGTACCCTTTCATTTAATTTTATAATATACATTATATATCTACGATATTATTTAAAATATCATATGTTCAAACTACATAATAGTTGATCGAATATTCCTACATTATACGTGAATTATATTTCTATATATTCTCATATATTAAATGAACTATAGTCTATAATAAATGATTATTTCTTGTTTAGTAGAGTACACAAAAATTATAAGTAAAATCTACCGCGAAAATCTTCACTTAACGACGGTCAATGACCATTCAGTTAACGGCGGTCATGTGACATATGTCATTTGCACATTACTTGTATTATGACATGACTGTATATTTTACAAATATTTAGGGGGTTTATAAAATTATAAGTAAAATCTACCAATAAAATCTGCACTTACCGACGGTCAATGACTATTCAGTGAACGGCGGTCAAGTGACATATGTCATTTAGCACATTACTTGTATAATGACACGACTGGATAATTTACAAATATTTAGGGGGTTTATATAATTCCTACTATTATCAAAATCATTTAATTAGTAAATGACATAACAAATATCGCAACTATCTTGATATGTTATAAATGACACAATACAGAGTATAATTAAAGTGATTTCTAAATATACATATAAAGTAGGATTAGATTGTACTATATATTGATTAAAATGTATGCAAATATACTGTTTATAACTACAATATATTATAATAATTAATTGTTATAGTAGATATATATTATTTAATGCAATATTCATTCTTTGGAAATACAATATGTATATTCATTAATATGTCCACTATCACTCTTAGTACCTGTAATAACAAATAAAACCATATATAACAAATAAAACCATTGTTAATATATTATACATGATTTAATTAACAAATTTTTAATTAGTAATAATAAATGAATAAAAGAATAAATTTAAATAACCTTGAATAATAGTAGAAAGCTATTTAATATTAAATAAATATATTTATAACTATATACTATTATTATTTAATTAGCTTACTTATTTAGATACGTATATAAATATGTTGAAATACAATATATATATATATATATATATATATATATATATATATATATATATCATATAGTAATATTTCAAGTATTTATATAGCAAGCGTGGCCTATATATTTCTATATTATATTATATGTTATATAATATTATTGTTATCATATGATATCGTTATATACGATAACTATATGTGTATAAGATAAGCAAATTAATCCGAAAATATCGATCTAATATTTTAGATTATTATTATTGAGAAAATTATTAAGTTAACACATAAAACCCTGTCTACTTATATTTATTTGTAGACATACAAAACGTATAAATTAGTATATATATATATATATATATATATATATATATATATATATATATATTTGTGTGTGTGTGTGTGTGTATGTGTGTATGTGTGTGTGTATATGTATATGTATATATATAATTAAATATAAGTACAACCATAATTATATAAAGTTAACTGTTTCAACGAATTATCTAATCATTCGGGGGGGGGGGGGAAGATTATATAATATAAGTGCATAAATATTGTTATATAACACTTTTATTAAATAAATAATGTATACAATTTAATTAATATTTAACTTATGCATATATTGATAATAGAGGAAATACATTATAATATATTCTTGATTTTAGTCATTATTATGTAGGGTATGCTATCATGAGCTCACACTATTTTGGCGTTCCTATATATAATTTATATTAACATTAACATTAACCTGTAACATCGTATTTAATATGATAGAGTTATGTAACATAGATTGCTGAATTCACTGAATACTATCATGAGCTCACACTATTTTGGCGTTCCTATATATAATTTATATTAACATTAACATTAACCTGTAACATCGTATTTAATATGATAGAGTTATGTAACATAGATTGCTGAATTCACTGAATTCAACACCCCAGTATCTAAGTATTACATCCCCCAAGAATAATCTTGTATAATAGCTTTTGCGACACTATCTATAGGAATTACTAAATTTTACGTGTTTTTCATTTTTTTACTACATTCAATAACATAGCTCATAACTCATTAAATATTAATATAATGAATATAAAAGTATCTAAAATATTAAATAAAACATAAATATACATCATTGTATGTTGTCTAATTAAAAACACTACATTTTGAATATATCAAAAATATATACAAAAATTGTTTAATTATCTGTTTCAATTTGCCTTCTATTATTTTATTAATATTTATATTCAATAAATTTATATACTTATTAAGTACAAATCTCATAAAAGTTATAGATAATATAATAATCTTTACAATTGTTATTAAATTTAATAAAAATATTGAATATAGAAACCATTTTGTTATATATACGTTTATAAACGGCAACGAATATTACGTACGATTTACGGTTATAATAATTTAGAATGAGCATGCATGCAAAATAATTTTAAAAAATATTTTTAAAAGATCATTTTAAAATAAAATACTGGAATAATTTAATTTATTGATATTTTACAAAGTTAAATATGTGATTTATTAATATAAATGGTAATAGAAATTTCTCAATAATACAATTATCTATCATTTTATTTTAGAAATATTAAAATTGATTAAATCTATTAAATCTATGATGATTTATTAATTACACACATTTGTAGTCGATTTAAAGAAAATATGTTGTTATAAATATATACCTTATTTACAACTAAATATATTTATAAATAGTAAGTTATTTTATAGTATATATTATAAGCAGTATGTAAGTTTAACAAAAAAGATTGTTTCACAAAGTATAAAAACAATATATTTAAAAGAGCTTTGTTTCAATCGGTGTTTCAATCCATTTCAATTTTTTATATTTTTGAAAGAAAAGCATTCGTGGTATCTTTGTAGGAGATATATGTAGGAGATGTGGCTGTTTGTTATTAGACAGATAATAGTTGATCTGGTATTGGGTTGATAATCATAAATATAATAGTACATATATGATAGCAATATATAACTTGATATGATCATTATCTATAGTAAAATCAATCTATAGAATTAAAAAAACATTTTAATTGATTAATAACAAATAATAATTAATAACAATTAATTGATAAAACCTTTTCTCTTCCGATAATCCATTGATGACGATACCAGGTAATTGAACACATGTAATCTATATATTCATCGTATTAGGGCTGACTCATCATTGTGGACATAATCTTATAAAGATCTGTTTTCGATGTTTTCGGATGGATATTTTTCACAACTAGATCTAGCAGAAGTACTTCTATCTCGTCCAGTAGAATTACTCCAACCTATACTAATATATCAACTTACAAGTAGAGTTTTCAATTTTCATTGAGAATTGAGAATAGATTTTCAATTAGTATTGTATATTATACAATGTATAATCGTCGTAAATCACTAATATTCTAAGTCATTATTACAAATATTTGAGAAAAAAACGTGATGTCACGATGATAATTCACATTATTGATACAATATAACTGTTTATTGTACCTCGTAGTTTAGGATCAGCATTTGAAGTGGGCACAAAGAAGGAATCTTGTCTGGTTCTACTTAATAGTATATGATACAAGAAAGATATTGCGGGTTAAAAAAATATAAAATAAAATAATTTGAAATTAGAAAAAGACAGAATATTGTAATTTGTAAACACAAAAAAAAAATACGTCCTTTATTTATAAATATCATAATTTTTTTTTCATATATCAAGTTATATACGGAATATTTTAATATATATTTATTATTAATGCCGTAAAATGTAATTATTTTTTAATTTATTAAATCTATTTTATGTTATATGTAATTATTTCTCCCTATCTCGTTTAGAAACAATTTTCTTAAATTTTACAACCTTTTTCAATTTATTTATATTATTTTTACATTCTTTATATCACTTTTTTGATAACAACTATTTTGTATTGTTTCTTATGATTAGTAAGTTTAATGTGTTAATAAATATAGATAGAAATTTTCAAATATATATCTATAAGAAAAATATTATTTTAATCCATAAACGAATACATCATAGTATATAGACTATTATGGATAACTTTTTTAAAAATATAATATTACTTATATAAATTTTATAATCTATTGTATTTAAATGATTTTTATAATATGTATATTTTGAATTCTTATAAATATATTACTATAAAATAATTTTCTAAATAATTATATTGAATTATGAGACGATCCGTGACGTTGACGCAACAAAGGATTATTTAATATAGTTTTATAATTTTTTTAAGGATAATAATAATGTATTACTTTTGACGATCTTTGACGGATTTGACCTATTGATCCCGAATAAAAATCTTTAATGATGTAATGTTGTAATGAATAATATTAATCATTTTTTAACATTTTTGCAAAAATAACAATTATTTACCATAATTTATAGATTGATATACCTTTCTGAATGACCACTGAACACTATTTACACTGTATAGAATTAAAATTAAATTGTTAGTACTAATAAAAGTATATTTTATTATTTAAATTAATTTATTCGCCATTTTATAAAATAAAAAGCATGCTTTTTTTAAATAGAGAGGAAACATTTCACAAATTATTACAATTTACTACATATTTCTATTGAAGACTTTAGTAGTCTATTATGAATTATATGTATATATATTGAACAATTCAACCCAATAAACATTTATTGTCACTATGCAATCACATTTATTGTCACCAAATGTTCAAAAAGTTCCGGATGTCACAAATATTCCTGTTTTAATAAAAAAATTGTAATACAAATTCTAAATAAGCGTATTCAAAATACAGTGACTAACATTTATAATAATTGTGATGCATTATGATAATTCATAGTATAATCTGTAAACTACAGATAATTAAATATTAGTGACATATAATAATATATTATAATTCATATATACGTTATTATATATACATTCAAGCGCAAGTTATTGCGATTGCAATCAATAAAGGATAGGATTAAACTGGTGGGTATGATATAGTGGATACTGATTAAGCGGAAGAAATGTGTGTACAATTGGCTATTTCTGACGTTTTAATTTAGTTGATCAAAAAACGCAAGTACCCTCCCAAATCCTAATGAAATTTGATACTCGTTTCAAAAATACTAACTTGGGTATCCAAAAATGAATATCCGCTTAGGAATTTTACTTTTTAAAAATCGCATTCTATTTTATTTTTCACGTTTTAAAAAAATTATTTATTAACATTGATATTTCAATTTTAGTATATTTAATAATAATTATTTCGTAACATATATTTAAATAATATGGTATAAAAAATGTTGTATAAATATATCGTATTAAATATATAGCATATATTAATTAAATTAATATTTAATTGAAATTATCATAAATAATTTGCCTAACAACAAAAATATGATAAACAATATTATAGTATATAGTATTTTATTATCTTTGTTTTGACTAAAATATAGTAGCAATAAAATTAATAGATTTAAATTTTTAATTAATAAGAATATTTATAAATGTATTATATATGTGTACAAGCGCAAGATATTGCGAATGCAATCAATAATTAAACTATTAATTTCTGTATATAAATTTAGATATATTACAAATCTGAGTATGTATATAATGTATTTAAAAACGCAATATTTTACGCGAAACAAATCGGAAATCGATATAATATAACATATTTATGACATAAATAAAATAATAAGATATGCTCGTTATATGATATGCTTGTTATATTATACGACGATGAACATTAAATTTATTTAAATTTATTTTTAAAAAAACATATATATATAAAAATGTATATATACCAATCGAACAACTTAAATGAAAATATTCTAATTATAGTAGATGAGCATTCCCTAGCATCAAATTTAATAAATTTATTTTAAAAAACCAACTCGGTACCATGCCAATACGCAGTCGGAAACCTTGCATCGTATAATATATATTATACGTAACACACTAACGATTATATATTGATTTAATTAGTGTAGTTGTGTAACCGTAATTTGATTATCAGTGTTAATGTATTTAAGTTATTTAAAGAAAAACCCACACGGGACTAAACCTAAATCCAAACATATACGTTATAATTATTGTTTACGAATATAGTCCGACATCGACTTTATTTCGATATATTCTAAAATAATCCGCATAGAACCGAGCCCAACCGCAAAAAAAGCGCAAGACATTGCGAATGCAATTAATCGAATTCAACTATAAATTTCTGTATATAAATATATTACAAATCGTCGGAGTACGTATATAATGTATTTATAAGAACATTTATATAAAACTCTTTAGTTAACATAGTTATATATAATATGTTTTATATAAGCAACGTTATAGGCAATGGTCAAGCGCGAGACATTGCGAATGCAATCAATCGAATTCAACTATTAATTTGCAAATGTGAAATATCATCTTATCCAGTTTAAACATTAAAATTTAGTCAAGTATATAATAGCCTATACCTTTATATATTCGCATATAGAGAGCCCGAAAACGAAATGATTCATTGAAATGCGTGAATAAGCTATTTACTCGATTCATTATACATTAAAATTACAGTAAATAAGAAATAAAAATGTAATTTAATTGATGTACTTTTTATTTAAAATTAAAAATATTCCCCACCCCCTTTACAATTATTGTTCCCCTCGGGAGAGAGGCACAATGATATTTCCTCCCCCCGCTCATCTCCCTCCCCATTTCCCTCCCCATCTCCATCCCCATCTCTCTAGCCCTCTCCCTCTCCCTCTCCCTCTCCCTCTCCCTCTCCCTCTCCCTCTCCCTCTCCCTCTCCCTCTCCCTCTCCCTCTCCCTCTCCCTCTCCCTCTCCCTCTCCCTCTCCCTCTCCCTCTCCCTCTCCCTCTCCCTCTCCCTCTCCCTCCCCCTCCATCTCTCCCTCCATCTCTCCCTCCCCCTCTCCCTCCCCCTCTCCCTCCCCCTCTCCCTCCCCCTCTCCCTCCTTCTCTCCCTCCTCCTCTCCTTGCCCCAGCAAGTTATTTTGTTCTTCCTATTGAAATATTGAAAATATAATATAATATACTATACAAAAAATATAATATACAAAAATTAAATTATTTTGTTACTATACGAACTCAGTTTTTAATGATTTGATATATGTATATAAATGAAAAGTGTAGTTGTTATACAATATATATATATTATTAAAACTAACTTGCAAATGTTTTATTGTAATGTACTGCATATAAGATATACAAATACGAATATGTAGTCTTGTTAGTTAATAATAATTATTTTAAATAATATTTGAACTAAAACAAAAATGATTTATAATCGAAATATCTAACCTATCGCCGGCGATCGATATTGAGTTTCTGTGTAGGAATAAAAAAATGTATTAATATTTATATTCTATAATAAAATAGTATAATAAAATGTCGAGTTATTTTATAATTAAATGTATTTAAATAACAAACTGAGAGTAGTCAGAAATTGTTATAAATCAATACGAAATAATTTAGTTAAAAATGCTCCGTACTCTATAGTAATTCAAAGATATATAAATATTCTTAAAAAAAAGAGTATAAATAAAATCAGATATATAAATACGAATATGTAGTCAAGTTGGTTAATAATAATTATTTTAAATAATATTTGAACTAAAACAAAAATGATTTATAATTGAAATAACTAACTTATTAGCTGATGTCGATAAGGTTTTTCTTTTTTTTAAATTTTATTTAAAGTTTATATAAATGCTATTAGTTTATATATACAATCTAATATACCAAATTATATTACTTAAATAGTAATTATAATATTATTTTAATACAACCATTACATTTAAATAATATCTATTTATTAATATAATTATTAAATATATTTTTATTATTTTATAAATGGTAAAATTGTTATTATTCCTATTCAAAATATAATATATAATGGTTTATTTAAACACAATAAATAATTAATTGAAACATAATAGAATACAATTTATTTACAGATTATAATAACTTTAAGTTATTTCGATTGATTGAGCCATGTAATTTTCTCTCATGCTCACTAGTTACAACTATTTGGTTTAATCGTGTGTAATTATTAACTCTAGGGTAGCATTTTTTAACTGTCGCCACCCCTCTTTCTGCCAAATCATTGACAGCATTAATAAATATAGTATTCCCTAATCTTCCTAATCCACTAGCATCATTATTATTTATAAGCATTTTGATATGATTTACATCTATATTTAATATGTGAAATAAATTAAAAGAAATTATAATATCATGCAGATTGATTATCCTGTCGACTCTTTTAAATTTATGATTATCTTCTCTAGACATATATTCCATTTTATATATTAAAGAATTCGGTTATCAAATAATGCAAATGCCGCTAAACTCGAATTAATATAATCTAAATGATTTTCAAATTTCTGTATAACAGCATTTGCAATATTCGTATCACTGAATTGATTCAATTGAAAAATAAATCCCAAATCATTTAAAGTGGCACTAATTGGGGACGTGGATTCTAGCCAGTATGGTACATATAATAAAACTACAAATTCATTAAATTTCTTTATATGATTGAATGTTTCATCACTCATCATCATCACTTCTTTTGCATCAGCAATTAATTCAATCTAAATATATTTGAATATTTATAAATATAATAAACTAATTAATTAATATCAAATAATATCATTTAAACTCAAATATAAATTTCTATAATAAACCTTAAGGGAATATAATAATTTAGATATCCATCTTTAATTTGACATAGATCCAGGTTTTTTAACTTCTATCGTATTGATTCCCAAGTAGTAAACACATAATTCAACTAATTCCTGGTTATCATTTCTTTCATGTACAATTTCTAGCTGTCTTTCGTACTTACTTACTAATGTAGCATTTTGATTACGCCATCTGTTGATTAATGTTTTGTTGAGTATAGTCCAATGGCGAAGTAAGGGTTTAAACATTCTAATATCTGGTATATCCCCAATCATATTAAAGTTTGCCTTAAAAGCTGCATTTAATAAAATTTCAAATATATGGTGTCTACATGGAATATTTGAAAATTGGCCAAATCTTCTATTTAATCTTGTGACAACTCCATTATGTCGACCAGTATTTGTGGCGGTTGTATCATAGCATAAACCCGCTACAGAATGTTCCAGCTGCCATGTTGTCAACACATCTACAATTGAACTATATATATTTGATGAATTTCCATTCTGAACTATTCCTACACCTATTATAGTACTCTTATCTTCCCAAACATATTGTAGACAAATGGGTGTTACTTCAACAAAATCCGATCTGGACCTATAATATAAATAGTCAATACATTATCAGTAATTTATATATATATATATATATATATATATATATATATATATTATGGATATTTTAATATAAACCATTTTAATATATCAAGATTATTCATTCGTTTTCCATCAAAATGTATTATAACTTTACCTTTATTTATATTTTCCTTTATATAGTTATAGGTAATAATTCTATACTGGTCTCTTCTTCTCCATGTTGTTGAATTTGAATGATAGTATTTAGAAATATTCTCCCTATTATTTATGTTATCCGCAGTAATTCGTGTTAGCTGTAAAATAATTCACAGTATATATATATATATGTGTATATATATTAATATGTATATATATATTCATATATATGTATGCATTTTAAATTGTATATAATACCTGTGAATGTGTAAGTCCGCATCTATCAGCATTTCTTGCAATATTAATATTTATAGCGAATTTCTTTCTTTTTATTATTCGTCTTTCATAATATGGTCTAAAATCTCCATCATCACCTCCATCATCATCTCCATTATCAACTCCAACATCATCTCCATCATCCTCTCCATCATCCTCTCCATCATCATCTCCATCATCCTCTCCATCATCCTCTCCATCATCATCTCCATCATTATCTCCATCATTATTTCCATTATCATCCTCATCATCATCATCTCCGTTATTATTATATTCATCGTCACCATCACCATCACCGTCATCATTACCATCAACGTCACCATTGCTCTCACAATGATCGCAACCAACACCACCATTACTCTCACTGCCATCGTCATCAACAACATTGCCTTCTCCACCGTCATCAACACAAACATATCCACTATTTCTACAATAATCATGATCACCATCACTACCATCTCCGCCAACATTATCTCTACATTTGCCATCAACACCACCAGAATAACCATAACCACCATATACATATTCTCTACTAATACCAACATCATCTCCATTACCATTATCACCATCGCCACCATTATCACGATAACCAGCATTAATACCACCACCAATATTATCATCACCATTAACATCTTCATTTGTACTTCTAATAACTAAATAATTTAATGATATATAAATATAGTTTTAAAATGTGAATATTATAATTAATCAATATTATATAATAGTATATGCTTTTAAGTAATCATATTATATTAATACAAGCGCAAGACATTGCGAATGCAATCAATAATTAAACTATTAATTTCTGTATATAAATTTATATATATTACAAATCTGAGTATGTATATAATGTATTTAAAAACGCAATATTTTATGTGAAACAAATCAGAAATCAATATAATATAACATATTTATGACATAAATAAAATAATATGATATGCTTGTTATATGATATGCTTGTTATATTATACGATGATGAACATTAAATTTATTTAAATTTATTTTAAAAAAAACATATATATATAAAAATATATATATACCAATCGAAAAACTTAAATGCAAATATACTAATTATAGTATATGAGCATTCCCTAGCATCAAATTTAATAAATTTATTTTAAAGACAAATGGTAGTCTATTTACATGTATATATTGATTTCCATATAAATTTAAATATACAGTATTCATTATTTAGTTATCAAAAATATTGTATTGAATGAAATATAATTATATATATATTTAGTTTTATTAATTTAATTAAATTACTATATATTTTTTTTATTTGTTATGATAGAATTATAATTATAATATATCTATAATATAACATTTATATAATACATATATTAAATACTTTTAATTATAAACTAATACATGTCTATTAACAATAATTAATAACTATCAATTAATATTAATTATAAAAAATAATATATATGTTACATTTATTAATATAATTACTAATAATATTGGTAATTAAAGAATATTTAATATGTAGATTTCATAATATTTAATAAATCATATTATATGACCTTACAAGCACAAGACATTGAATGCAATCAACCGAATTCAACTATTCATTTCTGTATATAAATTTATATATATTACAAATCCGAGTATGTATATAATGTATTTAAAAACGCGATATTTTACTTGAACCAAATCGAAAATCGATATAATATAACATATTTATGATGTAAATAAAATAATACGATATGCTCGTTATATTATACGATGATGAACATTAAATTTATTTAAATTTATTTTTAAAAAAACATATATATATAAAAATGTATATATACCAATCGAAAAACTTAAATGCAAATATTCTAATTATAGTATATGAGCATTCCCTAGCATCAAATTTAATAAATTTATTTTAAAAAACCAACTCGGAACCATGCCAATACGCAGTCGGAAACCTTGCATCGTATAATATATATTATACGTAGCACGCTAATGATTATATATTGAGTTAATTAGTGTAGTTGTGTAACCGTAATTTGATTATCATTGTTAATGTATTTAAGTTATTTAAAGAAAAACCCACACGGGACTATACCTAAATCCAAACATATACATTATAATTATTGTTTACGAATATAGTCCGACATCAACTTTATTTCGATATATTCTTAAAAAAATCCGCATAGAACCCAACTGCAAACTTAAAAGCGCAAGACATTGCGAATGCAATCAATCGAATTCAACTATTAAGTTCTGTATATAAATATATTACAAATCAGAGTACGTATATAATGTATTTAACAACATAATTTATATAGTTATTTAGTTAACATAGTTATATATAATATGTTTTATATAAGCAACGTTATAGGCAATGGTCAAGCGCGTGACATTGCGAATGCAATCAATAATTAAACTATTAATTTGCAAATTTGAAATAGCATCTTATCCAGTTTAAACATTTAAATTTAGTCAAGTATATAATAGCCTATACCTTTCTATATACGCATATAGAGATCCCGAAAACGAAATGATTCATTGAAATGCGTGAATAAGATATTAACTCGATTCATTCTACATTAAAATTACAGTAAATAAGAAATAAAAATGTAATTTAATTTATTAAAAATTAATAATGTTTTTGCCTCCCTTTATTATTATTGTACCCCTCGGGACAGGGGTACAATAATAATCCCTCCCCCTCCCCCTCCCCCTACCCCTCTGCCTCCCCCTCTCCCTATCCCACCAATGTCTTTTGTTCTTCCTATTGGAATATTGAAAATATAATATTGAATTATAATATACAAAAATGAAATTATTTTGTTACTATACTAATTCAGTTTTTAATGATTTGATATATGTATATAAATTAAAAGTGTAGTTGTTATACAAAATATATATATTATTAAAACTAACTTGCAAATGTTTTATTTTAATTTACTGCATATAAGATATACAAATACGAATATGTAGTCTTGTTAGTTAATAATTATTATTTAAAATAATAGTTTAACTAAAACTAAGATAATATCCGAAATTATGTATAATTGAAATAACTAACTTGTCCTTAGGGACGGATTCGATGTTTCTGCGTAGTAATTAAAAAATATATTAATATTTATATTCTATAATAAAATAGTATAAATAAAATGTCGAGTTAGTTAATAATGTAATACATATATAATTTGAATATTTATACTGGATTTAACCATATTTACCATTATAAATATACATTTACTTAACTATCTTATTTATAATGATCTATGTTTATTGTAAAATTAATATTATTACCAACATTATTTTTTAAATAATTTTAAAAGCTATAGGTGTAGAAGACAGTCGAGATTCTGATTTCTATCAATTTGTCCAGAGTTGACCATAGCTCTAGTTCCGTTAATGGTTATTGGTGCATCTTATAAATATGACAGGTGTGCCAACCTTAAATGTTAGTTTATGAGGAGGCATTCCGGATATATTTAATGAATTTCAAAATTCTGAACTATAATATGTAGACCGAGAGATATTGCCCGCGGGTTGGTTCAATCTGGTAATATTTAAAGGCAAATTGAACGTGGAGGGCAATGTCCTACCTCCGGACAATAACGTCGAGGCGATGCCAGACGAAGCGGTTGCCAACACCGCACCGACGTTACGAATAAGATAGGAAATCATGTAATTTATTAAAAATGTTTTACCCGTAACACCGGGTGCATCTATGAACATAATTCCTCCGCGACCACCCTCGATCATAGAATGAAGTCGGTGGAATACCTCAGTTTGATCGGAGTTGAGGTTTCGGATAGACTCGACTAATTCATTCATACTTGTTCGATACTTGCCGATCATAAGTTCCGAATTCCGGGTGAGGAATTGGAAAGGAAGCTAAATTATCACCTATAGCTTCAAAGTTACACGAGATAAGCAATAAGGCATGCAAACGATTTCATTGGTGATTTCATTGCGATTGTTAGATAAACCAGCAAACAAGAAATTGCAAAGCCTGCATAGTTCAACGGGTTGTTGTGGTTCGCAGTGCAGTAAGATAATGGCGAAAAGTCGCCTCAATCTGT
This sequence comes from Osedax frankpressi, assembly GCA_964035775.1. NCBI lineage: Eukaryota > Metazoa > Annelida > Polychaeta > Sabellida > Siboglinidae > Osedax > Osedax frankpressi. The sequence continues at coordinate 6,656,641 of OZ038315.1, read as the reverse complement.
TTATACTCCGCGAGGGTACGGCATCTTCGATGGGTTTCACCAAGTAGTGGTCGTCGTCCAGTATACCCACAGCCGACCTCGTGGCAGCCATGAAGAACACCGCTGATAGTTCTCAAGTGCTCGAAACTTTTCGGAGCTGTTCGATATATTAGTAACAGGCGAAGGTAAAATAACTCACTGGTTTTAGGTGAAATCTGAGAGATTCTACCTAATTGAGCATTTTTACCACTTCGTAACCTTCGCTCCCACCTTTTGTCCATGTGTACCAATGAGTTAACTCAAAATAGAACAGCGATGAACCAAAAATATCTTGTGTGCACAACCTAAAAATATCTATTAATTTCGACAATACCAACACCGAAGGAAAGTTCTCGTGAATAGGAAATTTGAGAATTCTCCACGTTGCCTTATTGGATCCGACGTATCGGGTGTTCCGATACTCTCGGATTTCGTCCAGGTTATCGCTGGTATTGCGAATCACAAAGGTCGATTTGTCTGAACCTTTGTTTACGTATTCAATACGTATCTAATGCTCCGAACCATCGTACACAACTCTATGTTAATGCGATACGACAAATACCTGGATAGAAATGGATTGTAAGATAATATATTCGCATTAGAGATATGTTTATTTCTAACAAATGCGGTACGACCACCTTAATCAACCGACAGCCGACGCTAGAGGAGGATATCCTCTACTGTCGAGTCGCTATTCCTCTGCATAGGCTTTCAGGAAGACTTTGCTACAACGACTAACACCCGTAGTCTGACATGACTTTGAATGTCCGTGGAATATGTACGTGGTTACGATGGCTAACGATTCAAGATCCGCATCGATATCCGGAATCTCTACGCAGATGAGTTCATCTACTTTGATTAGACTTGATAATCTGACAATCCAGCAACCAGATCAGAATGTGGGCATTGGGTAAACATCGTTTCTGAAATTCTATACAATATAAGTAATCGATTACCTCGCCTATTTTATCTGACTTGAAAAATTGTATTATTTCTTTCAATTTCAAGCGGAAAACGCAAGAAGTTATGTCTGGCCAATCATAGACCGGCGGGCAAATTCTCTGTAATCTCGCGCCACGACTGATTACACGTCATGGTTACGAACAGCGTAGGCCTACCATAGGGATTCGCATAGGTTAAAGTATTTAACTGCTTCTCGAACATGTACCGAGGTCCGCCTGTATAACTGGGAGACAGTATAATACGCTGTCCGATATCGCATGTATTCAGATCCTCGTTGCGCATACGATCTACTATCCGCTGGTACTGGCCAGTGCGCCGAGGTCGTAGAATATTAGAGTGATAGATCAGCCTACGCAATTCTATCTTAGCATTGGCATCGACGATAAACTGAAAATACAATGGGGGGAGCCATGTGCAGTTGCTCATCTTCAGTTCTGATCATCGAGTAGTAGAGGATGACTTTCAACTGTCAAATTAAGGCTGTAAGTTAACGTACCGAAAGGAGACAGTAAGGGAAACTGTAGGCTATCGTACATTTGATTCAAGTCGGATACGTATTCGTAGTTGTCGTCACATTTACGCAATACTAAATCTCTAATGAAGGGCTCGTCGTCGGGCATTAATACCGCGATATCATTAGATACAGGTCAATTATACCTTCCCTCATGCTCGCCAGTTGATGGATTGGGATTAGCTACCAAAACTAAGGAACATTGGCTGGCAAGTAACGTAGATGGCATACGATGCCATACTGTGTGCTTATATACGGTAGTTATAGTAATTGTGTCTGATCCTGGCGTACTTCTTTACATGCCAAACTTGTCTATACAATCTAACCGGATTGTATGCGTCCGATCTCTCGGGCACAATTTCAGTATCTCGCTCTGTAAAATAATAAAACATCGCATATTAAATCTTGTAGTTATGGAACAGAAACTGAAGATATTACTATCGAGAGTTTACTACGATATAAAGTATTTATTAAGTTAAATCTACTGATTTGATAAATTTCTCTTCTCCTTCATTGAACAGATCACTGAGTAAATAAAATGCTAAAATGTAAAAGAAATGCTATAATATTCAAAATAAGTGAAGCAGAACTCTCATGCTGTAGTGATTGAGAAGATGCGTCATCAGATCTTTCTAAGGGATGAGCCACCGTTATTGATGCGGTCGCGGTTACAGAAGTTGAGGGTGTTGCCATTGCCCCCAATGTAGCTTCCGATGTAGCCACGAGGAAGGCGAAGTGAGATCGTGTAACGTAGACGTAATCGGGGCATCAACACAGCGAATATTATATACATCGCGGGTATTCCCAAATAAAACTATGCTGGGTTTTGTCTAAGTATAGTGATTCTCAAATCACCGCTAGGCACAGCATAAAGTAGCTGATCAGATATTGCCGTTATGAGAAGGGTGAGCCTTGCGTCTAAAAAAGAGATATTAGTATATGTTTACGAAAAATGTCATAGTTGATGCATTGTAATAAAAATATCGATTAGAAAAAATAATACCGAATTAAATAATTAACCGGTTTCGATGTTACTTATATAATTGACAATATAATAATAGAAAGCTATATAACTATACTATTAGCTACTTATATACATATATCATAGTATCAAATAAACTGTATGTTGTAATATATCCTTAATGCAAATGACATTAGTGCTGTAGTAATCACAAATTATTCACTCGTAATCAACGAATTACTTTCGAGTAATTAACGCACGCATTTTTGAAAATAAATCGGCGATGTATATAATAGCGCTTAGAATAGGATAATGATCCCCTAAAATGGGATCATTATTAGTGTACAAATCTTAAAATATAGAGATCCTATGTCGTAGCCATAACCCGTATTTACCGGGACATTATATTAATATTCGATTTTTCGAACTTTTTTAGACGCTATTATATTTATCCTGTCTGGAGTTCGGGGGCAAAAATTATAAAAATCCGATTTTATTCCCAAACTCCATTTTAGAATACTTTATTATACTAATTTATTATACTAATTAAATTATTTTACCTTTTTTCCATAACTCCGGATTAAATACTCCTCGGAGAAGGAGGCGGTCGTTATTCGAGTTTTCGAAAAGGTATCGGTAAAGATTTTAGTATTTTACGTCTCCGTCTCTGTAGCCCTATTTTCAATCTGATATTCTATCCGGGGTGTGCTAATCCCTCGGTCGACTACTCAATATTCTCCCCAGGTTATCTTTCAACCCGCGTATGTATAGTTAACTCGAGTTAACCTCACTCCGGTGTGTTTCTTTTATTGTCCTATTTTTGCTGCGGTCGTGTTGTCGATAAATTCGACGATTTACTTCTAGGAGACGATTTACTTCTAGGAGAGGCGAGAATTTCTAGGAGACCTCCGAATGTCCCTGGACTTCGGCATCTGCGGGCTTCTAACCCTGCGACGAGCTACACGGGTATGACTATTCCCCACTTCAGTTACGCGATTTGTCCAACCATTCTCTTAATTCCTAATATGGACATTAGATCTTGCTTGGATAGGACTTTTGCATGATCTGTGTGTAATGAATATAATGTATATGTCGATAAAATTTTTTTTTAAATATATATATATATACGGAATGTATAACCCACGTATTAATTAAACCACCATAGATGAGGAAGGCCTAATGATAATAGGAATCTATGTAAATGAAATTAGGAATCTAATATTGATGATTTATAGTCTAAGATTCAATACGATTGGATCAATATCTTATTAACCATGCCTATAATTATTAAAAAGTTCATTAAATATAGAAGTAAAGTGTACATGAATAGAGAACTTAGATTTATTTATATATAGTGAATGAAATTAATTCAACATTTAAAACAAACTAATAAAACACATATATGGTACAAATATTTGGTCCTTCGATATATATAAATTGCCTATAGAATATAGCCAAATTGCCCACAAAATACACAAACAATTTTTATTTATTTATACAGGTGATAAAACATTAATATTGAGTTTTATATGGTGTTTATTAAACAATAAATCTGTGACTTCATTCTGAAATTATAGACATTATCTATAATACAAATAGAATAATATTTATATAGAAGGTTATATAATTATATAGAACACACACACCCCCCCCCCCCAATTTATAATCACCTGCCCCATGCCGCTCCCCCTTTTTCTCCTGGGTCTTTTATTTTTTCTTCCTAGTTTGCTCGAGCTGCTATGACCTTATGAAATAATCTTGTGATTATCGGCCTAAAATCTGTCGGTCTTCTCTCATCTATCTTCTTCTATATAAATTTTATCATGCCTAACTTGAATTTGGTAGTTGATTTTGTATACATATATAGGTTGAACCTTAACAGAATAATATTGACATAAATCTTAAAATTATCTCTTTCGTTTACCATGTGATATATTTTTTAATTGAAACATCCGCTCGTCTTTCTTAATCGGAATCTGTTTCGAATTCTGAATGCAATAACTTTTTTCCAGAAAGGTTGCTGCTCTGTCAAATATATCTCTGTTCTGTGATCAACCAAATTATCACCATTGAGAATACGCCTAGCCTATATAGATCTGTGTCTTCACTAATCTTGTTCTATTACTTGCCATGTTTGATCTTTTCGTATTCTCTTTCTCTCTTCCCCCACCTCTTTTTGTTTTACTTGCAGCTCAACAATCTCATCACCATCTCCAACTCCTCGTATCCTTAATTACCCATAATGGACATGCTTACGTCCTCTGCAACATGTAATTTCCTCTATCTCACTCCCTTCCCACAGTTCATTTAATTCACTATCCGGCCTTCTGCTCATATCAACATCTTTTAACCAATGCACCTTTTTTCTCACCATTATTTTTTTGAAATAACCCAATCCATCACGTTTTAGTTATCGCTATTATTTTTGTAACAGTTTATTTTTAACCATTACATATTTTTAACATTTCAACGATAACAATTTGTAAATACAATTACTGCAGTGCTGTATACACAGGAAACGAATACGTAGTTAGGATGTGTGTCTTACGAGGTGTAAGATGGAGCGACCTCAATGTTGAAGATTGATAGCAGTTCGATGAAGCTTTTCTTAAGCCCAAACTCCAGCAGCCATTTCACAAATAGCGAGGCCGGTACTCAAATTTAGAATGCAGGCAGAGACTGCGGACTTTATTTTGCAAGTTATTTTCTCAGCTTCTTTTTTACCTATGGTATATTATACCGCAATATTTCCTTTTGTGTAATCATCCAGGTCAGTGATGTCAGATTTTATGGTAACATCGATGATGAGACCAGACTCGATGACCAGGTCCACTCTTAGAACACTGGCTATCGAAACTGGCTTGAGATTATTAGTTTGAAATGTTGATAGAACGATAGGCACGCAGTGAATACAATATCTTTGGAGAGGCTAAGCTTGTTTAATCGCTGGACTTTTTTTTTACATTAAATATGTTTTTCAAAAAACTTCAAGCATAACCCTCATATCCCGCAGTTAACAGAGAAAACACGTAAAGTAAGGTATTCTTAGTAAGCCAGCTACTCGCTGACATCCAAATATTTTAGAGATTTTTTAGTAGTTCTAGCCAAAGTCTAGCAGTTTTGGCATTAGGTAATTAGGTAAGCCCGGAGAATATTCATGCTTTGTATCAGCGGAACTCTCGTCATATAATTTAGTTGTGCTTGTTGATCTGCTTATTGCACATATTTAATTAAAAGAAATTTAAAAAGAGAATCAATAAACATAATTCACTCCATATTTCTAACCATGTCCACTCAACCATTTTCCATCAAATGTTACGACTAATTTTTTTACATGAATTTCTTTATATAAATCAATATTCATGATATATTTGATAACTTCTTTACAATTTTCTCTTTCCAACTGATATCATGTATTATATTCATATTATAATATATATATCAAAGTATAGTACAAACCTTTATAGCTAAATTTGATATTTATGTTGATATACAGGTAGTAGTGCTTATGATTGATAGGATAAAGGTTCAGATGCTTGAGGAAAGTTTTCATTCCTTTACAGTATTCTCCCTTGTGTATTGCTGCTTTTACAGAGATAACATTATATAGAAAAGAGATTACAGTCCGACCAATTGAGTTGTCCAATGTCCACTCATTTATCTCATATATTAACACTCCACATTATTCACAATTTAGTTGTATTTTAGTATCAATGCCATATGTTATTACTTCTTCAAATGTTAGTGTTGCAGCACTTTTTTTACAAGCAACTTAAATAGAGAAATTAATAATAATTTGAATCTAGTATGTTAGATGTTTCTTCATTATCTTCATTTTCTTTTTTTTCATTATTAATTCCTATCCAAAGGAATTTTATTTCGGTTATAGATAACATCTGGCAACTTTCAAACTCACCTATATCTTATTTAAATAGTTTTAGTTATACATATAAATCACAAATATATATCATATAAAAAATAAAATAAAATATCATCTATCCTGATTTTCCAACTAATGAGAATATAAATTGCTTATGTAAACCAATAATGGCTATACATTGATTAACCATAATCTTAATATAATATTAAGTTATATAGTTCTATGAGTAATGAAAGTGTAATACAAACTAAACGAATTACTAGTGTAAGGATACACATGGAATAATCTATTAATAGAATTCTCACTTTTTCAATTTTAAAACCCCATAAGTTATTCACAGTTCATTTTTAGTTGCATTTGAAATAGAACTTTCTTATGAATGCAACCATCTTTCAAATAATTGCTTAGTTTTTTATATGGGCATTTAATTTCAACTATGTTATTCATCACATGTTCCATCAAGTGATCCACCATAAAGTGGAAAATCTTTCCTCAGAAATAAACTACACAGTGGATTCTTGTACATCGTAGGTTTTTTTAAGATATTTTACAGCATGCAGATATTTTAAATTTTAATGAATGCCTCTGTAAATATATCCCAACAAATCATTATTCAGATTATTGTCTACTTCGTTAATATCGAGACTCGATAAGTTTTTTGCTCACAGCAATATTATGCAATATTACGCAAGCGCCGATGACTTTAACAGCTCTTTACAGTCTTATCCTAAGATATATAAATAATTTAACTAGAATAAATTAAATTAGTGTTTATAATCAAATTAGTTTATTTATAGTACAAGAATTTTACTTTAATTATATTACTATGTAATTTTTTAATATTATAAAATAAATCTTTATTAATAAATCATATTGATATCTATGAAAATGAGAAATATTATATAATTTAACTTCAAAATGTGTATTCGATGTTAAAAAAGGTGCTGAACTATTTGTTTTTAAAAAGGATGTCTTTCCTCCATTTCCCTTATACTATTATAAATTCGTTTTTTATCTCTTTTCTTAGCACATTTTTCTCCAACCTTACTAAAACTAATATTCATGTACTTATTTTGTAAATTAATTGATCTTTTTTCTCCCATATTGAATCTGATAATAGCCATGAATATGATAATAGCCATGAATCTGATAATAGCCATGAATCTGATAATAGCCATGAATCTGATAATAGCCATGCATGCTGTAGGATTAATTGTATTGTATTAATTGAAAAATTGTTCTTGGGACCAGAACATAGAGTGGAGTGATTAATTCGTATTCTGTGTCTGACCAAGTAAATATATTCAATAATGTATCTTCAGTTAGACGATACATGTCTAACTTTTAGTGCCAAATCTTCTCTTATATTGTTCCTGTATGTTTATTATGCATTACGGAAGTGGTGTTGAGGTTCATCATCTGTAGAAAATAAATGGTAAAATGCTTTTCAAATTATTCCGATTATCATGTACCTATAAAATAATTATGTTTAGAATATAGAAGGTAAGAATATCCTTAATATGATATTAATTTATAAATCTATGAACAAAAGGAAAGTGTTATAATATATTTAATATTAATAAATATAAATAAAGTATTTATTATATAAACCGCATTTTTTAAAAACCGCATTTCCATAATAAGTTTTCAATTTGCTTATTAATTTTACTGTCAATCCTCCATGACCTCCAGAATGTAACTTTCTTAAAAATTTTCATTTCGATCAAATGTCTTATGGTGAATTGCCAGCAGGGATAATGAATTCATTACTTTTGTTATTCCAGAATGTCTAATTCCAGTAGACATGGCGCCTCGTACAGCCTGCAAGATTTACAAGAGAGCTTTGGATACTGGACATAGTTGTCCATAAAATCTGATCAATTTCATTACATGACATGCAAGTAATGTTTATCTGTGAATAAAGACCCCAGTTTTTTTAACCTGGAATGTTTTTTATTGTTCATGGATATTATATAATATAAAGAATGCTGTAGAAACATTATAAATAGTTTTATCATTAAATCTAATAATTATATAGTAATTTAATTACTGAAACTTCGGCAGCTTACAGATATTTTTTACATGGTAATCTATCTATCAGTTTATTCAGGACTTGCATATTTATTAAAATATTCTGAAGTCCTTCAGTAGATGATGTTGTATTATCTGAAGATCCCGGCTGCAATTTCTTTTGTGATCTTGAATATATTTTAGATTCTTCAGAATAAATTGAATGCTCATCCAAGTGATATATTATATAATCAGGTTGAACACCAATAACAGCACTTCTTGAACATTTAAAGTTACAAATCTGCCAGATTTACTGATCTAAATATAAAATTAAATATAAATATATGTGTTATCTATAATAATATATTATTACAAATAATTGATATTATTTTATTATATATGTAGAAAATCATTTAGAAAAAATTATGTTCCATAATAATTTTACTACAAATAATATTGCTATATTATGATTATGTTGAATTTGCTCCAATTCACATGCCCCATAGAATGCATTCAATGACCTATAGATAATTCACAGGATGCATTCGATTACCAATGATATATCAGTAAACTATAAATATATGGCATTGTTTATATTCTGAATCTTTTTATATTCTTCTTTAATTTAAAAATGTATTATTTCAATGCTGACCACATTTTTTCTACATAGCAACCTTTATAAATGTACTTTTATAGATAAAATTAAAATTGGAAATTTATCATATATCACAAATAAATAATTATACTATCAATTTATGAAATAAAAACTTTTTTTATTTTTATAATATATTCCAATATTGCGGATCCCCTTAAAATAACTGTTTATGTATACATATGTAATATATATATATATATATATAGCAAACCTAATTCCAATATATTCTTAATATTTTCAATTACTTTCCAATTGTTTATCATTTATTTTCTTAATATTAGTAGAATTCTGGATCATACATGTCTGTTTTAATGAATAAAGATAATAATAAAAATCATATATTTATAAAAATATGAATTTATATATAAATTAGTACTATATTAGTATTATTATTATTATACTATCACTATAAAATATCATAAATATATTCTGTTTCTTATAGTATTAATCTCATTGGTTTTATAAATTTAATTTGTAATTAAATATGATTATGTTATTCATATCATCAAATAATTATTTCTATTGAAAATAAGTAGACATCCTTTTATATTATAATTTATTTAAATACATTATATTATTAATTACATGTTTTATAATATACTTTCTAAAATATTAATTATTAACTATATCCTATTAATCTATGTATATAACTATTTATATAACAACAATTTAATTAACAATGATATGAATACAAAACCAATTATAAGAACATAACATTCCAAATATTAACTACAGTACTCTTGAATTTATTATAAGTAATCAAATTTAGATAGATGGCTAGAGTAGTAGAATGCTATGTTGAGGGATTGGGGATGGAGTGGGAGAGGGGAATGAGTTAATTAAACATTTTATTGTTTTTCCATCATCATTATTTTTTATTATTGCACAATTTCTCCTTATATCAGTAATTGTTTCACTGATATAATGGGACATTGTGGAAAAAATCAGTATCTATGGACTTTTTTTTTAAAACAGTCATTTAAATTTTAAATGAATTTGATATTCTTGATTAAGTTTGTTTTTTTTTTAATTATTGACATACTTTTCTGACAATGACTACTTTGACAAACAATTGTGAAAATTTCTTACTTTTTTATTTTTGTTCTAATGGAAAATAATATTTTATCTAGGCAGTCATAAAAAATCATTCTTATTCTCATTCACACAATTTTTCTTAATCTCATTACTATCTGACCATTCATTCTCTCATATAGGCCATTAGTCTGCGGATTTAATTAATCTATTTACAAACATTTTTATTGATAATGTTTCATTATCTGTAATACATATTTAGTATTAGGAATGATTTAATAATTTAATTATGATATAATAAATTATATAAACGGATATTTTAGTTTTTGTAAATCGTAAACATGCATTCGTAATTTTTCTTCTATTTTTGAAATTCCTGTATTATGTGTCAGACTAACTAAGAATTTCTTTACGTCACCTAAATACATGATAAAATAGTAGTTACAATTATAATTACTTAAAGTAGTTAACATATAATACTTTGGATATTATGTATTTTAAAATAAACCCTATTTATATCAACTATCTAATAAGTTTAATCATATCAGTAATGTTCTACTAAGTAAATATCATACATACTTTTTAATTTGTTGATACCAAAGCTGCTAGTATATTTTTGAATAAGTTTGTATATAAAATATGTTTTAATTTCTATATTATATACCACATTAACAATAATGGGTGTTGTGACATATGGAATGCATGGAATTATAAGATAAATTTTAAAAAAGAAGTTAACGTATCTTGATCTGCAACCTCTTTTCCGAGATTTTTAACCGAGTCCAATATTCTATCTAAAGAATAATTTTTTTCTCTTTTGCTATACGTTTTCTATTGCTGGCAATAATTTCTTCAAAAGTTTTATTCCTGAATATAACAATAATAAATATTAATTATAATTAACTTTTTAGAAATAGTAAAACAATATGTTTTAATATATCAATTAATCCAGTTATATTTATCTTACAATTAATATACTTAGTATTGATATCAATAATATAATTAATTAGATACTAATGTAAACATCACTAGAGCTTCTGATTAACTAGCAACATATTCAAAATCAGGAATAGGGCTGACGGGGTCAATAATTAGTAGTTTTAAATATGATTTAGTCATCATTTTAATTTTATATATATTTATATATAATTTCTATTTTAAAGTGGATACATGATATGTCTATTTAGAATTTATATGCATACATTTAAATACTACGCTTTGAAGAGTTACTACCATTACATTCTTAAATATATTCTCAGATAGTATATTGAGAATATATGTGTGATGTCGTTCTCGGCTGACAATTCTATGGTAGATTTGTAGATAATAAAGTACTTACTGCTAATAAGTTTTATATATATAACATATCTAGTCATGTCAAGATATGTTATTCATATTATATCCTCGGTAATGTATCATAGTAAGTACGTAAATTAATCAAGCCCATTTTTGCGGCGTAAATGAAATAAATAAAATATAGTTCAAGACAGCCGGAGATTATAAACCGATATAAATAAAATAATTGTTTTTTTAATTTATAATAATTCAAGACAATTTCTAATATTGATATGGTTTCTAGCTACACAACATGCATGTTCCACTGTTCTATATATTACTAGAAATTGTAAAGTTGACATTACACTTATATTTATATTGACTTCCAATTATATAGGCGCTTAATTAGTATAATTGTAGTTAGATTACTTAATTATAGTTTTGAGTATTTATAAAGAATAGATAGAAATTCATGAATACATGTTTATAAATCAATTAATATATATTCTATAAACTTGGGGTTTAAAAAGATAATGTATGTTTAATATTTACTTATTAAAATATAAATTGACATTTGTGATGATTTATAAAGTTAATTTATTATATATTTCCATTCTCATAGCACAAGTATCATCGACGACTTTGGTTTTCTTTAATATATTTGATGCAGTCTGTGATATAATCATTATCAATTAAGTAAAAGAATTTGCATGTAATATGTATTTAACAAAAATAGTTATAGAATAATGCAACATATTAAAATGTTATAAATAACCATACAAGTGTAGACACCACAATTATAAGAGTCTTTTTGATAATATTGTTGTTCATATGACAATTTAAATTGTTTTGACAGTTTATTGTTTAGATATATACTAAATAATATATTATATAAGGTATATGTAAGTGTATATATATATATTGTATGTTTACATCTAAAGGTCTAATATAGTGTAATTATATATTTGTAAACATATTTACAAGATAAACCCAGGGTATACATTTTAAATAATAACTAACTTGAACTTTTCTGCTTTTTTTAAACATAATTGTCTATATGTTAAGCTATCTATGACATGTATAATTCTTAGAGTTACATCCGCATACATCAATACCCAATGTACATTATCAATTAGTAGTGGAATATTAAAAAGATTAATATCATCAAATTTCATTTGATATTCAAAGTATTAAAGTTAAAAAATATATACATTTTAATATTATTAATATAAGAGGATAAATTTATAATTATTCAATTTCAAAAATTAATAAAGTAATAACATATTTACTATTGTACAGATAATAAAATAACAACAATAGTTTATATATTATTTGTATATCTTACTAAAAGAAAATATATATGTATCAAATTTTATGCCAAAATAAAGATGTTTGATAAATTGCAATCTTTTACTAGTTTTTGAATGTAAAATCTTATTACCTATAATAAAAATATGTATTATTAGTATTATATTATATAAATATTATTACAAATTAGTATGACATTAATAATTCTATATGATACCAATTATATTATCACAGACCTCATTGACAAACGCGGAACCTTGATTCGATAACTATTGATTTGGTGCACAAGTCAAAAAAACATATTCAAACTCTTATTTATAATATATATTATGTATAGCATTTAATTAAATATACATCTTTTATATTTAAATAACAATATTATTATTATAAATATGATATAAAATAACCTCACTACTCCAAAAGCAGATTTATTGATCAATGGAAACAATGTTACGAACTTAGTGTAATAATCAATAATGGTTATTATATATTTGTATTCATTTCTGCATGGAAAAATGATATTGAATAATTAAATCTAATATTTAAAAATAAAATATAATAATACTTTATAAATTGACTTTTAAGTTTTATTAAAATAAATTAATATATAATGAATATATAAACCGTGATGGCAGAGGCCCTATTAGGTCAATCCTGACCTTGTCCCATGCACCCGTTACTTCAATTGGATGAAGTACAGGAGCAATCGTTTTAATTTTTAGAAATCTTTGACATGTATCGCAACATTCTATCTATTCAAATTAATAATTCATTTATATTCTATATTTATTATTATAATAATGAATTTAAATATTGTTAATGGTATTAAATTTTTTATCATAAACAAAATTGAATACATCCTTCTTCATGCCCTTCCAAAAATATCTTTAACATAGTTTTCCCAAAGTCTTGTCTGATTGAATTTAAATAATAGTTGAAATAATAGTAATACATGAGAAATCAACTTTTGAAATTAATAATGATAATCTATTAATTAAGTATATAAATTATATTAAGGAATATAATGAAATGTCAGGTTTATATCTTATCATTACATACATTCCAGAATGACCAGATTTAGTGTGAAGCATATGCAAGGCATTATCTCTTTGATAATTATCCATGATAACAATTTGATTAGATCCTTGTGTATGTGTGTGTGTCTGTGTTTATATTTGTATAATTTTAATTCGTTGGAAATGATTTATTAAAAATGATATGTTCACTAAAATGTTAACAATATTATTAATTATGTACTGGAATTTTAATATTTATTAGAAATTGTATTTATTATTATTGTAAAATATTCCAACATCGATAATTTAATATCAAGATAATTATTTGTTATTCGATAAATTCAATTATAATTACGATTGTATAAATATAATTTATATGATTATTTCTTTAAATTACACATACTATATTTATTAATATATATAACAAATACATTTATAGGTTAACTATAGCAAATAAGAAAACTAAGAAAATGTACCCATGTTCCTATAATATACAATACGTCATGATATATTGTTTATATTTATATATATATTTATCTTTTGTATACATTACCACTTGTTAATCTTGTGCGATCCGGTTCAAAAAACGGGAGAAGTCAATACAAATATTAAGGAACTGGTCACTCCTTGGGATTTGGTCAATCCCATATGGGTCTAATAAACCCGAGACCTCCTGTCTGATACCGGTAGCATCCCCTTTAACTCGTTTTAATATATGCAAACTATAATTATATATATATATATAATATACAGTGCACATTATGTATATATACCATATATATACATAATAGTATACTATATAACAACATTACTCATGTTGTTTATTGTACATTATTGTAAAGTCTTTACACTAATATCATGCCCTTCATACAATAAATTTGCAATAACATATTTACAAAAAAGAATACACTTTATTTCATAATAAATATTTAAACAAATTTATTTTATTTATCTATTTTCTGAAATTTTAATTTAAAACATATCGGAAATTATTAATATTACAGTTAGAATGCAATTGAATATTTATTATTATGTAATTACACAATTATTTTGATTTATTATCATGTAATTTCACTATTATTTACAATTATTAATCATTTAGATATATAGATAGATTGGTTGATAGTTAGATATATATTTAATTCCATTAATAATAGTAATACAAAGAGAATAAATATTTAAAAAGGCTTAAAAAGGAATACTTATATCATTATAATTTGTAACGAAACAAGAATATATGATTTCTGAATTCTAGTTTCATCTAGATAACCCACGAAATAAAGAAATTTAACACTCAACCAATATCTATTTAGATTTGGCCATTATTGATTAACGTTATTTAACAGAAAAATATTATATATATATAATTAGGACTCATTTAGCATTATTTGTAAATTTTACATTAAATGAAATATATAATATTCAATAAATTGGAAATCCAATGATAATTAGTAATTTCGCTCAAATAGCAATACAAATGATAGTTTTTTAAATTTTAGAAAATATGTTAGATCTTATAGAGTATATTATGATTTAATAATAAAGTAATATTGTTCTTTTTTTATATTATATATTCTGTATTATAAGCATACTTTTCCCCAAAATTCGACATTTTAATGAATCTAGAGCAGCATGAGTTATATCAAGTAAATTTCATCTAAACTCGAGATAAACTCAGAAAAATTATAGTTAATCTTATGAAAAATGTATAATAAACAAATTTTAAACTTATATAAATATTGATATGTTAAATTTATGAAAAGAGTGAGATAAATAAGAAATAAACATCTGTAAATAGTGAGATAAAGAAAGTAGAATACTGTAGCGATCTGAACCTCTATTAAATCGTCCATCAATGCTATGACCATATATGGTAGCTTTAGCTCCGGTGTAGATGAAGATAATCTGTGTATTTATTATAAAATAAAATAATTGTTTCCCGAGGGTTATACAAGAAGGGCATATAGTCGTATTAGCCATATAGTGTTAGCTTTACATATATTCAGATATCATATATAATGCATATGTTGATTAAAATATAGTTATAATTATATTATATATATATATATATATATATATCTTCACTTATTTCTCAGTATTAAATATATATTTTGAATTTGATTCATAATATATAGGTATATTTGAGTATAATATGTTAATAATGTGTTTGTTTTCTCGGAATACTATATTAAATTAATTTCTATATTTTTAAAATTGTATGTGATTTTTTCGATTGGTTTATTTTTTATAAAATATTGTAGAAAAGAAGTATGATTGAATATATTAAAGTCACACCCTAAATAAATTTTAAAAGGTTTTTAAATGTTTTTAATATGAAGAATGAAAAGTATTCAATATATGCCGACGAGTACTTATAGATACAAGAAATATTAAATTTAAATATTAAATATAATATATAAATAAATATATTTATAACTATATACTATTATTATTTAATTAGTTTACTTATTTAGATACGTATATAAATATGTTGAAATACAATATATATATATATATATATATATATATTTATATATATTACATAGTAATATTTCAAGTATTTATATAGCAAGCGTGGCCTATATATTTCTATATTATATTATATGTTATATAATAGTATTGTTATCATATGATATCGTTATATACGATAACTATATGTGTATAAGATAAGCAAATTAATCCGAAAATATCGATCTAATATTTTAAATTATTATTATTGAGAAAATTGTTAAGTTAACACATAAAACCCTGTCTACTTATATTTATTTGTAGACATACAAAACATATAAATTAGTCTAAACGATCACAACATATATATAGGGTACCATATATATCCATATATATATATATATATATATATATATATATATATATATAGTAGGTGTGGTGATATATGTATGTTTTATGATGGATACACCTGAGTTTTTCATAAGACATGAACATTTGGTTATTTGTAATGACCAACATTTTTTTTGAAGAGAATAGAATTTTTTTTAATGATCAAATTTATAATTATTCTTATGTAATTTGTTAAATAACAATTGACTGAACTACTTATGTTAAAATTTTGATTGTAAGTAATTAATTTTCATGAAATACCACGCATTTATTACATAATTTGCATAAAAATGCATGTTTTTTTTTCACTTTTTAAAATTCGACAAAGATGGATAAAAAAAATATTATAAAATTATTATAATAATAAAATAATCCTTGTAGTAACTTTTTTATAGCTCTTTTTTATTATTTTTAACACTTTTCACCAATATGCCGACCTTAACACAAACATTATTAAAAGGAATATAAGGTAGAGATGCTAATTGTCAGTTCTCGATAATAGTATTAATTTTTAATACTTTTTAAAATAGTAAGTAAATATAGAAAATTAAAATAAATGGTGGTGAATGTGGGTAGTTGAGTTTTATTCACTTCATTAGGAACACATAAATTACTATCATCAGTATTACTGAGATCCATATTGATTAATAATACATTTATTAAATAATATTGAATTCAAATAAATGTCATTGTTTATAAAAATAGGACAGTAATAAAATACGCTTATTTCATTGGTCGCATTATACAACCATTTTTCCAAGATTCGGCATGATTCATTAATATTTAATTTCTTATTAAAACGTTTAACGCAATGTAAATATTGATTATAAAAATAAAAGTTTTGTCAATATATGTTATAAATAATAAATATCTATATATTCCATATCTATCAGAATGATCGGCTAAATATCACCACCATGATCTTATATGACTTTTTTTGTGTAATTTATTTGCACCTTTATAAACATGGTGTTAAATTATTTTTTAATTTGGACAATTTTTGATTTAGCGATGGTCATTTTTAATATATCATAAGACGTATATGGAAATTATCATAGAGATTTCAAAATGTAATATAAATCAATTTTTAACCTACTGTATATAAATTTTCAGGAAATTCCTGACAGTTCTAGAAAATTTAAATATTTATTTTTTATTAATTGATATATATGTATATTTTAAATATAATTTAATAATTATATATTATTAAAAAAGTATAATAATAATAATATATTGTTTTTACTAGCAATTTGTATACAAATATCGACTATATTAAACATAATAAAATTCCTAGAAATAATGTTCTTTTATCGTACTTATATTATATTTAATATATTAGAAAAGTTGAAAACAAATAATTAAAAATTAGAATTTACATGATCTATTAAAATGCAATATTATTTTTTAAATATATAATTTTAACAATTTAAAATTCTTTTTATTATTATTATTAACATTAAGTCTATATTAGTATACATAGTAATGATTAATATATTTTTTATAAAATGCTATGACAAATTACAAAGGAATGTTTATAAAATATAATTATATATATCAAAATAATTATAAATTTAAGAATATATACAAATTAAATTGAAATAATAATTAACTTAATTATTTGATTGAATGAAAATAATAACAATTAAAATAAATTCATGCATTTATTAAGACAGAAATAAAGACGTTGATTAAAATAATATGTATTACCCAAAAAAGTCTTGTTTTGATGTCACATGTCACATACACCCATCTCTTTCTTCTGATATAGCTATTAAAGTTAATATAATAGCTACGGCTTTTAGCATGTAGACCAGTCAGGATTGCGCAAAGCATATTTTCACTATGTAATGAATAGCTATTAAATTGAATAGTTTTAAAGAATTCGGTAGTTATTCTAATATCTTTAATTGTATTCACTTTTTAGATCATTTGAAAATTCTAGTTTTGCTTTCACTGTGAACCGAAACCAGGCATAAACATTTATAATATAATTTCATATCATCATTATGTTGATTTTGAGAAACATAAACTCGTAAAATACAATTTCCAGTAAGCCTAGCATAACCAATCTTACCAGGTGAGCTATTTGTCGAACTGCCGGTTAAAATACAAGTGGAAATAGCTAGTATAATATCCTGCAAATATGCCTGATAGCTGCTTAGAACATTGTTGTTAATTAGATTTAAACGGAATTCTTCACTTATTGGTATAATCGGAAAATACACCAGTGGCAAAGTAATAGAATTCTTCAGCATCTTTCTGATTGGTCCATTATGAATATCAGGGCATTTGGATATCCCATCAATTACCGCGAATTTTTTTTCCATCGGTAGCTCATTCAGATGTAAAACGCAAATCTAGTTTAGAAAATTCAATATATTAAAATTGATATCTAAAAGCATAATATAGTTTCACACATAGATACAATATATTATAATAGGTTACTATAGTTATCAAGTTAGATATCGTAAATGAATTTTTTTAACAACAGATTTTTGTTTGTAATAATCTATCAACACATCCCATAAACCCAGATGATATTAATCATTAAAATCATATCAATCATTAAAATCGATAATATAATTAAAATGCATACGGTTATGTCTGGGTTTGAAATTATAAGGATAACTACTATATGAGTTTAATTACATATCAGTATTCACCATTGTTTACAATCGTTTTAAAAATCGAATTATTATTCATATTATTATAATTAAATATAATATAAAAACTTAGTATTAATTTAATACAATTAAATACTTTTAAATGCCATTGTAAGAGACATGCTCTTATCCAACACAATTTATAATGGTGAATATGAAAAATTGATTACTATATTTGTTATAAATTAACTGCTTTTAAGATATATCTAAAGTTATAACTTATTATTCAAGTTATAACTTTGTAATTTAACTGACAAATAGAAACACTGAAAAACATTTTATTTAATATAAGGAATTTCACTTTTATAATGTTACTATCTTCCAAATGTAGTCTGAAATGTACACATATTTACAATTATAATTATTATACATTTACACCATATAGCCAATATACTTCTAGTGGTAATTGTTTTTGAGTGTATTTAGCTTCTTCACTTTTGTCTTTATATTGCTTTAAATTAACTTATTTGTTTATCTGTTTTTAATATTAATATATACTTTAGTTATGCTTAAATATATATCATATCACATTTCTCTATAGAAATTTTGTATATGTATGAAACATATATGTTTAATATATTACTTAATTTAAATATGTGATTTGAATTAGTTTAATTAGTAATATAATTATTATTCGAATTCCTTATATTGTATTAAATTTTGTTGTATATTTTTGAAATTTTTCTTTCTTAAAATATTGTTACATTTATAAGCAATGTTACATTGGTTATATGTGTTCCCTATGATATGTGTAATGATAACAAATATTAAAAATTGTAATTTAATTTGGATTTCTAAGTGTTTTTCATGAAAAAAATTCACATTTCAAATAATCCAAATATTTTATTAATAATTATATCGTTGAGATAAAAAAAGCAACATTTATTAAATTATATGCAGATATGTAATACCACAATGTAAATTTTTACGAAATATGATTTATTTTTTAATAGATATAACTATGTAATATTAGCTATCATTGAACATAGTTAATAGTAAATATAAGTTAATTTGAACATCTTATAGTATTGAAAATTTATTAATATTAAAAATTATTCCTGTAAATTCTATAATTTAAAAAATTATAAATATTAATAATTAATATTAAACCAAGACATAATATTAAATCAGTAGTTAATGAGTACTTATTATTTAAGATGTATTTATAAATATATATTACAATTTTTACAATAATAATTGACATCTAATATATTACAGGATATTGTAGGTAAAATTATTTAATGTTGCAAAATTAAAAATTGTATTTGTAGCTTTGAAATAACTTAAACTATAAGGATAATTTAATTGATAATATTAAATGGTAATATATATATATATTGGAAGCTGCCTATTACTCATCATTATTGGTGTAAATAAAGTATAAAATGGAGATTTATTGCGAAATTTCATTGTGAAAAATAATTTTTTTTAAATATATAGTATATGGGTATATGGTATAAATCCAAGGGCTGTCACTCCCTATCTGTCTCATGTAATACGAGAAAAATATTTAAAATGGCCGAAAATGTAAACAGCCGCCATTACGGCTGGTAAATTAAATTTTATATTATATTTGTATTATAATGTTATAAAGTGATATAACGATTGTATATTATATTTAAAATACATATCTTATTTATATAATAATAATATACTTTCTAAATACTTAGTTGTAATTAATGATGATAAATGATGTAAACAGGGTGTTAATTATAAATGTTTTAATTTAATTAATTTTCGTGATTTTCGAATCATATCAGTATTTTTACAATCAATATTGTTTAAATTTTCTTTTGATAACATAGTTGATAAGCGACATTTAACAAAATAACATATAATACTATCACTGATTAAACAAGAATTACAATAGGTAAAGCAAACATTATTAACAGTGACAATATTATTAAATAATTTACAAATATCATTTTTATATATAATATCATTAATATAATGGTTAAATAAAACAGATAACTTATTTATATATTCAACAAATAATGGTTTTGGTTGAATGCGATTAATATCTATATTTTTTAATTTATCCATACTTAATAGATGAATATTAGAAAAATTAGATGAAATATTTAAACATACAAGATTAGCACAAGATTCACAATAATTTCGACGAATATAATTACATATAACAACAGACAGGGAGACTACACAATTTTCTTCAAGAATAGATACATTTACTGATATTGGTAATATGTTAGGCATATTTAAAAAATGTGGAGAGTTCTGAGTTGATGAAGAGGCTCGTTGAAGTTGGTTTAATTTGAGTAAAAATTCTCCAGCATCTAAATTACAATTACTACCACGAACAGGATCAAATAAATTTTCCACGGTTATTTTCCTATATTCCGCTGCAAATTCAGTTGCAGACGGATTATCACGGTTGCCACCTCCAGCTCTCATCCTCGAGAAGAAATTCTATACAATCTCTCTCTATACAATATAAATTCTATACAATCTTGACTGCAATTATGTAGATTTATTTCATGCATATTGTAATCTTTACGAAGATGTTCAGACATGTTCAATACACACTCGATATCATTTCTCCATCCAATCAGACACGGCAAAGTATTCGTGAATTTCTTACTATTATATCTTATAGAATTTAAAACATTCTTTGATGACATGAGAAATTCTTCAGATTTCGTATTTGCCTTATATGCACATCTGAAATGATTCCGATCGATTCCTGTAACAATTTTCCTAAAATATATATATTGAAATTATTATAACGGATACAAATATATAAATTTACCTTTGCTATTAAAAATATCAAAAAGATTGTTGAAGAATTCGCAAAAATCAGCTGTATACATTGCTTCTCGGGGAAATTTGTTAGTCAAATGGGCAACACATCGTATACCGGAAGCAACAGATTGTGACAATACTTGAACAGCCAAATTGACTTTCATCTTTGAAAATGTATTTAACATGACATGGTATTTCGTCAACTTTCCTGCTATATCAATATTACCTTGTTTTTTTATATAGTATAATTCTTCTATATACTTAAAATTTACTTCATTATCTTTATACAGAAAACCATTATTATACAGCGCATTTCTAATACTTTTTATAAGGTGTGGAGGATCATATAAAAAATATATTCGATCACCTGAATATATAAAATATTGTTCATCGGTAAGATTTAGTAAAGCTTTACAGCCACGATTACTAGGCCCCTGGTCGCATATTACAATTTTTGGTATCAAACCACATTCTTTCATATGTTGTATACATTCCTTTAGCTTAATTAGAATTACATCCGATTTCATAGGGCCTGCTGTCAAAAAATAGCCGACCGGTTGTTTCCATGTCCCAAAAATACTTCTAATCATGAATACTGTGGCATGATTGGCAATATTTCTATGATTATTATTATCTCCTAAATCCTGATAACCAACTACCTTATCCAACCGTTCATCATAATTCAAAGATGATTTTATTGACATTTCATCAAAAACTATAGTAATTAGAGACTCTTGTAGGGTATAAGTCGTTGCCTTTTGCTTGATTCCTTCGAGAATACGACTGTGAAAGCCTGGTCTCATATCGATAGAATGTATAGAACGCCTTAGTGTAGTAACTGAAGGAAGAGAGAATGTTGATCGTAATAGACGATAACATTTCGGGCTAGAATGCCATAAAGAAAGTGAGAACATCTTCTCACTATAGTTGAATCTATTTCCCTTAGGATTTTTTTTAACATCCAACTGTCGTATAAGAAAATCTTTCAGATTACCCTCGGTGATTCCAGTTATAGGGTGTATGTTTCTAGGTGCTATTTTTTTTTTCATACGGAATAATTTTGAATGTATTTTTCGATTCATTAATCTTAACATAGCAATTGTTCTTTGTTGGCATATAATTTTTTTTTCCAATTTATTAATTTCATATTTATAATTAAAAATTGTGGATTTAGATAAATTAGTTTCCGACTTTGTTTCTACATCAATAATTTCTTTGGTAACAACAGTAGATATATCACTTTCTGATGCTGAATCAGTATTTGAATAATCTAAAATTATGAATTCTATTAAATAATAAATTATCATTTAAAATCTATATATATATATAGTTTCAGACTTACGTTTATTAATAGGGTATCGTATAATTTCCCTTCTAGACCTAATTTGTGGTGGTGGATTAGATACAGGTATCAAAGTAGGTACCGCCATGTATGCTAATCTTTTCCTGTAATAATATATAGAAATACAAGTATACAAAATAAATAGTTATATTTCCAATTAAACATGCCTAATTAGCTTGTTAATATTCAGTATTACTGTAGGTTAGATCATGCATATTTATGTTAGTAATGTATATATGTATATATATAGATGCACTAAGTACTTTGCACAACAAATGGTTAATACATACATTTTAGTAGAAAGTGATTATATAGAAGTGAAAAAAACCAGAATTATTATATATAATAATTATACAACATGAATCAATCTTAATAGTATAGAGTTACCAAGAACATATTAAATAAAGGTATAGAGTTAGATAGATAGATTTAAAAAAGAAATAGAAAATACCACAAGTATACAACCTGATTCTTTATTAATATAACACCTGTAGATTATCATATATATATGTATTTATTTATATTTAGATAAACAAAATAACTATTATATCTATAATATAAACCGTTCACTATTATTATACATGTCATCTTCAAAGTGACGACCACAAACGCGAAAATTTCTTAATGCTGATGTACCTTCTTTTTTTATTATTTTCATCAAGGTTTCATTCCTGGTATTTATAGCCCATTTTTTACAGCTAAAAATATGTTAAAATAATATAAATAACTGGTATTATTATATGATATAATAATGCTTTATTATCAATCCATATCATCTATTTAATAAATGTTCTATCCATTGATTATTAATATTCATACATTTTTTAA
Organism: Osedax frankpressi; assembly: GCA_964035775.1. Taxonomy (NCBI): domain Eukaryota; kingdom Metazoa; phylum Annelida; class Polychaeta; order Sabellida; family Siboglinidae; genus Osedax; species Osedax frankpressi. The sequence goes on along the minus strand of OZ038315.1, from coordinate 6,632,581 downwards.
AAATTAAATTATTTTTTAAATTTATATTAATTAATCAAATTATTATATATATTCAAATACTAACAGATCCTCGTCGATTGGGAAACGATGATATGTAAATACATCATTCCCAGAATAAAAATCACAGTTAATAACTGAGCATTTTGTACCTTTTTTAAATACTTTATCCATTATTATAAATTGTATAAATTTAAAATTGTATATTTTAAATATTATTATCAGCCCAAATGGCGGCATGTTTACATCTGTCAATCAAATGCGAATTCTCAAATACGATGAAGTGGTAGTGTCATGTGCAATTTGGCAAGCTATGCAATTTGGCAAATACCATTGACTGCAAGGTTATTTCAACTTTCAAAAACTACAATATAAATTATAAATAATCTTGAAAGTTAATGAAATTGCTTTATGACAATGTAATAATATACGTATAATTAATTTTGTAATTTTTAAAGGTTAAAATAAGATAGTGGTACTTAAAATATTTTCATTAATACTCAATAAAATAATTTCCAATTTCAAGTATTCATACTGTCAGTTAGTTGAAAATAGACACGCCCACTGGGCGTCGCCCAGCGATACATAAACAGAATTGTTAAATTTTAATAATATAATAATTACTTTAATAAAGTAATTCTTTATATACGATATTACTGAATGTATCTACTTATTTTTTAATTTGGGAGACATAAGTATTTACTTTACTGATCTCGGTCTTGCTAATATGATATACTATATATTTTTTGAATTAAATGTATTTGATAATACTAGTATAATATTAAATAGTAAATTTCCAAAGGAATATATATGTTATAAACTATTAAATTAAAAAGTTAGTTAACTAACTCGGCGGTATTAAATATCAAGTATGATAATAAAAATCATTCATTGTATATATATTTAAATATAATTTACAATCTGTATAAAATGATAAATAATTTACAAAGTTAATTTATTAAATATATGTTTTCTCATATAATCGATATGTAGTGTTACATATCGAAAATGAAACATGTTGAAAATGTATTATTTAATAAAAAATAATAAATTTCTTTGACTAAATCGAAACTCATGATAATATACAATATAATTAATAACAATTTAAAAATTATACACATGTAATAATTTGAATTTCAAATTAATCACGCCTATAAATACGCCCAATTATAAAATAATTAAATCATAATATTTAATATTAATTAAAAAAATATATTGTGATAAATAATGATTAATTGCATTATTTGTAATCATTGTAGAATTATAATTTATTTTTATATAATTTTTTAAAGTGTATTACAATATATACAATGAATATAGATAAAATCACAGGAAGTGTGCCAAATTGCATAGCTTGCCAAATTGCATACGACAGTAGCCCTTGGGTATAAATAAATAATCATAAAATGGCGGAAATAATAGGTTAAACAAGTATTTATTTATTTTAATGGGAAATTTTTCTTCAAAATATTTATAATTTATAATAAGTCGATAAATTTAGACTTCTTGCGCTACCCTAATATTGCAAATATTTTTTTTTGATCAAGTGATCCACCCTACCGTACACTAAGGGTGATCGATTTCCTGGGATTATATCCGGACATACATATTTTTTTAAATATAAGTAATAATATCCTAATTTTAAAGGAATTTTATTTTTTAATGGAGTATAAGCGCTGACCGTTTGAAAATTTTAATTTGTGAAAAATATTTCGTAGCTTTTCTATAATGCGCATAAAACAATAATAAACGCTATGCGCGTTTATTATTGTTTTAATTAAAATTTTGAATTATATTTTTTATTTATTACAAATATCATGCCTAGACTCACTAATAGACGTATAATTGAATATTTGAAACCGCAGTCTATGTATTTTAAGCGATTACCTACGTTTGTTGATGTTTATCGACATTTTGTATTCGTTTTTGTTGCGAATTATGCAATAGCAATAAAAGAAACTTTTGATCGGCTGATAGAAATTTGGAAACAATCTTCACTTCCAACATATGTGGAGAATTCAGCTTTAAAATAATTATATTTTATTTTTATATTAAAAGCTATATATAATGTTCAAGAGATAATATAATACATTATCATCGGTTTCCTTTGCTAACATTAATTATTAACAACTTATAATTATTTAGTAATAATTAATATTTCTTAGTGAATTGAAATCTTCCGGGATTGATCCGTGTTCAAACAGTTCTCCTGGAATTCAAACTGATGAATATGAAATATTATTAAATACAAGGTTATATTTAAATCAAAGTACAACTTCCCAAAAAAGAAAGATATTTACACTCCCAATCTTTATATGTGTATAAGATATATTTTAATAGCAAGATAAAGCTACCGTAAAAATAATTATATTATAATATTTAATTATTAAAGGGATATGTGTTCTCATATATGATATCTATTTCTATAGGCATTCGCATCCTTATGAAAATACGATATAAATGGCTGAACGTTATTCAATTCCTGATATTCCCCTCGCTACAATTATATCCTCATTATTACTTGATCTGGGTATAATTACAAGTAGTAATAGTGATCGAATTATCGATAGAAATGCTGTATGACGACAACTCAAAAGATGTCTCTCAGAAAATATTCCTGAAAAAGTAAATATATTTTGATGGAAAAATATATTCCACTTTGCAATCTAATGGAAAAAAGCTGGACGTAGAACACATAACCATCATAAATGAACCAGGCAGTGAATATATGTGCCATGCTTTATCTTTGGGCAGTGAAGCAGAAGATATATTAAATGCTATAGTTAATAACATCAGTGGACACACAAACACAGGACATAAAACAGGGATAATTTCACGCTTGGAAAGAAAAATTGAACAAAAATGTCATTGGAATGTTAGTAAATGTTTTATACTAGTTTTTTAAATATTATAATAAATTTTAATATATTGAATTTTCTAAACTAGATTTGCGTTTTACATCTGAATGAGCTACCGATGGAAAAAAAATTCGCGGTAATTGATGGGATAACCAAATGCCCTGATATTCATAATGGACCAATCGGAAATATGCTGAAGAATTCTATTACTTTGCCACTGGTGTATTTTCCGATTATACCAATAAGTGAAGAATTCCGTTTAAATCTAATTAACAACAATGTTCTAAGCAGCTATCAGGCATATTTGCGGGATATTATACTAGCTATTTCCACTGGTATTTTAACCGGCAGTTCGACAAATCGCTCACCTGGTAAGATTGGTTATGCTAGGCTTACTGGAAATTGTATTTTACGAGTTTATGTTTCTCAAAATCAACATAATGATGATATGAAATTATATTATAAATGTTTATGCCTGGTTTTGGTTCACAGTGAAAGCAAAACCAGAATTTTATAATTCACCTTGGCATATATTTCAAATAATCTAAAAAGTGAATATAATTAATGATATTAGAATAACTACCGAATTCTTTAAAACTATTCAATTTAATAGCTATTCATTACATAGTGAAAATATGCTTTACGCAATCCTGACTGGTCTACTGAGGTGTGGGTATGTGCTGAGGTGAGGGTAAAAGCCGTAGCTATTATATTAACCTTTAGAGATACCCCAGAGGTGGGTGTTTGAATATTTGAGAAACCAATTCTAAATTTTACAGCGACTGAATATTATAATTTAATTAGTGGCTATAACCTATATTAACAAAAAATATTAAAACGTCCTTTTAACTAATATCACTGTGTAAAATGTACCCATATTTACTTTTGACAAATATCCTTCTCATACTCAATCAGTTGAAAAACATGTATGATTAGTTTCGGTAATTTCATCTACAGAAGAAAGAGATGGGTGTATGTGACATGTGACACTTTTAGTAAGGAAATTAATGTATATTATAAAATTAAATGAAAGAAGAATTTTTAACTTATTAATTTCGTATTCATTTATAAAAATGCCTGACTTCTCTCAGTTTGTTTGTTTAAATATACTAACTAACTCGATATTTTATTTATACTATTTTATTATAGAATATAAATATTAATAAATTTTTTAATTACTACGCAGAATAAAACAATCGACCTCTAACGCTAAGTCAGATATTTCAATTATACATCATCTTAGTTTTAGTTAAAATATATGTTAAATTTAAATATTAATAAATATTAATCTTTTAATTACTATAGAGTACGAATAATTTTTAACTTATTAATTTCGTATTCATTTATAAAAATTTCTGACTTCTCTCAGTTTGTTATTTAAATATATTTAATTATTAACTAACTCGACATTTTATTATACTATTTTATTATAGAATATAAAGATTAATACATTTTTTAATTAACACAGAAACATCGAATCCGTCCCTAAGGACAAGTTAGTTATTTCAATTATACATAATTTCGTACATTATCTTAGTTTTAATTAAATATTATTTAAAATAATAATTATTAGACTATATATTCATATTTATATATCTTATTTTATTTATACTATTTTATTTAAGAATATAAATATTTATATATCTTTTAATTACTATGCATTAAATTAAAGACTAACATTTGTAAGTTAGTTTTAATAATATATATATATTTCGGATAACAACTAAACCCTTAATTTATATACATATATCAAATAACTAAAAACTGAGTTCGTATAGTAAAAAAATAATTTAATTTTTGTATATTATAATTCAATATTATATTTTCAATATTCCAATAGGAAGAACAATAAAAAGAACTAAGAAGGGCACGGGGAGGGGTAGGGGAGGGAGAGGGGAACGGTTATAATTAATGGAGGAGTGACAATAAATTTAAATTTTAAATAATAATAATTTAATTTATTTTTATTTATTATTTAGTGTAATTTTAATGTAGAATAAATCAAGTTAATCGATGATTCACGAATTTCAATAAATCATTTCGCTTTCGGGATCTCTATATGCGTATATAGAAATGTATAGGCTATTATATACTTGAGTAAATTTTAATGTTTGAACTGGACCAGATGCTATTTCATTATATGATCGTATAATATAACGAGCATAGCATATCATTTTATGTATGTCATAAATATGTTATATTATATCGATTTCCGATTTGGTTCGCGTACATTATCGCGTTCTTAAATACATTATATACATCCTTAGATTTGTAATATTTATAAATTGATACACATAAATGAATAGATTAATTATTGATTGCATTCGTAATGTCTTGCGCTTGAATAAATTAATACAAATTTGACGCCAGGTTAAGTTCATATACTATAATTATAATGTTTGGGTTACTGTTTAGGTTTGAGTTTGTTTTTAGGTTAGGATTTGAGTTTATATTTGAGTTTGTATTTTTGTTTTTTTTATGTAGTTTTTTTTTTGAATAAAATAATATAAATTAAATATTTAACTATGTTGGGTTTGGTTCTTTGTGGATTTTTTTAGAATATATTAAAATAAAGTTGATGTCGGACAATATTCGTAAACTATAATTATAATGTATACGTTTGGATTTAGGTTTAGTGACGTGTAGGTTTTTCTTTAAATAAATTAAAATAAATTTAACGTCATGCTTCTATAATTATAATGTTTGCATTTAGGATTTTTTGGGTTAGGTTTTATTTCTGTTTTTGAATTAGTGTTAAGTTTAGATTTAGTTTTGGATTTGTATAGGGTTTTTTTGAAAAAATTATATATATTCGATGTCGAACCATATTCGCATACATTAATTATAATTTTAGATTTGCGTATGGGTTTGGTTGCGTGAGTTTTTTTAAGGTATTAAAATAAATTTGATACCAAGATAATTATATTCGCATTTAGGTTTTTTTTGGATTTAGGTTTGGGATTAGTTATAGATTTGGTTATGGGTTTGACTGATTGCACTGCTAATAATCAAATTACGACTGCCCAACTACACTAATTAACTAAATATATAATCGTTAGCGTGTTACGTATACTATATATTATACGATGCAAGGTTTCCGACTGCGTATGGGCTGCTTCCGAGTGGGTTTTTTAAAATAAATTTATTAAATTTGATGCTAGGCCATGTTCATATACTATAATTAGAATATTTGCATTTAAGTTTTCGATTGGTATATATAGATTTTTATATATATGATTTTTTTAAAAATAAATTTAAATAAATTTAATGTTCATCATAAATATAACAAGCGTATCATATCATTTTATTGATGTCGTAAATATGTTATATTATATTGATTTCCAATTTGGTTCGCGTAAATTAATTATTAATATTAATTATAAATACATTATATACATCCTCAGATTTGTAATATATATAAATTTATACACAGAAATGAATAGTTTAATTATTGATTGCATTCGCAATGTCTTGCGCGTATATAACAATACTATACATATAATAATAACAATAATTATTGTATTCACAATAATAATGTAGGGTTATTTGTATTTAGTGGACATATATATATGTATGTATATGTATATTTAGTGGACATATGTATTACATCTAGCGGATATACTTCTGGACCAATGAGTGATATGTTTGTACTTAATACCTTAAATACCTTAAACGCATTAACTAATTTACGACGGTTCATTGTTTTGCAAACTACAAACTCTTTATCAGGAACTTGAGATAATAATTAATAAAACCTAATAATACTATTAAAATAAGTCACGTCACTTAATATCAACGATGCGTTTCCTATCTGTATATTTCCATGATGGCTTGACAAATATAATACTGGATGCTCTTACACTACAATAAAAACATACACATACAAAGGTAAGCTAAGATACACCCGAAAAATATGTAAGTGGTACTTTCGAATATCAAGATGGTATGGAAAGATAAAGATGGTGAAATAAAGTAATTTTATGAAATGTCCATTGCAAATTCCCAAAATATACTTTATTATTGTCAAAAGAGGCAACACTGAAAATGACTTCCAACAATAACTCCTATATATTGGAAGCGTTGATATTGAAATAGTACAAATGACTTACATGAAACTTAAACATGTTTTTGCAAATATGCAAATATCTTCATCAAATTAATGAAAACGAACTACATGGATCAAAGCTATCGGAATGGGCCACAATAAATTAATTATATACTGATGTATCAATGATTAAAAACTTGTATAATAAAATAAAGATGTATTCATAATAGAACTGTCATTCAGGATCAGACATATAGTAATCATAATTTAGTAGTATGTAACATTAAAAAAATAAAGAATAATAGCGAAATATCACATCGATCTTAGTGCGATCTTTATAAAATACAGATATAATAACACAATTATATAATAGGATTTGGAGAACTTCGTATGCACTTTTATTTTTTTATAACCCTCAAACGATAGATTTCAATTCGATTAGCAATCATGAAATCCAAAGTGTTGAGTAACTTATCATTTTAAGTTACACATATAATCCACGATAAAAATAAAATAATCTGAATAAACCCTTAATATAATTTATCGGCATTGATATGAGCCAGAAATACATCTCGACAAAGACAATAAGAACGTATACATAAACAAACATTTTCTTACATTGATGTATGGTCATAGATAGTTTAGTGGTTCAACTATCTATGATATGGGTACATAGATATTATCATTTAAATTATATATATGTATATACAAATTTTGAAAATGTATTGATAATAATGATAAGTGATGATAATGATTATATACGGAGTTATATAATACATAGTCTAGGAAATTAGTCGAAATAGTTTTATAAAATTGTAACATATAAATCACATCCATGTATCTTTATATAGATTATATCGAATTTACTATAGTTATTATAATTAATATATTGTTATTTAAAAATACAATTATAATAATTATATTTAATTATATTTAATATATCATTTTAGTACTAGACTATACATTTGAAGGTTGCATTGTATGTACAAACAATGGTTAATATTGGGGTAATTTAGGTATAACCTTTGGTATGTGTATAGTGACATGTGTCACTATACACATCAGAGAGAGAGGTAGGGTATGGTAATGATAACTCATTAGATTGGTATTCTATTCAATTCATAATATTCATCATGATTTATATATTATACCTATATACCTCTATATAAAACCTTATGTATATAACAATGATATTATAATGTATAATTATTATTAAATATATTTAAAATTATATACAAGTTTAAATTTAATATTTCTTGTATCTATAAGTGTCGGCATATATTGAATACTTTTCATTCTTCATATTAAAAACATTTAAAAACCTTTTAAAATTTATTTAGGGTGTGACTTTAATATATTCAATCATACTTCTTTTCTACAATATTTTATAAAAAATAAACCAATCGAAAAAATATATATATATATATATATATATATATATATATATATGTAATATAATTATAACAATATTTTAATCAACATATGCATTATATATGATATCTGAATATATGTAAAGCTAAAACTATATGGCTAATACAACGACTATATGCCCTTCTTGTATAACCCTCGGGAACCAATTATTTTATTTTATAATAAATACACAGATTATCTTCATCTACACCGGAGCTAAAGCTACCATATATGGTCATTGATGGACGATTTAATAGAGGTTCAGATCGCTACCGTATTCTACTTTCTTTATCTCACTATTTACAGATGTTTATCTCTTATTTATCTCACTATTTACATAAATTTAACCTATCATTATTTATATGAGTTTAAAATTTGTTTATCATACATTTTTCATAAGATTAACTATAATTTTTCTCGCTATTTACCTAAGTTTTTCTCGAGTTTAGATGAAATTTACTTGATATTTACTTCATGTTGCTCTAGATTCATAAAATGTCGAATTTTGGGGAAAAGTATGCTTATAATACAGAATATATAATATGCTTATAATACATACATTATAATACATACATACATATAATAATACATACATTATACTTATAATACATACATTATAATAAAAGTATGCTTATAATACAGAATATATAATATAAAAAAAGAACAATATTACTTTATTATTAAATCATAATATATTCTATAAGATCTAACATATTTTATAAAATTTAAATAACTATCATTTGTATTGCTATTTGAGCGAAATTCCTAATTATCATTGGATTTCCAATTTATTGAATATTATATATTTCATTTAATGTAAAATTGACAAATAATGCTAAATGATTCCTAATTATATATATATATATATATATATATATATATATATATAATATTTTTTTGTTAAATAACGTTAATAAATAATGGCCAAATCTAAATAGATATTGGTTGAGTGTTAAATTCCTTTATTTCGTGGGTTATCTAGATGAAACTAGAATTCAGAAATCATATATTCTTGTTTCGTTACAAATTATAATGATATAAGTATTCCTTTTAAGTCTTTTTTAATAGTTATTCTCTTTGTATTACTATTATTAATGGAATTAAATATATATATAACTATCAATCAATCTATCTATATATCTAAATGATTAATAATTATAGATAATAGTGACATTACATGATAATAAATTATAATAATTGTGTAATTACATGATAATAAATATTCAATTGCATTCTAACTGTAATTTAATATTAATAATTTCCGATAAGGTTTAAGTTAAAATTTCAAAAAATAGATAAATAAAATAAATTTGTTTAAATATTTATTATGAAATAAAGTGTATTCTTTTTTGTAAATATGTTATTGCAAATTTATTGTATGAAGGGCATGATATTAGTGTAAAGGCTTTACAATAATGTACAATAGACAACATGAGTAATGTTGTTATTTAGTATACTAGTATGTATATATACATAATGTGCATTGTATATTATATATATATATAATTATAGTTTGCATATATTAAAACGAGTTAAAGAGGATGCTACCGGTATCAGACAGGAGGTCTCGGGTTTATTAGACCCATATGGGATTGACCAAATCCCAAGGAGTGACCAGTTCCTTAATATTTGTATTGACTTCTCCCGTTTTCTGAACCGGATCGCACACGATCATCAAGTGGTAATGTATACAAAAGATAAATATATATATAAATATAAACAATATATCATGACGTATTGTATATTATAGGAACATGGGTTCATTTTCTCAGTTTTCTTATTTACTATAGTTAACCTATAAATTTATTTGTTATATATATTAATGAATAATATGAATATAGTATGTGTAATTTAAAGAAATAATCATTTAAAGTATATTTATACAATCGTAATTATAATTGAATTTATCGAATAACAAATAATTATCTTGATATTAAATTATCGATGTTGGAATATTTTACAATAATAATAAATACAATTTCTAATAAATATTAAAATTCCAGTACATAATTAATAATATTGTTAACATTTTAGTGAATATATCATTTTTAATAAATAATTTCCAACGAATTAAAATTATACAAATATAAACACAGACACACACACATACACACAAACTAACACACATACAGACAAACACATACATACAAACACCCACAAATACATATATATATATATATATATATATATATATATATGTATATATATATATATATATATATATATATATATATATATACAGGCATATATAGTTTAAATTACTTTTGTTGCAGTTTATTTATTATTTTTTGATTATGCTGATTCATAAACTGCGCACGGGTTAACTGTATTTAAAATTAGTAATAGTGGTAAATATAAGTCAGATTTAACAATAATAATTGTCAATAATAGTGTATTGTACAAAATGTAGATTTTTATAATATAATTAAACCTCTTTTTCTTTTAATTTAATTTTTTCAAATAGAACTATATTTTCTTTTAACTAATAACATATTAATATTGTATTAACGAAACATATTTAGAAAGTTATAATTCACTTTATTTTTATAAAATCATTTATTATTTCTATATTAGTTTATATCGTTATAGTATATTTATATTAAGTATTGCTATACTAATATAATTACTAATAAATTAATTAATTAAATAATATAAAACATTATAATGTATGAATTCATTTATGAATAAAATCAGTTTATATACAAATATCTATCTCGATAGTATCAACTTTTCAGAAATATCATTGTATAATTATTAAAAACCCTTAATATTTATCTCTGTTGAATATAAAAATGCACAAACTTAGAAGATAATACATAATTAAATCTATTTAAACTTGTCCTGTTACATATTGGTCGATCTTGACTTCAGTTTTAAGAACATTCCACATAATTTATACATATATGTATATAAATAATAATATCATAATATAAATAATAAATATATCATTAAATTTAGCATACGTTAATGTCAAACCTCCTTATCTTTATCATCATTGCATAAACGCAGTTCCTCTATTATTTTATCTTTTGCTTCTATCTATATATATTATTTTCTTATAAATCATATAATTAACTATATTTAAATTTTAAATACAATATTGATTGAGATGAAAATAATATAGATTCAATGTAGAATAATATTTATACATTAAAGTAAAAAATCATATAAAGATAATAATGAATTCATACAACAATAACACAAATATTGAGATTGTATGATTATTAAAAACTATTACAATTCAATGTAACTTATTTTTGTAATTTTAATGTTAAATATTTAGTAATAGTGAATATTAAATTAAATTTTGAATGGGAGTGATTCATTTTGATTTATTTTACCCCGGAAAGTTTTTGGATGGGAGAGCGAATTTTTGTAAGAGTATATAGTGTAGTTTTAGCAATTGAATATGATGTGGAAGTTGGAGAAATGACCTAGAATGTTTTTATGTGAGAATACTAGTGTTATAAAATCTATCAAATTTGTAAATACTGAGTGGTATCTTACGCATGAATCTTACTTGTAGATAAAATATCATAGTATTAAATAATTAGCTGAAGTTAATTAATGAATTCAATCATAGAACTCGCCTTAAAATAGTGTATACGAATGAGTTAATAATAATTAGTATTATTATGGGGTTGATATTAATATTAATATTAATAAAAAATTGATCTGAACTATAAACAAATATTTCATGAACAAATTATTATACTACTCTTTATATTACAATAAAATTGTATAGGAAATATTAATTAATGTAAATTAACTATTTATGTAAAATTAATATATATGTATATGTATTTAAACCGTTTCTTCTGTTATAGCGTCTGATTCCATTTGTGTTTCGAAATATATTTCATATGTATTTAACTACGTGGAAATTGTATATGTTATCAATAAAGAATATTTAGAAAATGATAATAAAATTTCTATAATTTTGTTTAAATTCATTTTAAATAATTATTTTAATTATACCTAATCATCTTTGGAAATAATTGTAGATTTCAATTCTTCATTGGTACCATTTGCATCATTTAACTATAAATATAAATTTAATTTTTTATTTAATATTATGATATATTAAAATTAATATATATTTTATAATGTGTTATAAGGTTTGTATTATATAATTTGTAAACAGTTTATATTATTTTTAAATATAATATATATTATAAATTTAAAAATAATAAATTTTATATATGAATATATAAATGTATATATATATATAAATATATATATATATATATATATAAATATATATATGTGTGTGTGTGTGTGTGTGAGTGTGTGTGTGTATGTGTGTGTGTGTGTGTGGGTGTGTGTGTGAAGAATTTATTAACCACATAGAATTTAACATATATTAATAAATGTTCTACAATATGGAACCATACGAATAAAAATGAACGATATAGTAAAATTAAAAATAAAATTAATGTAGCGTGTCAAGGTAAGTAATGTGCATGTGTGTGTGCGAGTATGTGTGTGTGTATGTGTGTGTGTGTGTGTGTGTGTGTGTGTGTGTGTGTGTGTCTGTGTGTGTGTGTGTGTGTGAAGAACGATGTTATTTATTATTATATATATTTATGTAACATAACTATATCTAAATACAAATACAATTTGTAAAATAATAATAAGATTATTAAGAAGCATACATATATTTATGATATTTTATAATAATGATATTAACACTTATATATATATAAATTTATATTTATATAATAATCAGAAATTATTTTTATAAATATGTGCTTTTTATTATCTATATTCGTTAAAACAGACATGATATGATCCAGAATACTATTAATATTAAGAAAACAAATGATAAGCAATTGTAAAGTAAAGTAATATATTGAGAATATACCGGAATTAGGTTTGCTATATATATATATATATATATATATATATATATATATATATTAGATATTTTTACAGTTATTTTACTTAAATATTTGTACATTTAAAAATGTAATTTAATCTTTATTAATCTTTATTATTATTATGATAGTAATTTATTTATATATTTAATAGATAAACAATATTTATCATATATCATATATATCACATATATATATATATATATATATATATATATATATAATACTTTCAATAATGTAATACCATATATTAGATCTCATTAAAATCAACAATGGTATCTATAATAATATATTTATGTGTGGATCAACAATGGACATTGACCATTCATTATATATGAATAATAGAGGTTAATTTTAATTTTAATATGAAAATACATTTATAAAAAACTTGTATGTATTTAAATTATTATAATGACTAGTTTTGTTGATTGGATGATATTTTTATATTGATATAATAATATATAAATTATTTGTTTTATATGATAAACTATTTTATTTCTGCGTTATTTAATAATACATTATAATAAAACAGATAAACAAATGAAATGGCATACAGTATATCAAAAATGAGCATTTGAAATGAAGGATATTAAAAAATGTTCATCATGTTCTTCATTTTGTTTTTTATATTTTATACATTTATATATATTAAATAATAAATGTGTTTAATTTTATAGATTATTATTTTATTACGTAGGATATTTTAATCTATCTGGGTACAATATGTAATATATATCATAATTATTTATTATAATACTTATAATTATATATGTGTATTATACATTATCATTTTAATGTTAATTATTATTTTTTATTCAAATAATGTTATTAGTTTTCTTCTTAATGAATATATATATTATATTTTTTGTAATAATTATATGAAAATTTGTATATAGAAAACCCTTTTAAAATATCCAGAAAACCATGTTATTTTAAACTTATAAAACCCTTTTACAATGATCTAGAATACCCTTATGTTTTAAAACTAGAAAACCCTATTTTGAAATATCTATAAAACCTTTTTTACAAATATCTATAAAACCCTCTTTTCAAATATCTAGAAAACCATTATACGGATATTTAGAAAACCCTTTATTCAGATAACCAGAAAACCCTCAAAAGGGTTTTCTATTTGCAAGCATCCAAGAAACCCTCAAAAGGGTTCTAATAGAGACCACTCTGGAAAACACTTTTTCATATACCCTAGAAAACCTTTTTTCAAATAGTGTAGTTTACTTAGGTCGGGGAAATAATCGTAAAGCTTGAAACCCTATTTATTTATTAAATAAATTAATATGTAGAATATTGAAATATTCAGATATAATCGAAGCTAGTGAAATTGCAGAATTAATGCAGGACTGACATACGTACATCCGTTTATATGTTGAACATTATCATAACTAATATATTTGTTAAAATGATATTATATAAACCTCTTCATTTAGATGTTCACATTCCTTAATTATATGTACATTTTCATTTAACTGGTAATCAAATAATTGTATATTTAATGTTAAATCTAAAAATAATAATATGTATATATGCATATTTATTTATATATAGATATTTATTGCATGTATTACGTATATAGATTTTATATTTACCATTTTGTACCATATTGTAGATAAGCATTATAAATAGTGGATTAAAATGAAAATAACTTTCTATAATATTATCACGTAGATGATTTATTTAGGAGATTTTTACACATTTATAAGATAAAGTGCATTTCAAATATTATCAATACCAAATAAAATATTCCTAATTAGGGGCATATCTAGCTGTCAATTACACTTTTAAATAACATGTCTATCAATAATTGTAAATATCATGATACATTTATTATAAATATATTTAGATTTGAAACTATATATTACAAATGTAATGACTAAGTACAATAATATCATCTATTATTGATTTGATCAGCTAATATATATATATATATATATATATATATATATATATATATGAGTGTAAGGGACCAATTTTCTAATCAAGTTTAACTAGATAATAATATTAATACTAATGATTTTAAATTTGTGTTTAATGAAAATTACTGAAATTATTTGACACATTTTTTTCTTAGTACATATATTATTACTGAAAATAATAATCAAATAGAAATAAAATCATAAGTTCTATATCGTTATTTTCGTTTCATTTAAAATATATTAATTTTAATATAAATTAAAATAAATATATACATTTTAATATCATTATTTAACTATTTATATTAATAGTTAATATATAGGTTATAACTCTATTTATTTCAAGCTTATCTCATGATACACGACGTGTGCACATATTTATATTTTTATTTAAATTCAAAATATATATTTAATACTGAGAAATAAGTGAATATATATATATATATATATATATATATATATATATATATATATCTTCTGATGCCGGTTGTAACTTAATATATATTATAATATGTATTTTATTTAATATAAACATAAATTACTATATTCACTTTAATAATTATTAACAAATATTGACTACTTTTACATTATAAGTGTTAATTAATCACATATGAGATACACTTAGAAACTATAGATTTAAATCTAAATCTATAGATTATAATTAAGATAAATAAATTAAGATAAATTAAGATAAATAATAAATTAAGATAAATAATAGAATTATACACATCGCTTTCGAAATCTAAAAACATAATAACCTCATTCTCGATATTTTTGATATAAGAAGACATCTCTTCTGTCTTTACACATTCTGCCTTTAACTTTATTAGTGACATAATTAAATTAATATTTAATAATTAATTTAATTAATTTAACATTTAATATAACTAAATTAAATTTAATGAAATATTTAATATAGTAAAATCTAGAGATTCCGATAAATATGTGACGAAAGAGCTATTTATATAAAAAGGGTTAATATAACTATATATATATATATATATATATATATATATATATATATAAATATATATATATATATATATATGTATATATATATATATATATATATTCTAATAAGTTTTACCTTCATCTCTAAATGTATGTTTTCCACACGTAAATATTTATTTAATTTTGAAGCCGATTGTAACTTAGTATAAATTATAATATGAATTATATTTAATATAAACATTATATTACTACATTTAATTTAATAATTATGAACACATTATATAATAATTTATTAATCACATATGAGATACATTTTGTAATTAAATTAAGATAAATAATAGAATTATAGACACATCGCTTTCGAAATATTAAACATAATAACCTCATTCTCGATATTTTTGATATAAGAAGACCTCTCTTCTGTCTTTAAGTATTCTGCCATTAACTTTATTCGTAACATAATTAAATTAATATTTAATAATTAATTAATTTATCTTTAATGTAATATGAATATATAAATATAAATATATCATATATCATAAATTTATTTATAATATATTACTAACCTCATTCTCCATTTTATAATAAAGTTCCTTGTAATTTACTATTAAAAATGAGAGTTATTGTGAGATTGTGAGTGAGTGAGTGAGATAGTGAGTGAGTGAGTGAGTGAATGAATGAGAGTGTGTGTGTGTATGTTTATTCACGAATATCCAATTTTTACATTGTTCGAAGGTGATTGTAAGTATTATTAACGAAATATAACACAATTAATATAGTAAATACGTTTTTCAAAATAAATAAAAAGAGTGAATGAGTGAGTGAGTCAGTGAGTCAGTGAGTCAGTAAGTCAGTGAGTGAGTCAGTGAGTGAGTGAGTGAGTGAGTGAGTGAGTGAATGAGTGAGTGAGTAAGTGAGTGAGTGAGTGAGTGAGTGAGTGAGTGAGTGAGTGAGTGAGTGAGTGAGTGAGTGAGTGAGTGAGTGAATGAGTGAGTGAGTGAGTGAACGAGTAAGTAAGTGAGTGAGTGAGTGAGTGAATGAGTCAATGAGTGAGTGAGTGAATGAGAGAGTGAGTGAGTGAGTGAGTGAGTTAATGAGTGAGTGAGTTAGTGAGTGAGTGAGTGAGTGAGTGATTGATTGAGTGAGTGAGTGAATGAGTAAGTGAGTGCATTGGTGAGTAAGTGTGTGCATTAGTGAGTGAGTTATTGAGTGAGTTAGTTAGTGAGTAAGTGAGTGAGTAAGTGAGTGAGTGAATGTGTGAATGAGTAAGTAAGTGCGTTGGTGAGTGAGTAAATTAGTGAGTAGATTAGTTATGATATAAACCTTTCTTGTGTGTGCAACTCACTATTGAGTTAGCTAATGTAACAAATGAATTTTTTATATTTAATTTAGTCATGATGAATTAAAAAAAAACAATTGTTATTTTAAAATAAATTTGATAACAAATAAATAACTTTTTTTATAAAATTTAGAATTTTATATTAATATAATTTTAATAAATTTTAATAATATAAATTATTTAATATTTAAAATTATTTATAAATTATAAACAAATGTACATCGAATGTTCAAATATTTAATATGTTCAGTTAAAATATACCAATAATAATGTTAAACTATCTATGATAATTAATCATTTTAATACTTTGCATTATTAGCACAATAATTTGAAATATTATTTATATTATGATATATATAATATACTAAACATCTGACCTAGATAATATTGAACTGTGTCTTGATTATTTCATTACAATATTACTATAGTATATTTAATATTTATATAATATGTAAATCTTCCTTGTCTATCTCTATATTTTATCATGATGTTTAATTTGAGTGAACTCAAATTAACAATTTGCTATTTAAATACATATATCAAACACCTTTAAATTACCCAAGCTTTCCTCCTGTTTATTGCCACAAATACAATCATAATATATGAGATTGCAAAATTTATCATATATGATAAATTTTGTTTGTATACAAGATGTTTGTATACAAACATCTTGACAAATAAATGTACTTGCAAAATAATAATTATTTACAAAACCACTAGAAATTCCCCTATCCTCAATACAATCTAATATACAACTTACCAGCACCAAACACGTTAGCTAACAAACGCATTCCCTACCATCATAATACAAATCAATATTACACTAACAGGCATACTACACAACTAATAAATTATACCTCATCTGATGAACATATCAAAAATAAAATATTTTATTACGCCATTAAAAATAAATTAACTATACCTAATATAAAATCAATTTATATCAAGAGAATCATAAACTAGGAAATTAGAAACAATATAAATAGTAAGGCTGAATAGATATCTGACCCTATTATTTATACCACAACTGAATTTAATCAGTGGTCTAATACGATACATTTTTAAAAAAATGTAAGGATATAATACTTACACATATTTACTTAAATAACATATCACTTTACAAACCAACTCTCCAACTATAAATAAATCTATTACCAATACTAAATCATATATCATACCACACGTCGACCTAGCCTACATAAAAAACGTATAACATTGTGTGTTATAAATATAAAAATATAAAATGTAAAACTCAAAAACTTTTACAGCTATAAACTACTTAAAATTCAATTGCTCTAACTCTTCAATGGCAAAACCCATAACCCCCTAACATTAAATAAATCAAAATAGAAAATTCTAATGCAAAAATACAAAATACTATCACTTATCTTTGATTCAAACTTGAATCGGACCATTAATTTAATAGACAAATTCCTTAAATTGTTAAAAAAATTAACTACGAACTAATACAGATTAAATAAATACAGAAATTACTTGATAGACAATCTCTAAAAATACTGATTACTTAAACCATACTGCCCAACCTAGATTACTGCAAACTTAGTTGCAAACTACAATCACTGAAAAACAACTGAAACGTATTAAATAATTATTGTATCATGCCTAACTATTTACAATTTGCAAACAAATCTCACACTTCAGAATTTCTCAACAATATGAAATGGCTGCATTTCAAAGAAAGATAGTACAATTTATTATGTATCACCCACAATTCTATATATAAACAAACACCAGGCTATATTGTAACTCACATTAACAAATACACTAATAACAGAAAACTAAGATCTACAAACAAACGTACACTTAATGCCCCTGAATTCTCACAAACTGCATTAATCTATTCAGCTTCTACTTTATGGAATGGACAATCATACAAACTACAATGAGGACCTTTAAAATGAAACTATATAATTTCCTAGCTACTCAACAATGACTTATACTACTTTATCAACATTACCCAATCAATCTCACTATTATTTCTCTTGTTATATAAATTAAACCTAATCGTACTACTGACCAACAATGAACAACTAGGATTTAAGTACTACGATTTAATTTAACTACTGAATCCCGTACTCTATTATTCCTACGTCACACTAACTTACTTTATTATATTATACTTACTTTTCCTATTACTATTCTTATTTTACTCCTTGCGTATTATTATTATTATTAATATTATACACATGATTAGTCAAAAGCCTAGAAACCTGTGTTTTAATAAATAAATCACACACGCACACAAGCACACCCATAAACATTCAAACATATATATATATATATATATATATATATATATATATATATATATATACACAAATACATACATACACATACATACAATAGTTTTTTACCATATTGTATATATACAGATATGAGCGATACGTAATAATCTGTTATGTAACTCTGTTTACACGTATATTATTATAATAATACATATATATATATATATATATATATATATATATGTGTGTGTATGTATGTGTGTGTGTGTGTGTGTGTGTTTGTGTGTTTGTGTGTGTGTGCGTATATATATATATTTATTTAAATATATATATATATTATTCATTTAAATATTGATCAGTAATATATTTAAAATATAAAAATAATACAAAATTGCATGTCATAATATTTAGTATATAACATATATTAATATCATAGCATAAGTGTGTTCCCGTTACGAATAACTTAAAAAATGCCAACATATTAAAGTCTAAAGAAAATATAATATAATATATTATTATATATGGCATATGACATAATATATATTACACTATATTTATGGTGTATATTTTATAATTTATATATAATATTATGATGTAAGACTTACGTCTCAATTTAGGCATCATACGATATATATAATACCTATACACATATAAATATATTATAATATTTAATTTATTACAAAATCCACCGTTATACATGTATAGTAATATACACATTTCATTAAGGGGCTTAATATATTGAGAAATAAATAGATGAATATTTAATGATTTATATCTTAATATGATTATTTTCACTATTTAATTAAATATATTGATATAATATAAGATTATGTTTTATAATTTTATATTTCCACTCTACAGTACCATAATAATATTATTAATTATATACCTGCCAACTAATAATATATTCACAAACTACCTATTGTTCTAGTTAATAAATCAATGCGAAAACAGAATTTGCTAGCTTAAATCATAATACAATGATAGATACAATTGATATCTAAAAGCATACTATAGTTTCACACATAGATACAATATATTATAATAGGTTACTATAGTTATCAAGTTATCAAGATATCGTAAATGAATTTTTTTAATAACAGATTTTTGTTTGTAATAATAATCTATCAACACATCCCATAAACCCAGATGATATTAATCATTAAAATCATATCAATCATTAAAATCGATAATATAATTAAAATGCATACGTTTATGTCTGGGTTTGAAATTATAAGGATAACTACTTTATGAGTTTAATTACATATCAGTATTCACCATTGTTTACAATCGTTTTAAAAATCGAATTAATATTCATATTATTATAATTAAATATAATATAAAAACTTAGTATTAATTTAATACAATTAAATACTTTTAAATGCCATTGTAAGAGACATGCTCTTATCCAACACAATTTATAATGGTGAATATGAAAAATTGATTACTATATTTGTTATAAATTAACTGCTTTTAAGATATATCTAAAGTTATAACTTATTATTCAAGTTATAACTTTGTAATTTAACTGACAAATAGAAACAGTGAAAAACATTTTATTTAATATAAGGAATTTCACTTTTGTAATGTTACTATCTTCCAAATGTAGTCTGAAATGTACACATATTTACAATTATAATTATTATACATTTACACTATATAGCCAATATACTTCTAGTGGTAATTGTTTTTAAGTGTATTTAGCTTCTTCACTTTTGTCTTTATATTGCTTTAAATTAACTTATTTTATTTAATATATACTTTAGTTATGCTTAAATATATATCATATCACATTTCTCTATAAGAATTTTGTATATGTATGAAACATATATGTTTAATATATTACTTAATTTAAATATGTGATTTAAATTAGTTTAATGAGTAATATAATTATTATTCCAATTCCATATATTGTATTAAATTTTGCTACAATTAAAAATATGATAATTTAAAATTTAACTTTTAAATTTATACTTAAATTGAATTACTAACTTTCATCACACATTATATTGTTATTAATAAAATAAATATATATTTCTAATATAAATCATATGATATATTTTTGAGGAGATAATTACAATAAGTTAAATGATTTAATAATAATTTGTTGTATATTTTTGAAATTTTTTTTTCTTAAAATATTGTTACGTTTATAAGCAATGTTATATTAGTTATATGTGTTCCCTATGAAATGGGTAATGATAAAAAAATATTAAAAATTGTAATTTAATTTGGATTTCTAAGTGTTTTTCATGAAAAAAATTCACATTTCAAATAATCCAAATATTTTATTTAGAAATAATTTTTTTAAATATATACTTACTATGCGATAAAATAAACTATATGTAATGCTATTTACATCGTTGAGATAAAAAAAGCAACATTTATTAAATTATATGCAGATATGTAATACCACAATGTAAATTTTTACGAAATATGATTTATTTTTTAATAGATATAACTATGTAATATTAGCTATCATTGAACATAGTTAATAGTAAATATATGTTAATGTGAACATCTTATAGTATTGATAATTTATTAATATTAAAAATTATTCCTGTAAATTCTATAATTTAAAAAATTATAAATATTAATAATTAATATTAATATTAAACCAAGAAATAATACTAAATCAGTAGTTAATGAGTACTTATTATTTAAGATGTATTTATAAATATATATTACACTTTTTTCAATAATAATTAACATTTAATATATTACAGGGTATTATAGGTAAAAATTATTTAATGTTGCAAAATTAAAAATTGTATTTGTAGCTTTGAAATAACTTAATCTATAAGGATAATTTAATTGATAATATTAAATGGTAATATATTGGAAGCTGCCTATTACTCATCATTATTGGAGTAAATAAAGTATAAAATGGAGAATTATTGCGAAATTTCATTGTGAAAAATAATTTTTTTAAAATATATAGTATATAGTATATGGTATAAATAAAGAATCATAAAATGGCGGAAATAATAAGTTAAACAAGTATTTATTTATTTTTAATGGGAAATTTGTCTTCAAAATATTTATAATTTTTAATAAGTCGATAAATTTAGACTTCTGGCACTACCCTAATATTGCAAATATTTTTTTTTTAATTATATGATTAATTTTTATATGCATTATAGTTTATATGATGAGTGAGCCAGTTAATTCTGAAAAAGTGATCCACCCTACCGTACACTAAGGGTGATCGTTTTCCTGGGATTCTATCCGGACATACATATTTTTTTAAATATAAGTATTAAGATCCCAATTTTAAAGGAATTTTATTTTTGAATAGAGTATAAGCGATATGTAATGAGTATAATAATATGATATGTAAATAACATTAATATATATTATGAAATTATTCATTTATATAATTAAATTAATTAAATGTTTTATTTTAATAATATTGATGTGTATCAACATTAATTCTATGCACATTTGTTTATCATCATTACTTAATAAGGTTTACTTTTAATTGGCATATTAATAAATTACATGATTATATTTTATTTTTATATTAAAAGCTATATATAATGTTCAAGAGATAAGATAATACATTTACATTGGTTTCTTTTGCTAACATTAATTATTAACAATTTATAATTATTTAGTAATAATTAATATTTCTTAGTGAATTGGAATCTTCCTGGATTGATCCGTGTTCAAACAGTTCTCCTGGAATACAAACTGATGAATATGAAATATTATTAACTACAAGGTTATATTTAAATCAAAGTAAAACTTCCCAAAAAAGAAAGATATCTACACTCCCAATCTTTATATGTGTATAAGATATCTTTTCTTAATAGTATATTTGATAAATCTGCCGTAAAATTAATTATATTATAATATTTAATAATTAAAGGGATATGCGTTCTCATATATGATATATATTGCTATAGATATTCGCATCCTGATGAAAATACGATGAAAATTGCTGAACGTTATTCAATTCTTGATATTCCCCTCGCTATAATTATATCCTCATTATTACTTGATCTGGGTATAATTACAAGTAGTAATAGTGATAGAATTATCGATAGAAATGCTGTATGACGACAACACAAAAGATGTCTCTCAGAAAATATTCCTGAAAAATGTAAATATATTTTGATGGAAAAATATATTCCACTTTGCAATCTAATGGAAAAAAGCTGGACGTAGAACACATAACCATCATAAATGAACCAGGCAGTGAATATATGTGTCATGCTTTATCTTTGGGCCGTAAAGCAGAAGATATATACAATGCTATAGTTAATAACATCAGTGAAAATTTAAACTGTTTAAAGGTGATTGGTGCTGACGGTACGAACATCAAACACAGGACATAAAACAGGGATAAATTCACGCTTGGAAAGAAAAATTGAAAAAATGTCATTGGAATGTTAGTACATATTTTATACTAGTTTTTTAAATATTATAATACATTTTAATATATTGAATTTTCTAAACTTGATTTGGGTTTTACATCTGAATGAGCTACCGATGTAAAAAAATTTCGCGGTAATTGATGGGATAACCAAATGCCTTGATATTCATAGTGGACCAATCAGAAAGATGCTGAAGAATTCTATTACTTTGCCACTGGTGTATTTTCCGATTATACCAATAAGTGATGAATTCCGTTTAAATCTAATTAACAACAATGTTCTAAGCAGCGATCAGGCATATTTGCGGGATATTATACTAGCTATTTCCACTGGTATTTTAACCGGCAGTTCGACAAATAGCTCACCTGGTAAGATTGGTTATGCTAGGCTTACTGGAAATTGTATTTTACGAGTTTATGTTTCTCAAAATCAACATAATGATGATATGAAATTATACTATAAATGTTTATGCCTGGTTTTGGTTCACAGTGAAAGCAAAACCAGAATGTTATAATTCACCTCGGCACATATTTCAAATGATCTAAAAAGTGAATACAATTAAAGATATTAGAATAACTACCGAATTCTTTAAAACTATTCAATTTAATAGCTATTCATTACATAGTGAAAATATGCTTTACGCAATCCTGACTGGTCTACATGCTAAAAGCCGTAGCTATTATATTAACCTTTAGAGATACCCCAGAGGTGGGTGTTTGAATATTTTAGAAACCAATTCTAAATTTTAAAGCGACTGAATATTATAATTTAATTACTGGCTAGAACCTATATTAACAAAAAATATTAAAACATCATTTTTAACTAATATCACTGTGTAAAATGTACCAATATTTACTTTTGACAAATATCCTTCTCATACTCAATCAGTTTAAAAACATGTACGATTATTTTCGAATATATCGTCGGTAATTTCATCTCCAGAAGAAAGAGATGGGTACATGTGACACTTTTAGTAAGGAAATTAATGGGTAGATTTTCATCAAAACAAAACTTTTTTGGGTAATACATATTTTTTTAATCATTTTTTTTCTCTTGTCTTAAAAAATGCATGAATTTATTTTAATTGTTATTTTTTTCATTCAATCAAATAATTAAGTTAATTATTATTACAATTAAATTTATAATTATTTTGATATATATAATCATATTTTATAAACATTCCTTTGTAATTTGTCATAAAATTTTATAAAAAATATATTAATCATTACTATGTATACTAATATAGACTTAATGTTAATAATAATAATAAAAAGAATTTTAAATTGTTAAAATTATATATTTAAAAAATAATATTGCATTTTTAATAGATCATGTAAATTCTAATTTTTAATTATTTGTTTTCAACTTTTCTAATATATTAAATATAATATAAGTACGATAAAAGAACATTATTTCTAGGAATTTTATTATGTTTAATATAGTCGATATTTGTAAATAAATTGCTAGTAAAAACAATATATTCTTATTATACTTTTTTAATAATAAATAATTATTAAATTATATTTAAAATATACATATATATCAATTGATAAAAAATAAATATTTAAATTTTCTAGAACTGTCAGGAATTTCCTGAAAATTTATATATAGTAGGTTAAAAATGGATTTATATTACATTTTGAAATCTCTATGTTAATTTCCATATACGTCTTATGATATATTTAAAATGACCATCGCTAAATCAAAAATTGTCCAAATTAAAAAATAATTTAACACCATGTTTATAAAGGTGCAAATAAATTGCACAAAAAAAGTCATATAAGATCATTGTACACTAAATATCACCACCCTACGTACAGTGTACGCCGTACACTGTACGTAGGGTGGTGAAATTTTGCCGATCATGCTGATAGATATGGAATATATAGATATTTATTATTTATAACATATATTGACAAGACTTTTATTTTTATAATCAATATTTACATTGCGTTAAACGTTTTAATAAGAAATTAAATATTAATGAATCATGCCAAATCTTGAAAAATGGTCGTATAATGCGACCAATGAAATAAGCGTATTTTATTACCTGTCCTATTTTTATATACAATGACATTTATATGAATTCAATATTATTTAATTAATTTATTATTAATCAATATGGATCTCAGGAATACTGATGATAGTAATTTATGTGTTCCTAATGAAGTGAATAAAACTCAACTACCCACATACACAACCATTTATTTGCATTTTCTATATTTACTTACTATTTTAAAATGTATTAAAAATTAATACTATTATCGAGAACTGACAATTAGCATATCTACCTTATATTCCTTTTGATAATGTTTCTGTTAAGGTCGGCAGATTGGTGAAAAGTGTTAAAAATAATAAAAAAGAGCAACAAAAAAAGTTACTACAAGGATTATGTTATTATTATAATAATAATTTTATAATTATTTTTTTTATCCATCTTTGTCGAATTTAAAAAAATATAATCACCTATAATTTTCCATTTCCAGTTCTTTTCGGTAACATATAGGATATTACGAATATAATGTGATATAAAAAATCGAAAAAAATTTACATTTTAAGGGGAATTATAGTGAGAACAAAAACATGCAGTTTTATGCAAATTTTGTAATAAATGCGGGGTATTTCATGAAAATTAATTACTTACAATCAAAATTTTAAAACAGTAGTTCAGTCAATTGTTATTTAACAAATTAAATAAGAATAATTATAAATTTGATCATTAAAAAAAATTCTAAAATTTTTACATACAATCGCAGGGTTTCATTCTTTCATCCATCTCCAATTTATTTATAATAAATAAATAAATTGTATTAATTTGGGATTTTCTAAAAATATATATCTATTTTTTAGAGATTAATTTCAGATTTATGAAAAATGAAAATAATTCTACTAAATCACCTTGAGATTATATAGACCGAGTTCTTTCATTATATCTTTCTCCCAATATGGGCGGCCAAACAAAGATTTAATTCTATTATAAAATAAATTGCATAATAAAATATTGATATACTAATATTATTAACTACTATTAAACATGGGTTCCATTATATGGCTAATAATAACATTTAATTTCTATCCGATATCAAATTGTATATTTTAAAAACATTGATATTTAATCAAATTCTTACACACTTACGAGTTACACACTGAGTTACTTACGATGAACTAAGATGTTTAGATTCTAAGTTATTCTAAGTTATTGAGTACTGAGCTGTTATCATTACCTGGTAACAATGTGGATCTGGTGCGGTGGACCGTTTATCTCGGTCGATTTCGGGGAATTCAAGAACGGTTCAGCCCAGGCCTCGTTCAGATCTTCGGCCTTATATCGTTCTTCCTTAGACACAAATGTACGCACCGAAGAAACCACGACAACTCGATGGTTCGACTATAGATATGATGGATAACGTGAACATATCGTAAATAATGAAATGGTAATTATCATAATACTACATAATTATACAAATTTTATGCATTGTATATATATAATTAAGAATTTATTATAAATAAGTTAATACCTATATATATATTATAATATAACCAAATATAGTGTATAATTTATCATTTTAGTAATTAATGATATAACACGTAAAATAGATAGTTATTAGTAATATATATCATTTATCTTCATTAATTCTCAATGGTGGTATTACATAACATGTTACTTGCGGTTCTCGTTATTAGTAATTAGGTTATATAAGGAGTCATATAACCTCCGCAAACGCTTTGAGCTCACATCAATTATTGTAATATAATTATATATTTAAAAAGTGTTATAATATATACATTTTTAGTTAAATATGATTAACCGAAGATATAAATTATAATATATAATACAAACAGTGTTACTAATTATAAGTAATAACATTAATCGATATAAAATCTATACAAAAGATAGTGAAATTAAGAAATGCATATCCATGAATATCGTAGGATTAAATTCCAGATTACCCTGAATTGTATATTACTTAGTTTTGATTACTAAATTCATATTTCATAATAATTAATTTCAAATATAATTTCAAAAATAATTAACTGTGCCTAATATAAAATCAATTTATATCAAGAGAACCAGAAAATATGAAATTAGAAACAATATAAATAGTAAGACTGACTGGTTATCTGACCCTATTGTTTATACCATAACTGAATGTAACAGATACGATACATTTAAAAAAATGTAAGGATATGAAACTTACAAATATTCAATTTAAATCACATATCAATTTACAAAACAACTCTCCAACTATAAATAAATCTATTAACCAACTTGATAAGACTGATAAAATACATACTATATATAGATCTATTCCAACTTCTAATATTCCACATAATTCTAGTAACAAACAACACGCATACAGTATTATTAAGACTTATAATCAAACAATAAATAACAATCAACAATACATGTATCACTACTCAATACCCAATCGTTAAATAATATCATGTCCAATATTCTAGAACCTCTCGGGCTGATGGTATAATAGCTGCTATAATACACCATTTTATTATCCTCCTAAACAGACAGATTTGACAACCAACTCTATTTAATACACATCCTTACAATTTAAACTCCCACAACTATCAATATCATTAGTACTAATAATATTATATAAACCTCCGAGATCACCCTCTTTTTATGAAACTATATTATATAAATTAAATAAATACTACACTCAAACAAATCTAATAATTATTGTAGATTTCAACACTAACCCTAACTCACCCTCATTTAGCAATATTATAGATTAATTAAATATTACACAACTCATAACTGAACCAACCCATTTAAAGCAACATATTGGACCTCCTCATTTTAACTAAACTAACTACTATAATAACTGAACTAACTACTCTAATAACTGAAACTATAGTAGGACCACTGATTACAACCATAACATTCTTAATATCATATTAAATATGCCAGTATAATTTTCGACTAAAAAAACAGATAATATACAGACCAACTAAAACAATAAATATCTCCGAATATAAAAACGATCTACATAAAAAATGATAATATTAAATTACGACAAATTAGATGACATTACTGAAACTCTATTCAACTACTTATAAATAATAATCGACATACATGCTCCAACTAAAACTCTTAATATATCCACAAGAAGATTAGAACCCTGGTGGAATTACATCCTTACTAATAAACACAGACTATTTAGGAAAATAGAAACAACATTGAGAATAAATAAAATTAAAATAAACAGAAATAAATGTATACAAAACAAAAACATTTACAGAAAACTCTTAATCGAAATAACAAAATCTATTATCACAATGTATTAAAAAATGTAACAGTGACATTGAACACCTTTATAAAACTTTCTATTACCTCTCATCAAAAACGCAAACAATAAAAACATTTTCTAGCAAACCATCTCAAAAATAATGAATTTTCACAATTTTTCATAATTAAAATTGAAAATATCTATAAATCTATTGAAAATGAATGTATTAATAATAACCGACAAACATACCTTAATAACTTATCTTACAGTAATACTAAATCATATATCATACCGCACATCGACCTAGCCTACATAAAAAACTTATAACATTGTGTGTTATAAATACAAAATATAAAATGTAATATCAATATAGACAAAATAACAATGAACTAATTATAGATAATGTAAACTACTTCACTTAAATATACTGTTACTTATTATAATTCAATATACTTAATAATTGCATTGACCAAAGATAGGACATTTTCTATTAAAAGTAGTAATACCATTAACCTGACTTCGGAGTACTATAAGGTATCTATTTAGGTCTTTTACATTTTTGTATTTAAAATTATGATATCAAATACTTAATATATAAATATAACATATATTATCATATCTACGCGGATGACACACAACGAAGATCAAACATAAATCCCTTTAAAACGAAACTATATTCTAATATTCTAATATACAATTTAATAAATATCAAAATCATATTAAAAATCAACAAATATTATCGATTGTTATATGAAATATATAATAATATTAAGAATACATTATGTATACAGTTTATGTATAGATAGCAAATGTAATAAGATATTATTGTGTTATTGTGTTACCTTATGTATTAAATAGACCTAGATGTTGTCGATTGTTAATATGATATATATGATAATATTAAGAGTAAAACTTATTACTTATTATTTATACTGTAGTAAATATAAACTATAAAATATTAATTAATACAATTAGTTGTTACACTTAAATTGTTATTTTCAGATCCATTGTTATTGTTAATAAAAAATATTAATAATATTAAATAAAAAATCAAATTTATATTTATAGTTAAATGATGCAAATGGTAACAATGAAGAATTGAAATCTACAATTATTTCCAAAGATGATTTGGTATAATTAAAATAATGATTTAAAATGAATTTAAACAAAATTATAGAAATTTTATTATCATTTTCTAAATATTCTTTATTGATAACATATACAATTTCCACGTAGTTAAATACATATGAAATATATTTCGAAACACAAATGGAAGCAGACGCTATAACAGAAGAAACGGTTTAAATACATATACATAAATATTAATTTTACATAAATAGTTAATTTACATTAATTAATATTTCCTATACAATGTTATTGTAATATAAAGAGTAGTATAATAATTTGTTCATTAAATATTTGTTTATAGTTCAGATCAATTTTTTATTAATATTAATATTAATATCAACCCCATAGTAATACTAATTATTATTAACTCATTCGTATACACTATTTTAAGGCGAGTTCTATGATTTAATTCATTAATTAACTTCACCGAATTATTTAATACTCTGATATTTTATCTACAAGTAAGATTCATGCGTAAGCTACCACTCAGTATTTACAAATTTGATAGATTTTATAACACTAATCCAACATTTTATTAACAAGATTGGGTTCTAGTATACTCACATAAAAACATTCTAGGTCATTTCTCCAACTTCCACATCATATTCAATTACTAAAACTACACTATCTGAATATTTCAATAGTCTATATATTAACTAATTTAATATCGCTTCAATCTTTACGATTAGTCTCTCGACCTAGGACAGGTTTAATCCTAGACTTTAATTTACCAAACGTTAATATCGCAGTGCTGAATATATATATATATATATATATATATATATATATATATATATATAATGTATATACTCTTGCAAAAATTCGCTCTCCCATCCAAAAACTTTCCGGGGTAAAATAAATCAAAATGAATCACTCCCATTCAAAATTTAATTTAATATTCACTATTACTAAATATTTAACATTAAAATTACAAAAACAAGTTACATTGACTTGTAATAGTTTTTAATAATCATACAATCTCAATGTTTGTGTTATTGTTGTATGAATTCATTATTATCTTTATATGATTTTTTACTTTAATATATACATATTATTCTACATTGAATCTATATTATTTTCATCTCAATCAATATTGTATATAAAATTTAAATATAGTTAATTATATGATTTATAAGAAAATAATATATATAGATAGAAGCAAAAGATAAAATAATAGAGGAACTGCGTTTATGCAATGATGCTAAAGATAAGGAGGTTTGACATTAACGTATGCTAAATTTAATGATATATTTATTATTTATATTATGATATTATTATTTATATACATATATGTATAAATTACGTGGAATGTTCTTAAAACTGAAGTCAAGATCGACCAATATGTAACAGGACAAGTTTAAATAGATTTAATTATGTATTATCTTCTAAGTTTGTGCATTTTTATATTCAACAGAGATAAATATTAAGGGTTTTTAATAATTATACAATGATATTTCTGAAAAGTTGATACTATCGAGATAGATATTTGTATATCAACTGATTTTATTCATAAATCAATTCATATATTATAATGTTTTATATTATTTAATTAATTTATTTATTAGTAATTATATTAGTATAGCAATACTTAATATAAATATAGCAAAACGATATAAACTAATATAGAAATAATAAATGATTTTATAAAAATAAAGTCAATTATAACTTTCTAAATATGTTTCGTTAATACAATATTAATATGTTATTAGTTAAAAGAAAATAGAGTTCTATTTGAAAAAATTACATTAAAAGAAAAAGAGGTTTAATTATATTATAAAAATCTACATTTTGTACAATACACTATTATTGACAATTATTATTGTTAAATCTGACTTATATTTACCATTATTACTAATTTTAAATACAGTTAACCCGTGCGCAGTTTATGAATCAGCATAATCAAAAAATAATAAATAAACTGCAACAAAGGTAATTTAAACTATATATGCCTGTACATATATATATATATATATATATATATATATGTATATATATATATGTATTTGTGGGTGTTTGTATGTGTGTTTGTTTGTGTGTATGTGTGTGTGTCTGTGTTTATATTTGTATAATTTTAATTCGTTGGAAATGATTTATTAAAAATGATATGTTCACTAAAATGTTAAAAATATTATTAATTATGTACTGGAATTTTAATATCTATTAGAAATTGTATTTATTATTATTGTAAAATATTCCAACATCGATAATTTAATATCAAGATAATTATTTGTTATTCGATAAATTCAATTATAATTACGATTGTATAAATATACTTTATATGATTATTTCTTTAAATTACACATACTATATTCATATTATTCAGTAATATATATAACAAATAAATTTATAGGTTAACTATAGCAAATAAGAAAACTAAGAAAATGTACCCATGTTCCTATAATATACAATACGTCATGATATATTGTTTATATTTATATATATATTTATCTTTTGTATACATTACCACTTGTTGATCGTGTGCGATCCGGTTCAGAAAACGGGAGAAGTCAATACAAATATTAAGGAACTGGTCACTCCTTGGGATTTGGTCAATCCCATATGGGTCTTATAAACCCGAGACCTCCTGTCTGATACCGGTAGCATCCTCTTTAACCCGTTTTAATATATGCAAACTATAATTATATATATATATATATATAATATACAATGCACATTATGTATATATACATAATAGTATACTAAATAACAACATTACTCATGTTGTCTATTGTACATTATTGTAAAGCCTTTACACTAATATCATGCCCTTCATACAATAAATTTGCAATAACATATTTACAAAAAAGAATACACTTTATTTCATAATAAATATTTAAACAAATTTATTTTATTTATCTATTTTCTGAAATTTTAATTTAAACCTTATCGGAAATTATTAATATTAAATATTAATATTAATATTAAATTATTAATATTATTATACAGTTAGAATGCAATTGAATATTTTTTATTATGTAATTACACAATTATTATAATTTATTATCATGTAATTTCACTATTATTTATAATTATTAATCATTTAGATATATAGATAGATTGATTGATAGTTAGATATATATTTAATTCCATTAATAATAGTAATACAAAGAGAATAAATATTAAAAAAGACTTAAAAAGGAATACTTATATCATTATAATTTGTAACAAAACAAGAATATATGATTTTTGAATTCTAGTTTCATCTAGATAACCCAAGAAATAAAGAAATTTAACACTCAACCAATATTTATTTAGATTTGACCATTATTTATTAACGTTATTTAACAGAAAAATATTATATATATATATATATATATATATATATATATATATATATATATATATATATAATTAGGACTCATTTAGCATTATTTGTAAATTTTACATTAAATGAAATATATAATATTCAATAAATTGGAAATCCAATGATAATTAGGAATTTCGCTCAAATAGCAATACAAATGATAGTTATTTAAATTTTAGAAAATATGTTAGATCTTATAGAGTATATTATGATTTAATAATAAAGTAATATTGTTCTTTTTTTATTATATATTCTGTAT
Organism: Osedax frankpressi; assembly: GCA_964035775.1. Taxonomy (NCBI): domain Eukaryota; kingdom Metazoa; phylum Annelida; class Polychaeta; order Sabellida; family Siboglinidae; genus Osedax; species Osedax frankpressi. The sequence continues at coordinate 6,598,614 of OZ038315.1, read as the reverse complement.
TATAAGCATACTTTTCCCCAGAATTCGTCATTTTAATGAATCTAAAGCAACATGAGTTATATCAAGTAAATTTCATCTAAATTCGAGATAAACTTAGGTAAATAGCGAGAAAAATTATAGTTAATCTTATGAAAAATGTATGATAAACAAATTTTAAACTCATATAAATAATGATATGTTAAATTTATGTAAATAGTGAGATAAATAAGAGATAAACATCTGTAAATAGTGATATAAAGAAAGTATAATACGGTAGCGATCTGAACCTCTATTAAATCGTCCATCAATGCTATGACCATATATGGTAGCTTTAGCTCCGGTGTAGATGAAGATAATCTGTGTATTTATTATAAAATAAAATAATTGTTTCCCGATGGTTATACAAGAAAGGCATATAGTCGTTGTATTAACCATATAGTTTTAGCTTTACATATATTCAGATATCATATGTTGATTAAAATATAGTTATAATTATATTACATATATATATATATATATATATATATATATATATATATATATATCTTCACTTATTTCTCAGTATTAAATATATATTTTGAATTTCATTCATAATATATAGGTATATTTGTGTATAATATGTTAATAATGTGTTAGTTTTCTCGGAATACTATATTCAATTAATTTCTATATTTTTAAAATTGTATGTGATTTTTTCGATTGGTTTATTTTTTTTTAAATATTGTTAAAAAGAAGTATGATTGAATATATTAAAGTCACACCCTAAATAAATTTTAAAAGGTTTTTAAATGTTTTTAATATGAAGAATGAAAAGTATACAATATATGCCGACGAGTACTTATAGATACAAGAAATATTAAATTTAAACTTGTATATAATTTTAAATATATTTAATAATAATTATACATTATAATATCATTGTTATATACATAAGGTTTTATATAGAGGTATATAGGTATAATATATAAATCATGATAAATATTATGAATTGAATAGAATACCAATCTAATGAGTTATCATTACCATACCCTACCTCTCTCTCCGATGTGTATAGTGACACATGTCACTATACACATACCAAAGGTTATACCTAAATTACCCCAATATTAACCATTGTTTGTACACAATTGAGTATATCATACAATGCAACCTTCAAATGTATAGTCTAGTACTATAATGATATATTAAATATAATTATTATAATTGTATTTTTAAAAAACAATATATTAATTATAATAACTATAGTGAATTCGATATAATCTATATAAAGATACATGGATGTGATTTATATGTTACAATTTTATAAAACTATTTCGACTAATTTCCTGGACTATATATTATATAACTCCGTAAATAATCATTATCATCATACATTTTCAAAAATTGAATATACATATATATAATTAAAATGATAATATCTATGTACCCATATTATAGATAGTTGAACCACTCAACTATCTATGACCATACATCAATGTAAGAAAATATTTGTGTATTTATATTTTTTTATAATTTTCTTATTGTCTTTGTCGAGATGTATTTCTGGCTCATAGCAATGCCGATAAATTATATTAAGGGTTTTTTCAGATTAATTTATTTTTATCGTGAATTATATATGAAACTTTAAATGATAAGTTACTCAACACTTTGGATTTCATGATTTCTAATCGAATTGAAATCTATCGTTTGACGGTTAAAAAAAATAAAAGTGCATACGAAGTTCGCACTAAGATCGATGTGATATTTCGCTATTATTCTTTGTTTTCTTAATGTTACACACTACTAAATTATGATTACTATATGTCTGATCCTGAATGACAGTTCTATTATGAATACATCTTTATTTTATTTTACAAGTTTTTAATCATTGATACATCAGTATATAATTAAGTTATTTTGGCCCATTCCGATAGCTTAGATCCATGTAGTTCGTTTTCATTAATTGGAAGAGGATATTTGCATATTTGCAATAACAAGTTTATGTTTCATGTAAGTCATTTGTACTATTTCAGTATCAAAGCTTCCAATATATAGGAGTTATTGTTGTTATAAGTCATTTTCAGTTTTGCCTTTTTTGACAATAATAAAGTATATTTTGGGAATTTGCAATGGACATTTCATAAAATTACTTGATTTCACCATCTTTATCTTTCCATACCATCTTGATATTCGAAGGTACCACTTACGTATTTTCGGGTGTACCTTTGTATGTGTATGTTTTTATTGTGGTGTAAGAGCATCCAGTATTATATTTGTCAAGCCATCATGGAAATATACCGATAGGAAACGCATCGTTGATATTAGGTGACGTGACTTATTTTAATAGTATTATTAGATTTTATTAATTATTATCTCAAGTTCCTGATAAAGAGGTTATAGTTTGCAAAACAATGAACCGTCATAAATTAGTTAATGCGTTTAAGGTATTTAAGGTATTAAGTACAAACAGATCACTCATTGGTCCAGAAGTATATCTGCTAGATGTAATACATATGTCCACTAAATATACATATACATATGTTCACTAAATACAAATAACCCGACATTATTATTGTGAATACAATAATTATTGTTATTATTATATAAATAGTATTGTTATCATATTATATCATTATATAATGATAAGACATTGCGAATGCAATCAATAATTAAACTATTCATTTCTGTGTATAAATTTATATATATTACAAATCTGTGGATGTATATAATGTATTTAATAAAATAATTTACGTGAACCAAATTGGAAATCGATATAATATAACATATTTACGATATCAATAAAATGATATGATATGCTCATTATATTATACTATGAACATTAAATTTATTTAAATTTATTTTTAAAAAAAACATATATATAAAAATCTATATATACCAATCGAAAACTTAAATGCAAATATTCTAATTATAGTATAGAACATGGCCTAGCATCAAATTTAATAAATTTATTTTAAAAAACCCACTCGGAAGCAGCCCATACGCAGACGGAAACCTTGCATCGTATAATATATAGTATACGTAACACGCTAACGATTATATATTTAGTTAATTAGTGTAGTTGGGCAGTCGTAATTTGATTATTAGCAGTGCAATCAGTCAAATCCATAACCAAATCTATTACTAATCCCAAACCTAAATCCAAAAAAACCTAAATGCGAATATAATTATCTTGGAATCAAATTTATTTTAATATCTTAAAAAATCTCACGCAACCAAACCCATACGCAAATCTAAAATTATAATTAATGTATGCGAATATGGTTCGACATCGAATATATATAATTTTTTCAAAAAAACCCTATACAAATTCAAAACTAAATCTAAACTTAACACTAATTCAAAAACAGAAATAAAACCTAACCCAAAAAATCCTAAATGCAAATATTATAATTATAGAAGCATGAATTTATTTTAATTTATTTAAAGAAAAACCTACACGGCACTAAACCTAAATCCAAACGTATACATTATAATTATAGTTTACGAATATAGTCCGACATCAACTTTATTTTAATATATTCTAAAAAAAATCCACATAGAACCAAACCCAACATAGTTAAATATTTAATTTATATTATTTTATTCAAAAAAAACTACATAAAAAAAACAAAAATACAAACTCAAACTCAAATATAAACTCAAATCCTAACCTAAAAACAAACTCAAACCTAAACAGTAACCCAAACATTATAATTATAGTATATGAACTTAACCTGGCGTCAAATTTGTATTAATTTATTCAAGCGCAAGACATTACGAATGCAATCAATAATTAATCTATTCATTTATGTGTATCAATTTATAAATATTACAAATCTAAGGATGTATATAATGTATTTAATAACGCGATAATGTACGCGAACCAAATCGGAAATCGATATAATATAACATATTTATGACATACATAAAATGATATGCTATGTTCGTTATATTATACGATCATATAACGAAATAGCATCTGGTCCATTTCAAACATTAAAATTTACTCAAGTATATAATAGCCTATACATTTCTATATACGCATATAGAGATCCCGAAAGCGAAATGATTTATTGAAATGCGTGACTCATCGATTAACTTGATTTATTCTACATTAAAATTACACTAAATAATAAATAAAAATAGATTTAAATTAATTTAGTTAAAATTTAAATTTATTGTAACCCCTCCATTAATTATAACCGTTCCCCTCTCCCTCCCCATACCCTCCCCGTGCCCCTCTTAGTTCTTTTATTGTTCTTCCTATTGGAATATTGAAAATATAATATTGAATTATAATATACAAAAATTAAATTATTTTTTTACTATACGAACTCAGTTTTTAGATATTTGATATATGTATATAAATTAAGGGTTTAGTTGTTATACGAAATATATATATATTATTAAAACTAACTTCCAAATGTTAGTCTTTAATTTAATGCATAGTAATTAAAAGATATATTAATATTTATATTCTTAAATAAAATAGTATAAATAAAATAAGATACTACTAAAACTAAGATGATTATTAACTAAAATTATTCGTACTCTATAGTAATTAAAAGATTAATATTTAAATTTAACATATATTTTAACTAAAACTAAGATGATGTATAATTGAAACATCTAATTTATCGTCAGAGGTCGATTGTTTCATTCTGCGTAGTAATTAAAAACTGTAATAATATTTATATTCTATAATTAAATAGTATAAATAAAATGTCGAGTTAGTTAATAATTTAATATATTTAATCAAACAAACTGAGAGAAGTCTGAAATTTTTATAATAAATTAATACGAAATTAATTAGTTAAAAATTCTTCGTACTCTATAGTAATTAAAAGATGTATTAATATTTAAATTAATATAATATTTAAACTAAGACTAAGATGATATACGAAATTATGTATAATTGAAATAACTAATTCGACGTCGGAAAATGATTGCACGTTTCTGTATGTTAATTAAAAGTGTTATCATTATTTATATTCTATAATAAAATAGTATAAATAAAATACATATATAAATGTGAATATGTAATATGTTAGTTAATAATTAAATATATATAAATACCAAACCGAGAGAAGTCAGAAATTTTTATAAGTGAATACGAAATTAATAAGTTAAAAATTCTTCGTACTCTTTCATTTAATTTTATAATATACATTATATATCTACGATATTATTTAAAATATCATATGTTCAAACAACATAATAGTTGATCGAATATTCCTACATTATACGTGAATTATATTTCTATATATTCTCATATATTAAATGAACTATAGTCTATAATAAATGATTATTTCTTGTTTAGTAGAGTACACAAAAATTATAAGTAAAATCTACCGCGAAAATCTTCACTTACCGACGGTCAATGACCATTCAGTTAACGGCGGTCAAGTGACATATGTCATTTGGCACATTACTTGTATTGTGACATGACTGGATATTTTACAAATATTTAGGGGGTTATATAAAAAATATTATAATAATAATAAAATAATCCTTGTAGTAACTTTTTTATAGCTCTTTTTAATTATTTTTAACACTTTTCACCAATCTGCCGACCTTAACACAAACATTATCAAAAGGAATATAAGGTAGATATGCAAATTGTCAGTTTTCGATAATAGTATTAATTTTTTATACATTTTAAAATAGTAAGTAAATATAGAAACTGCAAATAAATGGTGGTGAATGTGGGTAGTTGAGTTTTATTCATTTCATTAAGAACAAATAAATTACTATCATCAGTATTCCTGAGATCCATATTGATTAATAATAAATGTATTAAATAATATTGAATTCAAATAAATGTCATTGTTTATAAAAATAGGACAGGTAATAAAATACGCTTATTTCATTGGTCGCATTATACGACCATTTTTCAAGATTCGGCATGATTCATTAATATTTAATTTCTTATTAAAACGTTTAACGCAATGTAAATATTGATTATAAAAATAAAAGTTTTGTCAATATATGTTATAAATAATAAATATCTATATGTTCCATATCTATCAGAATGATCGGCTAAATATCACCACCACTACGTACAGTGTACGGTGTACACTGTACGTAGGCCTGGTGATATTTAGCATATGTGATGTCTGCATTATCACCCTTTCTCTAGATAGACGTATATGGTTATTGGGTTTGAATACACATTGAACATGTAGATATTTGGTCCTTTAAGAATGAAACCTCAGATACTGGAACTCTCTTCTCCCGTGGACAGGTGCAAAAAGGACCTTTGCACTTACATGAGCAAATATCAAATAATTTGTCATATTTAGCGATATGTTTTTCACAGTATTCTTCGTATTTTGGAGAGTTTATGGATTTTCTTAATAAAATTACTTCATCTAAATAACGAGTAAGTTTTTTTAAAGCTGAATTCTCCACATATGTTGGAAGTGAAGATTGTTTCCAAATTTCTATCAGCCGATCAAAAGTTTCTTTTTTTGCTATTGCATAATTCGCAACAAAAACGAATAAAAAATGTCGATAAACATCAACAAACGTAGGTAATCGCTTAAAATACATAGACTGCGGTGTCAAATATTCAGTTATACGTCTATTAGGGAGTCTAGGCATGGTATTTGTAGTAAATAAAAAATATAATTCAAAATAAAAAATTTTAATATAAACAATAATAAACGCTATGCGCATTATAGAAAAGCTACAACATATCTTCACACAGCTTCTATAATTTATGTGTACTCTACTAATCAAAAATAATCATTTATCATAGACTATAGTTCATTTAATATATGAGAATATATAGAAATATAATTCACGTATAATGTAGGAATATTCGATCAACTATTATGTTGTTTGAACATATGATATTTTAAATAATATCGTAGATATATAATGTATATTATAAAATTAAATGAAAGAGTACGAAGAATTTTTAACTTATTAATTTCGTATTCATTTATAAAAATGCCTGACTTCTCTCAGTTTGTTTGTTTAAATATATTAAATTATTAACTAACTCGACATTTTATTATACTATTTTATTATAGAATATAAATATTAATACATTTTTTAATTACTACGCAGAATGAAACAATCGACCTCTAACGCTAAGTCAGATATTTCAATTATACATCATCTTAGTTTTAGTTAAAATATATGTTAAATTTAAATATTAATCTTTTAATTACTATAGAGTACGAATAATTTTTAACTTATTAATTTCGTATTCATTTATAAAAATTTCTGACTTCTCTCAGTTTGTTATTTAAATATATTTAATTATTAACTAACTCGAAATTTTATTATACTATTTTATTATAGAATATAAAGATTAATACATTTTTTACTTAACACAGAAACATCGAATCCGTCCCTAAGGACAAGTTAGTTATTTCAATTATACATAATTTCGTACATTATCTTAGTTTTAATTAAATATTATTTAAAATAATAATTATTAGACTACATATTCATATTTATATATCTTATTTTATTTATACTATTTTATTTAAGAATATAAATATTTATATATCTTTTAATTACTATGCATTAAATTGAAGACTAACATTTGTAAGTTAGTTTTAATAATATATATATATTTCGGATAACAACTAAACCCTTAATTTATATACATATATCAAATAACTAAAAACTGAGTTCGTATACGAACTCAGTTTTTAGTTATTTGATATATGTATATAAGATACTATATATAGTAAAAAAATAATTTAATTTTTGTATATTATAATTCAATATTATATTTTCAATATTCCAATAGGAAGAACAATAAAAGAACTAAGAGGGGCACGGGGAGGGTATGGGACGGGAGAGGGGAACGGTTATAATTAATGGAGGGGTTACAATAAATTTAAATTTTAAATAAATTTATTTAAATCTATTTTTATTTATTATTTAGTGTAATTTTAATGTAGAATAAATCAAGTTAATCGATGATTCACGCATTTCAATAAATCATTTCGCTTTCGGGATCTCTATATGCGTATATAGAAAGGTATAGGCTATTATATACTTGAGTAAATTTTAATATTTGAACTGGACCAGATGCTATTTCGTTATATGATCGTATAATATAACGAGCATAGCATATCATTTTATGTATGTCATAAATATGTTATATTATATCGATTTCCGATTTGGTTCGCGTAAATTATCGCGTTATTAAATACATTATATACATCCTCAGATTTGTAATATATATAAATTGATACACAGAAATGAATAGTTTAATTATTGATTGCATTCGCAATGTCTTGCGCTTGAATAAATTAATACAAATTTGACGCCAGGTTAAGTTCATATACTATAATTATAATGTTTGGGTTACTGTTTAGGTTTGAGTATATTTTTAGGTTAGGATTTGAGTTTATATTTGAGTTTGAGTTTGTATTTTTGTTTTTTTATATGTAGTTTTTTTTTGAATAAAATAATATAAATTAAATATTTAACTATGTTGGGTTTGGTTCTTTGTGGATTTTTTTTAGAATATATTAAAATAAAGTTGATGTCGGACTATATTCGTAAACTATAATTATAATGTATACCTTTGGATTTAGGTTTAGTGCCGTGTAGGTTTTTCTTTAAATAAATTAAAATAAATTTAACGTCATGCTTCTATAATTATAATGTTTGCATTTAGGATTTTTTGGGTTAGGTTTTATTTCTGTTTTTGAATTAGTGTTAAGTTTAGATTTAGTTTTGGATTTGTATAGGGTTTTTTTGAAAAAATTATATATATTCGATGTCGAACCATATTCGCATACATTAATTATAATTTTAGATTTGCGTATGGGTTTGGTTGCGTGAGTTTTTTTAAGGTATTAAAATAAATTTGATGCCAAGATAATTATATTCGCATTTAGGTTTTTTTTGGATTTAGGTTTGGGATTAGTTATAGATTTGGTTATGGGTTTGACTGATTGCGCTGCTATACATTAACACTAATAATCAAATTACGGCTACCTAACTACACTAATTAATACCCAATACACTAATAATCGTTAGCGTGTTACGCATACTATATATTATACGATGCAAGGTTTCCGACTGCGTATGGGCATGCTTCCAAGTGGGTTTTTTAAAATAAATGTATTAAATTTGATGCTAGGCCATGTTCATATACTATAATTAGAATATTTGCATTTAAGTTTTCGATTGGTATATATAGATTTTTATATATATGTTTTTTTTAAAAATAAATTTAAATAAATGTAATGTTCATAGTATAATATAATGAGCATATCATATCATTTTATTGATGTCGTAAATATGTTATATTATATTGATTTCCAATTTGGTTTGCGTAAATTAATTATTAAATGCATTATATACATCCTCAGATTTGTAATATATATAAATTTATACACAGAAATGAATAGTTTAATTATTGATTGCATTCGCAATGTCTTGCGCGTATATAACAATACTATTCATATAATAAGAACAATAATTATTGTATTCACAATAATAATGTAGGGTTATTTGTATTTAGTGGACATATGTATATGTATGTATATGTATATTTAGTGGACATATGTATTACATCTAGCGGATATACTTCTGGACCAATGAGTGATCTGTTTGTACTTAATACCTTAAATACCTTAAACGCATTAACTAATTTACGACGGTTCATTGTTTTGCAAACTACAACCTCTTTATCAGGAACTTGAGATAATAATTAATAAAACCTAATAATACTATTAAAATAAGTCACGTCACTTAATATCAACGATGCGTTTCCTATCTGTATATTTCCATGATGGCTTGACAAATATAATACTGGATGCTCTTACTTACTACAATAAAAACATACACATACAAAGGTAAGCTAAGATACACCCGAAAAATACGTAAGTGGTACCTTCGAATATCAAGATGGTATGGAAAGATAAAGATGGTGAAATAAAGTAATTTTATGAAATGTCCATTGCAAATTCCCAAATATACTTTATTATTGTCAAAAGAGGCAAAACTGAAAATGACTTCCAACAATAACTCCTATATATTGGAAGCGTTGATATTGAAATAGTACACATGACTTACATGAAACATAAACATGTTTTTGCAAATATGCAAATATCCTCATCAAATTAATGAAAACGAACTACATGGATCAAAGCTATCGGAATGGGCCACAATAAATTAATTATATACTGATATATCAATGATTAAAAACTTGTATAATAAAATAAAGATATATTCATAATAGAACTGTCATTCAGGATCAGACATAGTAATCATAATTTAGTAGTATGTAACATTAAGAAAATAAAGAATAATAGCGAAATATCACATCGATCTTAGTGCGATCTTTATAAAATACAGATATAATAACACAATTATATAATAGGATTTGGAGAACTTCGTATGCACTTTTATTTTTTTATAACCCTCAAACGATAGATTTCAATTCGATTAGCAATCATGAAATCCAAAGTGTTGAGTAACTTATCATTTAAAGTTTCATATATAATTCACGATAAAAATAAAATAATCTGAATAAACCCTTAATATAATTTATCGGCATTGCTATGAGCCAGAAATAAATCTAGACAAAGACAATAAGAACATATAAACATTTTCTTACATTGATGTATGGTCATAGATAGTTAAGTGGTTCAACTATCTATAATATGGGTACATAGATATTATCATTTAAATTATATATATGTATATACAATTTTTGAAAATGTATTGATAATAATGATAAGTGATGATAATGATTATATACGGAGTTATATAATACATAGTAACATATAAATCACATCCATGTATCTTTATATAGATTATATCGAATTTACTATAGTTATTATAATTAATATATTGTTATTTAAAAATACAATTATAATAATTATATTTAATTATATTTAATATATCATTATAGTACTAGACTATACATTTAAAGGTTGCGTTGTATGATATACTCCATTGTGTACAAACAATGGTTAATATTGGGGTAATTTAGGTATAACCTTTGGTATGTGTATAGTGACATGTATCACTATACACATCAGAGAGAGAGGTAGGGTATGGTAATGATAACTCATTAGATTGGTATTCTATTCAATTCATAATATTCATCATGATTTATATATCATACCTATATACCTCTATATAAAACCTTATGTATATAACAATGATATTATAATGTATAATTATTATTAAATATATTTAAAATTATATACAAGTTTAAATTTAATATTTCTTGTATCTATAAGTGTCGGCATATATTGAATACTTTTCATTCTTCATATTAAAAACATTTAAAAACCTTTTAAAATTTATTTAGGGTGTGACTTTAATATATTCAATCATACTTCTTTTCTACAATATTTTATAAAAAATAAACCAATCGAAAAAATCACATACAATTTTAAAAATATAGAAATTAATTTAATATAGTATTCCGAGAAAACAAACACATTATTAACATATTATACACAAATATACCTATATATTATGAATGAAATTCAAAATATATATTTAATACTGAGAAATAAGTGAAGATATATATATATATATATATATATATATATATATATATATATATATGTAATATAATTATAACTATATTTTAATCAACATATGCATTATATATGATATCTGAATATATGTAAAGCTAAAACTATATGGCTAATACACACACAACTATCAATATCATTAGTACTAATAATATTATATAAACCTTCGAGATCACCCTCTTTTTGTGAAACTATATTATATATATTAAATAAATACTACACTCAAACAAATCTAATAATTATTGTAGATTTCAACACTAACCCTAACTCTCCCTCATTTAGCAATATTATAAATTAATTAAATATTACACAACACATAACTGAACCAACCCATTTAAAGCAACATATTGGACCTCGTCATTTCAACTAAACTAACTACTATAATAATTGAACTAACTACTCTAATAACTGAAACTACAGTAGGACCACTGATTACAACCATAACATTCTTAATATCATATTAAATATGCCGGTATAATTTTCGACTAAAAAATAGATAATATTCAGACTAACTAAAACAATAAATCTCTCCGAATATAAAAACGACCTACATAAAAAATGATAATATTAAATTACGACAAATTAGATGACATTACTGAAACTCTATTCAACTACTTATAAATAATAATCGACATTCATGCTCCAACTAAAACTCTTAATATATCCACAAGAAGATTAGAACCCTGGTGGAATTACATCCTTACTAATAAACACAGACTATTTAGGAAAATAGAAACAACATTGAGAACAAATAAAATTAAAATAAACAGAAATAAATGTAAACAAAACAAAAACATTTACAGAAAACTCTTAATCGAAATAACAAAATCTATTATCACAATATATTAAAAAATATAAAAGTTACATTGAAAACCTTTATAAAACTTTCTATTACCTCTCGTCAAAAACGCAACCAATAAAAACATTTTCTAGCAAACCATCTCAAAAATAATGAATTTTCACAATTTTTCATAATTAAAATTGAAAATATCTATAAATCAATTGAAAATGGATGTATTAATAATAACCGACAAACATACCTTAATAACTTATCTTACAGTAATATTAAATCATATATCATACCGCACATCGACCTAGCCTACATAAAAAACTAATATAAAAAAAAATATATATATATATATATATATATATATATATATGTAATATAATTATAACTATATTTTAATCAACATATGCATTATATATGATATCTGAATATATGTAAAGCTAAAACTATATGGATAATACAATGACTATATGACCTTCTTGTATATCCCTCGGGAACCAATTATTTTATTTTATAATAAATACACAGGTTATCTTCATCTACACCGGAGCTAAAGCTACCATATATGGTCATAGCATTGATGGACGATTTATTAGAGGTTCAGATCGCTACCGTATTCTATTTTCTTTATCTCACTATTTACAGATGTTTATCTCTTATTTATCTCACTATTTACATAAATTTAACATATCATTATTTATATGAGTTTAAAATTTGTTTATCATACATTTTTCATAAGATTAACTATAATTTTTCTCGCTATTTACCTAAGTTTATCTCGAATTTAGATAAAATTTACTTGATATAACTCATGTTGCTCTAGATTCATAAAATGTCGAATTCTAGGGAAAAGTATGCTTATAATACAGAATATATAATATAAAAAAAGAACAATATTACTTTATTATTAAATCATAATATACTCTATAAGATCTAACATATTTTCTAAAATTTAAATAACTATCATTTGTATTGCTATTTGAGCGAAATTACTAATTATCATTGGATTTCCAATTTATTGATTATTATATACTTCATTTAATGTAAAATTTACAAATAATGCTAAATGAGTCCTAATTATATATATATATATATATATATATATATATAATATTTTTCTGTTAAATAACGTTAATAAATAATGGCCAAATCTAAATAGATATTGGTTGAGTGTTAAATTTATTTATTTCGTGGGTTATCTAGATGAAACTAGAATTCAGAAATCACATATTCTTGTTTCGTTACAAATTTTAATGATATAAGTATTCCTTTTAAGTCTTTTTTAATAGTTATTCTCTTTGTATTACTATTATTAATGGAATTAAATATATATCTAACTATCAATCAATCTATCTATATGTCTAAATGATTAATAATTATAAATAATAGTGAAATTACATGATAATAAATTATAATAATTGTGTAATTACATGATAATAAATATTCAATTGCATTCTAACTGTAATTTAATATTAATAATTTCAGATAAGGTTTAAATTAAAATTTCAGAAAATAGATAAATAAAATAAATTTGTTTAAATATTTATTATGAAATAAAGTGTATTCTTTTTTGTAAATATGTTATTGCAAATGTATTGTATGAAGGGCATGATATTAGTGTAAAGGCTTTACAATAATGTACAATAGACAACATGAGTAATGTTGTTATTTAGTATACTAGTATGTATATATACATAATGTGCATTGTATATTATATATATATATATAATTATAGTTTGCATATATTAAAACGAGTTAAAGGGGATACTACCGGTATCAGACAGGAGGTCTCGGGTTTATTAGACCCATATGGGATTGACCAAATCCCAAGGAGTGACCAGTTCCTTAATATTTGTTTTGACTTCTCCCGTTTTCTGAACCGGGACCCAACACGATTAACAAGTGGTAATGTATACAAAAGATAAATATATATATAAATATAAACAATATATCATGACGTCTTGTATATTATAGGAACATGGGTACATTTTCTTAGTTTTCTTATTTGCTATAGTTAACCTATAAATTTATTTGTTATATATATTAATGAATAATATGAATATAGTATGTGTAATTTAAAGAAATAATCATATAAAGTATATTTATACAATCGTAATTATAATTGAATTTATAGAATAACAAATAATTATCTTGATATTAAATTATCGATGTTGGAATATTTTACAATAATAATAAATACAATTTCTGATAGATATTAAAATTCCAGTACATAATTAATAATATTTTTAACATTTTAGTGAACATATCATTTTTAATAAATCATTTCCACCGAATTAAAATTATACAAATATAAACAAAGACAAACTAACACACATACAGACAAACACATACATACAAACACCCACAAATACATATATATATATATATATATATATATATATATGTATATATATATATGTATATATATATATATATATATATATATATATATATATATACAGGCATATATAGTTTAAATTACCTTTGTTGCAATTTATATATTATTTTTTGATTATTCTGATTCATAAACTGCGCACGGGTTAACTGTATTTAAAATTAGTAATAATGGTAAATATAAGTCAGATTTAACAATAATAATTGTCAATAATAGTGTATTGTACAAAATGTAGATTTTTATAATATAATTAAACCTCTTTTTCTTGTAATGTAATTTTTTCAAATAGAACTCTATTTTCTTTTAACTAATAACATATTAATATTGTATTAACGAAACATATTTAGAAAGTTATAATTGACTTTATTTTTATAAAATCATTTATTATTTCTATATTAGTTTATATCGTTATGCTATATTAATATTAAGTATTGCTATACTAATATAATTACTAATAAATAAATAAATTAAATAATATAAAACAATATAATGTATAAATTCATTTATGAATAAAATCAGTTTATATACAAATATCTATCTCGATAGTATCAACTTTTCAGAAATATCATTGTATAATTATTAAAAACCCTTAATATTTATCTCTGTTGAATATAAAAATGCACAAACTTAGAAGATAATACATAATTAAATCTATTTAAACTTGTCCTGTTACATATTGGTCGATCTTGACTTCAGTTTTAAGAACATTCCACATAATTTATACATATATGTATATAAATAGTAATATCATAATATAAATAATAAATATATCATTAAATTTAGCATACGTTAATGTCAAACCTCCTTATCTTTATCATCATTGCATAAACGCAGTTCCTCTATTATTTTATCTTTTGCTTCTATCTATATATATTATTTTCTTATAAATCATATAATTAACTATATTTAAATTTTAAATACAATATTGATTGAGATGAAAATAATATAGATTCAATGTAGAATAATATTTATACATTAAAGTAAAAAATCATATAAAGTTAATAATGAATTCATACAACAATAACACAAAAATTGATATTGTATGAGTATTAAAAACTATTACAATTCAATGTAACTTGTTTTTGTAATTTTAATGTTAAATATTTAGTAATAGTGAATATTAAATTAAATTTTGAATGGGAGTGATTCATTTTGATTTATTTTACCCCGGAAAGTTTTTGGATGGGAGAGGGAATTTTTGCAAGAGTATATACATTATATATATATATACTTATTAAGCATTTTTATTATTAAGATATAAAAATACTATAGTTATATAACGATATTATACATTTATATATATATTTATATATATATATATATATATATATATATATATATATATTCAGCACTGCGATATTAACATTTGGTAAATGAAAGTCTAGGATTAAACATGTCCTAGGTCGAGAGACTAATCGTAAATATTGAAGCGATAATAAATTAGTTAATATATAGACTATTGAAATATTCAGATAGTGTAGTTTTAGCAATTGAATATGATGTGGAAGTTAGAGAAATGACCTAGAATGTTTTTATGTGAGTATACTAGAACCCTATCTTGTTAATAAAATGTTGGAATAGTATTATAAAATCTATCAAATTTGTAAATACAGAGTGGTATCTTACGCGTGAATCTTACTTGTAGATAAAATATCATAGTATTAAATAATTAGGTGAAGTTAATTAATGAATTAAATCATAGAACTCGCCTTAAAATAGTTTATACGAATGAGTTAATAATAATTAGTATTATTATGGGGTTGATATTAATATTAATATATTAATATATTAATATTAATATATTAATATAATATATTAATATATTAATATTAATATTAATAAAAAATTGATCTGAACTATAAACAAATATTTCATGAACAAATTATTATACTACTCTTTATATTACAATAAAATTGTATAGGAAATATTAATTAATGTAAATTAACTATTTATGTAAAATTAACTATTTATGTATATGTATTTAAACCGTTTCTTCTGTTATAGCGTCTGATTCCATTTGTGTTTCGAAATATATTTCATATGTATTTAACTACGTGGAAATTGTATATGTTATCAATAAAGAATATTTAGAAAATGATAATAAAATTTCTATAATTTTGTTTAAATTCATTTTAAATAATTATTTTAATTATACCAAATCATCTTTGGAAATAATTGTAGATTTCAATTCTTCATTGGTACCATTTGCATCATTTAACTATAAATATAAATTTAATTTTTTATTTAATATTATGATATATTAAAATTAATATATATTTTATAATGTGTTATAAGGTTTGTATTATATAATTTGTAAACAGTTTATATTATTTTTAAATATAATATATATTATAAATTTAAAAATAATAAATTTTATATATGAATATATAAATGTATATATATATATAAATATATATATATATATATATATAAATATATATATATATATATGTGTGTGTGTGTGTGTGTGTATGTGAGTGTGTGTGTGTGAGTGTGTGTGTGTATGTGTGTGTGTGTGTGGGTGTGTGTGTGAAGAATTTATTAACCACATAGAATTTAACATATATTAATAAATGTTCTACAATATGGAACCATACGAATAAAAATGAACGATATAGTAAAATTAAAAATAAAATTAATGTAGCGTGTCAAGGTAAGTAATTTGTATGTGTGTGTGCGAGTATGTATGTATGTGTGTGTGTGTCTGTGTGTGTGTGTGTGTGTGTGTGTGTGTGTGTGTGTGTGTGTGTGTGTGTGTGTGTGTGTGTGTGTGTGTGAAGAACGATGTTATTTATTATTATATATATTTATGTAACATAACTATATCTAAATACAAATACAATTTGTAAAATAATAATAAGATTATTAAGAAGCATACATATATTTATGATATTTTATAATAATGATATTAACACTTATATATATATATAAATTTATATTTATATAATAATCAGAAATTATTTTTATAAATATGTGATTTTTATTATCTATATTCGTTAAAACAGACATGATATGATCCAGAATACTACTAATATTAAGAAAACAAATGATAAGCAATTGTAAAGTAAAGTAATATATTGAGAATATACCGGAATTAGGTTTGCTATATATATATATATATATATATATTAGATATTTTTACAGTTATTTTACTTAAATATTTGTACATTTAAAAATGTAATTTAATCTTTATTAATCTTTATTATTATTATGATAGTAATTTATTTATATATTTAATAGATAAACAATATTTATCATATATCATATATATCACATATATATATATATATATATATATATATATATATATAATACTTTCAATAATGTAATACCATATATTAGATCTCATTAAAATCAACAATGGTATCTATAATAATATATTTATGTGTGGATCAACAATGGACATTGACCATTCATTATATATGAATAATAGAGGTTAATTTTAATTTTAATATAAAAATACATTTATAAAAAACTTGTATGTATTTAAATTATTATAATGACTAGTTTTGTTGATTGGATGATATTTTTATATTGATATAATAATATATAAATTATTTGTTTTATATGATAAACTATTTTATTTCTGCGTTATTTAATAATACATTATAATAAAACAGATAAACAAATGAAATGGCATACAGTATATCAAAAATGAGCATTTGAAATGAGTGATATTAAAAAATGTTCATCATGTTCTTCATTTTGTTTCTATATTTTATACATTTATATATATTAAATAATAAATGTGTTTAATTTTATAGATTATTATTTTATTACGTAGGATATTTTAATCTATCTGGGTACAATATGTAATATATATCATAATTATTTATTATAATACTTATAATTATATATGTGTATTATACATTATCATTTTAATGTTAATTATTATTTTTTATTCAAATAATGTTATTAGTTTTCTTCTTAATGAATATATATATTATATTTTTTGTAATAATTATATGAAAATTTGTATATAGAAAACCCTTTTAAAATATCCAGAAAACCATGTTATTTTAAACTTATAAAACCCTTTTACAATGATCTAGAATACCCTTATGTTTTAAAACTAGAAAACCCTATTTTGAAATATCTATAAAACCTTTTTTACAAATATCTATAAAACCCTCTTTTCAAATATCTAGAAAACCATTATACGGATATTTAGAAAACCCTTTATTCAGATAACCAGAAAACCCTCAAAAGGGTTTTCTATTTGCAAGCATCCAAGAAACCCTCAAAAGGGTTCTAATAGAGACCACTCTGGAAAACACTTTTTCATATACCCTAGAAAACCTTTTTTCAAATAGTGTAGGTTCCTTAGGTCGGGGAAATAATCGTAAAGCTTGAAGCCGTATTTATTTATTAAATATATTAATATGTAGAATATTGAAATATTCAGATATAATCGAAGCTAGTGAAATTGCAGAATTAATGCTGGACTGACATACGTACATCCGTTTATATGTTGAACATTATCATAACTAATATATTTGTTAAAATGATATTATATAAACCTCTTCATTTAGATGTTCACATTCCTTAATTATATGTACATTTTCATTTAACTGGTAATCAAATAATTGTATATTTAATGTTAAATCTAAAAATAATAATATGTATATATGCATATTTATATATATATAGATATTTATTGCATGTATTACGTATATAGATTTTATATTTACCATTTTGTACCATATTGTAGATAAGCATTATAAATAGTGGATTAAAATGAAAATAACTTTCTATAATATTATCACGTAGATGATTTATTTAGGAGATTTTTACACATTTATAAGATAAAGTGCATTTCAAATATTATCAATACCAAATAAAATATTCCTAATTAGGGGCATATCTAGCTGTCAATTACACTTTTAAATAACATGTCTATCAATAATTGTAAATATCATGATATATTTATTATAAATATATTTAGATTTGAAACTATATATTACAAATGTAATGACTAAGTACAATAATATCATCTATTATTGATTTGATCAGCTATCTAACATATATATATATATATATATATATATATATATATATATATATATATATATATATATATATATATATGAGTGTAAGGGACCAATTTTCTAATCAAGTTTAACTAGATAATAATATTAATACTAATGATTTTAAATTTGTGTTTAATGAAAATTACTGAAATTATTTGACACATTTTTTTCTTAGTACATATATTATTACTGAAAATAATAATCAAATAGAAATAAAATCATAAGTTCTATATCGTAATTTTCGTTTCATTTAAAATATATTAATTTTAATATAAATTAAAATAAATATATACATTTTAATATCATTATTTAACTATTTATATTAATAGTTAATATATAGGTTATAAC
Source organism: Osedax frankpressi (assembly GCA_964035775.1). Lineage (NCBI taxonomy): Eukaryota > Metazoa > Annelida > Polychaeta > Sabellida > Siboglinidae > Osedax > Osedax frankpressi. Next base: position 6,578,565 of record OZ038315.1, on the reverse strand, counting down.
TCTATTTATTTCAAGCTTATCTCATGATACACGACGTGTGCACATATTTATATTTTATCTAAATTCAAAATATATATTTAATACTGAGAAATAAGTGAATATATATATATATATATATATATATATATATATATATCTTCTGATGCCGGTTGTAACTTAATATATATTATAATATGTATTTTATTTAATATAAACATAAATTACTATATTCACTTTAATAATTATTAACAAATATTGACTACTTTTACATTATAAGTGTTAATTAATCACATATGAGATACACTTAGAAACTATAGATTTAAATCTAAATCTATAGATTATAATTAAGATAAATAATAGAATTATACACATCGCTTTCGAAATCTAAAAACATAATAACCTCATTCTCGATATTTTTGATATAAGAAGACATCTCTTCTGTCTTTACACATTCTGCCTTTAACTTTATTAGTGACATAATTAAATTAATATTTAATAATTAATTAATTTAACATTTAATATAACTAAATTAAATTTAATGAAATATTTAATATAGTAAAATCTAGAGATTCCGATAAATATGTGACGAAAGAGCTATTTATATAAAAAGGGTTAATATAACTATATATATATATATATATATATATATATATATATATATAAATATATATATATATATATATGTATATATATATATATATATTCTAATAAGTTTTACCTTCATCTCTAAATGTATGTTTTCCACACGTAAATATTTATTTAATTTTGAAGCCGATTGTAACTTAGTATAAATTATAATATGAATTATATTTAATATAAACATTATATTACTACATTTAATTTAATAATTATGAACACATTATATAATAATTTATTAATCACATATGAGATACATTTTGTAATTAAATTAAGATAAATAATAGAATTATAGACACATCGCTTTCGAAATATTAAAAATAATAACCTCATTCTCGATATTTTTGATATAAGAAGACCTCTCTTCTGTCTTTAAGTATTCTGTCATTAACTTTATTCGTAACATAATTAAATTAATATTTAATAATTAATTAATTTATCTTTAATGTAACATGAATATATAAATATAAATATATCATATATCATAAATTTATTTATAATATATTAATAGTATTATTAATAGTATTATTAATAGTATTAATAACCTCATTCTCCATTTTATAATAAAGTTCCTTGTAATTTACTATTAAAAATGAGAGTTATTGTGAGATTGTGAGTGAGTGAGTGAGTTAGTGAGTGAGTGAGTGAGTGAATGAATGAGTGTGTGTGTGTGTGTATATGTTTATTCACGAAAATCCAATTTTTACATTGTTCGAAGGTGAGTGTAAGTATTATTAACGAAATATAACACAATTAATATAGTAAATACGTTTTTCAAAATAAATAAAAAGAGTGAATGAGTGAGTGAGTCGGTGAGTCAGTGAGTCAGTGAGTCAGTGAGTCAGTGAGTCAGTGAGTCAGTGAGTCAGTGAGTCAGTGAGTGAATGAGTGAATGAGTGAGTGAGTGAGTGAACGAGTAAGTAAGTGAGTGAGTGAGTGAGTGAGTGAGTTAATGAGTGAGTGAGTGAGTGAGCGATTGATTGAGTGAGTGAGTGAATGAGTAAGTGAGTGCATTGGTGAGTAAGTGTGTGCATTAGTGAGTGAGTGATTGAGTGAGTTAGTGAGTGAGTGAGTGAGTAAGTGAGTGAGTGAATGTGTGAATGAGTAAGTGAGTGCGTTGGTGAGTGAGTAAATTAGTGAGTAGATTAGTTATGATATAAACCTTTCTTGTGAGTACAATTCACTATTGAGTTAGCTAATGTAACAAATGACTTTTTTATATTTAATTTAGTCATGATTAATTAAAAAAAACAATTGTTATTTAAAAATAAATTTGATAATAAATAAATAACTTTTTTATAAAATTTAGAATTTATATTAATATAATTTTAATAAATTTTAATAATATAAATTATTTAAAATTTAAAATTATTTATAAATTATAAACAAATGTACATCGAATGTTCAAATATTTAATATGTTCAGTTAAAATATACCAATAATAATGTTAAACTATCTATGATAATTAATCATTTTAATACTTTGCATTATCAGCACAATAATTTGAAATATTATTTATATTATGATATATATAATATACTAAACATCTGACCTAGATAATATTGAACTGTGTCTTGATTATTTCATTACAATATTACTATAGTATATTTAATATTTATATAAGATGTATATCTTCCTTGTCTATCTCTATATTTTATCATGATGGTTAATTTGAGTGAACTCAAATTAACAATTTGCTATTTAAATACATATATCAAACACCTTTAAATTACACCAGCTTTCCTACTGTTTATTGCCACAAATACAACCATAATATATGAAATTGCAAAATTGCAAAATTGCAAAATTTATCATACAAACATCTTGACAAATAAATGTACTTGCAAAATAATAATTATTTACAAAACCACTATAAACTACCCTATCCTCAATACAATCTAATATACAACTTACCAGCACCAAACACGTTATCTAACAAACGCATTCCCTACCATCATAATACAAATCAATATTACACTAACAGACATACTACACTACTAATAAATTATACCTCATCTGATGAACATATCAAAAATAAAATATTTTATTACGCCATTAAAAATAAATTAACTATGCCTAATATAAAATCAATTTATATCAAGAGAATCATAAACTAGGAAATTAGAAACAATATAAATAGTAAGGCTGAATGGATATCTGACCCTATTATTTATACCACAACTGAATTTAATCAGTGGTCTAATACGATACATTTTAAAAAAAATGTAAGGATATAATACTTACAAATATTAACTTAAATAACATATCACTTTACAAACCAACTCTCCAACTATAAATAAATCTATTACCAATACTAAATCATATATCATACCACACGTCGACCTAGCCTACATAAAAAACGTATAACATTGTGTGTTATAAATATAAAAATATAAAATGTAAAACTCAAAACTTTTCAGCTATAAACTACTTAAAATTCAATTGCTCTAACTCTTCAATGGCAAAACCCATAACCCCTAACATTAAATAAATCAAAATAGAAAATTCTAATGCAAAAATACAAAATACTATCACTTATCTTGGATTCAAACTTGTATCGGACCATTAATTTAATAGACAAATTCCTTAAATTGTTAAAAAAAATAACTACGAACTAATACAGATTAAATAAATACAGAAATTACTTGATATACAATCTCTGAAAATACTGATTACTTAAACCATACTGCCCAACCTAGATTACTGCAATTGCAAACTACAATCACTAAAAAACAACTGAAACGAATTAAATAATTATTGTATCATGCCTAACTATTTACAATTTGCAAACAAATCTCACACTTCAGAATTTCTCAACAATATGAAATGGCTGCATTTCAAAGAAAGATAGTACAATTTATTATGTATCACCTACACTTCTATATATAAACAAACACCAGGCTATATTGTAACTCACATTAACAAATACACTAATAACAGAAAACTAAGATCTACAAACAAAAGTACACTTAATGCCCCTGAATTGTCACAAACTGCATTAATCTATTCAGCTCCTACTTTATGGAATGGACTATCATCCAAACTACAATGAGGACCTTTAAAATGAAACTATATAATTTCCTAGCTACTCAACAATGACTTATACTACTTTATCAACATTACCCAATCAATCTTACTATTATTTCTCTTGTTATATAAATTAAACCTAATCGTACTACTGACCAACAATGAATAACTAGGATTTAAGTACTACGGTTACTACGATTTAATTTAACTACCTAATCCCTAGTTTATTATTCTTACGTCACACTAACTTACTTTATTATCTTATACTTACCCTTCCTATTGTTATTCTTATTTTACTCCTTGCGTATTATTATTATTATTATTATTAATATTATGCACATGATTAGTCAAAAGCCTAGAAACCTGTGTTTTAATAAATAAATCACACACGCACACAAGTACACCCATAAATATTCACACACATATATATACACATATACACAAATACACACATACACATACATACAATGGTTTTTCACCAATTTGTATATATACAGATATGAGCGAGACGTAATAATCTGTTATATAACTCTGTTTACACGTATATTATTATACTAATACATATATATATATATATATATATATATATATATATGTGTGTGTATGTGTGTGTGTGTGTGTGTGTGTGTGTGTGTGTATGTGTGTGTGTGTGTGTGTGTGTGTGTGTGTGTGTGTGTGTGTGTGTGTGTGTGTGTGTGTGTGTGTGTGCGTATATATATATTATTCATTTAAATATTAATCAGTAATATATTTTAAATATAAAAATGATACAAAATTGCAAGTCATAATATTTAGTATATAACATATATTAATATCATAGCATAAATGTTTTCCCGTTACGAATAACTTAAAAAATGCCAACATATTAAAGTCTAAAGAAAATATAATATAATATATTATTATATATGGCATATGACAGTATATATATTACACTATATTTATGGTGTATATTTTATAATTTATATATAATATTATGATGTAAGACTTACGTCTCAATTTAGGCATCATACGCCATATATAATACCTATACACATATAAATATATTATACTATTTAATTTATTACCAAATCCACCGTTATACATATATAGTAATATACACATTCCATTAAGGGGCTTAATATATTGAGAAATAAATAGATGAATATTTAATGATTTATATCTTAATATGATTATTTTCACTATTTAATTAAATGTATTGATATAATATAAGATTATGTTTTATAATTTTATGTTTCCACTCTACAGTACCATAATAATATTATTAATTATATACCTGCCAAATAATGATATATTCACAAACTACCTATTGTTCTAGTTAATAAATCAATGCGAAAACAGAATTTGCTAACTTAAATCATAATACAATGATAGATACAATTGATATCTAAAAGCATAATATAGTTTCACACATAGATACAATATATTATAATAGGTTACTATAGTTATCAAGTTAGATATGGTAAATGAATTTTTTTAATAACAGATTTTTGTTTGTAATAATAATCTATCAACACATCCCATAAACCCAGATGATATTAATCATTAAAATCATATCAATCATTAAAATCGATAATATAATTAAAATGCATACGGTTATGTCTGGGTTTGAAATTATAAGGATAACTACTTTATGAGTTTAATTACATATCAGTATTCACCATTGTTTACAATCGTTTTAAAAATCGAATTAATATTCATATTATTATAATTAAATATAATATAAAAACTTAGTATTAATTTAATACAATTAAATACTTTTAAATGCCATTGTAAGAGACATGATCTTATCCAACACAATTTATAATGGTGAATATGAAAAATTGATTACTATATTTGTTATAAATTAACTGCTATTAAGATATATCTAAAGTTATTTTATTTAATATAAGGAATTTCACTTTTGTAATGTTACTATCTTCCAAATGTAGTCTGAAATGTACACATATTTACAATTATAATTATTATACATTTACACTATATAGCCAATATACTTCTAGTGGTAATTGTTTTTGAGTGTATTTAGCTTCTTCACTTTTGTCTTTATATTGCTTTAAATTAACTTATTTGTTTATCTGTTTTTAATATTAATATATACTTTAGTTATGCTTAAATATATATCATATCACAATTCTCTATAGGAATTTTGTATATGTATGAAACATATATGTTTAATTATTACTTAATTTAAATATGTGATTTAAATTAGTTTAATGAGTAATATAATTATTATTCGAATTCCTTATATTGTATTAAATTTTGCTACAATAAAAAAATATGATAATTTAAAATTTAACTTTTAAATTTATATTTAAATTGAATTACTAATTTTCATCACACATTATAAATGATTTAATAATAATTTGTTTTATATTTTTGAAATTTTTTTTTCTTAAAATATTGTTATATTTATAAGCAATGTTACATTAGTTATATGTGTTCACTATGAAATGGGTATGATAAAAAATATTTAAAATTGTAATTTAATTTGGATTTCTAAGTGTTTTTCATGTAAAAATTCACATTTCAAATAATCCAAATATTTTATTTAGAAATAATTTTTTTAAATATATACTTACTATGCGATATAATAAACTATATGTAATTCTATTTACATCGTTGAGATAAAAAATGCAACATTTATTAAATTATATGCAGATATGTAATACCACAATGTAAATTTTTACGATATATGATTTATTTTTTATATAACTATTTAATATTAGCTATCATTGAACATAGTTAATAGTAAATATAAGTTAATTTGAAAATCTTATAGTAGTAGTATTGATAATTTATTAATATTAAAAAGTATTCCTGTAAATTCTATAATTTAAAAAATTATAAATATTATTATTTAATATGTATTTATAAATATATATTACACTTTTTACAATAATAATTGACATCTAATATATTACAGGATATTGTAGGTAAAATTATTTAATGTTGTAAAATTAAAAATTGTATTTGTAGCTTTGAAATAACATAATCTATAAGGATAATTTAATTGATAATATTAAATGGTAATATATATATATATTGGAAGCTGCCTATTACTCATCATTATTGGTGTAAATAAAGTATAAAATGGAGATTTATTGCGAAATTGCATTGTGAAAAATAATTTTTTTTAAATATATAGTATATAGGGTATATAGTATATGGTATAAATATGGGTATACACCCATATTTATCCAGGGGTATAAATAAAGAATCATAAAATGGAGGAAATAATAGGTTAAACAAGTATTTATTTATTTTTAATGGGAAATTTTTCTTGAAAATATTTATAATTTTTAATAAGTCGATAAATTTAGAGTTCTGCAAATATTTTTTTTTAATTATATGATTAATTTTTATATGCCTTATACTTTATATGATGAGTGAGCCAGTTAATTCTGAAAAAGTGTTCCACCCTACCGACGGTAGGCTACCGTACACTAAGGGTGATCGTTTTCCTGGGATTCTATCCTAATTTTAAAGGAATTTTATTTTTTAATGGAGTATAAGGGCTGACCGTTTGAAAATTTTAATTTGTGAAAAATATTTCGTAGCTTTTCTATAATGCGCATAGCGTTTATTATGGTTTATATTACAAATTTTAATTTTGAATAATATTTTTTATTTACTACAAATACCATGCCTAGACTCCCTAATAGACGTATAACTGAATATTTGACACCGCAGTTTATGTATATTAAGCGATTACCTACGTTTGTTGATGTTTATCGACATTTTTTATTTGTTTTTGTTGCGAATTATGCAATCACAAAAAAAGAAACTTTTGATCGACTGATAGAAATTTGGAAAGAATCTTCACTTCCAACATATGTGGAGAATTCAGCTTTAAAAAAACGTACTCGTTATTTAGATGAAGTAATTTTATTAAGAAAATCCATAAACTCTCCAAAATACGAAGAATACTGTGAAAAAATATCGCTAAATATGACAAATTATTTGATATTTGCTCGTGTAAGTGCAAAGGTCCTTTCTGCACCTGTCCACGGGAGAAGAGAGTTCCAGTATCTGAGGTTTCATTCTTAAAGGACCAAATATCTACACGTTCAACGTGTATTCAAACACAATCACCATATACGTCTATCTAGAGCAAGGGTGAGAATGCATACACCACTTATGCCAGAGAACATTTCGTTAGTATTACAAATTATAAAGTAGTATTTTATATAAAACTATATTATAAATAATATGATATGTAAATAACATTAATATATATTATAATTATTCATTTATAATTAAATATAATTAAATAAATATAATTAAATAAATATAATTAAATAAATATAATTAAATAAATATAATTAAATAAATATAATTAACTAAATATAATTAAATAAATATAATTAAATAAATATAATTAAATAAATATAATTAAATATAATTAAATTAATTAAATATTTTATTTTAATAATATTGATGTGTATAAACATTAATTCTATGCACATTTGTTTATCATCATTACTTAATAAGGTGTACTTTTAATTGACATATTAATAAATTACATGATTATATTTTATTTTTATATTAAAAGCTATATATAATGTTCAAGAGATATGATAATACATTATCATCGGTTTCCTTTGCTAACATTAATTATTAACAACTTATAATTATTTAGTAATAATTAATATTTCTTAGTGAATTGGAATCTTCCGGGATTGATCCGTGTTCAAACAGTTCTCCTGGAATACAAACTGATGACTATGAAATATTATTAAATACAAGGTTATATTTAAATCAAAGTACAACTTCCCACAAAAGAAAGATATCTACACTCCCAATCTTTATATGTGTATAAGATATCTTTTAATAGCATCTTTGATAAAGCTACCGTAAAATTAATTATATTATAATATTTAATTATTAAATGTGTTCTCATATATGATATATATTTCTATAGGTATTCGCATACTTATGAAAATACGATGAAAATGGCTGAACGTTATTCAATTCCTGATATTCCCATCGCTACAATTATATCCTCATTATTACTTGATCTGGGTATAATTACAAGTAGTAATAGTGATAGAATTATCGATAGAAATACGGTATGACGACAACACAAAAGATATCTCTTAGAAAATATTCCTGAAAAAGTAAATATATTTTGATGGAAAAATATATTCCACTTTGCAATCTAATGGAAAAAAGCTGGACGTAGAACACATAACCATCATAAATGAATCAGGCAGTGAATATATGTGTCATGCTTTATCTTTGGGCCGTAAAGCAGAATATATATACAATGCTATAGTTAATAACATCAGTGGATACACAAACGCAGGACATAAAACAGGGATAATTTCACGCTTGGAAAGAAAAATTGAACAAAAATGTCATTGGAATGTTAGTAAATGTTTTATACTAGTTTTTTAAATATTATAATAAATTTTAATATATTGAATTTTCTAAACTAGATTTGCGTTTTACATCTGAATGAGCTACCGATGGAAAAAAAATTCGCGGTAATTGATGGGATAACTAAATGCCCTGATATTCATAATGGACCAATCAGAAAGATGCTGAAGAATTCTATTACTTTGCCACTGGTGTATTTTCCGATTATACCAATAAGTGAAGAATTCCGTTTAAATCTAATTAACAACAATGTTCTAAGCAGCGATCAGGCATATTTGCGGGATATTATACTTGCTATTTCCACTGGTATTTTAACCGTCAGTTCGACAAATCGCTCAACTGGTAAGATTGGTTATGCTAGGCTTACTGGAAATTGTATTTTACGAGTTTATGTTTCTCAAAATCAACATAATGATGATATGAAATTATATTATAAATGTTTATGCCTGGTTTCGGTTCACAGTGAAAGCAAAACCAGAATTTTATAATTCACCTCGGCACATATTTCAAATGATCTAAAAAGTGAATACAATTAAAGATATTAGAATAACTACCGAATTCTTGAAAACTATTCAATTTAATAGCTATTCATTACATAGTGAAAATATGCTTTACGCAATACTGACTGGTCTACATGCTAAAAGCCGTAGCTATTATATTAACCTGTAGAGATACACCAGAGGTGTGTGTTTGAATATTTGAGAAACCAATTCTAAATTTTACAGCGACTGAATATTTTAATTTAATTAGTGATATTATCTAGAACCTATATTAACAAAAAATATTAAAACATCATTTTTAACTAATATCACTGTGTAAAATGTACCCATATTTACTTTTAACAAATATCCTTCTCATACTCAATCAGTTGAAAGACATGTACGATTAGTTTCGAATATATCGTCGGTAATTTTATCTCCAGAAGAAAGAGATGGGTACTGTGACACTTTTAGTAAGGAAATTAATGGGTATATTTTCATCAAAACAAAACTTTTTTGGGTAATACATTTTTTTTTAATCATTTTTTTCTCTTGTCTTAAAAAATGCATGAATTTATTTTAATTGTTATTCTTTTTCATTCAATCAAATAATTAAGTTAATTATTATTACAATATAATTTGTATATATTCTTAAATTTATGATTATTTTGATATATATAATTATATTTTATAAACATTCCTTTGTAATTTGTCATAAAATTTTATAAAAAATATATTAATCATTACTATGTATACTAATATAGACTTAATGTTAATAATAATAATAAAAAGAATTTTAAATTGTTAAAATTATATATTTTAAAAATAATATTGCATTTTTAATAGATCATGTAAATTCTAATTTTTAATTATTTGTTTTCAACTTTTCTAATATATTAAATATAATATAAGTACGATAAAAGAACATTATTTCTAGGAATTTTATTATGAATAATATAGTCGATATTTGTATACAAATTGCTAGTAAAAACAATATATTCTTATTATTATATTTTTTAATAATAAATAATTATTAAATTATATTTAAAATATACATATCAATTGATAAAAAATAAATATTTAAATTTTCTAGAACTGTCAGGAATTTCCTGAAAATTTATATATTTCATGGTAAATTAAATAAAAAATGTTGTAACATTTTTTCTTAATTTCTATTCATTTTATAAATGTAATATCTAGAAGTGATTCAAATTTCATAAAATAATATTGACTATAAATAGGTTAAAAATGGATTTATATTACATTTTGAAATATCTATGTTAATTTCCATATACGTCTTATGATATTTTTAAAATGACCATCCTAAATCCAAAATTGTCCACATTAAAAAATAATTTAACACCATGTTTATAAAGGTGCAAATAAATTGCACAAAAAAGTCATATAAGATCATTGTACACTAAATATCACCACCCCTACGTACAGTGTACGCGGTACACTGTAGGGTGGTGATATTTAGCCGATCATGCTGATAGATATGGAATATATAGATATTTATTATTTATAACATATATTGACAAAATTTTTATTTTTATAATCAATATTAACATTGCGTTAAACGTTTTAATAAGAAATTAAATATTAATGAATCATGCCAAATCTTAAAAAATGGTCGTATAATGCGACCAATGAAATAAGCGTATTTTATTACTGTCCTATTTTTATAAACAATGACATTTATTTGAATTCAATATTATTTAATAAATTTATTAGTAATCAATATGGATCTCAGGAATACTGATGATAGTAATTTATTTGTTCCTAAGGAAATGAATAAAACTTAACTACCCACATACACAACCACTATATTTTCAGTTTCTATTGAACTGAACAATTTGCATCTCTACCTTATATTCCTTTTGATAATGTTTGTGTTAAGGTCGGCAGATTGGTGAAAAGTGTTAAAAATAATTAAAAAGAGCTATAAAAAAGTTACTACAAGGATTATTTTATTATTATAATAATTTTATAATTATTTTTTTTATCCATCTTTGTCGAATTTTAAAAAGTGAAAAAAAACATGCATTTTTATGCAAATTATGTAATAAATGCGTGGTATTTCATGAAAATTAATTACTTACAATCAAAATTTTAAAATAGTAGTTCAGTCAATTGTTATTTAACAAATTACATAAGAATAATTATAAATTTGATCATTAAAAAAAATTCTATTCTCTTCAAAAAAAATGTTGGTCATTACAAATAACCAAATGTTCATGTCTCATTGAAAAACTTAAGTGTATCCATCATAAAACATACATATATCACCACACCTACTGTACAGTGCCCAGGGTACCAACAGGGTTATTTCATTATGTATTTCTCTTTAATTTGATAAAAATGACTTATATTTTATAAGTCATTATAATTCCATATTATATATTATTGAATTGTATACAATTTTTACCTACAATCGCTGGGTTTCATTCCTTCCATACCATCTCCACGTATTATAACAAACAAATATATAAAATAACTAATCACATTTTAGGAAGAACAAAGAAATACAAGTTTCAATAAAACTATTTACTAATTCATATGATTTCAAGCAGTTATGATGGAATGAGTATACTTTATTATTAATGGCTTCAAAAATTACTAAATCTGAAAATAATTTCTAATTACTATTGTCATTAATACCTACATTTTGGTGTATTCATGAATACACGAAATTCATATTGGTTTATTTATTTTTATGAGATTATAAAAAATAACCCTATTGAAGCCTATAAGTAATTTATAACTGAAATTATATAACAATTTTAATATAAATCATAATTAGATTTTTTTTAATTATTAAAATAAATCCACATAGTTTTCTAAATAAAAAATATCTGATAATTATTATAGAAATATTATTCTTTATTAAAAAGAAACATGACTCAATTTCATACAACAATATCATCAACAATATGCATTATTATGGTAGAGATGTTATCCATAATCACTTGAGTTACCTTTCGACATGTCTCCTTCGTTCACATCTACCCGCCACTCACATCACTGGCCCCTTCTTCGGTACCTAGCCGCCCCGTATCTATCTTCTTTGGAGTCCTCATTGTATTTATAGACAGGTTTGGAGCGGTGGTGTTCGGCGTTCATTTGGTGCCTCTGCAGCGTTCTCAGCAAAGTGGACCTCAGAGTTTCCCCGGACATTTTCCATTTGTTTACCGCATTGTCCTCGTCCACCTGCGGTGGAGGCGATCGGACTACCATTTATACGGAGAAGCTGTACAGCGGTACACGAGTCGCTTGTATCAGCTGCTGTGCTAACAACGACTAAACTAATCATATTTATTGTCGTCTGATATACTTTAAGTACATTGTACCCAGTAATCTAGTGTAATAACTTTATTGCGGAGGTCGCTGGGTTGACTCGAATTCGGAACCGCATTTACGTTGCCATTTGAATTCGGCTTAAAGGCCTGCACTCGTACCAGGTGCTTCACTTCGTAGAGCAGTTTATTTATGTATTCGGAGTTTTTGTGCACGGTCGGCTGATTTTGCTGGTCAAACGAGGTGTAAAGGAATGATGTAGCAGAGGTGGAAAGTTTGAAAAAAATATATAGAATGATGTAAAATAAATGTTTTAATTGTATTATATTAGTATTATAATTTATCAATTTACATTAAAAATATAAGTATGTATTACTTATTGACTATTATACTTAATAAACATTAAATAAGTAAGTACTACAAATTACTACTAAATCACCTTGAGATTATATAGACCGAGTTCTTTCATTATATCTTTCTCCCAATATGGGCGGCCAAACAAAGATTTAATTCTATTATAAAATAAATTGTATAATAAAATATTGATATACTAATATTATTAACTACTATTAAACATGGGTTCCATTATATGGCTAATAATAATATTTATATTCCATCCGATATCAAATTGTATATTTTAAAAACATTGATATTTAATCAAATTCTTACACACTTGAGTTACACACTGAGTTACTTACGATGAATTAAGATGTTTAGATTCTAAGTTATTCTAAGTTATTGAGTACTGAGCTGTTATCATTACCTGGTAACAATGTGGATCTGGTGCGGTAGACCGTTTATCTCGGTCGACTTCGGGGAATTCAAGAACGGTTCAGCCCAGGCCTCGTTCAGATCTTCGGCCTTATATCGTTCTTCCTTAGACACAAATGTACGCACCGAAGAAACCACGACAACTCGATGGTTCGACTATAGATATGATGGATAACGTGAACATATCGTAAATAATGAAATGGTAATTATCATAATACTACATAATTATACAAATTCTATACATTGTATATATATATAAGTTAATACCTATATATATATTATAATATAACCAAATTTAGTGTATAATTTATCATTTTAGTAATTAATGATATAGCACGCAAAATAGATAGTTATTAGTAATATATATCATTTATCTTCATTAATTCTCAATGGTGGTATTACACAAAATGTTACTTGCGGTGCTCGTTATTAGTAATTAGGTTATATAAGGAGTCATATAACCTCCGCAAACGCTTTGAGCTCACATCAATTATTGTAATATAATTATATATTTAAAAAGTGTTATAATATATACATTTTTAGTTAAATATGATTAACCGAAGATATAAATTATAATATATAATACAAACAGTGTTACTAATTATAAGTAATAACATTAATCGATATAAAATCTATACAAAATATTGTGAAATTAAGAAATGCATATCCATGAATATCGTAGGATTAAATTCCAGATTACCCTGAATTGTATATTACTTAGTTTTGATTACTAAATTCATATTTCATAATTAATTTCAAATATAATTTCAAAAATAATTAACTGTGCCTAATATAAAATCAATTTATATCAAGAGAACCAGAAAATAGGAAATTAGAAACAATATAAATAGTAAGACTGACTGGTTATCTGACCCTATTGTTTATACCACAACTGAATTTAACACATACGATACATTTAAAAAAATGTAAGGATATGAAACTTACAAATATTCAATTTAAACCACATATCAATTTACAAAACAACTCTCCAACTATAAATAAATCTATTAACCAACTTGATAAAAAGACTGATAAAATACATACTATATATAGATCTATTCCAACTTCTAATATTCCACATAATTCTAGTAACAAACTACACGCATACAGTATTATTAAGAATTATAATCAAACAATAAATAACAATCAACAATACAGGTATCACTACTCACTACCCAATCGTTAAATAATATCATGTCCAATATTCTAGAACCTCTCGGGCTGATGGTATAGTTGCTATAATACACAATTTTATTATCCTCCTAAACAGACAGATTTGACAATCAACTCTATTTAATACACATCCTTACAACATAAACTCCCACAACTATCAATATCATTAGTACTAATAATATTATATAAACCTTCGAGATCACCCTCTTTTTGTGAAACTATATTATATATATTAAATAAATACTACACTCAAACAAATCTAATAATTATTGTAGATTTCAACACTAACCCTAACTCTCCCTCATTTAGCAATATTATAAATTAATTAAATATTACACAACACATAACTGAACCAACCCATTTAAAGCAACATATTGGACCTCGTCATTTCAACTAAACTAACTACTATAATAATTGAACTAACTACTCTAATAACTGAAACTACAGTAGGACCACTGATTACAACCATAACATTCTTAATATCATATTAAATATGCCGGTATAATTTTCGACTAAAAAATAGATAATATTCAGACTAACTAAAACAATAAATCTCTCCGAATATAAAAACGACCTACATAAAAAATGATAATATTAAATTACGACAAATTAGATGACATTACTGAAACTCTATTCAACTACTTATAAATAATAATCGACATTCATGCTCCAACTAAAACTCTTAATATATCCACAAGAAGATTAGAACCCTGGTGGAATTACATCCTTACTAATAAACACAGACTATTTAGGAAAATAGAAACAACATTGAGAACAAATAAAATTAAAATAAACAGAAATAAATGTAAACAAAACAAAAACATTTACAGAAAACTCTTAATCGAAATAACAAAATCTATTATCACAATATATTAAAAAATATAAAAGTTACATTGAAAACCTTTATAAAACTTTCTATTACCTCTCGTCAAAAACGCAACCAATAAAAACATTTTCTAGCAAACCATCTCAAAAATAATGAATTTTCACAATTTTTCATAATTAAAATTGAAAATATCTATAAATCAATTGAAAATGGATGTATTAATAATAACCGACAAACATACCTTAATAACTTATCTTACAGTAATATTAAATCATATATCATACCGCACATCGACCTAGCCTACATAAAAAACTAATATAAAAAAAAATATATATATATATATATATATATATATATATATGTAATATAATTATAACTATATTTTAATCAACATATGCATTATATATGATATCTGAATATATGTAAAGCTAAAACTATATGGATAATACAATGACTATATGACCTTCTTGTATATCCCTCGGGAACCAATTATTTTATTTTATAATAAATACACAGGTTATCTTCATCTACACCGGAGCTAAAGCTACCATATATGGTCATAGCATTGATGGACGATTTATTAGAGGTTCAGATCGCTACCGTATTCTATTTTCTTTATCTCACTATTTACAGATGTTTATCTCTTATTTATCTCACTATTTACATAAATTTAACATATCATTATTTATATGAGTTTAAAATTTGTTTATCATACATTTTTCATAAGATTAACTATAATTTTTCTCGCTATTTACCTAAGTTTATCTCGAATTTAGATGAAATTTACTTGATATAACTCATGTTGTTCTAGATTCATTAAAATGTCGAATTTGGGGAAAAGTATGCTTATAATACAGAATATATAATATAAAAAGAGAACAATATTACTTTATTATTAAATCATAAAATACTATATAAGATCTAACATATTTTCTAAAATTTAAATAACTATCATTTGTATTGCTATTTGAGCGAAATTCCTAATTATCATTGGATTTCCAATTTATTGATTATTATATACTTCATTTAATATAAAATTTACAAATAATGCTAAATGAGTCCTAATTATATATATATATATATATATATATATAATATTTTTCTGTTAAATAACGTTAATAGTAATGGCCAAATCTAAATAGATATTGGTTGAGTGTTAAATTCTTTTATTTCGTGGGTTATCTAGATGAAACTAGAATTCAGAAATCATATATTCTTGTTTCGTTACAAATTATAATGATATAAGTATTCCTTTTTAAGTCTTTTTTAATATTAATTCTCTTTGTATTACTATTATTAATGGAATTAAATATATATCTAACTATCAATCAATCTATCTATATATCTAAATGATTAATAATTATAAATAATAGTGAAATTACATGATAATAAATTATAATAATTGTGTAATTACATGATAATAAATATTCAATTGCATTCTAACTGTAATGTAATATTAATAATTTCCGATAAGGTTTAAATTAAAATTTCAGAAAATAAATTTGTTTAAATATTTATTATGAAATAAAGTGTATTCTTTTTTGTAAATATGTTATTGCAAATGTATTGTATGAAGGGCATGATATTAGTGTAAAGGCTTTACAATAATGTACAATAGACAACATGAGTAATGTTGTTATTTAGTATACTAGTATGTATATATACATAATGTGCATTGTATATTATATATATATATATATATATAATTATAGTTTGCATATATTAAAACGAGTTAAAGGGGATGCTACCGGTATCAGACAGGAGGTCTCGGGTTTATTAGACCCATATGGGATTGACCAAATCCCAAGGAGTGACCAGTTCCTTAATATTTGTATTGACTTCTCCCGTTTTCTGAACCGGGACCCAACACGATTAACAAGTAATGTATACAAAAGATAAATATATATATAAATATAAACAATATATCATGACGTCTTGTATATTATAGGAACATGGGTACATTTTCTTAATTTTCTTATTTGCTATAGTTAACCTATGAATTTATTTGTTATATATATTAATGAATAATATGAATATAGTATGTGTAATTTAAAGAAATAATCATATAAAGTATATTTATACAATCGTAATTATAATTGAATTTATCGAATAACAAATAATTATCTTGATATTAAATTATCGATGTTGGAATATTTTACAATAATAATAAATACAATTTCTAATAGATATTAAAATTCCAGTATATAATTAATAATATTGTTAACATTTTAGTGAACATATCATTTTTAATAAATCATTTCCAACGAATTAAAATTATACAAATATAAACACACACATACATACACACAAACAAACACACATACAGACAGACACATACAAACAAACACCCACAAATACATATATATATATATATATATATATATATATACATATATATATATATATATATATATATATATATATAACTATTTTATTTCTGCGTTATTTAATAATACATTATAATAAAACAGATAAACAAATGAAATGGCATACAGTATATCAAAAATGAGCATTTGAAATGAGTGATATTAAAAAATGTTCATCATGTTCTTCATTTTGTTTCTATATTTTATACATTTATATATCTTAAATAATAAATGTGTTTAATTTTACAGATTATTATTTTATTACGTAGGATATTTTAATCTATCTGGGTACAATGTGTAATATATATCATAATTATTTATTATAATACTTATAATTATATATGTGTATTATACATTATCATTTTAATGTAAATTATTATTTTGTATTCAAATAATATTATTAGTTTTCTTCTTAATGAATATATATATTTATTATATTTTTTGTAATAATTATATGAAAATTTGTATATAGAAAACCCTTTTAAAATATCCAGAAAACCATGTTATTTTAAACTTATAAAACCCTTTTACTATGATCTAGAATACCCTTATGTTTTAAAACTAGAAAACCCTATTTTGAAATATCTATAAAACCTTTTTTACAAATATCTAGAAAACCCTCTTTTCAAATATCTAGAAAACCATTATACAGATATATAGAAAACCCTTTATTCAGATATCCAGAAAACCCTCAAAAGTGTTTTCTATTTTCAAGCATCCAAGACACCCTCAAAAGGGTTCTAATACAGACCACTCTGGAAAACCCTTTTTCATATATCCTAGAAAACCTTTTTTCAAATAGTGTAGGTTACTTAGGTCGGGGAAATAATCGTAAAACTTGAAGCCGTATTTATAAAATTATTAGTATTTATTAAATAAATTAATATGTAGAATATTGAAATATTCAGATATAATCGAAGCTAGTGAAATTGAAGAATTAATGCAGGACTGACATACGTACATCCGTTTATATGTTGAACATTATCATAACTAATATATTTGTTAAAATGATATTATATAAACCTCTTCATTTAGATGTTCACATTCCTTAATTATATGTACATTTTCATTTAACTGGTAATCAAATAATTGTATATTTAATGTTAAATCTAAAAATAATAATATATATATATGCATATTTATATATATATATAGATATTTATTGCATGTATTACGTATATAGATTTTATATTTACCATTTTATACCATATTGTAGATAAGCATTATAAATAGTGGATTAAAATGAAAATAACTTTCTATAATATTATCACGTAGATGATTTATTTAGGAGATTTTACACATTTATAAGATAAAGTGCATTTCAAATAATATCAATACCAAATAAAATATTCCTAATTAGGGGCATATCTAGCTGTCAATTACACTTTTAAATAACATGTCTATCAATAATTGTAAATATCATGATACATTTATTATAAATATATTTAGATTTGAAACTATATATTACAAATGTAATGACTAAGTACAACAATATCATCTATTATTGATTTGATCAGCTATCTAAAATATATATATATATATATATATATATATATATATATATATATATATATATATATGAGTGTAAGGGACCAATTTTCTAATCAAGTTTAACTAGATAATAATATTAATACTAATGATTTTTAATTTGTGTTTAATGAAAATTACTGAAATTATTTGACAAATTTTTTTCTTAGTACATATATTATTACTGAAAATAATAATCAAATAGAAATAAAATCATAAGTTCTATATCGTTATTTTCGTTTCATTTTAAATATATTAATTTTAATATAAATTAAAATAAATATATACATTTTAATATCATTATTTAACTATTTACATTAATAGTGCATAAAATAATATAACTCTATTTATTTAAAGCTTATCGCATGATACACGACGTGTGCACATATTTATATTTTATCTAAATTCAAAATATATATTTAATACTGAGAAATAAGTGAATATATATATATATATATATATATATATATATATATATATATATATATATATCTTCTGATGCCGGTTGTAACTTAATATATATTATAATATGTATTTTATTTAATATAAACATACATTACTATATTCACTTTATTATTAACAAATATTTACTACTTTTACATTATAAGTGTTAATTAATCACATATGAGATACACTTAGAAACTATAGATTTAAATCTAAATCTATATATTATAATTAAGATAAATAATAGAATTATACACATCGCTTTCGAAATCTAAAAACATAATAACCTCATTCTCGATAT
>OZ038315.1:6402151-6558163 GCA_964035775.1 Osedax frankpressi | reverse complement strand
GTATCCTATACAGGGTTATTTAGCAGATTTATAATATATATTTATATTCTGAATATATTTTATTAGTTTTGTTAAGATTATTATTGTTATGATTTGTAAAGATTAATAATTGTTAATTGTTAACGTAAATAATTGTTATTATTTTATTGATTGGAATACGGTGATTGATTCAAAACAGAAACTTTAAATTTGATCAATTTGTTTTTATAAATATACTATGAATATTATATATATATATAAAATTAATTATTTATTCTATCTATGATGCGATTAACTAAGTAATCAATTTATGTTATAAGATTTATTTTTCCACCCACTACAAAATTAATTGTTTATTTGTTTTTATTTCGTAATTTTCTGAATTATTTATGTTTATTGTGCAATTTTATAGTTCATTAGGTTTCGTAAACAATTCAACAATTGGTTTAATATGTGAATATTTAGTTGACATAGTATCAGGTAAATATTTCCTAGTTGACACGAGAATTTGGCTATATTTAAAACTATGAAAGTCAAAAACATATAATAATACATGAAAAAAAACCTAATAAAAGGCCATAAACAAATAAATACACAATCCCACTTGTTTATTATATAATATAATATATATTTGAATTACATATATTGTACATTAATAAGTATATATATATATATATATATAAATGTTTATAAATTTATAAATGTATACACCTATACTATAGTGAGTTTAGATTAATAATAATAATATGTCGTATTTATTTATATATATTAATATATAATATTTAAGTACAAATAATTGTTATTTCATTGTATATAAAGTAATTACTTTTATATTTACATTAATTATACCACCATGTGCATTATTAAGTAGCTTTTATAAATTATAATGATTTTGAATAAATAAATATTTATACATATGTAAAATAATGCAAATCTAAGTATACTAAACTTTACTATACGCTATAGAGTGTATTATTTGTTTAAATACTAAGGTTTGCATATAATTAATACAATATTATATATTGATAATTTAAAAAATTTAATATGTAGACACCATAAAAAAACAATTGCTAATGAAGATAATTAATTCATTTAATAAATCAAATGCTAACCTTATATATACGTATATATATATATATATATATATATATATATATATATATATATATATATATATATATATAGTCTGATAGCTAAAATAATAGATTTATGATTTCAATTTATAAAATCTATATTCAGATTAATACATATGCATATATATACATATATATATATATATATATATATATATATATATATATATATATATGCTAAAACATATGAAATAACTAAATTACATAAGTCATTGTATATATGAGCACGAATAACAATAATTGAATGTTGTGTTTATTTCTAACATATATATATAAATATTTCATTTTGGTACAAATTTCTGGTATCTTAATGGTAAATTTAAATTTAGTAAATAACAAATTATTTATAATTTTCAGTTATTTAGTAACATATCTAATGGGTTTACTTGTATAAACCAATTTGTGTTCCAAAATTAAATGCAAGTTTATGTATATGTAAAATAAATTAAATATAGATCATTTATAAAAATAAGGTTTTCTGGGTAAAACCGATTAAGAATTCCTAAATTTATATTCAACGATAATATCACATAATAATTATATAATATTTAATTACTTAATTAATAACATAATTTTGATGTTTGATAATCCTTGGTTTTTAATTTTCGTTATTACTCAATATAATAAATATTAACAATTATTCTTACTATACCCCTAATATATTCACATATCTATATGTATATATATTTAAGTATTATTATATTAATTAATATAAATAACATATAATTTGTATAGTTGTTTATTTATAATAATTTAAAGTTTAGTATATTCTGTAATTTATATTAATTATGTAATTACATTTTTTTCTTCTGTATTCACTTCTTATATTTGTTATTTGTGATGTTTTTCTTGGCGCGGGCAAATACCTATTTATAGATTATTGCGTAAATATATTAGCATATTACGTAATACCACCCAGATATGGCATAGCGAAATCCGGCCAGACAGTTACATGTTTAGTAATATCAAAACCTTGCGTCGGATGGCTTTCTGGTCTCCGTCGTCGTCGGATGAAGGAAGTGTGTCGTTCTCCGAATTCTCCAAGGTCGGCTCGATTTCTTTTCCTCCTTCGTCCACCATCTTCGTCAGTAAGTTATTCTCGGCTGCGATATGGTGTTGGTTACACAAAGCTTGGTCTTTATAAATAAGTTGTATTCGATGGCATTTATCGCCGCTATAGGATTGTTACAGTCATATAAGATGAACAATCGGTTACATTTAGATAAGAGGGATATTTATCATTACGGGAATATATATAAAAACAATAGATGTTATATTCTGTTTGCTAGTGTACAAAAGATTACCCAGCGTTAATGAACGGTTTTATATTATATCATCTAATTGGGTTCAAGGATAAAATATACTATTTATATTATAAATGTATCTATTGTGATCTTATACAAAGATGTATTTTCCTA
This sequence comes from Osedax frankpressi, assembly GCA_964035775.1. Classification (NCBI taxonomy): domain Eukaryota; kingdom Metazoa; phylum Annelida; class Polychaeta; order Sabellida; family Siboglinidae; genus Osedax; species Osedax frankpressi. The sequence continues at coordinate 6,555,633 of OZ038315.1, read as the reverse complement.
CTAATGCCAATTTAGTTTTGATTATTAATAATGAAGTTTGAGAAATATAATAATTAGCTTCTTATTGAATATTATGGATTAAAATAGATTACAAATGTTAATTTATGATACCCTAAACTTTAATTGCAATGTAATATTTAGCAAATACATTAAATGTATTATATTTTATATACTATATGCATATGTAGGAATAATATATATATATATATATATATATATATATATATATATATATATATATATGTATATGTATATGTATATGTATATGTATATGTATATGTATATGTATATGTATATGTATATGTATATGTATATATATATATATATATATATATATATATATATATATATATGTATATATATAAAGAATATATACAAATTGCCTATATCAGAGCTTGCCATCATATTTAGATATGGTTGGCTAACTATTGGAAATGATAGTAGGTCCATTTTGGATGGCGTCGTTTCTATAATCCTTCCAATCGTGAAGTCTTTGGTGGGGGTATCCTAAAATCGGTGATAACGTATCGATGCTCAACTGTAAAAATCATCATCGTTCAAATATTGGTAAACTTTATTATATTTTTCTGTAATATCGTATAGTTTAAACATTTTTAAAGAACCAGAACACAGCTAAAATCTACTTAATAGTTATTAGAACTAGTTCAGATTATGAGTAATTCATCTTGTTTACTGAAGTATACTATATGTTTTTGATAATATATAATGACATATGACTATCTATTTCAGACACTTATTATTATTAAGTGTTCAACATCAAATAATGTAATTTATTTAATTATTTTCAATAAGTGAAAACTCCTAAATAAATGAAATCGTTGCATTTCGCGTACAAATGTCTAGTGGTATGACCTTTAAGTGACCTCTAGTAACGGGCAATAACCATGTATTTCGCCATCATTATGTGTCCAGTTGCGATACCGTAGCATATACGCGATTGATGTATCGTTCCGTCGTCATTCATGGCTCTGGCGATATTGTAGGCTTTATTGAAGTATCTGGCAGCTAATTGATAGTCACCCTAGCATGGTAATTACTTTAAGTTGGGGTTGGAAGTAGTTTGGAGGGTAAGCTGGGAGGTAGAGGTATTCATAGAGTAGAGTAACGTTAGTGCTAATACGATTAGTATACTAGTATCTATAGGTAATTAGAAGGTGGACAGCGAGCGTATGATTATGAAGTAGTAGTGTGGCGTAGGCTTACACTATTCCATATTCGGACAAGTGTACGCATACAGCGACGTGAGTTAAATGTTAGCAAGGTTTAGAGTGACACTGGTGGAAGTTAGCGATATCATATAACGGTAGTATTGAATAATAAAGTATATATATATACTATAGCACATATATTGTAACAAGGAGAAGCAATTGACGATGGAATTAGAAACACAGTACTATAACGTTAATGTGAGTGTTAATGTGAGATGTCAACGTTGATATGCCGTTATCGCCATTCCTTTTACGGTATTGGCTTTGCGTCCGTAAACGTTTCTAAACATTACGGGCCGATGTCGACATTCGGCCTTCGCTAACGTTATTGTTACACATCAAGCCCAGACTACAGGACGCCGTGCTCAGTTCTATATCATTCTTACACTCTTCGGATGCCTTTACCGACTGCTTCAGGTACTGGATACTCCTAATTGTCTTGCCGAGTCTACAAACGAGCGAATGGAGGTAGGACCTAATAATTGTGTATTTGGAGCCTATAGGTATATTGACTGCACACCACATACGGAGATATATTAACATTTTATATATTTATATATATAAATAACCGAAATCTACACATGCATACCCACACAAACACACGCAGACAAACGCAGACATGCATACACTCTTGTATACACAAACAATCGTACATACATGCACTCGTACTCACACACACCCATTATCATCAGATAAATAGTGTCAATATGTATTAACGCTTTATTTTCATTAATATTATATCTTTAACCAACTACGATTTTAGTTTTTACGGAATCTAAAGAGGATATTCTATATGTATATATATATATATATATATATATATATATATATATATATATATGCAGACACCTCGAAATATGAATAGCGATATATTCATAACAATGTTACTAGGACTGTGTAATTATAATATAATCATTTAGATAAATATAATCTGGTAAAGACTGGTCAAGCTATTCCTATCTGTGTGTGAATTGATACAAACGAATGGTAGGATATAGCCAGCTTCTGGTATGCAATGGCGATACCTCTCATGTTATTGGTTTCTTTGCAAACTTCAAGATATACGTTCAGGCACTACGCAGAATTTAATATTCATTATTAATTGCAGGAGTAAACATTTATTATTTCATATTTCATCGAAATTACAGTTTGTAAATTATTGAATTTGGAATTCATTGAATTTGGAATTTATTTAATTTATAAATGTATTGCATTTAGGGTTATTTGGAATTTATAATTATTTTGAATTTGAATTATTTGTAATTAAGAATTTATTGATTTTTTAATTAGTATACATTTATTAGATTAGAGTTAATTAGTTAATTAGAGTCCAACGAAATTCATAAATATTAAAATTTCGAATTAGTTCAAATGTAATTCTAATACAATTTTTAAATATTATAACTAAAATAAATGATATTGACCTCGATCGCTTTATCGTACTCCATATTCTTGTCGTAAGCCATTCCCAGCACAAAGCTCGCCATTCCCTTTGTGGCCAGTTCGTTACCTAACGTTATTAATATATTCCCGTTTAATTCCAGGACTCAGTTACTTGTGAAAATCGTCATAAATATCCCTTATCTCAATAACTGATGTATTATAGGTCTAGGTATTAGTGTGGATACACATACGTATACTGCCATTACATACAAGAGCACGAGTGATGGTAATAAAGTGATACAATGCACGATAGAATCCCATGGGGTTCTTGATCTACTGACTTTCAGTTGCCATGTCGTAGGCTTTCTTCAGAAAATAACGGTGTTCGTGGATCTTGGTAGCATGCGAACAGTTTTTATCGGCAATCAAAGTATACACCTGGAAGGATCAACGGGAATAATAACCTGGAATATATTAGACAGAGATAGGAGCTAGGTCTTAGTTTGACAAATAATGCACGTATGAGGTGTACATAGGTTCAGATGGTCTAGATGATACTATTTAGGGAGATATTTGAGTGCGTTTAATGGGTTGAGAGATAAGGAATGGATTTGAATTATAAAACATACCGCGAAATGTTAGATTGGAAAGTTAAGTAGTTTTTAAAAATTTATATGACTAAATAAATAAAAGATAATTATGACTATAGTAACGAGAGGTAACGGGGTAATGTAATGTGAAATATATTATTGTATAATATACTTTATTTATTTATATATAAATATATTTATATATATATTGGTTATATTATAGATCAATGTATTACATATATTATGAATACAGAGCTATTATTTATTATTATCAATACATCGAGACACCAGAGGGAAACTAGTTCAAACTAACGTCCCTAAGTTGGTTACAGGCTTCAGTGTGCAACGGAAGTCCGCTAGGAGTCATCCAGTTTTTTTTGCATACACTGGTTGACGTCAGGTCATAGAACTTCTCAAGGAACTTCGCGGATAATTCATACAGTTCTGACGAACGAAGTGGAGATAAGAAAAATCGATTAGCTAACGGTAGTTTACAATAGTTTAATAGGTAGAGTAAAGTGTTCGTAAAGCGAATCTAATTTAAACTAGTAACTGGTAAGGTTTATATAAGGTTGATTTATATTTATACGTTGATGAGAGTTATTTTTCATATTTATTTATTCTGACATTACGGTAATTTCTTACTTGTATAAATAAATGCTCAATTTTAAAAATCCAAACACTTTAATATTAATTTCGACTCAATAGTAATATAACTTTTTCGCTAGGATATTAACTAAATTACGATGTAATAGTTACCGTGATATTTCCTGTAAGTACTGACCCGACGCTTTGAAGGCCTGGCCGACGTTAGAATGCGATTCGGCAAACCTCCTACCGCCATCCGTGTGTATTTTCTCCGAGGCCTCCAATGTCACCTCGAAAAAGTAGTCCGACAACCATTTGTCGTCTTCGCTCGACCTCTGGAAGTACACGGCCAACGTGAAATAGCTGTTGTACATTTCTATGAACTTCTCTGTGTGAGAGATCATATGATTTGTATAAAATGATTAATATCTCCATCTCCATCTCCATCTCCATCTCCCCCTCCCTCCCCCCCCCCCTCTCTCTCTCTCTCTCTCTCTCTCTCTCTCTCTCTCTCTCTCTCTCTCTCTCTCTCTCTCTCTCTTCATACAAACTAACCCTGCAACATAGCTAGTTCAGCTCTGGATAGGTATTCGTACATGAAATTTAAGTTAGCTGTTTCATTAATTAACATCGGTTTCCACCAAACAATTGACTCCGGTCCTGCCTAGTAAATCAATTGTAAAATATAAATGGGATATATTGGTAACTTATACTATACATTTTATATACTCATTTTATACCACGCATGTTAATTCCTAAATATTATATCATTTATAAAAATATTAATATAGTATTAATTATGTATCACGAGACATTTACACTGTACAATGTACATTGTACACTCTACAGTGTACACTGTACACTGTACAGTGTACATTGTACATACTATTTGTATATATGTATATATGTATATACTATAGTATACGATGTTCAGTGTACAATGTACAATTGTACTTTTAAATCATATTAGGTATTAATAATACTTATTAAGATAAGTTTAATATATATATTCGTATACTATAATATCTGATCAATAAAACTTCAATGATAGTTCCTTGTTGTTTATATGCATACGATAATGATGTAATCAAAATCATATTTAAGGAATTTATTGTAAAATTTAGTAAAAGGTGGTGTACGTATAATAAACCGTATACAACATAGTATAAATAACACATTATACGTTGGCGATTACCTTAATCCTTGAAACGTACTGGAATTCAATGAGATTAAAGATTTGGCAGAATGATTTATGGTAGCCCTTTCTCAATAGATTAAGACACATGTTATTTTTGAAAGAAGTTCTCAATCTATTCACGTGTTTAGTATATATATATATAAATATATATATATATATATATATAAATATATATATATATATATATATAATGCTTTATACACACTTGATTGTTTCCATACGATCTAGTTTAGGGATGTGCTCTCGTAACATTTGATGTCGTTTGTTGCGCAGGTGAACAGTTTTCGTGGCAACCGGACGCTCCAGTTTCAGAATCTGAACCAAAAGACGTTTCGTGCGTCGGCTGATGATTGGCCGATAGACTGTGTTGTGGGCGGGAGTGTTCTCGAACATAGCGGATGGAGATACGTAGTTGAAGACGCGCAGTGCCCTCTTGGGCCACTGACGTATGTAGCGAAGTCCGTGTTCCAGTAGCAGTATCGCGGCCTTCCTCTGCTCGGAGATCTCTTTAACGACATTCGGCTGTTCCGGGCTATTGTGAAGTGATAAAATCGATACAGATTCCGTAAGGCTAGTTTGGGAGGATAATTGCGAGAAAGTACTAGTATTGGCGATGTTCGGAAAGCGAGGTTTGTACTTCGCGTCCTTGGTATCGACGTTGGAAACGAATTTTCCTTTCATCCGAGAGTTCGGCATTTTTTACGACGAATAAGTTAAATAATTGTTGAAATTGTTTTTATAAATATTTATTTTCACTAACATCGTTACCATAGCAACAATTCTGTTATGCACTACAGATAAACAAAATTAATTTATATTAGGCGAAATAATAAAACTTTCAAAAATTGGATAATAATTCGGATACCGGAATAATATTGTCATAGATCTTGACATACAATTTCCGTACATAAAGTGTAATACTAATAATAATAAACTTTCAATAATAAAGGAAAGTTCTAGGTATGTCCTCCAATCATGTTCATATAATGTATATACATAGTATTTGTGTGTGCAATTCATAGCGTATATATTTGTAGTTTTGGCTAGTATGCCAGCCTACAATCCTATATGAATGGATTTACATATTTAATGACATATAGAATTGCGGATTCATATTACAATAAAAGATTAGTCGTATTACTCTTGATACCGTCCATGGTAATGGTGTCTTTTAGATGGTTTGATAGCACACATCGGTGTGATATAAAACGCATATCACACGCTTGTATATGATATCAGTGCAGTTATATATTAATGATACGTTGCTATGCGACAAGCCGGTGAATAATTGTTATTTTCGTGTATGGAATAACGCTGTCCGAATTAATAAAAAATTGTAATCAGTCGTTTGCATATTTTGTGGAATCTGTTAAATGTCTATAGACATATGCAGTATAGAATTATATTCAATATTAGTTAAGGTCATTAAGTCAGTCCTCACATTAGAGTTGTCAGTCAGTCAGTCCTCACATTAGAGTTATTAGTCAGTCCTCACATTAGAGTTGTCAGTCAGTCCTCACATTAGAGTTGTCAGTCAGTCAGTCCTCACATTAGAGTTGTCAGTCAGTCCTCACATTAGAGTTGTCAGTCAGTCAGTCCTCACATTAGAGTTGTCAGTCAGTCCTCACATTAGAGTTGTCAGTCAGTCCTCACATTAGAGTTGTCAGTCAGTCAGTCCTCACATTAGAGTTGTCAGTTAGTCCTCACATTAGAGTTGTCAGTCAGTCAGTCCTCACATTAGAGTTGTCAGTCAGTCCTCACATTAGAGTTGTCAGTCAGTCAGTCCTCACATTAGAGTTGTCAGTCAGTCCTCACATTAGAGTTGTCAGTCAGTCAGTCCTCACATTAGAGTTGTCAGTCAGTCTTCACATTAGAGTTGTCAGTCAGTCCTCACATTAGAGTTGTCAGTCAGTCAGTCCTCACATTAGAGTTGTCAGTCAGTCAGTCCTCACATTAGAGTTGTCAGTCAGTCCTCACATTAGAGTTGTCAGTCAGTCAGTCCTCACATTAGAGTTGTCAGTCAGTCCTCACATTAGAGTTGTCAGTCAGTCAGTCCTCACATTAGAGTTGTCAGTCAGTCCTCACATTAGAGTTGTCAGTCAGTCAGTCCTCACATTAGAGTTGTCAGTCAGTCCTCACATTAGAGTTGTCAGTCAGTCCTCACATTAGAGTTGTCAGTCAGTCCTCACATTAGAGTTGTCAGTCAGTCAGTCCTCACATTAGAGTTGTCAGTCAGTCCTCACATTAGAGTTGTCAGTCAGTCAGTCCTCACATTAGAGTTGTCAGTCAGTCAGTCCTCACATTAGAGTTGTCAGTCAGTCAGTCCTCACATTAGAGTTGTCAGTCAGTCTGTCCTCACATTAGAGTTGTCAGTCAGTCAGTCCTCACATTAGAGTGGTCAGTCAGTCCTCACATTAGAGTTGTCAGTCAGTCAGTCCTTACATTAGAGTTGTCAGTCAGTCCTCACATTAGAGTTGTCAGACAGTCCTCACATTAGAGTTGTCAGTCAGTCAGTCCTCACATTAGAGTTGTCAGTCAGTCCTCACATTAGAGTTGTCAGTCAGTCAGTCCTCACATTAGAGTTGTCAGTCAGTCAGTCCTCACATTAGAGTTGTCAGTCAGTCAGTCCTCACATTAGAGTTGTCAGTCAGTCCTCACATTAGAGTTGTCAGTCAGTCAGTCCTCACATTAGAGTTGTCAGTCAGTCCTCACATTAGAGTTGTCAGTCAGTCCTCACATTAGAGTTGTCAGTCAGTCAGTCCTCACATTAGAGTTGTCAGTCAGTCAGTCCTCACATTAGAGTTGTCAGTCAGTCAGTCCTCACATTAGAGTTGTCAGTCAGTCCTCACATTAGAGTTGTCAGTCAGTCAGTCCTCACATTAGAGTTGTCAGTCAGTCCTCACATTAGAGTTGTCAGTCAGTCAGTCCTCACATTAGAGTTGTCAGTCAGTCCTCACATTAGAGTTGTCAGTCAGTCAGTCCTCACATTAGAGTTGTCAGTCAGTCAGTCCTCACATTAGAGTTGTCAGTCAGTCCTCACATTAGAGTTGTCAGTCAGTCAGTCCTCACATTAGAGTTGTCAGTCAGTCCTCACATTAGAGTTGTCAGTCAGTCAGTCCTCACATTAGAGTTGTCAGTCAGTCCTCACATTAGAGTTGTCAGTCAGTCAGTCCTCACATTAGAGTTGTCAGTCAGTCCTCACATTAGAGTTGTCAGTCAGTCCTCACATTAGAGTTGTCAGTCAGTCAGTCTTCACATTAGAGTTGTCAGTCAGTCCTCACATTAGAGTTGTCAGTCAGTCAGTCTTCACATTAGAGTTGTCAGTCAGTCAGTACTCACATTAGAGTTGTCAGTCAGTCAGTCCTCACATTAGAGTTGTCAGTCAGTCAGTCCTCACATTAGAGTTGTCAGTCAGTCTTCACATTAGAGTTGTCAGTCAGTCAGTCCTCACATTAGTGTTGTCAGTCAGTCAGTCCTCACATTAGAGTTGTCAGTCAGTCAGTCCTCACATTAGAGTTGTCAGTCAGTCCTCACATTAGAGTTGTCAGTCAGTCCTCACATTAGAGTTGTCAGTCAGTCCTCACATTAGAGTTGTTAGTCAGTCCTCACATTAGAGTTGTCAGTCAGTCAGTCCTCACATTAGAGTTGTCAGTCAGTCCTCACATTAGAGTTGTCAGTCAGTCCTCACATTAGAGTTGTCAGTCAGTCAGTCCTCACATTAGAGTTGTCAGTCAGTCCTCACATTAGAGTTGTCAGTCAGTCAGTCCTCACATTAGAGTTGTCAGTCAGTCAGTCCTCACATTAGAGTTGTCAGTCAGTCCTCACATTAGAGTTGTCAGTCAGTCCTCACATTAGAGTTGTCAGTCAGTCCTTACATTAGAGTTGTCAGTCAGTCCTCACATTAGAGTTGTCAGTCAGTCAGTCCTCACATTAGAGTTGTCAGTCAGTCAGTCCTCACATTAGAGTTGTCAGTCAGTCAGTCCTCACATTAGAGTTGTCAGTCAGTCCTCACATTAGAGTTGTCAGTCAGTCAGTCCTCACATTAGAGTTGTCAGTCAGTCCTCACATTAGAGTTGTCAGTCAGTCCTCACATTAGAGTTGTCAGTCAGTCAGTCCTCACATTAGAGTTGTCAGTCAGTCAGTCCTCACATTAGAGTTGTCAGTCAGTCAGTCCTCACATTAGAGTTGTCAGTCAGTCCTCACATTAGAGTTGTCAGTCAGTCAGTCCTCACATTAGAGTTGTCAGTCAGTCCTCACATTAGAGTTGTCAGTCAGTCCTCACATTAGAGTTGTCAGTCAGTCAGTCCTCACATTAGAGTTGTCAGTTAGTCCTCACATTAGAGTTGTCAGTCAGTCCTCACATTAGTGTTGTCAGTCAGTCAGTCCTCACATTAGAGTTGTCAGTCAGTCAGTCCTTACATTAGAGTTGTCAGTCAGTCAGTCCTCACATTAGAGTTGTCAGTCAGTCCTCACATTAGAGTTGTCAGTCAGTCAGTCCTCACATTAGAGTTGTCAGTCAGTCCTCACATTAGAGTTGTCAGTCAGTCAGTCCTCACATTAGAGTTGTCAGTCAGTCAGTCCTCACATTAGAGTTGTCAGTCAGTCAGTCCTCACATTAGAGTTGTCAGTCAGTCCTCACATTATAGTTGTCAGTCAGTCAGTCCTCACATTAGAGTTGTCAGTCAGTCAGTCCTCACATTAGAGTTGTCAGTCAGTCCTCACATTAGAGTTGTCAGTCAGTCAGTCCTCACATTAGAGTTGTCAGTCAGTCAGTCCTCACATTAGAGTTGTCAGTCAGTCAGTCCTCACATTAGAGTTGTCAGTCAGTCCTCACATTAGAGTTGTCAGTCAGTCAGTCCTCACATTAGAGTTGTCAGTCAGTCAGTCCTCACATTAGAGTTGTCAGTCAGTCAGTTCTCACATTAGAGTTGTCAGTCAGTCAGTCCTCACATTAGAGTTGTCAGTCAGTCCTCACATTAGAGTTGTCAGTCAGTCAGTCCTCACATTAGAGTTGTCAGTCAGTCAGTCCTCACATTAGAGTTGTCAGTCAGTCCTCACATTAGAGTTGTCAGTCAGTCAGTCCTCATATTAGAGTTGTCAGTCAGTCAGTCCTCACATTAGAGTTGTCAGTCAGTCCTCACATTAGAGTTGTCAGTCAGTCCTCACATTAGAGTTGTCAGTCAGTCAGTCCTCACATTAGAGTTGTCAGTCAGTCCTCACATTAGAGTTGTCAGTCAGTTAGTCCTCACATTAGAGTTGTCAGTCAGTCCTCACATTAGAGTTGTCAGTCAGTCCTCACATTAGAGTTGTCAGTCAGTCAGTCCTCACATTAGAATTGTCAGTCAGTCAGTCCTCACATTAGAGTTGTCAGTCAGTCAGTCCTCACATTAGAGTTGTCAGTCAGTCCTCACATTAGAGTTGTCAGTCAGTCCTCACATTAGAGTTGTCAGTCAGTTAGTCCTTACATTAGAGTTGTCAGTCAGTCCTCACATTAGAGTTGTCAGTCAGTCAGTCCTCACATTAGAATTGTCAGTCAGTCAGTCCTCACATTAGAGTTGTCAGTCAGTCCTCACATTAGAGTTGTCAGTCAGTCCTCACATTAGAGTTGTCAGTCAGTCAGTCCTCACATTAGAGTTGTCAGTCAGTCCTCACATTAGAGTTGTCAGTCAGTTAGTCCTCACATTAGAGTTGTCAGTCAGTCCTCACATTAGAGTTGTCAGTCAGTCAGTCCTCACATTAGAGTTGTCAGTCAGTCCTCACATTAGAGTTGTCAGTCAGTCAGTCCTCACATTAGAGTTGTCAGTCAGTCCTCACATTAGAGTTGTCAGTCAGTCAGTCCTCACATTAGAGTTGTCAGTCAGTCAGTCCTCACATTAGAGTTGTCAGTCAGTCAGTCTTCACATTAGAGTTGTTAGTCAGTCCTCACATTAGAGTTGTCAGTCAGTCCTCACATTAGAGTTGTCAGTCAGTCCTCACATTAGAGTTGTCAGTCAGTCAGTCCTCACATTAGAGTTGTCAGTCAGTCAGTCCTCACATTAGAGTTGTCAGTCAGTCCTCACATTAGAGTTGTCAGTCAGTCCTCATATTAGAGTTGTCAGTCAGTCAGTCCTCACATTAGAGTTGTCAGTCAGTCCTCACATTAGAGTTGTCAGTCAGTCAGTCCTCACATTAGAGTTGTCAGTCAGTCCTCACATTAGAGTTGTCAGTCAGTTAGTCCTCACATTAGAGTTGTCAGTCAGTCCTCACATTAGAGTTGTCAGTCAGTCAGTCCTCACATTAGAGTTGTCAGTCAGTCCTCACATTAGAGTTGTCAGTCAGTCCTCACATTAGAGTTGTCAGTCAGTCCTCACATTAGAGTTGTCAGTCAGTCCTCACATTAGAGTTGTCAGTCAGTCCTCACATTAGAGTTGTCAGTCAGTCAGTCCTCACATTAGAGTTGTCAGTCAGTCAGTCCTCACATTAGAGTTGTCAGTCAGTCAGTCCTCACATTAGAGTTGTCAGTCAGCCAGTCCTCACATTAGAGTTGTCAGTCAGTCAGTCCTCACATTAGAGTTGTCAGTCAGTCAGTCCTCACATTAGAGTTGTCAGTCAGTCAGTCCTTACATTAGAGTTGTCAGTCAGTCCTCACATTAGAGTTGTCAGTCAGTCAGTCCTCACATTAGAGTTGTCAGTCAGTCAGTCCTCACATTAGAGTTGTCAGTCAGTCCTCACATTAGAGTTGTCAGTCAGTCAGTCCTCACATTAGAGTTGTCAGTCAGTCCTCACATTAGAGTTGTCAGTCAGTCCTCACATTAGAGTTGTCAGTCAGTCAGTCCTCACATTAGAGTTGTCAGTCAGTCAGTCCTCACATTAGAGTTGTCAGTCAGTCAGTCCTCACATTAGAGTTGTCAGTCAGTCAGTCCTTACATTAGAGTTGTCAGTCAGTCCTCACATTAGAGTTGTCAGTCAGTCAGTCCTCACATTAGAGTTGTCAGTCAGTCCTCACATTAGAGTTGTCAGTCAGTCCTCACATTAGAGTTGTCAGTCAGTCCTCACATTAGAGTTGTCAGTCAGTCCTCACATTAGAGTTGTCAGTCAGTCCTCACATTAGAGTTGTCAGTCAGTCAGTCCTCACATTAGAGTTGTCAGTCAGTCAGTCCTCACATTAGAGTTGTCAGTCAGTCAGTCCTCACATTAGAGTTGTCAGTCAGTCAGTCCTCACATTAGAGTTGTCAGTCAGTCAGTACTCACATTAGAGTTGTCAGTCAGTTCTCACATTAGAGTTGTCAGTCAGTCAGTCCTCACATTAGAGTTGTCAGTCAGTCCTCACATTAGAGTTGTCAGTCAGTCCTCACATTAGAGTTGTCAGTCAGTCCTCACATTAGAGTTGTCAGTCAGTCCTCACATTAGAGTTGTCAGTCAGTCAGTCCTCACATTAGAGTTGTCAGTCAGTCAGTCCTCACATTAGAGTTGTCAGTCAGTCAGTCCTCACATTAGAGTTGTCAGTCAGTCCTCACATTAGAGTTGTCAGTCAGTCCTCACATTAGAGTTGTCAGTCAGTCCTCACATTAGAGTTGTCAGTCAGTCAGTCCTCACATTAGAGTTGTCAGTCAGTCCTCACATTAGATTTGTCAGTCAGTCAGTCCTCACATTAGAGTTGTCAGTCAGTCCTCACATTAGAGTTGTCAGTCAGTCCTCACATTAGAGTTGTCAGTCAGTCCTCACATTAGAGTTGTCAGTCAGTCAGTCCTCACATTAGAGTTGTCAGTCAGTCCTCACATTAGAGTTGTCAGTCAGTCAGTCCTCACATTAGAGTTGTCAGTCAGTTAGTCCTCACATTAGAGTTGTCAGTCAGTCCTCACATTAGAGTTGTCAGTCAGTCCTCACATTAGAGTTGTCAGTCAGTCAGTCCTCACATTAGAGTTATCAGTCAGTCCTCACATTAGAGTTGTCAGTCAGTCCTCACATTAGAGTTGTCAGTCAGTCCTCACATTAGAGTTGTCAGTCAGTCAGTCCTCACATTAGAGTTGTCAGTCAGTCAGTCCTCACATTAGAGTTGTCAGTCAGTCCTCACATTAGAGTTGTCAGTCAGTCCTCACATTAGAGTTGTCAGTCAGTCCTCACATTAGAGTTGTCAGTCAGTCAGTCCTCACATTAGAGTTGTCAGTCAGTCAGTCCTCACATTAGAGTTGTCAGTCAGTCAGTCCTCACATTAGAGTTGTCAGTCAGTCAGTCCTCACATTAGAGTTGACAGTCAGACCTCACATTAGAGTTGTCAGTCAGTCCTCACATTAGAGTTGTCAGTCAGTCCTCACATTAGAGTTGTCAGTCAGTCAGTCCTCACATTAGAGTTGTCAGTCAGTCAGTCCTCACATTAGAGTTGTCAGTCAGTCAGTCCTCACATTAGAGTTGTCAGTCAGTCCTCACATTAGAGTTGTCAGTCAGTCCTCACATTAGAGTTGTCAGTCAGTCCTCACATTAGAGTTGTCAGTCAGTCAGTCCTCACATTAGAGTTGTCAGTCAGTCAGTCCTCACATTAGAGTTGTCAGTCAGTCAGTCCTCACATTAGAGTTGTCAGTCAGTCAGTCCTCACATTAGAGTTGTCAGTCAGTCAGTCCTCACATTAGAGTTGTCAGTCAGTCCTCACATTAGAGTTGTCAGTCAGTCCTCACATTAGAGTTGTCAGTCAGTCCTCACATTAGAGTTGTCAGTCAGTCAGTCCTCACATTAGAGTTGTCAGTCAGTCAGTCCTCACATTAGAGTTGTCAGTCAGTCAGTCCTCACATTAGAGTTGTCAGTCAGTCAGTCCTCACATTAGAGTTGTCAGTCAGTCAGTCCTCACATTAGAGTTGTCAGTCAGTCAGTCCTCACATTAGAGTTGTCAGTCAGTCAGTCCTCACATTAGAGTTGTCAGTCAGTCCTCACATTAGAGTTGTCAGTCAGTCCTCACATTAGAGTTGTCAGTCAGTCAGTCCTCACATTAGAGTTGTCTGTCAGTCAGTCCTCACATTAGAGTTGTCAGTCAGTCAGTCCTCACATTAGAGTTGTCAGTCAGTCCTCACATTAGAGTTGTCAGTCAGTCCTCACATTAGAGTTGTCAGTCAGTCAGTTCTCACATTAGAGTTGTCAGTCAGTCCTCACATTAGAGTTGTCAGTCAGTCCTCACATTAGAGTTGTCAGTCAGTCCTCACATTAGAGTTGTCAGTCAGTCAGTCCTCACATTAGAGTTGTCAGTCAGTCCTCACATTAGAGTTGTCAGTCAGTCAGTCCTCACATTAGAGTTGTCAGTCAGTCAGTCCTCACATTAGAGTTGTCAGTCAGTCCTCACATTAGAGTTGTCAGTCAGTCCTCACATTAGAGTTGTCAGTCAGTCCTCACATTAGAGTTGTCAGTCAGTCCTCACATTAGAGTTGTCAGTCAGTCAGTCCTCACATTAGAGTTGTCAGTCAGTCAGTCCTCACATTAGAGTTGTCAGTCAGTCAGTCCTCACATTAGAGTTGTCAGTCAGTCAGTCCTCACATTAGAGTTGTCAGTCAGTCCTCACATTAGAGTTGTCAGTCAGTCAGTCCTCACATTAGAGTTGTCAGTCAGTCAGTCCTCACATTAGAGTTGTCAGTCAGTCCTCACATTAGAGTTGTCAGTCAGTCCTCACATTAGAGTTGTCAGTCAGTCAGTTCTCACATTAGAGTTGTCAGTCAGTCAGTTCTCACATTAGAGTTGTCAGTCAGTCCTCACATTAGAGTTGTCAGTCAGTCCTCACATTAGAGTTGTCAGTCAGTCAGTCCTCACATTAGAGTTGTCAGTCAGTCAGTTCTCACATTAGAGTTGTCAGTCAGTCCTCACATTAGAGTTGTCAGTCAGTCCTCACATTAGAGTTGTCAGTCAGTCCTCACATTAGAGTTGTCAGTCAGTCCTCACATTAGAGTTGTCAGTCAGTCCTCACATTAGAGTTGTCAGTCAGTCAGTCCTCACATTAGAGTTGTCAGTCAGTCAGTCCTCACATTAGAGTTGTCAGTCAGTCCTCACATTAGAGTTGTCAGTCAGTCCTCACATTAGAGTTGTCAGTCAGTCAGTCCTCACATTAGAGTTGTCAGTCAGTCCTCACATTAGAGTTGTCAGTCAGTCAGTCCTCACATTAGAGTTGTCAGTCAGTCAGTCCTCACATTAGAGTTGTCAGTCAGTCAGTCCTCACATTAGAGTTGTCAGTCAGTCAGTCCTCACATTAGAGTTGTCAGTCAGTTCTCACATTAGAGTTGTCAGTCAGTCCTCACATTAGAGTTGTCAGTCAGTCAGTCCTCACATTAGAGTTGTCAGTCAGTCAGTCCTCACATTAGAGTTGTCAGTCAGTCAGTCCTCACATTAGAGTTGTCAGTCAGTCAGTCCTCACATTAGAGTTGTCAGTCAGTCAGTCCTCACATTAGAGTTGTCAGTCAGTCCTCACATTAGAGTTGTCAGTCAGTCCTCACATTAGAGTTGTCAGTCAGTCAGTTCTCACATTAGAGTTGTCAGTCAGTCAGTCCTCACATTAGAGTTGTCAGTCAGTCAGTCCTCACATTAGAGTTGTCAGTCAGTCAGTCTCACATTAGAGTTGTCAGTCAGTCAGTCCTCACATTAGAGTTGTCAGTCAGTCAGTCCTCACATTAGAGTTGTCAGTCAGTCAGTCCTCACATTAGAGTTGTCAGTCAGTCAGTTCTCACATTAGAGTTGTCAGTCAGTCCTCACATTAGAGTTGTCAGTCAGTCCTTACATTAGAGTTGTCAGTCAGTCAGTCCTCACATTAGAGTTGTCAGTCAGTCCTCACATTAGAGTTGTCAGTCAGTCCTCACATTAGAGTTGTCAGTCAGTCCTCACATTAGAGTTGTCAGTCAGTCCTCACATTAGAGTTGTCAGTCAGTCCTCACATTAGAGTTGTCAGTCAGTCAGTCCTCACATTAGAGTTGTCAGTCAGTCAGTCCTCACATTAGAGTTGTCAGTCAGTCAGTCCTCACATTAGAGTTGTCAGTCAGTCAGTCCTCACATTAGAGTTGTCAGTCAGTCAGTCCTCACATTAGAGTTGTCAGTCAGTCCTCACATTAGAGTTGTCAGTCAGTCAGTCCTCACATTAGAGTTGTCAGTCAGTCCTCACATTAGAGTTGTCAGTCAGTCCTTACATTAGAGTTGTCAGTCAGTCCTCACATTAGAGTTGTCAGTCAGTCAGTTCTCACATTAGAGTTGTCAGTCAGTCCTCACATTAGAGTTGTCAGTCAGTCCTCACATTAGAGTTGTCAGTCAGTCAGTCCTCACATTAGAGTTGTCAGTCAGTCAGTCCTCACATTAGAGTTGTCAGTCAGTCAGTCCTCACATTAGAGTTGTCAGTCAGTCAGTCCTCACATTAGAGTTGTCAGTCAGTCCTCACATTAGAGTTGTCAGTCAGTCCTCACATTAGAGTTGTCAGTCAGTCAGTCCTCACATTAGAGTTGTCAGTCAGTCCTCACATTAGAGTTGTCAGTCAGTCCTCACATTAGAGTTGTCAGTCAGTCAGTCCTCACATTAGAGTTGTCAGTCAGTCAGTCCTCACATTAGAGTTGTCAGTCAGTCAGTACTCACATTAGAGTTGTCAGTCAGTCCTCACATTAGAGTTGTCAGTCAGTCAGTCCTCACATTAGAGTTGTCAGTCAGTCCTCACATTAGAGTTGTCAGTCAGTCCTCACATTAGAGTTGTCAGTCAGTCCTCACATTAGAGTTGTCAGTCAGTCCTCACATTAGAGTTGTCAGTCAGTCCTCACATTAGAGTTGTCAGTCAGTCAGTCCTCACATTAGAGTTGTCAGTCAGTCAGTCCTCACATTAGAGTTGTCAGTCAGTCAGTCCTCACATTAGAGTTGTCAGTCAGTCCTCACATTAGAGTTGTCAGTCAGTCCTCACATTAGAGTTGTCAGTCAGTCCTCACATTAGAGTTGTCAGTCAGTCAGTCCTCACATTAGAGTTGTCAGTCAGTCCTCACATTAGAGTTGTCAGTCAGTCAGTCCTCACATTAGAGTTGTCAGTCAGTCCTCACATTAGAGTTATCAGTCAGTCCTCACATTAGAGTTGTCAGTCAGTCCTCACATTAGAGTTGTCAGTCAGTCCTCACATTAGAGTTGTAAGTCAGTCAGTCCTCACATTAGAGTTGTCAGTCAGTCCTCACATTAGAGTTGTCAGTCAGTCAGTCCTCACATTAGAGTTGTCAGTCAGTTAGTCCTCACATTAGAGTTGTCAGTCAGTCCTCACATTAGAGTTGTCAGTCAGTCCTCACATTAGAGTTGTCAGTCAGTCAGTCCTCACATTAGAGTTATCAGTCAGTCCTCACATTAGAGTTGTCAGTCAGTCCTCACATTAGAGTTGTCAGTCAGTCCTCACATTAGAGTTGTCAGTCAGTCAGTCCTCACATTAGAGTTGTCAGTCAGTCAGTCCTCACATTAGAGTTGTCAGTCAGTCCTCACATTAGAGTTGTCAGTCAGTCCTCACATTAGAGTTGTCAGTCAGTCCTCACATTAGAGTTGTCAGTCAGTCAGTCCTCACATTAGAGTTGTCAGTCAGTCAGTCCTCACATTAGAGTTGTCAGTCAGTCAGTCCTCACATTAGAGTTGTCAGTCAGTCAGTCCTCACATTAGAGTTGTCAGTCAGTCCTCACATTAGAGTTGTCAGTCAGTCCTCACATTAGAGTTGTCAGTCAGTCCTCACATTAGAGTTGTCAGTCAGTCAGTCCTCACATTAGAGTTGTCAGTCAGTCAGTCCTCACATTAGAGTTGTCAGTCAGTCAGTCCTCACATTAGAGTTGTCAGTCAGTCCTCACATTAGAGTTGTCAGTCAGTCCTCACATTAGAGTTGTCAGTCAGTCCTCACATTAGAGTTGTCAGTCAGTCAGTCCTCACATTAGAGTTGTCAGTCAGTCAGTCCTCACATTAGAGTTGTCAGTCAGTCAGTCCTCACATTAGAGTTGTCAGTCGGTCAGTCCTCACATTAGAGTTGTCAGTCAGTCAGTCCTCACATTAGAGTTGTCAGTCAGTCCTCACATTAGAGTTGTCAGTCAGTCCTCACATTAGAGTTGTCAGTCAGTCCTCACATTAGAGTTGTCAGTCAGTCAGTCCTCACATTAGAGTTGTCAGTCAGTCAGTCCTCACATTAGAGTTGTCAGTCAGTCAGTCCTCACATTAGAGTTGTCAGTCAGTCAGTCCTCACATTAGAGTTGTCAGTCAGTCAGTCCTCACATTAGAGTTGTCAGTCAGTCAGTCCTCACATTAGAGTTGTCAGTCAGTCAGTTCTCACATTAGAGTTGTAAGTCAGTCCTCACATTAGAGTTGTCAGTCAGTCAGTCCTCACATTAGAGTTGTCAGTCAGTCCTCACATTAGAGTTGTCAGTCAGTCAGTTCTCACATTAGAGTTGTCAGTCAGTCCTCACATTAGAGTTGTCAGTCAGTCCTCACATTAGGGTTGTCAGTCAGTCAGTCCTCACATTAGAGTTGTCAGTCGGTCTTCACATTAGAGTTGTCAGTCAGTCAGTTCTCACATTAGAGTTGTCAGTCAGTCCTCACATTAGAGTTGTCAGTCAGTCAGTCCTCACATTAGAGTTGTCAGTCAGTCCTCACATTAGAGTTGTCAGTCAGTCCTCACATTAGAGTTGTCAGTCAGTCCTCACATTAGAGTTGTCAGTCAGTCCTCACATTAGAGTTGTCAGTCAGTCCTCACATTAGAGTTGTCAGTCAGTCCTTACATTAGAGTTGTCAGTCAGTCAGTCCTCACATTAGAGTTGTCAGTCAGTCCTCACATTAGAGTTGTCAGTCAGTCCTCACATTAGAGTTGTCAGTCAGTCCTCACATTAGAGTTGTCAGTCAGTCCTCACATTAGAGTTGTCAGTCAGTCAGTCCTCACATTAGAGTTGTCAGTCAGTCAGTCCTCACATTAGAGTTGTCAGTCAGTCAGTCCTCACATTAGAGTTGTCAGTCAGTCAGTCCTCACATTAGAGTTGTCAGTCAGTCAGTTCTCACATTAGAGTTGTCAGTCAGTCAGTTCTCACATTAGAGTTGTCAGTCAGTCCTCACATTAGAGTTGTCAGTCAGTCCTCACATTAGAGTTGTCAGTCAGTCAGTCCTCACATTAGAGTTGTCAGTCAGTCCTCACATTAGAGTTGTCAGTCAGTCCTCACATTAGAGTTGTCAGTCAGTCAGTCCTCACATTAGAGTTGTCAGTCAGTCAGTTCTCACATTAGAGTTGTCAGTCAGTCCTCACATTAGAGTTGTCAGTCAGTCCTCACATTAGAGTTGTCAGTCAGTCCTCACATTAGAGTTGTCAGTCAGTCCTCACATTAGAGTTGTCAGTCAGTCAGTCCTCACATTAGAGTTGTCAGTCAGTCCTCACATTAGAGTTGTCAGTCAGTCCTCACATTAGAGTTGTCAGTCAATCAGTCCTCACATTAGAGTTGTCAGTCAGTCAGTCCTCACATTAGAGTTGTCAGTCAGTCAGTTCTCACATTAGAGTTGTCAGTCAGTCCTCACATTAGAGTTGTCAGTCAGTCAGTCCTCACATTAGAGTTGTCAGTCAGTCAGTCCTCACATTAGAGTTGTCAGTCAGTCAGTCCTCACATTAGAGTTGTCAGTCAGTCAGTTCTCACATTAGAGTTGTCAGTCAGTCAGTCCTCACATTAGAGTTGTCAGTCAGTCCTCACATTAGAGTTGTCAGTCAGTCAGTCCTCACATTAGAGTTGTCAGTCAGTCAGTCCTCACATTAGAGTTGTCAGTCAGTCAGTCCTCACATTAGAGTTGTCAGTCAGTCAGTCCTCACATTAGAGTTGTCAGTCAGTTCTCACATTAGAGTTGTCAGTCAGTCCTCACATTAGAGTTGTCAGTCAGTCAGTCCTCACATTAGAGTTGTCAGTCAGTCAGTCCTCACATTAGAGTTGTCAGTCAGTCAGTCCTCACATTAGAGTTGTCAGTCAGTCAGTCCTCACATTAGAGTTGTCAGTCAGTCAGTCCTCACATTAGAGTTGTCAGTCAGTCAGTCCTCACATTAGAGTTGTCAGTCAGTCAGTCCTCACATTAGAGTTGTCAGTCAGTCAGTTCTCACATTAGAGTTGTCAGTCAGTCCTCACATTAGAGTTGTCAGTCAGTCCTCACATTAGAGTTGTCAGTCAGTCCTTACATTAGAGTTGTCAGTCAGTCCTCACATTAGAGTTGTCAGTCAGTCAGTTCTCACATTAGAGTTGTCAGTCAGTCCTCACATTAGAGTTGTCAGTCAGTCCTCACATTAGAGTTGTCAGTCAGTCAGTCCTCACATTAGAGTTGTCAGTCAGTCAGTCCTCACATTAGAGTTGTCAGTCAGTCAGTCCTCACATTAGAGTTGTCAGTCAGTCAGTCCTCACATTAGAGTTGTCAGTCAGTCCTCACATTAGAGTTGTCAGTCAGTCCTCACATTAGAGTTGTCAGTCAGTCAGTCCTCACATTAGAGTTGTCAGTCAGTCCTCACATTAGAGTTGTCAGATAGTCCTCACATTAGAGTTGTCAGTCAGTCCTCACATTAGAGTTGTCAGTCAGTCAGTCCTCACATTAGAGTTGTCAGTCAGTCCTCACATTAGAGTTGTCAGTCAGTCCTCACATTAGAGTTGTCAGTCAGTCAGTCCTCACATTAGAGTTGTCAGTCAGTCAGTCCTCGCATTAGAGTTGTCAGTCAGTCCTCACATTAGAGTTGTCAATCAGTCCTCACATTAGAGTTGTCAGTCAGTCAGTCCTCACATTAGAGTTGTCAGTCAGTCAGTCCTCACATTAGAGTTGTCAGTCAGTCAGTCCTCACATTAGAGTTGTCAGTCAGTCAGTCCTCACATTAGAGTTGTCAGTCAGTCCTCACATTAGAGTTGTCAGTCAGTCCTCACATTAGAGTTGTCAGTCAGTCCTCACATTAGAGTTGTCAGTCAGTCAGTCCTCACATTAGAGTTGTCAGTCAGTCCTCACATTAGAGTTGTCCGTCAGTCCTCACATTAGAGTTGTCAGTCAGTTCTCACATTAGAGTTGTCAGTCAGTCCTCACATTAGAGTTGTCAGTCAGTCAGTCCTCACATTAGAGTTGTCAGTCAGTCAGTCCTCACATTAGAGTTGTCAGTCAGTCAGTCCTCACATTAGAGTTGTCAGTCAGTCAGTCCTCACATTAGAGTTGTCAGTCAGTCCTCACATTAGAGTTGTCAGTCAGTCAGTCCTCACATTAGAGTTGTCAGTCAGTCCATACATTAGAGTTGTCAGTCAGTCCTCACATTAGAGTTGTCAGTCAGTCAGTCCTCACATTAGAGTTGTCAGTCAGTCATCACATTAGAGTTGTCAGTCAGTCAGTCCTCACATTAGAGTTGTCAGTCAGTCCTCACATTAGAGTTGTCAGTCAGTCAGTCCTCACATTAGAGTTGTCAGTCAGTCAGTCCTCACATTAGAGTTGTCAGTCAGTCAGTCCTCACATTAGAGTTGTCAGTCAGTCAGTCCTCACATTAGAGTTGTCAGTCAGTCCTCACATTAGAGTTGTCAGTCAGTCCTCACATTAGAGTTGTCAGTCAGTTAGTCCTCACATTAGAGTTGTCAGTCAGTCAGTCCTCACATTAGAGTTGTCAGTCAGTCAGTCCTCACATTAGAGTTGTCAGTCAGTCCTCACATTAGAGTTGTCAGTCAGTCCTCACATTAGAGTTGTCAGTCAGTTAGTCCTCACATTAGAGTTGTCAGTCAGTCAGTCCTCACATTAGAGTTGTCAGTCAGTCAGTCCTCACATTAGAGTTGTCAGTTAGTCCTCACATTAGAGTTGTCAGTCAGTCAGTCCTCACATTAGAGTTGTCAGTCAGTCAGTCCTCACATTAGAGTTGTCAGTCAGTCAGTCCTCACATTAGAGTTGTCAGTCAGTCCTCACATTAGAGTTGTCAGTCAGTCAGTCCTCACATTAGAGTTGTCAGTCAGTCAGTCCTCACATTAGAGTTGTCAGTCAGTCCTCACATTAGAGTTGTCAGTCAGTCAGTCCTCACATTAGAGTTGTCAGTCAGTCAGTCCTTACATTAGAGTTGTCAGTCAGTCCTCACATTAGAGTTGTCAGTCAGTCCTCACATTAGAGTTGTCAGTCAGTCAGTCCTCACATTAGATTTGTCAGTCAGTCAGTCCTCACATTAGAGTTGTCAGTCAGTCCTTACATTAGAGTTGTCAGTCAGTCAGTCCTCACATTAGAGTTGTCAGTCAGTCCTCACATTAGAGTTGTCAGTCAGTCCTCACATTAGAGTTGTCAGTCAGTCAGTCCTCACATTAGAGTTGTCAGTCAGTCCTCACATTAGAGTTGTCAGTCAGTCCTCACATTAGAGTTGTCAGTCAGTCAGTCCTCACATTAGAGTTGTCAGTCAGTCAGTCCTCACATTAGAGTTGTCAGTCAGTCAGTCCTCACATTAGAGTTGTCAGTCAGTCAGTCCTCACATTAGAGTTGTCAGTCAGTCAGTCCTTACATTAGAGTTGTCAGTCAGTCCTCACATTAGAGTTGTCAGTCAGTCAGTCCTTACATTAGAGTTGTCAGTCAGTCAGTCCTCACATTAGAGTTGTCAGTCAGTCCTCACATTAGAGTTGTCAGTCAGTCAGTCCTCACATTAGAGTTGTCAGTCAGTCAGTCCTCACATTAGAGTTGTCAGTCAGTCCTCACATTAGAGTTGTCAGTCAGTCAGTCCTCACATTAGAGTTGTCAGTCAGTCCTCACATTAGAGTTGTCAGTCAGTCAGTCCTTACATTAGAGTTGTCAGTCAGTCCTCACATTAGAGTTGTCAGTCAGTCTTCACATTAGAGTTGTCAGTCAGTCCTCACATTAGAGTTGTCAGTCAGTCAGTCCTCACATTAGAGTTGTCAGTCAGTCAGTCCTTACATTAGAGTTGTCAGTCAGTCCTCACATTAGAGTTGTCAGTCAGTCAGTCCTCACATTAGAGTTGTCAATCAGTCCTCACATTAGAGTTGTCAGTCAGTCCTCACATTAGAGTTGTCAGTCAGTCCTCACATTAGAGTTGTCAGTCAGTCCTCACATTAGAGTTGTCAGTCAGTCAGTCCTCACATTAGAGTTGTCAGTCAGTCCTCACATTAGAGTTGTCAGTCAGTCCTCACATTAGAGTTGTCAGTCAGTCCTCACATTAGAGTTGTCAGTCAGTCCTCACATTAGAGTTGTCAGTCAGTCCTCACATTAGAGTTGTCAGTCAGTCAGTCCTCACATTAGAGTTGTCAGTCAGTCCTCACATTAGAGTTGTCAGTCAGTCCTCACATTAGAGTTGTCAGTCAGTCAGTCCTCACATTAGAGTTGTCAGTCAGTCCTCACATTAGAGTTGTCAGTCAGTCAGTCCTCACATTAGAGTTGTCAGTCAGTCAGTCCTCACATTAGAGTTGTCAGTCAGTCCTCACATTAGAGTTGTCAGTCAGTCCTCACATTAGAGTTGTCAGTCAGTCAGTCCTCACATTAGAGTTGTCAGTCAGTCAGTCCTCACATTAGAGTTGTCAGTCAGTCCTCACATTAGAGTTGTCAGTCAGTCCTCACATTAGAGTTGTCAGTCAGTCAGTCCTCACATTAGAGTTGTCAGTCAGTCAGTCCTCACATTAGAGTTGTCAGTCAGTCCTCACATTAGAGTTGTCAGTCAGTCCTCACATTAGAGTTGTCAGTCAGTCAGTCCTCACATTAGAGTTGTCAGTCAGTCAGTCCTCACATTAGAGTTGTCAGTCAGTCCTCACATTAGAGTTGTCAGTCAGTCAGTCCTCACATTAGAGTTGTCAGTCAGTCAGTCCTCACATTAGAGTTGTCAGTCAGTCCTCACATTAGAGTTGTCAGTCAGTCCTCACATTAGAGTTGTCAGTCAGTCCTCACATTAGAGTTGTCAGTCAGTCAGTCCTCACATTAGAGTTGTCAGTCAGTCCTCACATTAGAGTTGTCAGTCAGTCCTCACATTAGAGTTGTCAGTCAGTCCTCACATTAGAGTTGTCAGTCAGTCAGTCCTCACATTAGAGTTGTCAGTCAGTCCTCACATTAGAGTTGTCAGTCAGTCAGTCCTCACATTAGAGTTGTCAGTCAGTCCTCACATTAGAGTTGTCAGTCAGTCCTCACATTAGAGTTGTCAGTCAGTCCTCACATTAGAGTTGTCAGTCAGTCAGTCCTCACATTAGAGTTGTCAGTCAGTCAGTCCTCACATTAGAGTTGTCAGTCAGTCAGTCCTCACATTAGAGTTGTCAGTCAGTCAGTCCTCACATTAGAGTTGTCAGTCAGTCCTCACATTAGAGTTGTCAGTCAGTCAGTCCTCACATTAGAGTTGTCAGTCAGTCCTTACATTAGAGTTGTCAGTCAGTCAGTCCTCACATTAGAGTTGTCAGTCAGTCAGTCCTCACATTAGAGTTGTCAGTCAGTCAGTCCTCACATTAGAGATGTCAGTCAGTCAGTCCTCACATTAGAGTTGTCAGTCAGTCCTCACATTAGAGTTGTCAGTCAGTCAGTCCTCACATTAGAGTTGTCAGTCAATCCTTACATTAGAGTTGTCAGTCAGTCAGTCCTCACATTAGAGTTGTCAGTCAGTCAGTCCTCACATTAGAGTTGTCAGTTTGTCCTCACATTAGAGTTGTCAGTCAGTCCTCACATTAGAGTTGTCAGTCAGTCCTCACATTAGAGTTGTCAGTCAGTCAGTCCTCACATTAGAGTTGTCAGTCAGTCCTCACATTAGAGTTGTCAGTCAGTCCTCACATTAGAGTTGTCAGTCAGTCCTCACATTAGAGTTGTCAGTCAGTCAGTCCTCACATTAGAGTTGTCAGTCAGTCCTCACATTAGAGTTGTCAGTCAGTCAGTCCTCACATTAGAGTTGTCAGTCAGTCCTCACATTAGAGTTGTCAGTCAGTCCTCACATTAGAGTTGTCAGTCAGTCCTCACATTAGAGTTGTCAGTCAGTCAGTCCTTACATTAGAGTTGTCAGTCAGTCAGTCCTCACATTAGAGTTGTCAGTCAGTCCTCACATTAGAGTTGTCAGTCAGTCCTCACATTAGAGTTGTCAGTCAGTCCTCACATTAGAGTTGTCACTCAGTCCTCACATTAGAGTTGTCAGTCAGTCCTCACATTAGAGTTGTCAGTCGGTCAGTCCTCACATTAGAGTTGTCAGTCAGTCAGTCCTCACATTAGAGTTGTCAGTCAGTCAGTCCTTACATTAGAGTTGTCAGTCAGTCAGTCCTCACATTAGAGTTGTCAGTCAGTCAGTCCTCACATTAGAGTTGTCAGTCAGTCAGTCCTCACATTAGAGTTGTCAGTCAGTCAGTCCTCACATTAGAGTTGTCAGTCAGTCAGTCCTCACATTAGAGTTGTCAGTCAGTCCTCACATTAGAGTTGTCAGTCAGTCAGTCCTCACATTAGAGTTGTCAGTCAGTCCTCACATTAGAGTTGTCAGTCAGTCCTCACATTAGAGTTGTCAGTCAGTCAGTCCTCACATTAGAGTTGTCAGTCAGTCAGTCCTCACATTAGAGTTGTCAGTCAGTCCTCACATTAGAGTTGTCAGTCAGTCCTCACATTAGAGTTGTCAGTCAGTCCTCACATTAGAGTTGTCAGTCAGTCAGTCTTCACATTAGAGTTGTCAGTCAGTCAGTCCTCACATTAGAGTTATCAGTCAGTCCTCACATTAGAGTTGTCAGTCAGTCAGTCCTCACATTAGAGTTGTCAGTCAGTCCTCACATTAGAGTTGTCAGTCAGTCTTCACATTAGAGTTGTCAGTCAGTCCTCACATTAGAGTTGTCAGTCAGTCAGTCCTCACATTAGAGTTGTCAGTCAGTCAGTCCTCACATTAGAGTTGTCAGTCAGTCAGTCCTCACATTAGAGTTGTCAGTAAGTCAGTCCTCACATTAGAGTTGTCAGTCAGTCCTCACATTAGAGTTATCAGTCAGTCCTCACATTAGAGTTGTCAGTCAGTCCTTACATTAGAGTTGTCAGTCAGTCCTCACATTAGAGTTGTCAGTCAGTCAGTCCTCACATTAGAGTTGTCAGTCAGTCAGTCCTCACATTAGAGTTGTCAGTCAGTCAGTCCTCACATTAGAGTTGTCAGTCAGTCCTCACATTAGAGTTGTCAGTCAGTCCTCACATTAGAGTTGTCAGTCAGTCAGTCCTCACATTAGAGTTGTCAGTCAGTCAGTCCTCACATTAGAGTTGTCAGTCAGTCAGTCCTCACATTAGAGTTGTCAGTAAGTCAGTCCTCACATTAGAGTTGTCAGTCAGTCCTCACATTAGAGTTGTCAGTCAGTCTTCACATTAGAGTTGTCAGTCAGTCAGTCCTCACATTAGAGTTGTCAGTCAGTCTTCACATTAGAGTTGTCAGTCAGTCCTCACATTAGAGTTGTCAGTCAGTCCTCACATTAGAGTTGTCAGTCAGTCAGTCCTCACATTAGAGTTGTCAGTCAGTCCTCACATTAGAGTTGTCAGTCAGTCCTCACATTAGAGTTGTCAGTCAGTCCTCACATTAGAGTTGTCAGTCAGTCAGTCCTCACATTAGAGTTGTCAGTCAGTCCTCACATTAGAGTTGTCAGTCAGTCCTCACATTAGAGTTGTCAGTCAGTCAGTCCTCACATTAGAGTTGTCAGTCAGTCAGTTCTCACATTAGAGTTGTCAGTCAGTCCTCACATTAGAGTTGTCAGTCAGTCTGTCCTCACATTAGAGTTGTCAGTCAGTCCTCACATTAGAGTTGTCAGTCAGTCAGTCTTCACATTAGAGTTGTCAGTCAGTCAGTCCTCACATTAGAGTTGTCAGTCAGTCAGTCCTCACATTAGAGTTGTCAGTCAGTCCTCACATTAGAGTTGTCAGTCAGTTAGTCCTCACATTAGAGTTGTCAGTCAGTCAGTCCTCACATTAGAGTTGTCAGTCAGTCAGTCCTCACATTAGAGTTGTCAGTCAGTCCTCACATTAGAGTTGTCAGTCAGTCAGTCCTCACATTAGAGTTGTCAGTCAGTCCTCACATTAGAGTTGTCAGTCAGTCAGTCCTCACATTAGAGTTGTCAGTCAGTCCTCACATTAGAGTTGTCAGTCAGTCAGTCCTCACATTAGAGTTGTCAGTCAGTCAGTCCTCACATTAGAGTTGTCAGTCAGTCCTCACATTAGAGTTGTCAGTCAGTCCTCACATTAGAGTTGTCAGTCAGTCTTCACATTAGAGTTGTCAGTCAGTCCTCACATTAGAGTTGTCAGTCAGTCAGTCCTCACATTAGAGTTGTCAGTCAGTCCTCACATTAGAGTTGTCAGTCAGTCCTCACATTAGAGTTGTCAGTCAGTCCTCACATTAGAGTTGTCAGTCAGTCAGTCCTCACATTAGAGTTGTCAGTCAGTTAGTCCTCACATTAGAGTTGTCAGTCAGTCAGTCCTCACATTAGAGTTGTCAGTCAGTCAGTCCTCACATTAGAGTTGTCAGTCAGTCCTCACATTAGAGTTGTCAGTCAGTCAGTCCTCACATTAGAGTTGTCAGTCAGTCCTCACATTAGAGTTGTCAGTCAGTCAGTCCTCACATTAGAGTTGTCAGTCAGTCCTCACATTAGAGTTGTCAGTCAGTCAGTCCTCACATTAGAGTTGTCAGTCAGTCAGTCCTCACATTAGAGTTGTCAGTCAGTCCTCACATTAGAGTTGTCAGTCAGTCCTCACATTAGAGTTGTCAGTCAGTCTTCACATTAGAGTTGTCAGTCAGTCCTCACATTAGAGTTGTCAGTCAGTCAGTCCTCACATTAGAGTTGTCAGTCAGTCCTCACATTAGAGTTGTCAGTCAGTCCTCACATTAGAGTTGTCAGTCAGTCCTCACATTAGAGTTGTCAGTCAGTCAGTCCTCACATTAGAGTTGTCAGTCAGTCAGTCCTCACATTAGAGTTGTCAGTCAGTCCTCACATTAGAGTTGTCAGTCAGTTAGTCCTCACATTAGAGTTGTCAGTCAGTCCTCACATTAGAGTTGTCAGTCAGTCAGTCCTCACATTAGAGTTGTCAGTCAGTCAGTCCTCACATTAGAGTTGTCAGTCAGTCAGTCCTCACATTAGAGTTGTCAGTCAGTCAGTCATCACATTAGAGTTGTCAGTCAGTCCTCACATTAGAGTTATCAGTCAGTCCTCACATTAGAGTTGTCAGTCAGTCCTCACATTAGAGTTGTCAGTCAGTCAGTCCTCACATTAGAGTTGTCAGTCAGTCAGTCCTCACATTAGAGTTGTCAGTCAGTCCTCACATTAGAGTTGTCAGTCAGTCAGTCCTCACATTAGAGTTGTCAGTCAGTCCTCACATTAGAGTTGTCAGTCAGTCAGTCTTCACATTAGAGTTGTCAGTCAGTCAGTCCTCACATTAGAGTTATCAGTCAGTCAGTCCTTACATTAGAGTTGTCAGTCAGTCCTCACATTAGAGTTGTCAGTCAGTCAGTCCTCACATTAGAGTTGTCAGTCAGTCAGTCCTCACATTAGAGTTGTCAGTCAGTCAGTCCTCACATTAGAGTTGTCAGTCAGTCAGTCCTCACATTAGAGTTGTCAGTCAGTCAGTCCTCACATTAGAGTTGTCAGTCAGTCCTCACATTAGAGTTGTCAGTCAGTCCTCACATTAGAGTTGTCAGTCAGTCAGTCCTCACATTAGAGTTGTCAGTCAGTCCTCACATTAGAGTTGTCAGTCAGTCTTCACATTAGAGTTGTCAGTCAGTCAGTCCTCACATTAGAGTTGTCAGTCAGTCCTCACATTAGAGTTGTCAGTCAGTCAGTCCTCACATTAGAGTTGTCAGTCAGTCAGTCCTCACATTAGAGTTGTCAGTCAGTCCTCACATTAGAGTTGTCAGTCAGTCAGTCCTCACATTAGAGTTGTCAGTCAGTCAGTCCTCACATTAGAGTTGTCAGTCAGTCCTCACATTAGAGTTGTCAGTCAGTCAGTCCTCACATTAGAGTTGTCAGTCAGTCAGTCCTCACATTAGAGTTGTCAGTCAGTCAGTCCTCACATTAGAGTTGTCAGTCAGTCCTCACATTAGAGTTGTCAGTCAGTCCTCACATTAGAGTTGTCAGTCAGTCCTCACATTAGAGTTGTCAGTCAGTCAGTCCTCACATTAGAGTTGTCAGTCAGTCCTCACATTAGAGTTGTCAGTCAGTCAGTCCTCACATTAGAGTTGTCAGTCAGTCCTCACATTAGAGTTGTCAGTCAGTCAGTCCTCACATTAGAGTTGTCAGTCAGTCCTCACATTAGAGTTGTCAGTCAGTCCTCACATTAGAGTTGTCAGTCAGTCCTCACATTAGAGTTGTCAGTCAGTCAGTCCTCACATTAGAGTTGTCAGTCAGTCAGTCCTCACATTAGAGTTGTCAGTCAGTCCTCACATTAGAGTTGTCAGTCAGTCAGTCCTCACATTAGAGTTGTCAGTCAGTCCTCACATTAGAGTTGTCAGTCAGTCCTCACATTAGAGTTGTCAGTCAGTCCTCACATTAGAGTTGTCAGTCAGTCCTCACATTAGAGTTGTCAGTCAGTCCTCACATTAGAGTTGTCAGTCAGTCAGTCCTCACATTAGAGTTGTCAGTCAGTCCTCACATTAGAGTTGTCAGTCAGTCCTCACATTAGAGTTGTCAGTCAGTCAGTCCTCACATTAGAGTTGTCAGTCAGTCCTCACATTAGAGTTGTCAGTCAGTCCTCACATTAGAGTTGTCAGTCAGTCCTCACATTAGAGTTGTCAGTCAGTCAGTCCTCACATTAGAGTTGTCAGTCAGTCAGTCCTCACATTAGAGTTGTCAGTCAGTCCTCACATTAGAGTTGTCAGTCAGTCAGTCCTCACATTAGAGTTGTCAGTCAGTCAGTCCTCACATTAGAGTTGTCAGTCAGTCAGTCCTCACATTAGAGTTGTCAGTCAGTCCTCACATTAGAGTTGTCAGTCAGTCCTCACATTAGAGTTGTCAGTCAGTCAGTCCTCACATTAGAGTTGTCAGTCAGTCAGTCCTCACATTAGAGTTGTCAGTCAGTCAGTCCTCACATTAGAGTTGTCAGTCAGTCAGTCATCACATTAGAGTTGTCAGTCAGTCAGTCCTCACATTAGAGTTGTCAGTCAGTCCTCACATTAGAGTTGTCAGTCAGTCCTCACATTAGAGTTGTCAGTCAGTCCTCACATTAGAGTTGTCAGTCAGTCAGTCCTCACATTAGAGTTGTCAGTCAGTCCTCACATTAGAGTTGTCAGTCAGTCAGTCCTCACATTAGAGTTGTCAGTCAGTCAGTCCTCACATTAGAGTTGTCAGTCAGTCCTCACATTAGAGTTGTCAGTCAGTCCTCACATTAGAGTTGTCAGTCAGTCCTCACATTAGAGTTGTCAGTCAGTCAGTCCTCACATTAGAGTTGTCAGTCAGTTAGTCCTCACATTAGAGTTGTCAGTCAGTCCTCACATTAGAGTTGTCAGTCAGTCAGTCCTCACATTAGAGTTGTCAGTCAGTCCTCACATTAGAGTTGTCAGTCAGTCAGTCCTCACATTAGAGTTGTCAGTCAGTCAGTCCTCACATTAGAGTTGTCAGTCAGTCAGTCCTCACATTAGAGTTGTCAGTCAGTCCTCACATTAGAGTTGTCAGTCAGTCAGTCCTCACATTAGAGTTGTCAGTCAGTCCTCACATTAGAGTTGTCAGTCAGTCCTCACATTAGAGTTGTCAGTCAGTCAGTCTTCACATTAGAGTTGTCAGTCAGTCAGTCCTCACATTAGAGTTATCAGTCAGTCAGTCCTTACATTAGAGTTGTCAGTCAGTCCTCACATTAGAGTTGTCAGTCAGTCAGTCCTCACATTAGAGTTGTCAGTCAGTCAGTCCTCACATTAGAGTTGTCAGTCAGTCAGTCCTCACATTAGAGTTGTCAGTCAGTCAGTCCTCACATTAGAGTTGTCAGTCAGTCAGTCCTCACATTAGAGTTGTCAGTCAGTCCTCACATTAGAGTTGTCAGTCAGTCCTCACATTAGAGTTGTCAGTCAGTCAGTCCTCACATTAGAGTTGTCAGTCAGTCCTCACATTAGAGTTGTCAGTCAGTCTTCACATTAGAGTTGTCAGTCAGTCAGTCCTCACATTAGAGTTGTCAGTCAGTCCTCACATTAGAGTTGTCAGTCAGTCAGTCCTCACATTAGAGTTGTCAGTCAGTCAGTCCTCACATTAGAGTTGTCAGTCAGTCCTCACATTAGAGTTGTCAGTCAGTCAGTCCTCACATTAGAGTTGTCAGTCAGTCAGTCCTCACATTAGAGTTGTCAGTCAGTCCTCACAATAGAGTTGTCAGTCAGTCAGTCCTCACATTAGAGTTGTCAGTCAGTCAGTCCTCACATTAGAGTTGTCAGTCAGTCAGTCCTCACATTAGAGTTGTCAGTCAGTCCTCACATTAGAGTTGTCAGTCAGTCCTCACATTAGAGTTGTCAGTCAGTCCTCACATTAGAGTTGTCAGTCAGTCAGTCCTCACATTAGAGTTGTCAGTCAGTCCTCACATTAGAGTTGTCAGTCAGTCAGTCCTCACATTAGAGTTGTCAGTCAGTCCTCACATTAGAGTTGTCAGTCAGTCAGTCCTCACATTAGAGTTGTCAGTCAGTCCTCACATTAGAGTTGTCAGTCAGTCCTCACATTAGAGTTGTCAGTCAGTCCTCACATTAGAGTTGTCAGTCAGTCCTCACATTAGAGTTGTCAGTCAGTCAGTCCTCACATTAGAGTTGTCAGTCAGTCAGTCCTCACATTAGAGTTGTCAGTCAGTCCTCACATTAGAGTTGTCAGTCAGTCAGTCCTCACATTAGAGTTGTCAGTCAGTCAGTCCTCACATTAGAGTTGTCAGTCAGTCAGTCCTCACATTAGAGTTGTCAGTCAGTCAGTCCTCACATTAGAGTTGTCAGTCAGTCAGTCCTCACATTAGAGTTGTCAGTCAGTCCTCACATTAGAGTTGTCAGTCAGTCCTCACATTAGAGTTGTCAGTCAGTCAGTCCTCACATTAGAGTTGTCAGTCAGTCAGTCCTCACATTAGAGTTGTCAGTCAGTCAGTCCTCACATTAGAGTTGTCAGTCAGTCCTCACATTAGAGTTGTCAGTCAGTCAGTCCTCACATTAGAGTTGTCAGTCAGTCAGTCCTCACATTAGAGTTGTCAGTCAGTCAGTCCTTACATTAGAGTTGTCAGTCAGTCAGTCCTCACATTAGAGTTGTCAGTCAGTCCTCACATTAGAGATGTCAGTCAGTCATTCCTCACATTAGAGTTGTCAGTCAGTCCTCACATTAGAGTTGTCAGTCAGTCAGTCCTCACATTAGAGTTGTCAGTCAGTCAGTCCTCACATTAGAGTTGTCAGTCAGTCCTCACATTAGAGTTGTCAGTCAGTCAGTCCTCACATTAGAGTTGTCAGTCAGTCAGTCTTCACATTAGAGTTGTCAGTCAGTCAGTCCTTACATTAGAGTTGTCAGTCAGTCAGTCCTCACATTAGAGTTGTCAGTCAGTCAGTCCTCACATTAGAGTTGTCAGTCAGTCCTCACATTAGAGTTGTCAGTCAGTCCTCACATTAGAGTTGTCAGTCAGTCAGTCCTCACATTAGAGTTGTCAGTCAGTCCTCACATTAGAGTTGTCAGTCAGTCCTCACATTAGAGTTGTCAGTCAGTCAGTCCTCACATTAGAGTTGTCAGTCAGTCCTCACATTAGAGTTGTCAGTCAGTCAGTCCTCACATTAGAGTTGTCAGTCAGTCAGTCCTCACATTAGAGTTGTCAGTCAGTCCTCACATTAGAGTTGTCAGTCAGTCAGTCCTCACAATAGAGTTGTCAGTCAGTCAGTCCTCACATTAGAGTTGTCAGTCAGTCAGTCCTCACATTAGAGTTGTCAGTCAGTCCTCACATTAGAGTTGTCAGTCAGTCCTCACATTAGAGTTGTCAGTCAGTCAGTCCTCACATTAGAGTTGTCAGTCAGTCCTCACATTAGAGTTGTCAGTCAGTCCTCACATTAGAGTTGTCAGTCAGTCCTCACATTAGAGTTGTCAGTCAGTCAGTCCTCACATTAGAGTTGTCAGTCAGTCCTCACATTAGAGTTGTCAGTCAGTCAGTCCTCACATTAGAGTTGTCAGTCAGTCAGTCCTCACATTAGAGTTGTCAGTCAGTCCTCACATTAGAGTTGTCAGTCAGTCCTCACATTAGAGTTGTCAGTCAGTCAGTCCTTACATTAGAGTTGTCAGTCAGTCCTCACATTAGAGTTGTCAGTCAGTCAGTCCTCACATTAGAGTTGTCAGTCAGTCCTCACATTAGAGTTGTCAGTCAGTCCTCACATTAGAGTTGTCAGTCAGTCAGTCCTCACATTAGAGTTGTCAGTCAGTCAGTCCTCACATTAGAGTTGTCAGTCAGTCCTCACATTAGAGTTGTCAGTCAGTCAGTCCTCACATTAGAGTTGTCAGTCAGTCCTCACATTAGAGTTGTCAGTCAGTCCTCACATTAGAGTTGTCAGTCAGTCAGTCCTTACATTAGAGTTGTCAGTCAGTCCTCACATTAGAGTTGTCAGTCAGTCCTCACATTAGAGTTGTCAGTCAGTCCTTACATTAGAGTTGTCAGTCAGTCAGTCCTTACATTAGAGTTGTCAGTCAGTCCTCACATTAGAGTTGTCAGTCAGTCAGTCCTCACATTAGAGTTGTCAGTCAGTCAGTCCTCACATTAGAGTTGTCAGTCAGTCCTCACATTAGAGTTGTCAGTCAGTCCTCACATTAGAGTTGTCAGTCAGTCAGTCCTCACATTAGAGTTGTCAGTCAGTCCTCACATTAGAGTTGTCAGTCAGTCCTCACATTAGAGTTGTCAGTCAGTCCTCACATTAGAGTTGTCAGTCAGTCAGTCCTCACATTAGAGTTGTCAGTCAGTCCTCACATTAGAGTTGTCAGTCAGTCAGTCCTCACATTAGAGTTGTCAGTCAGTCAGTCCTCACATTAGAGTTGTCAGTCAGTCCTCACATTAGAGTTGTCAGTCAGTCAGTCCTCACATTAGAGTTGTCAGTCAGTCAGTCCTCACATTAGAGTTGTCAGTCAGTCAGTCCTTACATTAGAGTTGTCAGTCAGTCAGTCCTCACATTAGAGTTGTCAGTCAGTCAGTCCTCACATTAGAGTTGTCAGTCAGTCCTCACATTAGAGTTGTCAGTCAGTCCTCACATTAGAGTTGTCAGTCAGTCAGTCCTCACATTAGAGTTGTCAGTCAGTCCTCACATTAGAGTTGTCAGTCAGTCCTCACATTAGAGTTGTCAGTCAGTCCTCACATTAGAGTTGTCAGTCAGTCAGTCCTCACATTAGAGTTGTCAGTCAGTCAGTCCTCACATTAGAGTTGTCAGTCAGTCCTCACATTAGAGTTGTCAGTCAGTCAGTCCTCACATTAGAGTTGTCAGTCAGTCAGTCCTCACATTAGAGTTGTCAGTCAGTCCTCACATTAGAGTTGTCAGTCAGTCCTCACATTAGAGTTGTCAGTCAGTCCTCACATTAGAGTTGTCAGTCAGTCAGTCCTCACATTAGAGTTGTCAGTCAGTCCTCACATTAGAGTTGTCAGTCAGTCAGTCCTCACATTAGAGTTGTCAGTCAGTCCTCACATTAGAGTTGTCAGTCAGTCAGTCCTCACATTAGAGTTGTCAGTCAGTCAGTCCTCACATTAGAGTTGTCAGTCAGTCAGTTCTCACATTAGAGTTGTCAGTCAGTCCTCACATTAGAGTTGTCAGTCAGTCAGTCCTCACATTAGAGTTGTCAGTCAGTCAGTCCTCACATTAGAGTTGTCAGTCAGTCAGTCCTCACATTAGAGTTGTCAGTCAGTCAGTCTTCACATTAGAGTTGTCAGTCAGTCAGTCCTCACATTAGAGTTGTCAGTCAGTCAGTCCTCACATTAGAGTTGTCAGTCAGTCAGTTCTCACATTAGAGTTGTCAGTCAGTCCTCACATTAGAGTTGTCAGTCAGTCCTC
This sequence comes from Osedax frankpressi, assembly GCA_964035775.1. Lineage (NCBI taxonomy): Eukaryota > Metazoa > Annelida > Polychaeta > Sabellida > Siboglinidae > Osedax > Osedax frankpressi. Next base: position 6,520,782 of record OZ038315.1, on the reverse strand, counting down.
ACATTAGAGTTGTCAGTCAGTCAGTCCTCACATTAGAGTTGTCAGTCAGTCCTCACATTAGAGTTGTCAGTCAGTCCTCACATTAGAGTTGTCAGTCAGTCAGTCCTCACATTAGAGTTGTCAGTCAGTCAGTCCTCACATTAGAGTTGTCAGTCAGTCCTCACATTAGAGTTGTCAGTCAGTCTTCACATTAGAGTTGTCAGTCAGTCAGTCCTCACATTAGAGTTGTCAGTCAGTCAGTCATCACATTAGAGTTGTCAGTCAGTCCTCACATTAGAGTTGTCAGTCAGTCCTCACATTAGAGTTGTCAGTCAGTCAGTCCTCACATTAGAGTTGTCAGTCAGTCAGTCCTCACATTAGAGTTGTCAGTCAGTCCTCACATTAGAGTTGTCAGTCAGTCAGTCCTCACATTAGAGTTGTCAGTCAGTCAGTCCTCACATTAGAGTTGTCAGTCAGTTAGTCCTCACATTAGAGTTGTCAGTCAGTCCTCACATTAGAGTTGTCAGTCAGTCAGTCAGTCCTCACATTAGAGTTGTCAGTCAGTCCTCATATTAGAGTTGTCAGTCAGTCAGTCAGTCCTCACATTAGAGTTGTCAGTCAGTCAGTCCTCACATTAGAGTTGTCAGTCAGTCCTCACATTAGAGTTGTCAGTCAGTCAGTCCTCACATTAGAGTTGTCAGTCAGTCCTCACATTAGAGTTGTCAGTCAGTCAGTCCTCACATTAGAGTTGTCAGTCAGTCCTCACATTAGAGTTGTCAGTCAGTCAGTCCTCACATTAGAGTTGTCAGTCAGTCAGTCCTCACATTAGAGTTGTCAGTCAGTCCTCACATTAGAGTTGTCAGTCAGTCAGTCCTCACATTAGAGTTGTCAGTCAGTCAGTCCTCACATTAGAGTTGTCAGTCAGTCCTCACATTAGAGTTGTCAGTCAGTCCTCACATTAGAGTTGTCAGTCAGTCCTCACATTAGAGTTGTCAGTCAGTCAGTCCTCACATTAGAGTTGTCAGTCAGTCCTCACATTAGAGTTGTCAGTCAGTCAGTCCTCACATTAGAGTTGTCAGTCAGTCCTCACATTAGAGTTGTCAGTCAGTCAGTCCTCACATTAGAGTTGTCAGTCAGTCAGTCCTCACATTAGAGTTGTCAGTCAGTCAGTTCTCACATTAGAGTTGTCAGTCAGTCCTCACATTAGAGTTGTCAGTCAGTCAGTCCTCACATTAGAGTTGTCAGTCAGTCAGTCCTCACATTAGAGTTGTCAGTCAGTCAGTCCTCACATTAGAGTTGTCAGTCAGTCAGTCTTCACATTAGAGTTGTCAGTCAGTCAGTCCTCACATTAGAGTTGTCAGTCAGTCAGTCCTCACATTAGAGTTGTCAGTCAGTCAGTTCTCACATTAGAGTTGTCAGTCAGTCCTCACATTAGAGTTGTCAGTCAGTCCTCACATTAGAGTTGTCAGTCAGTCAGTCCTCACATTAGAGTTGTCAGTCAGTCCTCACATTAGAGTTGTCAGTCAGTCCTCACATTAGAGTTGTCAGTCAGTCAGTCCTCACATTAGAGTTGTCAGTCAGTCAGTCCTCACATTAGAGTTGTCAGTCAGTCCTCACATTAGAGTTGTCAGTCAGTCTTCACATTAGAGTTGTCAGTCAGTCAGTCCTCACATTAGAGTTGTCAGTCAGTCAGTCATCACATTAGAGTTGTCAGTCAGTCCTCACATTAGAGTTGTCAGTCAGTCCTCACATTAGAGTTGTCAGTCAGTCAGTCCTCACATTAGAGTTGTCAGTCAGTCAGTCCTCACATTAGAGTTGTCAGTCAGTCAGTCCTCACATTAGAGTTGTCAGTCAGTCCTCACATTAGAGTTGTCAGTCAGTCAGTCCTCACATTAGAGTTGTCAGTCAGTCCTCACATTAGAGTTGTCAGTCAGTCAGTCCTCACATTAGAGTTGTCAGTCAGTCAGTCCTCATATTAGAGTTGTCAGTCAGTCCTCACATTAGAGTTGTCAGTCAGTCAGTCCTCACATTAGAGTTGTCAGTCAGTCAGTCCTCACATTAGAGTTGTCAGTCAGTCCTCACATTAGAGTTGTCAGTCAGTCAGTCCTCACATTAGAGTTGTCAGTCAGTCCTCACATTAGAGTTGTCAGTCAGTCAGTCCTCACATTAGAGTTGTCAGTCAGTCCTCACATTAGAGTTGTCAGTCAGTCAGTCCTCACATTAGAGTTGTCAGTCAGTCCTCACATTAGAGTTGTCAGTCAGTCAGTCCTCACATTAGAGTTGTCAGTCAGTCCTCACATTAGAGTTGTCAGTCAGTCAGTCCTCACATTAGAGTTGTCAGTCAGTCAGTCCTCACATTAGAGTTGTCAGTCAGTCAGTCCTTACATTAGAGTTGTCAGTCAGTCAGTCCTCACATTAGAGTTGTCAGTCAGTCAGTCCTCACATTAGAGTTGTCAGTCAGTCCTCACATTAGAGTTGTCAGTCAGTCCTCACATTAGAGTTGTCAGTCAGTCAGTCCTCACATTAGAGTTGTCAGTCAGTCCTCACATTAGAGTTGTCAGTCAGTCCTCACATTAGAGTTGTCAGTCAGTCCTCACATTAGAGTTGTCAGTCAGTCAGTCCTCACATTAGAGTTGTCAGTCAGTCAGTCCTCACATTAGAGTTGTCAGTCAGTCCTCACATTAGAGTTGTCAGTCAGTCAGTCCTCACATTAGAGTTGTCAGTCAGTCAGTCCTCACATTAGAGTTGTCAGTCAGTCCTCACATTAGAGTTGTCAGTCAGTCCTCACATTAGAGTTGTCAGTCAGTCCTCACATTAGAGTTGTCAGTCAGTCAGTCCTCACATTAGAGTTGTCAGTCAGTCCTCACATTAGAGTTGTCAGTCAGTCAGTCCTCACATTAGAGTTGTCAGTCAGTCCTCACATTAGAGTTGTCAGTCAGTCAGTCCTCACATTAGAGTTGTCAGTCAGTCAGTCCTCACATTAGAGTTGTCAGTCAGTCAGTTCTCACATTAGAGTTGTCAGTCAGTCCTCACATTAGAGTTGTCAGTCAGTCAGTCCTCACATTAGAGTTGTCAGTCAGTCAGTCCTCACATTAGAGTTGTCAGTCAGTCAGTCCTCATATTAGAGTTGTCAGTCAGTCAGTCTTCACATTAGAGTTGTCAGTCAGTCAGTCCTCACATTAGAGTTGTCAGTCAGTCAGTCCTCACATTAGAGTTGTCAGTCAGTCAGTTCTCACATTAGAGTTGTCAGTCAGTCCTCACATTAGAGTTGTCAGTCAGTCCTCACATTAGAGTTGTCAGTCAGTCAGTCCTCACATTAGAGTTGTCAGTCAGTCCTCACATTAGAGTTCTCAGTCAGTCCTCACATTAGAGTTGTCAGTCAGCCAGTCCTCACATTAGAGTTGTCAGTCAGTCAGTCCTCACATTAGAGTTGTCAGTCAGTCCTCACATTAGAGTTGTCAGTCAGTCTTCACATTAGAGTTGTCAGTCAGTCAGTCCTCACATTAGAGTTGTCAGTCAGTCAGTCATCACATTAGAGTTGTCAGTCAGTCCTCACATTAGAGTTGTCAGTCAGTCCTCACATTAGAGTTGTCAGTCAGTCAGTCCTCACATTAGAGTTGTCAGTCAGTCAGTCCTCACATTAGAGTTGTCAGTCAGTCAGTCCTCACATTAGAGTTGTCAGTCAGTCCTCACATTAGAGTTGTCAGTCAGTCAGTCCTCACATTAGAGTTGTCAGTCAGTCCTCACATTAGAGTTGTCAGTCAGTCAGTCCTCACATTAGAGTTGTCAGTCAGTCAGTCCTCATATTAGAGTTGTCAGTCAGTCCTCACATTAGAGTTGTCAGTCAGTCAGTCCTCACATTAGAGTTGTCAGTCAGTCAGTCCTCACATTAGAGTTGTCAGTCAGTCCTCACATTAGAGTTGTCAGTCAGTCCTCACATTAGAGTTGTCAGTCAGTCCTCACATTAGAGTTGTCAGTCAGTCCTCACATTAGAGTTGTCAGTCAGTCCTCACATTAGAGTTGTCAGTCAGTCCTCACATTAGAGTTGTCAGTCAGTCAGTCCTCACATTAGAGTTGTCAGTCAGTCAGTCCTCACATTAGAGTTGTCAGTCAGTCCTCACATTAGAGTTGTCAGTCAGTCCTCACATTAGAGTTGTCAGTCAGTCAGTCCTCACATTAGAGTTATCAGTCAGTCCTCACATTAGAGTTGTCAGTCAGTCCTCACATTAGAGTTGTCAGTCAGTCAGTCCTCACATTAGAGTTGTCAGTCAGTCAGTCCTCACATTAGAGTTGTCAGTCAGTCAGTCCTCACATTAGAGTTGTCAGTCAGTCCTCACATTAGAGTTGTCAGTCAGTCAGTCCTCACATTAGAGTTGTCAGTCAGTCAGTCCTCACATTAGAGTTGTCAGTCAGTCTTCACATTAGAGTTGTCAGTCAGTCCTCACATTAGAGTTGTCAGTCAGTCAGTCCTCACATTAGAGTTGTCAGTCAGTCAGTCCTCACATTAGAGTTGTCAGTCAGTCCTCACATTAGAGTTGTCAGTCAGTCAGTCCTCACATTAGAGTTGTCAGTCAGTCAGTCCTCACATTAGAGTTGTCAGTCAGTCCTCACATTAGAGTTGTCAGTCAGTCCTCACATTAGAGTTGTCAGTCAGTCAGTCCTCACATTAGAGTTATCAGTCAGTCCTCACATTAGAGTTGTCAGTCAGTCCTCACATTAGAGTTGTCAGTCAGTCAGTCCTCACATTAGAGTTGTCAGTCAGTCAGTCCTCACATTAGAGTTGTCAGTCAGTCAGTCCTCACATTAGAGTTGTCAGTCAGTCCTCACATTAGAGTTGTCAGTCAGTCAGTCCTCACATTAGAGTTGTCAGTCAGTCAGTCCTCACATTAGAGTTGTCAGTCAGTCTTCACATTAGAGTTGTCAGTCAGTCCTCACATTAGAGTTGTCAGTCAGTCAGTCCTCACATTAGAGTTGTCAGTCAGTCCTCACATTAGAGTTGTCAGTCAGTCAGTCCTCACATTAGAGTTGTCAGTCAGTCCTCACATTAGAGTTGTCAGTCAGTCAGTCCTCACATTAGAGTTGTCAGTCATTCCTCACATTAGAGTTGTCAGTCAGTCCTCACATTAGAGTTGTCAGTCAGTCAGTCCTCACATTAGAGTTGTCAGTCAGTCCTCACATTAGAGTTGTCAGTCAGTCCTCACATTAGAGTTGTCAGTCAGTCCTCACATTAGAGTTGTCAGTCAGTCCTCACATTAGAGTTGTCAGTCAGTCCTCACATTAGAGTTGTCAGTCAGTCAGTCCTCACATTAGAGTCGTCAGTCAATCCTCACATTAGAGTTGTCAGTCAGTCCTCACATTAGAGTTGTCAGTCAGTACTCACATTAGAGTTGTCAGTCAGTCCTCACATTAGAGTTGTCAGTCAGTCAGTCCTTACATTAGAGTTGTCAGTCAGTCCTCACATTAGAGTTGTCAGTCAGTCAGTCCTCACATTAGAGTTGTCAGTCAGTCAGTCCTCACATTAGAGTTGTCAGTCAGTCCTCACATTAGAGTTGTCAGTCAGTCCTCACATTAGAGTTGTCAGTCAGTCTTCACATTAGAGTTGTCAGTCAGTCCTCACATTAGAGTTGTCAGTCAGTCCTCACATTAGAGTTATCAGTCAGTCCTCACATTAGAGTTGTCAGTCAGTCCTCACATTAGAGTTGTCAGTCAGTCCTCACATTAGAGTTGTCAGTCAGTCCTCACATTAGAGTTGTCAGTCAGTCCTCACATTAGAGTTGTCAGTCAGTCAGTCCTCACATTAGAGTTGTCAGTCAGTCAGTCCTCACATTAGAGTTGTCAGTCAGTCAGTCCTTACATTAGAGTTGTCAGTCAGTCAGTCCTCACATTAGAGTTGTCAGTCAGTCCTCACATTAGAGTTGTCAGTCAGTCAGTCCTCACATTAGAGTTGTCAGTCAGTCCTCACATTAGAGTTGTCAGTCAGTCAGTCCTCACATTAGAGTTGTCAGTCAGTCCTCACATTAGAGTTGTCAGTCAGTCAGTCCTCACATTAGAGTTGTCAGTCAGTCCTCACATTAGAGTTGTCAGTCAGTCCTCACATTAGAGTTGTCAGTCAGTCCTCACATTAGAGTTGTCAGTCAGTCAGTCCTCACATTATAGTTGTCAGTCAGTCCTCACATTAGAGTTGTCAGTCAGTCAGTCCTTACATTAGAGTTGTCAGTCAGTCCTCACATTAGAGTTATCAGTCAGTCAGTCCTCACATTAGAGTTGTCAGTCAGTCCTCACATTAGAGTTGTCAGTCAGTCCTCACATTAGAGTTGTCAGTCAGTCAGTCCTCACATTAGAGTTGTCAGTCAGTCAGTCCTCACATTAGAGTTGTCAGTCAGTCAGTCCTCACATTAGAGTTGTCAGTCAGTCCTCACATTAGAGTTGTCAGTCAGTCCTCACATTAGAGTTGTCAGTCAGTCCTCACATTAGAGTTGTCAGTCAGTCAGTCCTCACATTAGAGTTGTCAGTCAGTCAGTCCTCACATTAGAGTTGTCAGTCAGTCAGTCCTCACATTAGAGTTGTCAGTCAGTCCTCACATTAGAGTTGTCAGTCAGTCAGTCCTCACATTAGAGTTGTCAGTCTGTCAGTCTTCACATTAGAGTTGTCAGTCAGTCAGTCCTCACATTAGAGTTGTCAGTCAGTCCTCACATTAGAGTTGTCAGTCAGTCAGTCCTCACATTAGAGTTGTCAGTCAGTCAGTCCTCACATTAGAGTTGTCAGACAGTCCTCACATTAGAGTTGTCAGTCAGTCAGTCCTCACATTAGAGTTGTCAGTCAGTCCTCACATTAGAGTTGTCAGTCAGTCAGTCCTCACATTAGAGTTGTCAGTCTGTCAGTCTTCACATTAGAGTTGTCAGTCAATCAGTCCTCACATTAGAGTTGTCAGTCAGTCAGTCCTCACATTAGAGTTGTCAGTCAGTCCTCACATTAGAGTTGTCAGTCAGTCAGTCCTCACATTAGAGTTGTCAGTCAGTCAGTCCTCACATTAGAGTTGTCTGTCAGTCAGTCCTCACATTAGAGTTGTCAGTCAGTCAGTCCTCACATTAGAGTTGTCAGTCAGTCCTCACATTAGAGTTGTCAGTCAGTCAGTCCTCACATTAGAGTTGTCAGTCAGTCAGTCCTCACATTAGAGTTGTCAGTCAGTCAGTCCTCACATTAGAGTTGTCAGTCAGTCAGTCCTCATATTAGAGTTGTCAGTCAGTCAGTCCTCACATTAGAGTTGTCAGTCAGTCAGTCCTCACATTAGAGTTGTCAGTCAGTCCTCACATTAGAGTTGTCAGTCAGTCAGTCCTCACATTAGAGTTGTCAGTCAGTCAGTCCTCACATTAGAGTTGTCAGTCAGTCCTCACATTAGAGTTGTCAGTCAGTCCTCACATTAGAGTTGTCAGTCAGTCCTCACATTAGAGTTGTCAGTCAGTCAGTCCTCACATTAGAGTTGTCAGTCAGTCCTCACATTAGAGTTGTCAGTCAGTCCTCACATTAGAGTTGTCAGTCAGTCCTCACATTAGAGTTGTCAGTCAGTCAGTCCTCACATTAGAGTTGTCAGTCAGTCCTCACATTAGAGTTGTCAGTCAGTCAGTCCTCACATTAGAGTTGTCAGTCAGTCCTCACATTAGAGTTATCAGTCAGTCCTCACATTAGAGTTGTCAGTCAGTCCTCACATTAGAGTTGTCAGTCAGTCCTCACATTAGAGTTGTCAGTCAGTCAGTCCTTACATTAGAGTTGTCAGTCAGTCCTCACATTAGAGTTGTCAGTCAGTCAGTCCTCACATTAGAGTTGTCAGTCAGTCAGTCCTCACATTAGAGTTGTCAGTCAGTCAGTCCTCACATTAGAGTTGTCAGTCAGTCAGTCCTCACATTAGAGTTGTCAGTCAGTCAGTCCTCACATTAGAGTTGTCAGTCAGTCAGTCCTCACATTAGAGTTGTCAGTCAGTCCTCACATTAGAGTTGTCAGTCAGTCCTCACATTAGAGTTGTCAGTCAGTCCTCACATTAGAGTTGTCAGTCAGTCCTCACATTAGAGTTGTCAGTCAGTCCTCACATTAGAGTTGTCAGTCAGTCCTCACATTAGAGTTGTCAGTCAGTCCTCACATTAGAGTTGTCAGTCAGTCAGTCCTTACATTAGAGTTGTCAGTCAGTCAGTCCTCACATTAGAGTTGTCAGTCAGTCCTCACATTAGAGTTGTCAGTCAGTCCTCACATTAGAGTTGTCAGTCAGTCCTCACATTAGAGTTGTCAGTCAGTCAGTCCTCACATTAGAGTTGTCAGTCAGTCCTCACATTAGAGTTGTCAGTCAGTCCTCACATTAGAGTTGTCAGTCAGTCAGTCCTCACATTAGAGTTGTCAGTCAGTCCTCACATTAGAGTTGTCAGTCAGTCAGTCCTTACATTAGAGTTGTCAGTCAGTCCTCACATTAGAGTTGTCAGTCAGTCAGTCCTCACATTAGAGTTGTCAGTCAGTCCTCACATTAGAGTTGTCAGTCAGTCAGTCCTTACATTAGAGTTGTCAGTCAGTCAGTCCTCACATTAGAGTTGTCAGTCAGTCCTCACATTAGAGTTGTCAGTCAGTCAGTCCTCACATTAGAGTTGTCAGTCAGTCCTCACATTAGAGTTGTCAGTCAGTCCTCACATTAGAGTTGTCAGTCAGTCCTCACATTAGAGTTGTCAGTCAGTCCTCACATTAGAGTTGTCAGTCAGTCCTCACATTAGAGTTGTCAGTCAGTCCTCACATTAGAGTTGTCAGTCAGTCAGTCCTCACATTAGAGTTGTCAGTCAGTCCTCACATTAGAGTTGTCAGTCAGTCAGTCCTCACATTAGAGTTGTCAGTCTGTCAGTCTTCACATTAGAGTTGTCAGTCAATCAGTCCTCACATTAGAGTTGTCAGTCAGTCCTCACATTAGAGTTGTCAGTCAGTCAGTCCTCACATTAGAGTTGTCAGTCAGTCCTCACATTAGAGTTGTCAGTCAGTCAGTCCTCACATTAGAGTTGTCTGTCAGTCAGTCCTCACATTAGAGTTGTCAGTCAGTCAGTCCTCACATTAGAGTTGTCAGTCAGTCCTCACATTAGAGTTGTCAGTCAGTCCTCACATTAGAGTTGTCAGTCAGTCCTCACATTAGAGTTGTCAGTCAGTCCTCACATTAGAGTTGTCAGTCAGTCAGTCCTCATATTAGAGTTGTCAGTCAGTCCTCACATTAGAGTTGTCAGTCAGTCAGTCCTCACATTAGAGTTGTCAGTCAGTCAGTCCTCACATTAGAGTTGTCAGTCAGTCCTCACATTAGAGTTGTCAGTCAGTCAGTCCTCACATTAGAGTTGTCTGTCAGTCAGTCCTCACATTAGAGTTGTCAGTCAGTCAGTCCTCACATTAGAGTTGTCAGTCAGTCCTCACATTAGAGTTGTCAGTCAGTCAGTCCTTACATTAGAGTTGTCAGTCAGTCAGTCCTCACATTAGAGTTGTCAGTCAGTCAGTCCTCACATTAGAGTTGTCAGTCAGTCAGTCCTCACATTAGAGTTGTCAGTCAGTCAGTCCTCACATTAGAGTTGTCAGTCAGTCCTCACATTAGAGTTGTCAGTCAGTCAGTCCTCACATTAGAGTTGTCTGTCAGTCAGTCCTCACATTAGAGTTGTCAGTCAGTCAGTCCTCACATTAGAGTTGTCTGTCAGTCAGTCCTCACATTAGAGTTGTCAGTCAGTCCTCACATTAGAGTTGTCAGTCAGTCAGTCCTCACATTAGAGTTGTCTGTCAGTCAGTCCTCACATTAGAGTTGTCAGTCAGTCAGTCCTCACATTAGAGTTGTCAGTCAGTCCTCACATTAGAGTTGTCAGTCAGTCAGTCCTTACATTAGAGTTGTCAGTCAGTCAGTCCTCACATTAGAGTTGTCAGTCAGTCAGTCCTCACATTAGAGTTGTCAGTCAGTCAGTCCTCACATTAGAGTTGTCAGTCAGTCAGTCCTTACATTAGAGTTGTCAGTCAGTCAGTCCTCACATTAGAGTTGTCAGTCAGTCAGTCCTCACATTAGAGTTGTCAGTCAGTCAGTCCTCACATTAGAGTTGTCAGTCAGTCCTCACATTAGAGTTGTCAGTCAGTCCTCACATTAGAGTTGTCAGTCAGTCAGTCCTCACATTAGAGTTGTCAGTCAGTCAGTCCTTACATTAGAGTTGTCAGTCAGTCAGTCCTCACATTAGAGTTGTCAGTCAGTAAGTCCTCACATTAGAGTTGTCAGTCAGTCCTCACATTAGAGTTGTCAGTCAGTCCTCACATTAGAGTTGTCAGTCAGTCAGTCCTCACATTAGAGTTGTCAGTCAGTCAGTCCTCACATTAGAGTTGTCAGTCAGTCCTCACATTAGAGTTGTCAGTCAGTCCTCACATTAGAGTTGTCAGTCAGTCAGTCCTCACATTAGAGTTGTCAGTCAGTCAGTCCTCACATTAGAGTTGTCAGTCAGTCAGTCATCACATTAGAGTTGTCAGTCAGTCAGTCCTCACATTAGAGTTGTCAGTCAGTCCTCAAATTAGAGTTGTCAGTCAGTCAGTCCTCACATTAGAGTTGTCAGTCAGTCCTCACATTAGAGTTGTCACTCAGTCCTCACATTAGAGTTGTCAGTCAGTCAGTCCTCACATTAGAGTTGTCAGTCAGTCCTCACATTAGAGTTGTCAGTCAGTCCTCACATTAGAGTTGTCAGTCAGTCAGTCATCACATTAGAGTTGTCAGTCAGTCCTCACATTAGAGTTGTCAGTCAGTCCTCACATTAGAGTTGTCAGTTAGTCCTCACATTAGAGTTGTCAGTCAGTCCTCACATTAGAGTTGTCAGTCAGTCCTCACATTAGAGTTGTCAGTCAGTCCTCACATTAGAGTTGTCAGTCAGTCCTCACATTAGAGTTGTCAGTCAGTCAGTCCTCACATTAGAGTTGTCAGTCAGTCCTCACATTAGAGTTGTCAGTCAGTCCTCACATTAGAGTTGTCAGTCAGTCAGTCCTCACATTAGAGTTGTCAGTCAGTCAGTCCTCACATTAGAGTTGTCAGTCAGTCCTCACATTAGAGTTGTCAGTCAGTCCTCACATTAGAGTTGTCAGTCAGTCCTCACATTAGAGTTGTCAGTCAGTCAGTCCTCACATTAGAGTTGTCAGTCAGTCAGTCCTCACATTAGAGTTGTCAGTCAGTCAGTCATCACATTAGAGTTGTCAGTCAGTCAGTCCTCACATTAGAGTTGTCAGTCAGTCAGTCCTCACATTAGAGTTGTCAGTCAGTCAGTCCTCACATTAGAGTTGTCAGTCAGTCCTCACATTAGAGTTGTCAGTCAGTCCTCACATTAGAGTTGTCAGTCAGTCCTCACATTAGAGTTGTCAGTCAGTCAGTCCTCACATTAGAGTTGTCAGTCAGTCCTCACATTAGAGTTGTCAGTCAGTCAGTCCTCACATTAGAGTTGTCAGTCAGTCCTCACATTAGAGTTGTCAGTCAGTCAGTCCTCACATTAGAGTTGTCAGTCAGTCCTCACATTAGAGTTGTCAGTCAGTCCTCACATTAGAGTTGTCAGTCAGTCAGTCCTCACATTAGAGTTGTCAGTCAGTCAGTCCTCACATTAGAGTTGTCAGTCAGTCCTCACATTAGAGTTGTCAGTCAGTCCTCACATTAGAGTTGTCAGTCAGTCAGTCCTCACATTAGAGTTGTCAGTCAGTCAGTCCTCACATTAGAGTTGTCAGTCAGTCAGTCATCACATTAGAGTTGTCAGTCAGTCAGTCCTCACATTAGAGTTGTCAGTCAGTCCTCAAATTAGAGTTGTCAGTCAGTCAGTCCTCACATTAGAGTTGTCAGTCAGTCCTCACATTAGAGTTGTCACTCAGTCCTCACATTAGAGTTGTCAGTCAGTCAGTCCTCACATTAGAGTTGTCAGTCAGTCCTCACATTAGAGTTGTCAGTCAGTCCTCACATTAGAGTTGTCAGTCAGTCAGTCCTCACATTAGAGTTGTCAGTCAGTCCTCACATTAGAGTTGTCAGTCAGTCCTCACATTAGAGTTGTCAGTTAGTCCTCACATTAGAGTTGTCAGTCAGTCCTCACATTAGAGTTGTCAGTCAGTCCTCACATTAGAGTTGTCAGTCAGTCCTCACATTAGAGTTGTCAGTCAGTCCTCACATTAGAGTTGTCAGTCAGTCAGTCCTCACATTAGAGTTGTCAGTCAGTCCTCACATTAGAGTTGTCAGTCAGTCCTCACATTAGAGTTGTCAGTCAGTCAGTCCTCACATTAGAGTTGTCAGTCAGTCAGTCCTCACATTAGAGTTGTCAGTCAGTCCTCACATTAGAGTTGTCAGTCAGTCCTCACATTAGAGTTGTCAGTCAGTCAGTCCTCACATTAGAGTTGTCAGTCAGTCAGTCCTCACATTAGAGTTGTCAGTCAGTCAGTCATCACATTAGAGTTGTCAGTCAGTCAGTCCTCACATTAGAGTTGTCAGTCAGTCAGTCCTCACATTAGAGTTGTCAGTCAGTCAGTCCTCACATTAGAGTTGTCAGTCAGTCCTCACATTAGAGTTGTCAGTCAGTCCTCACATTAGAGTTGTCAGTCAGTCCTCACATTAGAGTTGTCAGTCAGTCAGTCCTCACATTAGAGTTGTCAGTCAGTCCTCACATTAGAGTTGTCAGTCAGTCAGTCCTCACATTAGAGTTGTCAGTCAGTCCTCACATTAGAGTTGTCAGTCAGTCCTCACATTAGAGTTGTCAGTCAGTCAGTCCTCACATTAGAGTTGTCAGTCAGTCCTCACATTAGAGTTGTCAGTTAGTCAGTCCTCACATTAGAGTTGTCAGTCAGTCCTCACATTAGAGTTGTCAGTCAGTCCTCACATTAGAGTTGTCAGTCAATCAGTCCTCACATTAGAGTTGTCAGTCAGTCCTCACATTAGAGTTGTCAGTCAGTCCTCACATTAGAGTTGTCAGTCAGTCCTCACATTAGAGTTGTCAGTCAGTCAGTCCTCACATTAGAGTTGTCAGTCAGTCCTCACATTAGAGTTGTCAGTCAGTCCTCACATTAGAGTTGTCAGTCAGTCAGTCCTCACATTAGAGTTGTCAGTCAGTCCTCACATTAGAGTTGTCAGTCAGTCAGTCCTCACATTAGAGTTGTCAGTCAGTCCTCACATTAGAGTTGTCAGTCAGTCAGTCCTCACATTAGAGTTGTCAGTCAGTCCTCACATTAGAGTTGTCAGTCAGTCAGTCCTCACATTAGAGTTGTCAGTCAATCAGTCCTCACATTAGAGTTGTCAGTCAGTCCTCACATTAGAGTTGTCAGTCAGTCAGTCCTCACATTAGAGTTGTCAGTCAGTCCTCACATCAGAGTTGTCAGTCAGTCAGTCCTCACATTAGAGTTGTCAGTCAGTCCTCACATTAGAGTTGTCAGTCAGTCCTCACATTAGAGTTGTCAGTTAGTCCTCACATTAGAGTTGTCAGTCAGTCCTCACATTAGAGTTGTCAGTCAGTCCTCACATTAGAGTTGTCAGTCAGTCAGTCCTCACATTAGAGTTGTCAGTCAGTCCTCACATTAGAGTTGTCAGTCAGTCCTCACATTAGAGTTGTCAGTCAGTCAGTCCTCACATTAGAGTTGTCAGTCAGTCCTCACATTAGAGTTGTCAGTCAGTCAGTCCTCACATTAGAGTTGTCAGTCAGTCCTCACATTAGAGTTGTCAGTCAGTCAGTCCTCACATTAGAGTTGTCAGTCAGTCCTCACATTAGAGTTGTCAGTCAGTCAGTCCTCACATTAGAGTTGTCAGTCAGTCCTCACATTAGAGTTGTCAGTCAGTCCTCACATTAGAGTTGTCAGTCAGTCAGTCCTCACATTAGAGTTGTCAGTCAGTCAGTCCTCACATTAGAGTTGTCAGTCAGTCAGTCCTCACATTAGAGTTGTCAGACAGTCCTCACATTAGAGTTGTCAGTCAGTCAGTTCTCACATTAGAGTTGTCAGTCAGTCCTCACATTAGAGTTGTCAGTCAGTCAGTCCTCACATTAGAGTTGTCAGTCAGTCAGTCCTCACATTAGAGTTGTCAGTCAGTCCTCACATTAGAGTTGTCAGTCAGTCAGTCTTCACATTAGAGTTGTCAGTCAGTCAGTCCTCACATTAGAGTTGTCAGTCAGTCAGTCCTCACATTAGAGTTGTCAGTCAGTCCTCACATTAGAGTTGTCAGTCAGTCAGTCCTCACATTAGAGTTGTCAGTCAGTCAGTCCTCACATTAGAGTTGTCAGTCAGTCAGTCCTCACATTAGAGTTGTCAGTCAGTCAGTCCTCACATTAGAGTTGTCAGTCAGTCCTCACATTAGAGTTGTCAGTCAGTCAGTCCTCACATTAGAGTTGTCAGTCAGTCAGTCCTCACATTAGAGTTGTCAGTCAGTTAGTCCTCACATTAGAGTTGTCAGTCAGTCCTCACATTAGAGTTGTCAGTCAGTCAGTCAGTCCTCACATTAGAGTTGTCAGTCAGTCATCATATTAGAGTTGTCAGTCAGTCAGTCCTCACATTAGAGTTGTCAGTCAGTCAGTCCTCACATTAGAGTTGTCAGTCAGTCCTCACATTAGAGTTGTCAGTCAGTCAGTCCTCACATTAGAGTTGTCAGTCAGTCAGTCCTCACATTAGAGTTGTCAGTCAGTCAGTCCTCACATTAGAGTTGTCAGTCAGTCAGACCTCACATTAGAGTTGTCAGTCAGTCAGTCCTCACATTAGAGTTGTCAGTCAGTCAGTCCTCACATTAGAGTTGTCAGTCAGTCCTCACATTAGAGTTGTCAGTTAGTCAGTCCTCACATTAGAGTTGTCAGTCAGTCCTCACATTAGAGTTGTCAGTCAGTCAGTCCTCACATTAGAGTTGTCAGTCAGTCCTCACATTAGAGTTGTCAGTCAGTCAGTCCTCACATTAGAGTTGTCAGTCAGTCCTCACATTAGAGTTGTCAGTCAGTCAGTCCTCACATTAGAGTTGTCAGTCAGTCCTCACATTAGAGTTGTCAGTCAGTCCTCACATTAGAGTTGTTAGTCAGTCAGTCCTCACATTAGAGTTGTCAGTCAGTCCTCACATTAGAGTTGTCAGTCAGTCAGTCCTCACATTAGAGTTGTCAGTCAGTCCTCACATTAGAGTTGTCAGTCAGACAGTCCTCACATTAGAGTTGTCAGTCAGTCAGTCCTCACATTAGAGTTGTCAGTCAGTCAGTCCTTACATTAGAGTTGTCAGTCAGTCAGTCCTCACATTAGAGTTGTCAGTCAGTCCTCACATTAGAGTTGTCAGTCAGTCCTCACATTAGAGTTGTCAGTCAGTCAGTCCTCACATTAGAGTTGTCAGTCAGTCAGTCAGTCCTCACATTAGAGTTGTCAGTCAGTCCTCACATTAGAGTTGTCAGTCAGTCAGTCCTCACATTAGAGTTGTCAGTCAGTCAGTCCTCACATTAGAGTTGTCAGTCAGTCAGTCCTCACATTAGAGTTGTCAGTCAGTCAGACCCCACATTAGAGTTGTCAGTCAGTCAGTCCTCACATTAGAGTTGTCAGTCAGTCAGTCCTCACATTAGAGTTGTCAGTCAGTCCTCACATTAGAGTTGTCAGTTAGTCAGTCCTCACATTAGAGTTGTCAGTCAGTCCTCACATTAGAGTTGTCAGTCAGTCAGTCCTCACATTAGAGTTGTCAGTCAGTCCTCACATTAGAGTTGTCAGTCAGTCAGTCCTCACATTAGAGTTGTCAGTCAGTCCTCACATTAGAGTTGTCAGTCAGTCAGTCCTCACATTAGAGTTGTCAGTCAGTCCTCACATTAGAGTTGTCAGTCAGTCCTCACATTAGAGTTGTTAGTCAGTCAGTCCTCACATTAGAGTTGTCAGTCAGTCCTCACATTAGAGTTGTCAGTCAGTCAGTCCTCACATTAGAGTTGTCAGTCAGTCCTCACATTAGAGTTGTCAGTCAGACAGTCCTCACATTAGAGTTGTCAGTCAGTCAGTCCTCACATTAGAGTTGTCAGTCAGTCAGTCCTTACATTAGAGTTGTCAGTCAGTCAGTCCTCACATTAGAGTTGTCAGTCAGTCCTCACATTAGAGTTGTCAGTCAGTCCTCACATTAGAGTTGTCAGTCAGTCAGTCCTCACATTAGAGTTGTCAGTCAGTCAGTCAGTCCTCACATTAGAGTTGTCAGTCAGTCCTCATATTAGAGTTGTCAGTCAGTCAGTCCTCACATTAGAGTTGTCAGTCAGTCAGTCCTCACATTAGAGTTGTCAGTCAGTCCTCACATTAGAGTTGTCAGTCAGTCAGTCCTCACATTAGAGTTGTCAGTCAGTCAGTCCTCACATTAGAGTTGTCAGTCAGTCAGTCCTCACATTAGAGTTGTCAGTCAGTCAGACCTCACATTAGAGTTGTCAGTCAGTCCTCACATTAGAGTTGTCAGTCAGTCAGTCCTCACATTAGAGTTGTCAGTCAGTCCTCACATTAGAGTTGTCAGTCAGTCAGTCCTCACATTAGAGTTGTCAGTCAGTCCTCACATTAGAGTTGTCAGTCAGTCAGTCCTCACATTAGAGTTGTCAGTCAGTCAGTCCTCACATTAGAGTTGTCAGTCAGTCCTCACATTAGAGTTGTCAGTCAGTCAGTCCTCACATTAGAGTTGTCAGTCAGTCAGTCCTCACATTAGAGTTGTCAGTCAGTCCTCACATTAGAGTTGTCAGTCAGTCAGTCCTTACATTAGAGTTGTCAGTCAGTCCTCACATTAGAGTTGTCAGTCAGTCCTCACATTAGAGTTGTCAGTCAGTCCTCACATTAGAGTTGTCAGTCAGTCCTCACATTAGAGTTGTCAGTCAGTCAGTCCTCACATTAGAGTTGTCAGTCAGTCCTCACATTAGAGTTGTCAGTCAGTCAGTCCTCACATTAGAGTTGTCAGTCAGTCCTCACATTAGAGTTGTCAGTCAGTCAGTCCTTACATTAGAGTTGTCAGTCAGTCCTCACATTAGAGTTGTCAGTCAGTCCTCACATTAGAGTTGTCAGTCAGTCCTCACATTAGAGTTGTCAGTCAGTCCTCACATTAGAGTTGTCAGTCAGTCAGTCCTCACATTAGAGTTGTCAGTCAGTCAGTCAGTCCTCACATTAGAGTTGTCAGTCAGTCAGTCCTCACATTAGAGTTGTCAGTCAGTCCTCACATTAGAGTTGTCAGTCAGTCCTTACATTAGAGTTGTCAGTCTGTCCTCACATTAGAGTTGTCAGTCAGTCAGTCCTCACATTAGAGTTGTCAGTCAGTCAGTCCTCACATTAGAGTTGTCAGTCAGTCAGTCCTCACATTAGAGTTGTCAGTCAGTCCTCACATTAGAGTTGTCAGTCAGTCCTCACATTAGAGTTGTCAGTCAGTCAGTCCTCACATTAGAGTTGTCAGTCAGTCCTCACATTAGAGTTGTCAGTCAGTCAGTCCTCACATTAGAGTTGTCAGTCAGTCCTCACATTAGAGTTGTCAGTCAGTCAGTCCTCACATTAGAGTTGTCAGTCAGTCAGTCCTCACATTAGAGTTGTCAGTCAGTCCTCACATTAGAGTTGTCAGTCAGTCAGTCCTCACATTAGAGTTGTCAGTCAGTCAGTCCTTACATTAGAGTTGTCAGTCAGTCAGTCCTCACATTAGAGTTGTCAGTCAGTCCTCACATTAGAGTTGTCAGTCAGTCCTCACATTAGAGTTGTCAGTCAGTCAGTCCTCACATTAGAGTTGTCAGTCAGTCCTCACATTAGAGTTGTCAGTCAGTCAGTCCTCACATTAGAGTTGTCAGTCAGTCCTCACATTAGAGTTGTCAGTCAGTCAGTCCTCACATTAGAGTTGTCAGTCAGTCCTCACATTAGAGGCGTCAGTCAGTCCTCACATTAGAGTTGTCAGTCAGTCAGTCCTCACATTAGAGTTGTCAGTCAGTCCTCACATTAGAGTTGTCAGTCAGTCAGTCCTCACATTAGAGTTGTCAGTCAGTCAGTCCTCACATTAGAGTTGTCAGTCAGTCAGTCCTCACATTAGAGTTGTCAGTCAGTCCTCACATTAGAGTTGTCAGTAAGTCCTCACATTAGAGTTGTCAGTCAGTCCTCACATTAGAGTTGTCAGTCAGTCCTCACATTAGAGTTGTCAGTCAGTCCTCACATTAGAGTTGTCAGTCAGTCCTCACATTAGAGTTGTCAGTCAGTCCTCACATTAGAGTTGTCAGTCAGTCAGTCCTCACATTAGAGTTGTCAGTCAGTCAGTCCTCACATTAGAGTTGTCAGTCAGTCAGTCCTCACATTAGAGTTGTCAGTCAGTCAGTCCTCACATTAGAGTTATCAGTCAGTCAGTCCTCACATTAGAGTTGTCAGTCAGTCCTCACATTAGAGTTGTCAGTCAGTCCTCACATTAGAGTTGTCAGTCAGTCCTCACATTAGTGTTGTCAGTCAGTCAGTCCTCACATTAGAGTTGTCAGTCAGTCAGCCCTCACATTAGAGTTGTCAGTCAGTCCTCACATTAGAGTTGTCAGTCAGTCCTCACATTAGAGTTGTCAGTCAGTCAGTCCTCACATTAGAGTTGTCAGTCAGTCCTCACATTAGAGTTGTCAGTCAGTCAGTCCTCACATTAGAGTTGTCAGTCAGTCAGTCCTCACATTAGAGTTGTCAGTCAGTCCTCACATTAGAGTTGTCAGTCAGTCAGTCCTTACATTAGAGTTGTCAGTCAGTCCTCACATTAGAGTTGTCAGTCAGTCCTCACATTAGAGTTGTCAGTCAGTCCTCACATTAGAGTTGTCAGTCAGTCAGTCCTCACATTAGAGTTGTCAGTCAGTCAGTCCTCACATTAGAGTTGTCAGTCAGTCCTCACATTAGAGTTGTCAGTCAGTCAGTCCTCACATTAGAGTTGTCAGTCAGTCAGTCCTCACATTAGAGTTGTCAGTCAGTTAGTCCTCACATTAGAGTTGTCAGTCAGTCCTCACATTAGAGTTGTCAGTCAGTCAGTCAGTCCTCACATTAGAGTTGTCAGTCAGTCCTCATATTAGAGTTGTCAGTCAGTCAGTCAGTCCTCACATTAGAGTTGTCAGTCAGTCAGTCCTCACATTAGAGTTGTCAGTCAGTCCTCACATTAGAGTTGTCAGTCAGTCAGTCCTCACATTAGAGTTGTCAGTCAGTCCTCACATTAGAGTTGTCAGTCAGTCAGTCCTCACATTAGAGTTGTCAGTCAGTCCTCACATTAGAGTTGTCAGTCAGTCAGTCCTCACATTAGAGTTGTCAGTCAGTCAGTCCTCACATTAGAGTTGTCAGTCAGTCCTCACATTAGAGTTGTCAGTCAGTCAGTCCTCACATTAGAGTTGTCAGTCAGTCAGTCCTCACATTAGAGTTGTCAGTCAGTCCTCACATTAGAGTTGTCAGTCAGTCAGTCCTCACATTAGAGTTGTCAGTCAGTCAGTCCTCACATTAGAGTTGTCAGTCAGTCCTCACATTAGAGTTGTCAGTCAGTCAGTCCTCACATTAGAGTTGTCAGTCAGTCAGTCCTCACATTAGAGTTGTCAGTCAGTCCTCACATTAGAGTTGTCAGTCAGTCAGTCCTCACATTAGAGTTGTCAGTCAGTCAGTCCTCATATTAGAGTTGTCAGTCAGTCTTCACATTAGAGTTGTCAGTCAGTCAGTCCTCACATTAGAGTTGTCAGTCAGTCAGTCCTCACATTAGAGTTGTCAGTCAGTCCTCACATTAGAGTTGTCAGTCAGTCCTCACATTAGAGTTGTCAGTCAGTCAGTCCTCACATTAGAGTTGTCAGTCAGTCCTCACATTAGAGTTGTCAGTCAGTCAGTCCTCACATTAGAGTTGTCAGTCAGTCCTCACATTAGAGTTGTCAGTCAGTCAGTCCTCACATTAGAGTTATCAGTCAGTCCTCACATTAGAGTTGTCAGTCAGTTAGTCCTCACATTAGAGTTGTCAGTCAGTCCTCACATTAGAGTTGTCAGTCAGTCAGTCAGTCCTCACATTAGAGTTGTCAGTCAGTCCTCACATTAGAGTTGTCAGTCAATCAGTCCTCACATTAGAGTTGTCAGTCAGTCAGTCAGTCCTCACATTAGAGTTGTCAGTCAGTCAGTCCTCACATTAGAGTTGTCAGTCAGTCCTCACATTAGAGTTGTCAGTCAGTCAGTCCTCACATTAGAGTTGTCAGTCAGTCCTCACATTAGAGTTGTCAGTCAGTCAGTCCTCACATTAGAGTTGTCAGTCAGTCCTCACATTAGAGTTGTCAGTCAGTCAGTCCTCACATTAGAGTTGTCAGTCAGTCAGTCCTCACATTAGAGTTGTCAGTCAGTCCTCACATTAGAGTTGTCAGTCAGTCAGTCCTCACATTAGAGTTGTCAGTCAGTCCTCACATTAGAGTTGTCAGTCAGTCAGTCCTCACATTAGAGTTATCAGTCAGTCCTCACATTAGAGTTGTCAGTCAGTCCTCACATTAGAGTTGTCAGTCAGTCCTCACATTAGAGTTGTCAGTCAGTCAGTCCTCACATTAGAGTTGTCAGTCAGTCAGTCCTCACATTAGAGTTGTCAGTCAGTCAGTCCTCACATTAGAGTTGTCAGTCAGTCCTCACATTAGAGTTGTCAGTCAGTCAGTCCTCACATTAGAGTTGTCAGTCAATCAGTCCTCACATTAGAGTTGTCAGTCAGTCCTCACATTAGAGTTGTCAGTCAGTCTTCACATTAGAGTTGTCAGTCAGTCAGTCCTCACATTAGAGTTGTCAGTCAGTCAGTCCTCACATTAGAGTTGTCAGTCAGTCCTCACATTAGAGTTGTCAGTCAGTCAGTCCTCACATTAGAGTTGTCAGTCAGTCAGTCCTCACATTAGAGTTGTCAGTCAGTCCTCACATTAGAGTTGTCAGTCAGTCAGTCCTCACATTAGAGTTGTCAGTCAGTCAGTCCTCACATTAGAGTTGTCAGTCAGTCAGTCCTCACATTAGAGTTGTCAGTCAGTCCTCACATTAGAGTTGTCAGTCAGTCCTCACATTAGAGTTGTCAGTCAGTCCTCACATTAGAGTTGTCAGTCAGTCCTCACATTAGAGTTGTCAGTCAGTCAGTCCTCACATTAGAGTTGTCAGTCAGTCAGTCCTCACATTAGAGTTGTCAGTCAGTCTTCACATTAGAGTTGTCAGTCAGTCAGTCCTCACATTAGAGTTGTCAGTCAGTCAGTCCTCACATTAGAGTTGTCAGTCAGTCCTCACATTAGAGTTGTCAGTCAGTCCTCACATTAGAGTTGTCAGTCAGTCAGTCCTCACATTAGAGTTGTCAGTCAGTCCTCACATTAGAGTTGTCAGTCAGTCCTCACATTAGAGTTTTCAGTCAATCAGTCCTCACATTAGAGTTGTCAGTCAGTCCTCACATTAGAGTTGTCAGTCAGTCAGTCCTCACATTAGAGTTGTCAGTCAGTCCTCACATTAGAGTTATCAGTCAGTCAGTCCTCACATTAGAGTTGTCAGTCAGTCCTCACATTAGAGTTGTCAGTCAGTCTCACATTAGAGTTGTCAGTCAGTCCTCACATTAGAGTTGTCAGTCAGTCAGTCCTCACATTAGAGTTGTCAGTCAGTTAGTCCTCACATTAGAGTTGTCAGTCAGTCCTCACATTAGAGTTGTCAGTCAGTCAGTCAGTCCTCACATTAGAGTTGTCAGTCAGTCCTCACATTAGAGTTGTCAGTCAATCAGTCCTCACATTAGAGTTGTCAGTCAGTCAGTCAGTCCTCACATTAGAGTTGTCAGTCAGTCAGTCCTCACATTAGAGTTGTCAGTCAGTCCTCACATTAGAGTTGTCAGTCAGTCAGTCCTCACATTAGAGTTGTCAGTCAGTCCTCAGATTAGAGTTGTCAGTCAGTCAGTCCTCACATTAGAGTTGTCAGTCAGTCCTCACATTAGAGTTGTCAGTCAGTCAGTCCTCACATTAGAGTTGTCAGTCAGTCCTCACATTAGAGTTGTCAGTCAGTCCTCACATTAGAGTTGTCAGTCAGTCAGTCCTCACATTAGAGTTGTCAGTCAATCAGTCCTCACATTAGAGTTGTCAGTCAGTCCTCACATTAGAGTTGTCAGTCAGTCTTCACATTAGAGTTGTCAGTCAGTCAGTCCTCACATTAGAGTTGTCAGTCAGTCAGTCTTCACATTAGAGTTGTCAGTCAGTCAGTCCTCACATTAGAGTTGTCAGTCAGTCCTCACATTAGAGTTGTCAGTCAGTCCTCACATTAGAGTTGTCAGTCAGTCAGTCCTCACATTAGAGTTGTCAGTCAGTCAGTCCTCACATTAGAGTTGTCAGTCAGTCCTCACATTAGAGTTGTCAGTCAGTCAGTCCTCACATTAGAGTTGTCAGTCAGTCAGTCCTCACATTAGAGTTGTCAGTCAGTCCTCACATTAGAGTTGTCAGTCAGTCAGTCCTCACATTAGAGTTGTCAGTCAGTCAGTCCTCACATTAGAGTTGTCAGTCAGTCTTCACATTAGAGTTGTCAGTCAGTCAGTCCTCACATTAGAGTTGTCAGTCAGTCAGTCCTCACATTAGAGTTGTCAGTCAGTCCTCACATTAGAGTTGTCAGTCAGTCTTCACATTAGAGTTGTCAGTCAGTCAGTCCTCACATTAGAGTTGTCAGTCAGTCCTCACATTAGAGTTGTCAGTCAGTCTTCACATTAGAGTTGTCAGTCAGTCAGTCCTCACATTAGAGTTGTCAGTCAGTCCTCACATTAGAGTTATCAGTCAGTCCTCACATTAGAGTTGTCAGTCAGTCCTCACATTAGTGTTGTCAGTCAGTCCTCACATTAGAGTTGTCAGTCAGTCAGTCCTCACATTAGAGTTGTCAGTCAGTCAGTCCTCACATTAGAGTTGTCAGTCAGTCCTCACATTAGAGTTGTCAGTCAGTCCTCACATTAGAGTTGTCAGTCAGTCAGTCCTCACATTAGAGTTGTCAGTCAGTCAGTCCTCACATTAGAGTTGTCAGTCAGTCAGTCCTCACATTAGAGTTGTCAGTCAGTCCTCACATTAGAGTTGTCAGTCAGTCAGTCCTCACATTAGAGTTGTCAGTCAGTTCTCACATTAGTGTTGTCAGTCAGTCCTCACATTAGAGTTGTCAGTCAGTCCTCACATTAGAGTTGTCAGTCAGTCCTCACATTAGAGTTGTCAGTCAGTCCTCACATTAGAGTTGTCAGTCAGTCCTCACATTAGAGTTGTCAGTCAGTCAGTCCTCACATTAGAGTTGTCAGTCAGTCAGTCCTCACATTAGAGTTGTCAGTCAGTCCTCACATTAGAGTTGTCAGTCAGTCAGTCCTCACATTAGAGTTGTCAGTCAGTCAGTCCTCACATTAGAGTTGTCAGTCAGTTAGTCCTCACATTAGAGTTGTCAGTCAGTCCTCACATTAGAGTTGTCAGTCAGTCAGTCAGTCCTCACATTAGAGTTGTCAGTCAGTCCTCATATTAGAGTTGTCAGTCAGTCAGTCAGTCCTCACATTAGAGTTGTCAGTCAGTCCTCACATTAGAGTTGTCAGTCAGTCAGTCCTCACATTAGAGTTGTCAGTCAGTCCTCACATTAGAGTTGTCAGTCAGTCAGTCCTCACATTAGAGTTGTCAGTCAGTCAGTCCTCACATTAGAGTTGTCAGTCAGTCCTCACATTAGAGTTGTCAGTCAGTCAGTCCTCACATTAGAGTTGTCAGTCAGTCCTCACATTAGAGTTGTCAGTCAGTCAGTCCTCACATTAGAGTTATCAGTCAGTCCTCACATTAGAGTTGTCAGTCAGTCCTCACATTAGAGTTGTCAGTCAGTCCTCACATTAGAGTTGTCAGTCAGTCAGTCCTCACATTAGAGTTGTCAGTCAGTCCTCACATTAGAGTTGTCAGTCAGTCCTCACATTAGAGTTGTCAGTCAGTCAGTCCTCACATTAGAGTTGTCAGTCAATCAGTCCTCACATTAGAGTTGTCAGTCAGTCCTCACATTAGAGTTGTCAGTCAGTCTTCACATTAGAGTTGTCAGTCAGTCAGTCCTCACATTAGAGTTGTCAGTCAGTCAGTCCTCACATTAGAGTTGTCAGTCAGTCCTCACATTAGAGTTGTCAGTCAGTCAGTCCTCACATTAGAGTTGTCAGTCAGTCAGTCCTCACATTAGAGTTGTCAGTCAGTCCTCACATTAGAGTTGTCAGTCAGTCCTCACATTAGAGTTGTCAGTCAGTCAGTCCTCACATTAGAGTTGTCAGTCAGTCAGTCCTCACATTAGAGTTGTCAGTCAGTCAGTCCTCACATTAGAGTTGTCAGTCAGTCCTCACATTAGAGTTGTCAGTCAGTCCTCACATTAGAGTTGTCAGTCAGTCCTCACATTAGAGTTGTCAGTCAGTCAGTCCTCACATTAGAGTTGTCAGTCAGTCAGTCCTCACATTAGAGTTGTCAGTCAGTCTTCACATTAGAGTTGTCAGTCAGTCAGTCCTCACATTAGAGTTGTCAGTCAGTCAGTCCTCACATTAGAGTTGTCAGTCAGTCCTCACATTAGAGTTGTCAGTCAGTCCTCACATTAGAGTTGTCAGTCAGTCAGTCCTCACATTAGAGTTGTCAGTCAGTCCTCACATTAGAGTTTTCAGTCAATCAGTCCTCACATTAGAGTTGTCAGTCAGTCCTCACATTAGAGTTGTCAGTCAGTCAGTCCTCACATTAGAGTTGTCAGTCAGTCCTCACATTAGAGTTATCAGTCAGTCAGTCCTCACATTAGAGTTGTCAGTCAGTCCTCACATTAGAGTTGTCAGTCAGTCTCACATTAGAGTTGTCAGTCAGTCCTCACATTAGAGTTTTCAGTCAGTCAGTCCTCACATTAGAGTTGTCAGTCAGTTAGTCCTCACATTAGAGTTGTCAGTCAGTCCTCACATTAGAGTTGTCAGTCAGTCAGTCAGTCCTCACATTAGAGTTGTCAGTCAGTCCTCACATTAGAGTTGTCAGTCAATCAGTCCTCACATTAGAGTTGTCAGTCAGTCAGTCAGTCCTCACATTAGAGTTGTCAGTCAGTCAGTCCTCACATTAGAGTTGTCAGTCAGTCCTCACATTAGAGTTGTCAGTCAGTCAGTCCTCACATTAGAGTTGTCAGTCAGTCCTCAGATTAGAGTTGTCAGTCAGTCAGTCCTCACATTAGAGTTGTCAGTCAGTCCTCACATTAGAGTTGTCAGTCAGTCAGTCCTCACATTAGAGTTGTCAGTCAGTCCTCACATTAGAGTTGTCAGTCAGTCCTCACATTAGAGTTGTCAGTCAGTCAGTCCTCACATTAGAGTTGTCAGTCAATCAGTCCTCACATTAGAGTTGTCAGTCAGTCCTCACATTAGAGTTGTCAGTCAGTCTTCACATTAGAGTTGTCAGTCAGTCAGTCCTCACATTAGAGTTGTCAGTCAGTCAGTCTTCACATTAGAGTTGTCAGTCAGTCAGTCCTCACATTAGAGTTGTCAGTCAGTCCTCACATTAGAGTTGTCAGTCAGTCCTCACATTAGAGTTGTCAGTCAGTCAGTCCTCACATTAGAGTTGTCAGTCAGTCAGTCCTCACATTAGAGTTGTCAGTCAGTCCTCACATTAGAGTTGTCAGTCAGTCAGTCCTCACATTAGAGTTGTCAGTCAGTCAGTCCTCACATTAGAGTTGTCAGTCAGTCCTCACATTAGAGTTGTCAGTCAGTCAGTCCTCACATTAGAGTTGTCAGTCAGTCAGTCCTCACATTAGAGTTGTCAGTCAGTCTTCACATTAGAGTTGTCAGTCAGTCAGTCCTCACATTAGAGTTGTCAGTCAGTCAGTCCTCACATTAGAGTTGTCAGTCAGTCCTCACATTAGAGTTGTCAGTCAGTCTTCACATTATAGTTGTCAGTCAGTCAGTCCTCACATTAGAGTTGTCAGTCAGTCCTCACATTAGAGTTGTCAGTCAGTCTTCACATTAGAGTTGTCAGTCAGTCAGTCCTCACATTAGAGTTGTCAGTCAGTCCTCACATTAGAGTTATCAGTCAGTCCTCACATTAGAGTTGTCAGTCAGTCCTCACATTAGTGTTGTCAGTCAGTCCTCACATTAGAGTTGTCAGTCAGTCAGTCCTCACATTAGAGTTGTCAGTCAGTCAGTCCTCACATTAGAGTTGTCAGTCAGTCCTCACATTAGAGTTGTCAGTCAGTCCTCACATTAGAGTTGTCAGTCAGTCAGTCCTCACATTAGAGTTGTCAGTCAGTCAGTCCTCACATTAGAGTTGTCAGTCAGTCAGTCCTCACATTAGAGTTGTCAGTCAGTCCTCACATTAGAGTTGTCAGTCAGTCAGTCCTCACATTAGAGTTGTCAGTCAGTTCTCACATTAGTGTTGTCAGTCAGTCCTCACATTAGAGTTGTCAGTCAGTCCTCACATTAGAGTTGTCAGTCAGTCCTCACATTAGAGTTGTCAGTCAGTCCTCACATTAGAGTTGTCAGTCAGTCCTCACATTAGAGTTGTCAGTCAGTCAGTCCTCACATTAGAGTTGTCAGTCAGTCAGTCCTCACATTAGAGTTGTCAGTCAGTCCTCACATTAGAGTTGTCAGTCAGTCAGTCCTCACATTAGAGTTGTCAGTCAGTCAGTCCTCACATTAGAGTTGTCAGTCAGTTAGTCCTCACATTAGAGTTGTCAGTCAGTCCTCACATTAGAGTTGTCAGTCAGTCAGTCAGTCCTCACATTAGAGTTGTCAGTCAGTCCTCATATTAGAGTTGTCAGTCAGTCAGTCAGTCCTCACATTAGAGTTGTCAGTCAGTCCTCACATTAGAGTTGTCAGTCAGTCAGTCCTCACATTAGAGTTGTCAGTCAGTCCTCACATTAGAGTTGTCAGTCAGTCAGTCCTCACATTAGAGTTGTCAGTCAGTCCTCACATTAGAGTTGTCAGTCAGTCAGTCCTCACATTAGAGTTGTCAGTCATTCTTCACATTAGAGTTGTCAGTCAGTCCTCACATTAGAGTTGTCAGTCAGTCCTCACATTAGAGTTGTCAGACAGTCCTCACATTAGAGTTGTCAGTCAGTCAGTCCTCACATTAGAGTTGTCAGTCAGTCAGTCCTCACATTAGAGTTGTCAGTCAGTCAGTCCTCACATTAGAGTTGTCAGTCAGTCCTCACATTAGAGTTGTCAGTCAGTCCTTACATTAGAGTTGTCAGTCAGTCCTCACATTAGAGTTGTCAGTCAGTCCTCACATTAGAGTTGTCAGTCAGTCAGTCCTCACATTAGAGTTGTCAGTCAGTCAGTCCTCACATTAGAGTTGTCAGTCAGTCCTCACATTAGAGTTGTCAGTCAGTCCTCACATTAGAGTTGTCAGTCAGTCAGTCCTCACATTAGAGTTGTCAGTCAGTCCTCACATTAGAGTTGTCAGTCAGTCCTCACATTAGAGTTGTCAGTCAGTCAGTCCTCACATTAGAGTTGTCAGTCAGTCAGTCCTCACATTAGAGTTGTCAGTCAGTCCTCACATTAGAGTTGTCAGTCAGTCAGTCCTCACATTAGAGTTGTCAGTCAGTCAGTCCTCACATTAGAGTTGTCAGTCAGTCCTCACATTAGAGTTGTCAGTCAGTCAGTCCTCACATTAGAGTTGTCAGTCAGTCAGTCCTCACATTAGAGTTGTCAGTCAGTCCTCACATTAGAGTTGTCAGTCAGTCAGTCCTCATATTAGAGTTGTCAGTCAGTCAGTCCTCACATTAGAGTTGTCAGTCAGTCAGTCCTCACATTAGAGTTGTCAGTCAGTCCTCACATTAGAGTTGTCAGTCAGTCCTCACATTAGAGTTGTCAGTCAGTCCTCACATTAGAGTTGTCAGTCAGTCAGTCCTCACATTAGAGTTGTCAGTCAGTCAGTCCTCACATTAGAGTTGTCAGTCAGTCCTCACATTAGAGTTGTCAGTCAGTCCTCACATTAGAGTTGTCAGTCAGTCAGTCCTCACATTAGAGTTGTCAGTCAGTCCTCACATTAGAGTTGTCAGTCAGTCAGTCCTCACATTAGAGTTGTCAGTCAGTCCTCACATTAGAGTTATCAGTCAGTCAGTCCTCACATTAGAGTTGTCAGTCAGTCAGTCCTCACATTAGAGTTGTCAGTCAGTCCTCACATTAGAGTTGTCAGTCAGTCAGTCCTCACATTAGAGTTGTCAGTCAGTCAGTCCTCACATTAGAGTTGTCAGTCAGTCCTCACATTAGAGTTGTCAGTCAGTCCTCACATTAGAGTTGTCAGTCAGTCAGTCCTCACATTAGAGTTGTCAGTCAGTCCTCACATTAGAGTTGTCAGTCAGTCAGTCCTCACATTAGAGTTGTCAGTCAGTCAGTCCTCACATTAGAGTTGTCAGTCAGTCCTCACATTAGAGTTATCAGTCAGTCAGTCCTCACATTAGAGTTGTCAGTCAGTCCTCACATTAGAGTTGTCAGTCAGTCCTCACATTAGAGTTGTCAGTCAGTCCTCACATTAGAGTTGTCAGTCAGTCCTCACATTAGAGTTGTCAGTCAGTCAGTCCTCACATTAGAGTTGTCAGTCAGTCCTCACATTAGAGTTGTCAGTCAGTCAGTCCTCACATTAGAGTTGTCAGTCAGTCAGTCCTCACATTAGAGTTGTCAGTCAGTCCTCACATTAGAGTTATCAGTCAGTCAGTCCTCACATTAGAGTTGTCAGTCAGTCCTCACATTAGAGTTGTCAGTCAGTCCTCACATTAGAGTTGTCAGTCAGTCAGTCCTCACATTAGAGTTGTCAGTCAGTCCTCACATTAGAGTTGTCAGTCAGTCAGTCCTCACATTAGAGTTGTCAGTCAGTCAGTCCTCACATTAGAGTTGTCAGTCAGTCCTCACATTAGAGTTATCAGTCAGTCAGTCCTCACATTAGAGTTGTCAGTCAGTCCTCACATTAGAGTTGTCAGTCAGTCCTCACATTAGAGTTGTCAGTCAGTCCTCACATTAGAGTTGTCAGTCAGTCCTCACATTAGAGTTGTCAGTCAGTCAGTCCTCACATTAGAGTTGTCAGTCAGTCAGTCCTCACATTAGAGTTGTCAGTCAGTCCTCACATTAGAGTTGTCAGTCAGTCCTCACATTAGAGTTGTCATTCAGTCCTCACATTAGAGTTGTCAGTCAGTCCTCACATTAGAGTTGTCAGTCAGTTAGTCCTCACATTAGAGTTGTCAGTCAGTCCTCACATTAGAGTTGTCAGTCAGTCAGTCCTCACATTAGAGTTGTCAGTCAGTCAGTCAGTCCTCACATTAGAGTTGTCAGTCAGTCCTCACATTAGAGTTGTCAGTCAATCAGTCCTCACATTAGAGTTGTCAGTCAGTCAGTCAGTCCTCACATTAGAGTTGTCAGTCAGTCAGTCCTCACATTAGAGTTGTCAGTCAGTCCTCACATTAGAGTTGTCAGTCAGTCCTCACATTAGAGTTGTCAGTCAGTCTTCACATTAGAGTTGTCAGTCAGTCAGTCCTCACATTAGAGTTATCAGTCAGTCCTCACATTAGAGTTGTCAGTCAGTCAGTCCTCACATTAGAGTTGTCAGTCAGTCAGTCCTCATATTAGAGTTGTCAGTCAGTCAGTCCTCACATTAGAGTTGTCAGTCAGTCAGTCCTCACATTAGAGTTGTCAGTCAATCAGTCCTCACATTAGAGTTGTCAGTCAGTCAGTCCTCACATTAGAGTTGTCAGTCAGTCCTCACATTAGAGTTGTCAGTCAGTCTTCACATTAGAGTTGTCAGTCAGTCCTCATATTAGAGTTGTCAGTCAGTCAGTCCTCACATTAGAGTTGTCAGTCAGTCCTCACATTAGAGTTGTCAGTCAGTCTTCACATTAGAGTTGTCAGTCAGTCCTCACATTAGAGTTGTCAGTCAGTCAGTCCTTACATTAGAGTTGTCAGTCAGTCAGTCCTCACATTAGAGTTGTCAGTCAGTCAGTCCTTACATTAGAGTTGTCAGTCAGTCCTCACATTAGAGTTATCAGTCAGTCCTCACATTAGAGTTGTCAGTCAGTCTTCACATTAGAGTTGTCAGTCAGTCAGTCCTCACATTAGAGTTATCAGTCAGTCCTCACATTAGAGTTGTCAGTCAGTCCTCACATTAGAGTTGTCAGTCAGTCAGTCCTCACATTAGAGTTATCAGTCAGTCCTCACATTAGAGTTGTCAGTCAGTCCTCACATTAGAGTTGTCAGTCAGTCTTCACATTAGAGTTGTCAGTCAGTCAGTCCTCACATTAGAGTTATCAGTCAGTCCTCACATTAGAGTTGTCAGTCAGTCCTCACATTAGAGTTGTCAGTCAGTCAGTCCTCACATTAGAGTTGTCAGTCAGTCCTCACATTAGAGTTGTCAGTCAGTCTTCACATTAGAGTTGTCAGTCAGTCAGTCCTCACATTAGAGTTGTCAGTCAGTCAGTCCTCACATTAGAGTTGTCAGTCAGTCAGTCCTCACATTAGAGTTGTCAGTCAGTCAGTCCTCACATTAGAGTTGTCAGTCAGTCCTCACATTAGAGTTGTCAGTCAGTCCTCACATTAGAGTTGTCAGTCAGTCTTCACATTAGAGTTGTCAGTCAGTCAGTCCTCACATTAGAGTTGTCAGTCAGTCCTCACATTAGAGTTATCAGTCAGTCCTCACATTAGAGTTGTCAGTCAGTCCTCACATTAGTGTTGTCAGTCAGTCCTCACATTAGAGTTGTCAGTCAGTCAGTCCTCACATTAGAGTTGTCAGTCAGTCAGTCCTCACATTAGAGTTGTCAGTCAGTCCTCACATTAGAGTTGTCAGTCAGTCCTCACATTAGAGTTGTCAGTCAGTCCTCACATTAGAGTTGTCAGTCAGTCCTCACATTAGAGTTGTCAGTCAGTCAGTCCTCACATTAGAGTTGTCAGTCAGTCCTCACATTAGAGTTGTCAGTCAGTCAGTCCTCACATTAGAGTTGTCAGTCAGTCCTCACATTAGAGTTGTCAGTCAGTCAGTCCTCACATTAGAGTTGTCAGTCAGTCCTCACATTAGAGTTGTCAGTCAGTCCTCACATTAGAGTTGTCAGTCAGTCAGTCCTCACATTAGAGTTGTCAGTCAGTCAGTCCTCACATTAGAGTTGTCAGTCAGTCCTCACATTAGAGTTGTCAGTCAGTCCTCACATTAGAGATGTCAGTCAGTCCTCACATTAGAGTTGTCAGTCAGTCAGTCCTCACATTAGAGTTGTCAGTCAGTCCTCACATTAGAGTTGTCAGTCAGTCCTCACATTAGAGATGTCAGTCAGTCCTCACATTAGAGTTGTCAGTCAGTCAGTCCTCACATTAGAGTTGTCAGTCAGTCCTCACATTAGAGTTGTCAGTCAGTCAGTCCTCACATTAGAGTTGTCAGTCAGTCCTCACATTAGAGTTGTCAGTCAGTCAGTTCTCACATTAGTGTTGTCAGTCAGTCAGTCCTCACATTAGAGTTGTCAGTCAGTCCTCACATTAGAGTTGTCAGTCAGTCAGTCCTCACATTAGAGTTGTCAGTCAGTCCTCACATTAGAGTTGTCAGTCAGTCCTCACATTAGAGTTGTCAGTCAGTCCTCACATTAGAGTTGTCAGTCGGTCCTCACATTAGAGTTGTCAGTCAGTCCTCACATTAGAGTTGTCAGTCAGTCAGTCTTCACATTAGAGTTGTCAGTCAGTCAGTCCTCACATTAGAGTTGTCAGTCAGTCCTCACATTAGAGTTATCAGTCAGTCCTCACATTAGAGTTGTCAGTAAGTCCTCACATTAGAGTTGTCAGTCAGTCAGTCCTCACATTATAGTTGTCAGTCAGTCAGTCCTCACATTAGAGTTGTCAGTCAGTCAGTCCTCACATTAGAGTTGTCAGTCAGTCAGTCCTCACATTAGAGTTGTCAGTCAGTCAGTCCTCACATTAGAGTTGTCAGTCAGTCAGTCCTCACATTAGAGTTGTCAGTCAGTCCTTACATTAGAGTTGTCAGTCAGTCAGTCCTCACATTAGAGTTGTCAGTCAGTCAGTCCTTACATTAGAGTTGTCAGTCAGTCCTCACATTAGAGTTGTCAGTCAGTCCTCACATTAGAGTTGTCAGTCAGTCCTCACATTAGAGTTGTCAGTCAGTCAGTCCTCACATTAGAGTTGTCAGTCAGTCAGTCCTCACATTAGAGTTGTCAGTCAGTCAGTCCCCACATTAGAGTTGTCAGTCAGTCAGTCCTCACATTAGAGTTGTCAGTCAGTCAGTCCTCACATTAGAGTTGTCAGTCAGTCAGTCCTCACATTAGAGTTGTCAGTCAGTCAGTCCTCACATTAGAGTTGTCAGTCAGTCAGTCCTCACATTAGAGTTGTCAGTCAGTCAGTCCTCACATTAGAGTTGTCAGTCAGTCAGTCCTCACATTAGAGTTGTCAGTCAGTCAGTCCTCACATTAGAGTTGTCAGTCAGTCCTCACATTAGAGTTGTCAGTCAGTCCTCACATTAGAGTTGTCAGTCAGTCAGTCCTCACATTAGAGTTGTCAGTCAGTCCTCACATTAGAGTTGTCAGTCAGTCCTCACATTAGAGTTGTCAGTCAGTCAGTCCTCACATTAGAGTTGTCAGTCAGTCCTCACATTAGAGTTGTCAGTCAGTCAGTCCTCACATTAGAGTTGTCAGTCAGTCCTTACATTAGAGTTGTCAGTCAGTCCTCACATTAGAGTTGTCAGTCAGTCAGTCCTCACATTAGAGTTGTCAGTCAGTCAGTCCTCACATTAGAGTTGTCAGTCAGTCCTCACATTAGAGTTGTCAGTCAGTCAGCCCTCACATTAGAGTTGTCAGTCAGTCCTCACATTAGAGTTGTCAGTCAGTCCTCACATTAGAGTTGTCAGTCAGTCAGTCCTCACATTAGAGTTGTCAGTCAGTCAGTCCTCACATTAGAGTTGTCAGTCAGTCAGTCCTCACATTAGAGTTGTCAGTCAGTCCTCACATTAGAGTTGTCAGTCAGTCAGTCCTCACATTAGAGTTGTCAGTCAGTCCTCACATTAGAGTTGTCAGTCAGTCAGTCCTCACATTAGAGTTGTCAGTCAGTCAGTCCTCACATTAGAGTTGTCAGGCAGTCCTCACATTAGAGTTGTCAGTCAGTCCTCACATTAGAGTTGTCAGTCAGTCAGTCCTCACATTAGAGTTGTCAGTCAGTCCTCACATTAGAGTTGTCAGTCAGTCAGTCCTCACATTAGAGTTGTCAGTCAGTCCTCACATTAGAGTTGTCAGTCAGTCAGTCCTCACATTAGAGTTGTCAGTCAGTTAGTCCTCACATTAGAGTTGTCAGTCAGTCAGTCCTCACATTAGAGTTGTCAGTCAGTCAGTCCTCACATTAAAGTTGTCAGTCAGTCAGTCCTCACATTAGAGTTGTCAGTCAGTCCTTACATTAGAGTTGTCAGTCAGTCCTCACATTAGAGTTGTCAGTCAGTCAGTCCTCACATTAGAGTTGTCAGTCAGTCAGTCCTCACATTAGAGTTGACAGTCAGTCCTCACATTAGAGTTGTCAGTCAGTCCTTACATTAGAGTTGTCAGTCAGTCAGTCCTCACATTAGAGTTGTCAGTCAGTCAGTCCCCACATTAGAGTTGTTAGTCAGTCCTCACATTAGAGTTGTCAGTCAGTCAGTCCTCACATTAGAGTTGTCAGTCAGTCCTCACATTAGAGTTGTCAGTCAGTCCTCACATTAGAGTTATCAGTCAGTCCTCACATTAGAGTTGTCAGTCAGTCAGTCCTCACATTAGAGTTGTCAGTCAGTCAGTCCTCACATTAGAGTTGCCAGTCAGTCCTCACATTAGAGTTGTCAGTCAGTCCTCACATTAGAGTTGTCAGTCAGTCCTCACATTAGAGTTGTCAGTCAGTCAGTCCTTACATTAGAGTTGTCAGTCAGTCCTCACATTAGAGTTGTCAGTCAGTCCTCACATTAGAGTTGTCAGTCAGTCAGTCCTCACATTAGAGTTGTCAGTCAGTCCTCACATTAGAGTTGTCAGTCAGTCAGTCCTTACATTAGAGTTGTCAGTCAGTCCTCACATTAGAGTTGTCAGTCAGTCCTCACATTAGAGATGTCAGTCAGTCAGTCCTCACATTAGAGTTGTCAGTCAGTCCTCACATTAGAGTTGTCAGTCAGTCAGTCCTCACATTAGAGTTGTCAGTCAGTCCTCACATTAGAGTTGTCAGTCAGTCCTCACATTAGAGTTGTCAGTCAGTCCTCACATTAGAGTTGTCAGTCAGTCAGTCCTCACATTAGAGTTGTAAGTCAGTCCTCACATTAGAGTTGTCAGTCAGTCCTCACATTAGAGTTGTCAGTCAGTCAGTCCTCACATTAGAGTTGTCACTCAGTCCTTACATTAGAGTTGTCAGTCAGTCCTCACATTAGAGTTGTCAGTCAGTCAGTCCTCACATTAGAGTTATCAGTCAGTCAGTCCTCACATTAGAGTTATCAGTCAGTCAGTCCTCACATTAGAGTTGTTAGTCAGTCCTCACATTAGAGTTGTCAGTCAGTCAGTCCTCATATTAGAGTTGTCAGTCAGTCCTCACATTAGAGATGTCAGTCAGTCAGTCCTCACATTAGAGTTGTCAGTCAGTCAGTCCTCACATTAGAATTGTCAGTCAGTCAGTCCTCACATTAGAGTTGTTAGTCAGTCCTCACATTAGAGTTGTCAGTCAGTCAGTCCTCATATTAGAGTTGTCAGTCAGTCCTCACATTAGAGATGTCAGTCAGTCAGTCCTCACATTAGAGTTGTCAGTCAGTCAGTCCTCACATTAGAGTTATCAGTCAGTCAGTCCTCACATTAGAGTTATCAGTCAGTCCTCACATTAGAGTTGTCAGTCAGTCAGTCCTT
The DNA here is from genome assembly GCA_964035775.1 of Osedax frankpressi. Lineage (NCBI taxonomy): Eukaryota > Metazoa > Annelida > Polychaeta > Sabellida > Siboglinidae > Osedax > Osedax frankpressi. Next base: position 6,486,060 of record OZ038315.1, on the reverse strand, counting down.
ACATTAGAGTTATCAGTCAGTCAGTCCTCACATTAGAGTTGTTAGTCAGTCAGTCCTCACATTAGAGTTGTCAGTCAGTCAGTCCTCACATTAGAGTTGTCAGTCAGTCAGTCCTCACATTAGAGTTGTCAGTCAGTCAGTCCTCACATTAGAGTTGTTAGTCAGTCCTCACATTAGAGTTGTCAGTCAGTCAGTCCTCATATTAGAGTTGTCAGTCAGTCTTCACATTAGAGTTGTCAGTCAGTCAGTCCTCACATTAGAGTTGTCAGTCAGTCCTCACATTAGAGTTATCAGTCAGTCCTCACATTAGAGTTGTCAGTCAGTCCTCACATTAGTGTTGTCAGTCAGTCCTCACATTAGAGTTGTCAGTCAGTCAGTCCTCACATTAGAGTTGTCAGTCAGTCAGTCCTCACATTAGAGTTGTCAGTCAGTCCTCACATTAGAGTTGTCAGTCAGTCCTCACATTAGAGTTGTCAGTCAGTCCTCACATTAGAGTTGTCAGTCAGTCCTCACATTAGAGTTGTCAGTCAGTCAGTCCTCACATTAGAGTTGTCAGTCAGTCCTCACATTAGAGTTGTCAGTCAGTCAGTCCTCACATTAGAGTTGTCAGTCAGTCCTCACATTAGAGTTGTCAGTCAGTCAGTCCTCACATTAGAGTTGTCAGTCAGTCCTCACATTAGAGTTGTCAGTCAGTCCTCACATTAGAGTTGTCAGTCAGTCAGTCCTCACATTAGAGTTGTCAGTCAGTCAGTCCTCACATTAGAGTTGTCAGTCAGTCCTCACATTAGAGTTGTCAGTCAGTCCTCACATTAGAGTTGTCAGTCAGTCCTCACATTAGAGTTGTCAGTCGGTCCTCACATTAGAGTTGTCAGTCAGTCCTCACATTAGAGTTGTCAGTCAGTCAGTCTTCACATTAGAGTTGTCAGTCAGTCAGTCCTCACATTAGAGTTGTCAGTCAGTCCTCACATTAGAGTTATCAGTCAGTCCTCACATTAGAGTTGTCAGTAAGTCCTCACATTAGAGTTGTCAGTCAGTCAGTCCTCACATTATAGTTGTCAGTCAGTCAGTCCTCACATTAGAGTTGTCAGTCAGTCAGTCCTCACATTAGAGTTGTCAGTCAGTCAGTCCTCACATTAGAGTTGTCAGTCAGTCAGTCCTCACATTAGAGTTGTCAGTCAGTCAGTCCTCACATTAGAGTTGTCAGTCAGTCCTTACATTAGAGTTGTCAGTCAGTCAGTCCTCACATTAGAGTTGTCAGTCAGTCAGTCCTTACATTAGAGTTGTCAGTCAGTCCTCACATTAGAGTTGTCAGTCAGTCCTCACATTAGAGTTGTCAGTCAGTCCTCACATTAGAGTTGTCAGTCAGTCAGTCCTCACATTAGAGTTGTCAGTCAGTCAGTCCTCACATTAGAGTTGTCAGTCAGTCAGTCCCCACATTAGAGTTGTCAGTCAGTCAGTCCTCACATTAGAGTTGTCAGTCAGTCAGTCCTCACATTAGAGTTGTCAGTCAGTCAGTCCTCACATTAGAGTTGTCAGTCAGTCAGTCCTCACATTAGAGTTGTCAGTCAGTCAGTCCTCACATTAGAGTTGTCAGTCAGTCAGTCCTCACATTAGAGTTGTCAGTCAGTCAGTCCTCACATTAGAGTTGTCAGTCAGTCAGTCCTCACATTAGAGTTGTCAGTCAGTCCTCACATTAGAGTTGTCAGTCAGTCCTCACATTAGAGTTGTCAGTCAGTCAGTCCTCACATTAGAGTTGTCAGTCAGTCCTCACATTAGAGTTGTCAGTCAGTCCTCACATTAGAGTTGTCAGTCAGTCAGTCCTCACATTAGAGTTGTCAGTCAGTCCTCACATTAGAGTTGTCAGTCAGTCAGTCCTCACATTAGAGTTGTCAGTCAGTCCTTACATTAGAGTTGTCAGTCAGTCCTCACATTAGAGTTGTCAGTCAGTCAGTCCTCACATTAGAGTTGTCAGTCAGTCAGTCCTCACATTAGAGTTGTCAGTCAGTCCTCACATTAGAGTTGTCAGTCAGTCAGCCCTCACATTAGAGTTGTCAGTCAGTCCTCACATTAGAGTTGTCAGTCAGTCCTCACATTAGAGTTGTCAGTCAGTCAGTCCTCACATTAGAGTTGTCAGTCAGTCAGTCCTCACATTAGAGTTGTCAGTCAGTCAGTCCTCACATTAGAGTTGTCAGTCAGTCCTCACATTAGAGTTGTCAGTCAGTCAGTCCTCACATTAGAGTTGTCAGTCAGTCCTCACATTAGAGTTGTCAGTCAGTCAGTCCTCACATTAGAGTTGTCAGTCAGTCAGTCCTCACATTAGAGTTGTCAGGCAGTCCTCACATTAGAGTTGTCAGTCAGTCCTCACATTAGAGTTGTCAGTCAGTCAGTCCTCACATTAGAGTTGTCAGTCAGTCCTCACATTAGAGTTGTCAGTCAGTCAGTCCTCACATTAGAGTTGTCAGTCAGTCCTCACATTAGAGTTGTCAGTCAGTCAGTCCTCACATTAGAGTTGTCAGTCAGTTAGTCCTCACATTAGAGTTGTCAGTCAGTCAGTCCTCACATTAGAGTTGTCAGTCAGTCAGTCCTCACATTAAAGTTGTCAGTCAGTCAGTCCTCACATTAGAGTTGTCAGTCAGTCCTTACATTAGAGTTGTCAGTCAGTCCTCACATTAGAGTTGTCAGTCAGTCAGTCCTCACATTAGAGTTGTCAGTCAGTCAGTCCTCACATTAGAGTTGACAGTCAGTCCTCACATTAGAGTTGTCAGTCAGTCCTTACATTAGAGTTGTCAGTCAGTCAGTCCTCACATTAGAGTTGTCAGTCAGTCAGTCCCCACATTAGAGTTGTTAGTCAGTCCTCACATTAGAGTTGTCAGTCAGTCAGTCCTCACATTAGAGTTGTCAGTCAGTCCTCACATTAGAGTTGTCAGTCAGTCCTCACATTAGAGTTATCAGTCAGTCCTCACATTAGAGTTGTCAGTCAGTCAGTCCTCACATTAGAGTTGTCAGTCAGTCAGTCCTCACATTAGAGTTGCCAGTCAGTCCTCACATTAGAGTTGTCAGTCAGTCCTCACATTAGAGTTGTCAGTCAGTCCTCACATTAGAGTTGTCAGTCAGTCAGTCCTTACATTAGAGTTGTCAGTCAGTCCTCACATTAGAGTTGTCAGTCAGTCCTCACATTAGAGTTGTCAGTCAGTCAGTCCTCACATTAGAGTTGTCAGTCAGTCCTCACATTAGAGTTGTCAGTCAGTCAGTCCTTACATTAGAGTTGTCAGTCAGTCCTCACATTAGAGTTGTCAGTCAGTCCTCACATTAGAGATGTCAGTCAGTCAGTCCTCACATTAGAGTTGTCAGTCAGTCCTCACATTAGAGTTGTCAGTCAGTCAGTCCTCACATTAGAGTTGTCAGTCAGTCCTCACATTAGAGTTGTCAGTCAGTCCTCACATTAGAGTTGTCAGTCAGTCCTCACATTAGAGTTGTCAGTCAGTCAGTCCTCACATTAGAGTTGTAAGTCAGTCCTCACATTAGAGTTGTCAGTCAGTCCTCACATTAGAGTTGTCAGTCAGTCAGTCCTCACATTAGAGTTGTCACTCAGTCCTTACATTAGAGTTGTCAGTCAGTCCTCACATTAGAGTTGTCAGTCAGTCAGTCCTCACATTAGAGTTATCAGTCAGTCAGTCCTCACATTAGAGTTATCAGTCAGTCAGTCCTCACATTAGAGTTGTTAGTCAGTCCTCACATTAGAGTTGTCAGTCAGTCAGTCCTCATATTAGAGTTGTCAGTCAGTCCTCACATTAGAGATGTCAGTCAGTCAGTCCTCACATTAGAGTTGTCAGTCAGTCAGTCCTCACATTAGAATTGTCAGTCAGTCAGTCCTCACATTAGAGTTGTTAGTCAGTCCTCACATTAGAGTTGTCAGTCAGTCAGTCCTCATATTAGAGTTGTCAGTCAGTCCTCACATTAGAGATGTCAGTCAGTCAGTCCTCACATTAGAGTTGTCAGTCAGTCAGTCCTCACATTAGAGTTATCAGTCAGTCAGTCCTCACATTAGAGTTATCAGTCAGTCCTCACATTAGAGTTGTCAGTCAGTCAGTCCTTACATTAGAGTTATCAGTCAGTCAGTCCTCACATTAGAGTTGTTAGTCAGTCAGTCCTCACATTAGAGTTGTCAGTCAGTCAGTCCTCACATTAGAGTTGTCAGTCAGTCAGTCCTCACATTAGAGTTGTCAGTCAGTCAGTCCTCACATTAGAGTTGTTAGTCAGTCCTCACATTAGAGTTGTCAGTCAGTCAGTCCTCATATTAGAGTTGTCAGTCAGTCCTCACATTAGAGATGTCAGTCAGTCAGTCCTCACATTAGAGTTGTCAGTCAGTCAGTCCTCACATTAGAGTTATCAGTCAGTCAGTCCTCACATTAGAGTTATCAGTCAGTCCTCACATTAGAGTTGTCAGTCAGTCAGTCCTCACATTAGAGTTGTCAGTCAGTCAGTCCTTACATTAGAGTTGTCAGACAGTCCTCACATTAGAGTTGTCAGTCAGTCCTCACATTAGAGTTGTCAGTCAGTCCTCACATTAGAGTTGTCAGTCAGTCCTCACATTAGAGTTGTCAGTCAGTCCTCACATTAGAGTTGTCAGTCAGTCAGTCCTCACATTAGAGTTGTCAGTCATTCCTCACATTAGAGTTGTCAGTCAGTCAGTCCTCACATTAGAGTTATCAGTCAGTCAGTCCTCACATTAGAGTTGTTAGTCAGTCCTCACATTAGAGTTGTCAGTCAGTCAGTCCTCACATTAGAGTTGTCAGTCAGTCCTCACATTAGAGTTGTCAGTCAGTCCTCACATTAGAGTTGTCAGTCAGTCAGTCCTCACATTAGAGTTGTCAGTCATTCCTCACATTAGAGTTGTCAGTCAGTCAGTCCTCACATTAGAGTTATCAGTCAGTCAGTCCTCACATTAGAGTTGTTAGTCAGTCCTCACATTAGAGTTATCAGTCAGTCAGTCCTCACATTAGAGTTGTTAGTCAGTCCTCACATTAGAGTTGTCAGTCAGTCCTCACATTAGAGTTGTCAGTCAGTCAGTCCTCACATTAGAGTTGTCAGTCAGTCAGTCCTCACATTAGAGTTGTCAGTCAGTCCTCACATTAGAGTTGTCAGTCAGTCAGTCCTCACATTAGAGTTGTCAGTCAGTCCTCACATTAGAGTTGTCAGTCAGTCAGTCCTCACATTAGAGTTGTCAGTCAGTCCTCACATTAGAGTTGTCAGTCAGTCCTCACATTAGAGTTGTCAGTCAGTCAGTCCTCACATTAGAGTTTTCAATCAATCCTCACATTAGAGTTATCAGTCAGTCAGTCCTAACATTAGAGTTGTCAGTCAGACAGTCCTCACATTAGAGTTGTCAGTCAGTCCTCACATTAGAGTTGTCAGTCAGTCAGTCCTCACATTAGAGTTGTCAGTCAGTCCTCACATTAGAGTTGTCAGTCAGTCCTCACATTAGAGTTGTCAGTCAGTCCTCACATTAGAGTTGTCAGTCAGTCAGTCCTCACATTAGAGTTGTCAGTCATTCCTCACATTAGAGTTGTCAGTCAGTCAGTCCTCACATTAGAGTTATCAGTCAGTCAGTCCTCACATTAGAGTTGTTAGTCAGTCCTCACATTAGAGTTGTCAGTCAGTCAGTCCTCACATTAGAGTTGTCAGTCAGTCCTCACATTAGAGTTGTCAGTCAATCAGTCCTCACATTAGAGTTGTCAGTCAGTCCTCACATTAGAGTTGTCAGTCAGTCCTCACATTAGAGTTGTCAGTTAGTCAGTCCTCACATTAGAGTTGTCAGTCAGTCCTCACATTAGAGTTATCAGTCAGTCAGTCCTCACATTAGAGTTGTCAGTCAGTCCTCACATTAGAGTTGTCAGTCAGTCAGTCCTCACATTAGAGTTGTCAGTCAGTCCTCACATTAGAGTTGTCAGTCAGTCCTCACATTAGAGTTGTCAGTCAGTCCTCACATTAGAGTTGTCAGTCAGTCAGTCCTCACATTAGAGTTGTCAGTCAGTCCTCACATTAGAGTTATCAGTCAGTCCTCACATTAGAGTTGTCAGTCAGTCAGTCCTCACATTAGAGTTGTCAGTCAGTCAGTCCTCACATTAGAGTTGTCAGTCAGTCCTCACATTAGAGTTGTCAGTCAGTCCTCACATTAGAGTTGTCAGTCAGTCCTCACATTAGAGTTGTCAGTCAGTCCTCACATTAGAGTTGTCAGTCAGTCAGTCCTCACATTAGAGTTGTCAGTCAGTCCTCACATTAGAGTTGTCAGTCAGTCCTCATATTAGAGTTGTCAGTCAGTACTCACATTAGAGTTGTCAGTCAGTCCTCACATTAGAGTTGTCAGTCAGTCAGTCCTCACATTAGAGTTGTCAGTCAGTCAGTCCTCACATTAGAGTTGTCAGTCAGTCAGTCCTCACATTAGAGTTGTCAGTCAGTCCTCACATTAGAGTTGTCAGTCAGTCCTCACATTAGAGTTGTCAGTCAGTCAGTCCTCACATTAGAGTTGTCAGTCAGTCCTCACATTAGAGTTGTCAGTCAGTCCTCACATTAGAGTTGTCAGTCAGTCAGTCCTCACATTAGAGTTGTCAGTCAGTCAGTCCTCACATTAGAGTTGTCAGTCAGTCCTCACATTAGAGTTGTCAGTCAGTCCTCACATTAGAGTTGTCAGTCAGTCAGTCCTCACATTAGAGTTGTCAGTCAGTCAGTCCTCACATTAGAGTTGTCAGTCAGTCCTCACATTAGAGTTATCAGTCAGTCAGTCCTCACATTAGAGTTGTCAGTCAGTCAGTCCTCACATTAGAGTTGTCAGTCAGTCAGTCCTCACATTAGAGTTGTCAGTCAGTCCTCACATTAGAGTTGTCAGTCAGTCCTCACATTAGAGTTGTCAGTCAGTCCTCACATTAGAGTTGTCAGTCAGTCAGTCCTCACATTAGAGTTGTCAGTCAGTCCTCACATTAGAGTTGTCAGTCAGTCCTCACATTAGAGTTGTCAGTCAGTCCTCACATTAGAGTTGTCAGTCAGTCCTCACATTAGAGTTGTCAGTCAGTCAGTCCTCACATTAGAGTTGTCAGTCAGTCAGTCCTCACATTAGAGTTGTCAGTCAGTCAGTCCTCACATTAGAGTTGTCAGTAAGTCCTCACATTAGAGTTGTCAGTCAGTCCTCACATTAGAGTTGTCAGTCAGTCCTCACATTAGAGTTGTCAGTCAGTCCTCACATTAGAGTTGTCAGTCAGTCCTCACATTAGAGTTGTCAGTCAGTCAGTCCTCACATTAGAGTTGTCAGTCAGTCCTCACATTAGAGTTGTCAGTCAGTCTTCACATTAGAGTTGTCAGTCAGTCCTCACATTAGAGTTGTCAGTCAGTCAGTCCTCACATTAGAGTTGTCAGTCAGTCCTCACATTAGAGTTGTCAGTCAGTCCTCACATTAGAGTTGTCAGTCAGTCCTCACATTAGAGTTGTCAGTCAGTCAGTCCTCACATTAGAGTTGTCAGTCAGTCCTCACATTAGAGTTGTCAGTCAGTCCTCACATTAGAGTTGTCAGTCAGTCCTCACATTAGAGTTGTCAGTCAGTCCTCACATTAGAGTTGTCAGTCAGTCCTCACATTAGAGTTGTCAGTCAGTCAGTCCTCACATTAGAGTTGTCAGTCAGTCAGTCCTCACATTAGAGTTGTCAGTCAGTCTTCACATTAGAGTTGTCAGTCAGTCCTCACATTAGAGTTGTCAGTCAGTCAGTCCTCACATTAGAGTTGTCAGTAAGTCCTCACATTAGAGTTGTCAGTCAGTCAGTCCTCACATTAGAGTTGTCAGTCAGTCCTCACATTAGAGTTGTCAGTCAGTCCTCACATTAGAGTTGTCAGTCAGTCCTCACATTAGAGTTGTCAGTCAGTCCTCACATTAGAGTTGTCAGTCAGTCCTCACATTAGAGTTGTCAGTCAGTCCTCACATTAGAGTTGTCAGTCAGTCAGTCCTCAAATTATAGTTGTCAGTCAGTCAGTCCTCACATTAGAGTTGTCAGTCAGTCCTCACATTAGAGTTGTCAGTCAGTCAGTCCTCACATTAGAGTTGTCAGTCAGTCCTCACATTAGAGTTCTCAGTCAGTCCTCACATTAGAGTTGTCAGTCAGTCAGTCCTCACATTAGAGTTGTCAGTCAGTCCTCACATTAGAGTTGTCAGTCAGTCAGTCCTCACATTAGAGTTGTCAGTCAGTCCTCACATTAGAGTTGTCAGTCAGTCCTCACATTAGAGTTGTCAGTCAGTCCTTACATTAGAGTTGTCAGTCAGTCCTCACATTAGAGTTGTCAGTCAGTCAGTCCTCACATTAGTGTTGTCAGTCAGTCCTCACATTAGAGTTGTCAGTCAGTCAGTCCTCACATTAGAGTTGTCAGTCAGTCAGTCCTCACATTAGAGTTGTCAGTCAGTCAGTCCTCACATTAGAGTTGTCAGTCAGTCCTCACATTAGAGTTGTCAGTCAGTCCTCACATTAGAGTTGTCAGTCAGTCCTTACATTAGAGTTGTCAGTCAGTCCTCACATTAGAGTTGTCAGTCAGTCAGTCCTCACATTAGAGTTGTCAGTCAGTCCTCACATTAGAGTTGTCAGTCAGTCCTCACATTAGAGTTGTCAGTCAGTCAGTCCTCACATTAGAGTTGTCAGTCAGTCAGTCCTCACATTAGAGTTGTCAGTCAGTCCTCACATTAGAGTTGTCAGTCAGTCCTCACATTAGAGTTGTCAGTCAGTCCTCACATTAGAGTTGTCAGTCAGTCCTCACATTAGAGTTGTCAGTCAGTCAGTCCTCACATTAGAGTTGTCAGTCAGTCCTCACATTAGAGTTGTCAGTCAGTCCTCACATTAGAGTTGTCAGTCAGTCCTCACATTAGAGTTGTCAGTCAGTCAGTCCTCACATTAGAGTTGTCAGTCAGTCAGTCCTCACATTAGAGTTGTCAGTCAGTCCTCACATTAGAGTTGTCAGTCAGTCCTCACATTAGAGTTGTCAGTCAGTCAGTCCTCACATTAGAGTTGTCAGTCAGTCAGTCCTCACATTAGAGTTGTCAGTCAGTCAGTCCTCACATTAGAGTTGTCAGTCAGTCAGTCCTCACATTAGAGTTGTCAGTCAGTCAATCCTCACATTAGAGTTGTCAGTCAGTCAGTCCTCACATTAGAGTTGTCAGTCAGTCAGTCCTCACATTAGAGTTGTCAGTCAGTCCTCACATTAGAGTTGTCAGTCAGTCCTCACATTAGAGTTGTCAGTCAGTCCTTACATTAGAGTTGTCAGTCAGTCAGTCCTCACATTAGAGTTGTCAGTCAGTCAGTCCTCACATTAGAGTTGTCAGTCAGTCAGTCCTCACATTAGAGTTGTCAGTCAGTCAGTCCTCACATTAGAGTTGTCAGTCAGTCAGTCCTCACATTAGAGTTGTCAGTCAGTCCTCACATTAGAGTTGTCAGTCAGTCAGTCCTCACATTAGAGTTGTCAGTCAGTCAGTCCTCACATTAGAGTTGTCAGTCAGTCAGTCCTCACATTAGAGTTGTCAGTCAGTCAGTCCTCACATTAGAGTTGTCAGTCAGTCCTCACATTAGAGTTGTCAGTCAGTCAGTCCTCACATTAGAGTTGTCAGTCAGTCAGTCCTCACATTAGAGTTGTCAGTCAGTCCTCACATTAGAGTTGTCAGTCAGTCCTCACATTAGAGTTGTCAGTCAGTCCTCACATTAGAGTTGTCAGTCAGTCAGTCCTCACATTAGAGTTGTCAGTCAGACAGTCCTCACATTAGAGTTGTCAGTCAGTCCTTACATTAGAGTTGTCAGTCAGTCAGTCCTCACATTAGAGTTGTCAGTCAGTCAGTCCTCACATTAGAGTTGTCAGTCAGACAGTCCTCACATTAGAGTTGTCAGTCAGTCCTTACATTAGAGTTGTCAGTCAGTCAGTCCTCACATTAGAGTTGTCAGTCAGTCAGTCCTCACATTAGAGTTGTCAGTCAGTCAGTCCTCACATTAGAGTTGTCAGTCAGTCAGTCCTCACATTAGAGTTGTCAGTCAGTCAGTCCTCACATTAGAGTTGTCAGTCAGTCCTCACATTAGAGTTGTCAGTCAGTCAGTCCTCACATTAGAGTTGTCAGTCAGTCAGTCCTCACATTAGAGTTGTCAGTCAGTCCTCACATTAGAGTTGTCAGTCAGTCAGTCCTCACATTAGAGTTGTCAGTCAGTCAGTCCTCACATTAGAGTTGTCAGTCAGTAAGTCCTCACATTAGAGTTGTCAGTCAGTCAGTCCTCACATTAGAGTTGTCAGTCAGTCCTCACATTAGAGTTGTCAGTCAGTCCTCACATTAGAGTTGTCAGTCAGTCAGTCCTCACATTAGAGTTGTCAGTCAGTCAGTCCTCACATTAGAGTTGTCAGTCAGTCAGTCCTCACATTGGAGTTGTCAGTCAGTCAGTCCTCACATTAGAGTTGTCAGTCAGTCCTCACATTAGAGTTGTCAGTCAGTCCTCACATTAGAGTTGTCAGTCAGTCAGTCCTCACATTAGAGTTGTCAGTCAGTCAGTCCTCACATTAGAGTTGTCAGTCAGTCCTCACATTAGAGTTGTCAGTCAGTCAGTCCTCACATTAGAGTTGTCAGTCAGTCAGTCCTCACATTAGAGTTGTCAGTCAGTCAGTCCTCACATTAGAGTTGTCAGTCAGTCCTCACATTAGAGTTGTCAGTCAGTCAGTCCTCACATTAGAGTTGTCAGTCAGTCAGTCCTCACATTAGAGTTGTCAGTCAGTCAGTCCTCACATTAGAGTTGTCAGTCAGTCCTCACATTAGAGTTGTCAGTCAGTCAGTCCTCACATTAGAGTTGTCAGTCAGTCCTCACATTAGAGTTGTCAGTCAGTCAGTCCTCACATTAGAGTTGTCAGTCAGTCAGTCCTCACATTAGAGTTATCAGTCAGTCCTCACATTAGAGTTGTCAGTCAGTCCTCACATTAGAGTTGTCAGTCAGTCCTCACATTAGAGTTGTCAGTCAGTCAGTCCTCACATTAGAGTTGTCAGTCAGTCAGTCCTCACATTAGAGTTGTCAGTCAGTCAGTCCTCACATTAGAGTTGTCAGTCAGTCCTCACATTAGAGTTGTCAGTCAGTCCTCACATTAGAGTTGTCAGTCAGTCAGTCCTCACATTAGAGTTGTCAGTCAGTCCTCACATTAGAGTTGTCAGTCAGTCCTCACATTAGAGTTGTCAGTCAGTCAGTCCTCACATTAGAGTTGTCAGTCAGTCAGTCCTCACATTAGAGTTGTCAGTCAGTCCTCACATTAGAGTTATTAGTCAGTCCTCACATTAGAGTTGTCAGTCAGTCAGTCCTCACATTAGAGTTGTCAGTCAGTCCTCACATTAGAGTTGTCAGTCAGTCAGTCCTCACATTAGAGTTGTCAGTCAGTCCTCACATTAGAGTTGTCAGTTAGTAAGTCCTCACATTAGAGTTGTCAGTCAGTCAGTCCTCACATTAGAGTTGTCAGTCAGTCCTCACATTAGAGTTGTCAGTCAGTAAGTCCTCACATTAGAGTTGTCAGTCAGTCAGTCCTCACATTAGAGTTGTCAGTCAGTCCTCACATTAGAGTTGTCAGTCAGTCAGTCCTCACATTAGAGTTGTCAGTCAGTAAGTCCTCACATTAGAGTTGTCAGTCAGTCAGTCCTCACATTAGAGTTGTCAGTCAGTCCTCACATTAGAGTTGTCAGTCAGTCCTCACATTAGAGTTGTCAGTCAGTCAGTCCTCACATTAGAGTTGTCAGTCAGTCCTCACATTAGAGTTGTCAGTCAGTCAGTCCTCACATTAGAGTTGTCAGTCAGTCCTCACATTAGAGTTGTCAGTCAGTCCTCACATTAGAGTTGTCAGTCAGTCCTCACATTAGAGTTGTCAGTCAGTCCTCACATTAGAGTTGTCAGTCAGTCCTTACATTAGAGTTGTCAGTCAGTCAGTCCTCACATTAGAGTTGTCAGTCAGTCCTCACATTAGAGTTGTCAGTCAGTCCTCACATTAGAGTTGTCAGTCAGTCAGTCCTCACATTAGAGTTGTCAGTCAGTCCTCACATTAGAGTTGTCAGTCAGTCCTCACATTAGAGTTGTCAGTCAGTCCTCACATTAGAGTTGTCAGTCAGTCCTCACATTAGAGTTGTCAGTCAGTCCTCACATTAGAGTTGTCAGTCAGTCCTCACATTAGAGTTGTCAGTCAGTCCTCACATTAGAGTTGTCAGTCAGTCCTCACATTAGAGTTGTCAGTCAGTCCTCACATTAGAGTTGTCAATCAGTCCTCACATTAGAGTTGTCAGTCAGTCCTCACATTAGAGTTGTCAGTCAGTCCTCACATTAGAGTTGTCAGTCAGTCCTCACATTAGAGTTGTCAGTCAGTCCTCACATTAGAGTTGTCAGTCAGTCAGTCCTCACATTAGAGTTGTCAGTCAGTCCTCACATTAGAGTTGTCAGTCAGTCAGTCCTCACATTAGAGTTATCAGTCAGTCAGTCCTCACATTAGAGTTGTCAGTCAGTCCTCACATTAGAGTTGTCAGTCAGTCAGTCCTCACATTAGAGTTGTCAGTCAGTCCTCACATTAGAGTTGTCAGTCAGTCAGTCCTCACATTAGAGTTGTCAGTCAGTCCTCACATTAGAGTTGTCAGTCAGTCCTCACATTAGAGTTGTCAGTCAGTCCTCACATTAGAGTTGTCAGTCAGTCCTCACATTAGAGTTGTCAGTCAGTCAGTCCTCACATTAGAGTTGTCAGTCAGTCCTCACATTAGAGTTGTCAGTCAGTCCTCACATTAGAGTTGTCAGTCAGTCCTCACATTAGAGTTGTCAGTCAGTCAGTCCTCACATTAGAGTTGTCAGTCAGTCAGTCCTCACATTAGAGTTGTCAGTCAGTCCTCACATTAGAGTTGTCAGTCAGTCCTCACATTAGAGTTGTCAGTCAGTCAGTCCTCACATTAGAGTTGTCAGTCAGTCAGTCCTCACATTAGAGTTGTCAGTCAGTCAGTCCTCACATTAGAGTTGTCAGTCAGTCAGTCCTCACATTAGAGTTGTCAGTCAGTCAGTCCTCACATTAGAGTTGTCAGTCAGTCAGTCCTCACATTAGAGTTGTCAGTCAGTCCTCACATTAGAGTTGTCAGTCAGTCCTCACATTAGAGTTGTCAGTCAGTCCTTACATTAGAGTTGTCAGTCAGTCAGTCCTCACATTAGAGTTGTCAGTCAGTCAGTCCTCACATTAGAGTTGTCAGTCAGTCAGTCCTCACATTAGAGTTGTCAGTCAGTCAGTCCTCACATTAGAGTTGTCAGTCAGTCAGTCCTCACATTAGAGTTGTCAGTCAGTCCTCACATTAGAGTTGTCAGTCAGTCAGTCCTCACATTAGAGTTGTCAGTCAGTCAGTCCTCACATTAGAGTTGTCAGTCAGTCAGTCCTCACATTAGAGTTGTCAGTCAGTCAGTCCTCACATTAGAGTTGTCAGTCAGTCCTCACATTAGAGTTGTCAGTCAGTCAGTCCTCACATTAGAGTTGTCATTCAGTCAGTCCTCACATTAGAGTTGTCAGTCAGTCCTCACATTAGAGTTGTCAGTCAGTCCTTACATTAGAGTTGTCAGTCAGTCAGTCCTCACATTAGAGTTGTCAGTCAGTCAGTCCTCACATTAGAGTTGTCAGTCAGACAGTCCTCACATTAGAGTTGTCAGTCAGTCCTTACATTAGAGTTGTCAGTCAGTCAGTCCTCACATTAGAGTTGTCAGTCAGTCAGTCCTCACATTAGAGTTGTCAGTCAGTCAGTCCTCACATTAGAGTTGTCAGTCAGTCAGTCCTCACATTAGAGTTGTCAGTCAGTCAGTCCTCACATTAGAGTTGTCAGTCAGTCCTCACATTAGAGTTGTCAGTCAGTCCTCACATTAGAGTTGTCAGTCAGTCAGTCCTCACATTAGAGTTGTCAGTCAGTCAGTCCTCACATTAGAGTTGTCAGTCAGTCCTCACATTAGAGTTGTCAGTCAGTCAGTCCTCACATTAGAGTTGTCAGTCAGTCAGTCCTCACATTAGAGTTGTCAGTCAGTCCTCACATTAGAGTTGTCAGTCAGTCCTCACATTAGAGTTGTCAGTCAGTCAGTCCTCACATTAGAGTTGTCAGTCAGTCCTCACATTAGAGTTGTCAGTCAGTCAGTCCTCACATTAGAGTTGTCAGTCAGTCCTCACATTAGAGTTGTCAGTCAGTCCTCACATTAGAGTTGTCAGTCAGTCCTCACATTAGAGTTGTCAGTCAGTCCTCACATTAGAGTTGTCAGTCAGTCAGTCCTCACATTAGAGTTGTCAGTCAGTCAGTCCTCACATTAGAGTTATCAGTCAGTCAGTCCTCACATTAGAGATGTCAGTCAGTCAGTCCTCACATTAGAGTTGTCAGTCAGTCAGTCCTCACATTAGAGTTGTCAGTCAGTCCTCACATTAGAGTTGTCAGTCAGTCAGTCCTCACATTAGAGTTGTCAGACAGTCAGTCCTCACATTAGAGTTGTCAGTCAGTCAGTCCTCACATTAGAGTTGTCAGTCAGTCAGTCCTCACATTAGAGTTGTCAGTCAGTCCTCACATTAGAGTTGTCAGTCAGTCAGTCCTCACATTAGAGTTGTCAGTCAGTCCTCACATTAGAGTTGTCAGTCAGTCCTCACATTAGAGTTGTCAGTCAGTCCTCACATTAGAGTTGTCAGTCAGTCAGTCCTCACATTAGAGTTGTCAGTCAGTCCTCACATTAGAGTTGTCAGTCAGTCAGTCCTCACATTAGAGTTGTCAGTTAGTCCTCACATTAGAGTTGTCAGTCAGTCAGTCCTCACATTAGAGTTGTCAGTCAGTCCTCACATTAGAGTTGTCAGTCAGTCAGTCCTCACATTAGAGTTGTCAGTCAGTCCTCACATTAGAGTTGTCAGTCAGTCCTCACATTAGAGTTGTCAGTCAGTCAGTCCTCACATTAGAGTTGTCAGTCAGTCCTCACATTAGAGTTGTCAGTCAGTCCTCACATTAGAGTTGTCAGTCAGTCAGTCCTCACATTAGAGTTGTCAGTCAGTCAGTCCTCACATTAGAGTTGTCAGTCAGTCCTCACATTAGAGTTGTCAGTCAGTCAGTCCTCACATTAGAGTTGTCAGTCAGTCAGTCCTCACATTAGAGTTGTCAGTCAGTCCTCACATTAGAGTTGTCAGTCAGTCCTCACATTAGAGTTGTCAGTCAGTCAGTCCTCACATTAGAGTTGTCAGTAAGTCCTCACATTAGAGTTGTCAGTCAGTCAGTCCTCACATTAGAGTTGTCAGTCAGTCAGTCCTCACATTAGAGTTGTCAGTCAGTCAGTCCTCACATTAGAGTTGTCAGTCAGTCAGTCCTCACATTAGAGTTGTCAGTCAGTCCTCACATTAGAGTTGTCAGTCAGTCAGTCCTCACATTAGAGTTGTCAGTCAGTCAGTCCTTACATTAGAGGTGTCAGTCAGTCAGTCCTCACATTAGAGTTGTCAGTCAGTCCTCACATTAGAGTTGTCAGTTAGTCAGTCCTCACATTAGAGTTGTCAGTCAGTCCTCATATTAGAGTTGTCAGTCAGTCAGTCCTCACATTAGAGTTGTCAGTCAGTCCTCACATTAGAGTTGTCAGTCAGTCCTCACATTAGAGTTGTCAGTCAGTCCTCACATTAGAGTTGTCAGTCAGTCCTCACATTAGAGTTGTCAGTCAGTCAGTCCTCACATTAGAGTTGTCAGTCAGTCCTCACATTAGAGTTGTCAGTCAGTCAGTCCTCACATTAGAGTTGTCAGTCAGTCCTCACATTAGAGTTGTCAGTCAGTCAGTCCTCACATTAGAGTTGTCAGTCAGTCAGTCCTCACATTAGAGTTGTCAGTCAGTCAGTCCTTACATTAGAGTTGTCAGTCAGTCCTCACATTAGAGTTGCCAGTCAGTCAGTCCTCACATTAGAGTTGTCAGTCAGTCAGTCCTCACATTAGAGTTGTCAGTCAGTCAGTCCTCACATTAGAGTTGTCAGTCAGTCCTCACATTAGAGTTGTCAGTCAGTCCTCACATTAGAGTTGTCAGTCAGTCCTCACATTAGAGTTGTCAGTCAGTCAGTCCTCACATTAGAGTTGTCAGTCAGTCAGTCCTCACATTAGAGTTGTCAGTCAGTCCTTACATTAGAGTTGTCAGTCAGTCCTCACATTAGAGTTGTCAGTCAGTCAGTCCTCACATTAGAGTTGTCAGTCAGTCCTCACATTAGAGTTGTCAGTCAGTCAGTCTTCACATTAGAGTTGTCAGTCAGTCAGTCCTCACATTAGAGTTGTCAGTCAGTCCTCACATTAGAGTTGTCAGTCAGTCCTCACATTAGAGTTGTCAGTCAGTCAGTCCTCACATTAGAGTTGTCAGTCAGTCAGTCATCACATTAGAGTTGTCAGTCAGTCAGTCCTCACATTAGAGTTGTCGGTCAGTCAGTCCTCACATTAGAGTTGTCAGTCAGTCCTCACATTAGAGTTGTCAGTCAGTCCTCACATTAGAGTTGTCAGTCAGTCAGTCCTTACATTAGAGTTGTCGGTCAGTCAGTCCTCACATTAGAGTTGTCAGTCAGTCCTCACATTAGAGTAGTCAGTCAGTCCTCACATTAGAGTTGTCAGTCAGTCCTCACATTAGAGTTGTCAGTCAGTCCTCACATTAGAGTTGTCAGTCAGTCCTCACATTAGAGTTGTCAGTCAGTCCTCACATTAGAGTTGTCAGTCAGTCCTCACATTAGAGTTGTCAGTCAGTCCTCACATTAGAGTTGTCAGTCAGTCAGTCCTCACATTAGAGTTGTCAGTCAGTCATCACATTAGAGTTGTCAGTCAGTCCTCACATTAGAGTTGTCAGTCAGTCCTCACATTAGAGTTGTCAGTCAGTCCTCACATTAGAGTTGTCAGTCAGTCAGTCCTCAGATTAGAGTTGTCAGTCAGTCAGTCCTCACATTAGAGTTGTCAGTCAGTCAGTCCTCACATTAGAGTTGTCAGTCAGTCCTCACATTAGAGTTGTCAGTCAGTCAGTCCTCAGATTAGAGTTGTCAGTCAGTCAGTCCTCACATTAGAGTTGTCAGTCAGTCAGTCCTCACATTAGAGTTGTCAGTCAGTCAGTCCTCACATTAGAGTTGTCAGTCAGTCAGTCCTCACATTAGAGTTGTCAGTCAGTCAGTCATCACATTAGAGTTGTCAGTCAGTCCTCACATTAGAGTTGTCAGTCAGTCAGTCCTCACATTAGAGTTGTCAGTCAGTCCTCACATTAGAGTTGTCAGTCAGTCCTCACATTAGAGTTGTCAGTCAGTCAGTCCTCACATTAGAGTTGTCAGTCAGTCCTCACATTAGAGTTGTCAGTCAGTCATCACATTAGAGTTGTCAGTCAGTCCTCACATTAGAGTTGTCAGTCAGTCCTCACATTAGAGTTGTCAGTCAGTCATCACATTAGAGTTGTCAGTCAGTCAGTCCTCACAATAGAGTTGTCGGTCAGTCAGTCCTCACATTAGAGTTGTCAGTCAGTCCTCACATTAGAGTAGTCAGTCAGTCCTCACATTAGAGTTGTCAGTCAGTCCTCACATTAGAGTTGTCAGTCAGTCCTCACATTAGAGTTGTCAGTCAGTCCTCACATTAGAGTTGTCAGTCAGTCCTCACATTAGAGTTGTCCGTCAGTCAGTCCTCAGATTAGAGTTGTCAGTCAGTCAGTCCTCACATTAGAGTTGTCAGTCAGTCCTCACATTAGAGTTGTCAGTCAGTCCTCACATTAGAGTTGTCAGTCAGTCAGTCCTCACATTAGAGTTGTCAGTCAGTCCTCACATTAGAGTTGTCAGTCAGTCCTCACATTAGAGTTGTCAGTCAGTCAGTCCTCACATTAGAGTTGTCGGTCAGTCAGTCCTCACATTAGAGTTGTCAGTCAGTCCTCACATTAGAGTAGTCAGTCAGTCCTCACATTAGAGTTGTCAGTCAGTCCTCACATTAGAGTTGTCAGTCAGTCCTCACATTAGAGTTGTCAGTCAGTCCTCACATTAGAGTTGTCAGTCAGTCAGTCCTCAGATTAGAGTTGTCAGTCAGTCAGTCCTCACATTAGAGTTGTCAGTCAGTCCTCACATTAGAGTTGTCAGTCAGTCCTCACATTAGAGTTGTCAGTCAGTCAGTCCTCACATTAGAGTTGTCAGTCAGTCCTCACATTAGAGTTGTCAGTCAGTCCTCACATTAGAGTTGTCAGTCAGTCAGTCCTCACATTAGAGTTGTCAGTCAGTCAGTCCTCACATTAGAGTTGTCATTCAGTCAGTCCTCACATTAGAGTTGTCAGTCAGTCCTCACATTAGAGTTGTCAGTCAGTCAGTCCTCACATTAGAGTTGTCAGTCAGTCAGTCCTCACATTAGAGATGTCAGTCAGTCCTCACATTAGAGTTGTCAGTCAGTCAGTCCTCACATTAGAGTTGTCAGTCAGTCAGTCCTCACATTAGAGTTGTCAGTCAGTCCTCACATTATAGTTATCAGTCAGTCAGTCCTCACATTAGAGTTGTCAGTCAGTCATCACATTAGAGTTGTCAGTCAGTCCTCACATTAGAGTTGTCAGTCAGTCAGTCGTCACATTAGAGTTGTCAGTCAGTCCTCACATTAGAGTTATCAGTCAGTCAGTCCTCACATTAGAGTTGTCAGTCAGTCCTCACATTAGAGTTGTCAGTCAGTCCTCACATTAGAGTTGTCAGTCAGTCAGTCCTCACATTAGAGTTGTCAGTCAGTAAGTCCTCACATTAGAGTTGTCAGTCAGTCAGTCCTCACATTAGAGTTGTCAGTCAGTCCTCACATTAGAGTTGTCAGTCAGTCAGTCCTCACATTAGAGTTGTCAGTCAGTCCTCACATTAGAGTTGTCAGTCAGTCAGTCCTCACATTAGAGTTGTCAGTCAGTCAGTCCTCACATTAGAGTTGTCAGTCAGTCCTCACATTAGAGTTGTCAGTCAGTCCTCATATTAGAGTTGTCAGTCAGTCCTCACATTAGAGTTGTCAGTCAGTCCTTACATTAGAGTTATCAGTCAGTCCTCACATTAGAGTTGTCAGTCAGTCCTCACATTAGAGTTGTCAGTCAGTCCTCACATTAGAGTTGTCAGTCAGTCCTCACATTAGAGTTGTCAGTCAGTCCTCACATTAGAGTTGTCAGTCAGTCCTTACATTAGAGTTGTCAGTCAGTCCTCACATTAGAGTTGTCAGTCAGTCAGTCCTCACATTAGAGTTGTCAGTCAGTCCTCACATTAGAGTTGTCAGTCAGTCAGTCCTCACATTAGAGTTGTCAGTCAGTCAGTCCTCACATTAGAGTTGTCAGTCAGTCCTCACATTAGAGTTGTCAGTCAGTCCTCACATTAGAGTTGTCAGTCAGTCAGTTCTCACATTAGAGTTGTCAGTCAGTCCTCACATTAGAGTTGTCAGTCAGTCAGTCCTCACATTAGAGTTGTCAGTCAGTCCTCATATTAGAGTTGTCAGTCAGTCCTCACATTAGAGTTGTCAGTCAGTCAGTCCTCACATTAGAGTTGTCAGTCAGTCAGTTCTCACATTAGAGTTGTCAGTCAGTCAGTCCTCACATTAGAGTTGTCAGTCAGTCCTCACATTAGAGTTGTCAGTCAGTCCTCACATTAGAGTTGTCAGTCAGTCAGTCCTCACATTAGAGTTGTCAGTCAGTCCTCACATTAGAGTTGTCAGTCAGTCCTCACATTAGAGTTGTCAGTCAGTCAGTCCTCACATTAGAGTTGTCAGTCAGTCAGTCCTCACATTAGAGTTGTCAGTCAGTCATCACATTAGAGTTGTCAGTCAGTCAGTCCTCACATTAGAGTTGTCAGTCAGTCCTCACATTAGAGTTGTCAGTCAGTCCTCACATTAGAGTTGTCAGTCAGTCCTCACATTAGAGTTGTCAGTCAGTCCTCACATTAGAGTTGTCAGTCAGTCAGTCCTCACATTAGAGTTGTCAGTAAGTCAGTCCTCACATTAGAGTTGTCAGTCAGTCCTCACATTAGAGTTGTCAGTCAGTCAGTCCTCACATTAGAGTTGTCAGTATGTCCTCACATTAGAGTTGTCAGTCAGTCCTCACATTAGAGTTGTCAGTCAGTCAGTCCTCACATTAGAGTTGTCAGTCAGTCCTCACATTAGAGTTGTCAGTCAGTCAGTCCTCACATTAGAGTTGTCAGTCAGTCAGTCCTCACATTAGAGTTGTCAGTCAGTCCTCACATTAGAGTTGTCAGTCAGTCAGTCCTAACATTAGAGTTGTCAGTCAGTCCTCACATTAGAGTTGTCAGTCAGTCCTCACATTAGAGTTGTCAGTCAGTCAGTCCTCACATTAGAGTTGTCAGTCAGTCCTCACATTAGAGTTGTCAGTCAGTCAGTCCTCACATTAGAGTTGTCAGTCAGTCAGTCCTCACATTAGAGTTGTCAGTCAGTCCTCACATTAGAGTTGTCAGTCAGTCCTCACATTAGAGTTGTCAGTCAGTCAGTCCTCACATTAGAGTTGTCAGTCAGTCCTCACATTAGAGTTGTCAGTCAGTCAGTCCTCACATTAGAGTTGTCAGTCAGTCAGTCCTCACATTAGAGTTGTCAGTCAGTCCTCACATTAGAGTTGTCAGTCAGTCAGTCCTAACATTAGAGTTGTCAGTCAGTCCTCACATTAGAGTTGTCAGTCAGTCCTCACATTAGAGTTGTCAGTCAGTCCTCACATTAGAGTTGTCAGTCAGTCCTCACATTAGAGTTGTCAGTCAGTCCTCACATTAGAGTTGTCAGTCAGTCAGTCCTCACATTAGAGTTATCAGTCAGTCAGTCCTCACATTAGAGTTGTCAGTCAGTCCTCACATTAGAGTTGTCAGTCAGTCAGTCCTCACATTAGAGTTATCAGTCAGTCAGTCCTCACATTAGAGTTGTCAGTCAGTCAGTCCTCACATTAGAGTTGTCAGTCAGTCCTCACATTAGAGTTGTCAGTCAGTCAGTCCTAACATTAGAGTTGTCAGTCAGTCCTCACATTAGAGTTGTCAGTCAGTCCTCATATTAGAGTTGTCAGTCAGTCCTCACATTAGAGTTGTCAGTCAGTCCTTACATTAGAGTTATCAGTCAGTCCTCACATTAGAGTTGTCAGTCAGTCCTCACATTAGAGTTGTCAGTCAGTCCTCACATTAGAGTTGTCAGTCAGTCAGTCCTCACATTAGAGTTGTCAGTCAGTCCTCACATTAGAGTTGTCAGTCAGTCAGTCCTCACATTAGAGTTGTCAGTCAGTCCTCACATTAGAGTTGTCAGTCAGTCAGTCCTCACATTAGAGTTGTCAGTCAGTCAGTCCTCACATTAGAGTTGTCAGTCAGTCCTCACATTAGAGTTGTCAGTCAGTCAGTCCTCACATTAGAGTTGTCAGTCAGTCCTCACATTAGAGTTGTCAGTCAGTCCTCACATTAGAGTTGTCAGTCAGTCCTCACATTAGAGTTGTCAGTCAGTCAGTCCTCACATTAGAGTTGTCAGTCAGTCCTCACATTAGAGTTGTCAGTCAGTCCTCACATTAGAGTTGTCAGTCAGTCCTCACATTAGAGTTGTCAGTCAGTCCTCACATTAGAGTTGTCAGTCAGTCTTCACATTAGAGTTGTCAGTCAGTCAGTCCTCACATTAGAGTTGTCAGTCAGTCAGTCCTCACATTAGAGTTGTCAGTCAGTCAGTCCTCACATTAGAGTTGTCAGTCAGTCCTCACATTAGAGTTGTCAGTCAGTCAGTCCTCACATTAGAGTTGTCAGTCAGTCCTCACATTAGAGTTGTCAGTCAGTCCTCACATTAGAGTTGTCAGTCAGTCCTCACATTAGAGTTGTCAGTCAGTCAGTCCTCACATTAGAGTTGTCAGTCAGTCCTCACATTAGAGTTGTCAGTCAGTCCTCACATTAGAGTTGTCAGTCAGTCCTCACATTAGAGTTGTCAGTCAGTCCTCACATTAGAGTTGTCAGTCAGTCAGTCCTCACATTAGAGTTGTCATTCAGTCAGTCTTCACATTAGAGTTGTCAGTCAGTCCTCACATTAGAGTTGTCAGTCAGTCAGTCCTCACATTAGAGTTGTCAGTCAGTCAGTCCTCACATTAGAGTTGTCAGTCAGTCCTCACATTAGAGTTGTCAGTCAGTCAGTCCTCACATTAGAGTTGTCAGTCAGTCAGTCCTCACATTAGAGTTGTCATTCAGTCAGTCTTCACATTAGAGTTGTCAGTCAGTCCTCACATTAGAGTTGTCAGTCAGTCAGTTCTCACATTAGAGTTGTCAGTCAGTCCTCACATTAGAGTTGTCAGTCAGTCAGTCCTCACATTAGAGTTGTCAGTCAGTCCTCACATTAGAGTTGTCAGTCAGTCCTCATATTAGAGTTGTCAGTCAGTCAGTCCTCACATTAGAGTTGTCAGTCAGTCCTCACATTAGAGTTGTCAGTCAGTCCTCATATTAGAGTTGTCAGTCAGTCAGTCCTCACATTAGAGTTGTCAGTCAGTCCTCACATTAGAGTTGTCAGTCTGTCCTCACATTAGAGTTGTCAGTCAGTCAGTCCTCACATTAGAGTTGTCAGTCAGTCCTCACATTAGAGTTGTCAGTCAGTCCTCACATTAGAGTTGTCAGTCAGTCCTCACATTAGAGTTATCAGTCAGTCAGTCCTCACATTAGAGTTATCAGTCAGTCCTCACATTAGAGTTGTCAGTCAGTCCTCACATTAGAGTTGTCAGTGAGTCCTCACATTAGAGTTGTCAGTCAGTCCTCACATTAGAGTTATCAGTCAGTCAGTCCTCACATTAGAGTTATCAGTCAGTCCTCACATTAGAGTTGTCAGTCAGTCCTCACATTAGAGTTGTCAGTCTGTCCTCACATTAGAGATGTCAGTCTGTCCTCACATTAGAGTTGTCAGTCAGTCCTCACATTAGAGTTGTCAGTCAGTCAGTCCTCACATTAGAGTTGTCAGTCAGTCCTCACATTAGAGTTGTCAGTCAGTCAGTCCTCACATTAGAGTTGTCAGTCAGTCCTCACATTAGAGTTGTCAGTCAGTCAGTCCTTACATTAGAGTTGTCAGTCAGTCAGTCCTCACATTAGAGTTGTCAGTCAGTCAGTCCTCACATTTGAGTTATCAGTCAGTCCTCACATTAGAGTTGTCAGTCAGTCAGTCCTCACATTAGAGTTGTCAGTCAGTCCTCACATTAGAGTTGTCAGTCAGTCAGTCCTCACATTAGAGTTGTCAGTCAGTCCTCACATTAGAGTTGTCAGTCAGTCCTCACATTAGAGTTGTCAGTCAGTCAGTCCTCACATTAGAGTTTTCAATCAGTCCTCACATTAGAGTTATCAGTCAGTCAGTCCTTACATTAGAGTTGTCAGTCAGACAGTCCTCACATTAGAGTTGTCAGTCAGTCAGTCCTCACATTAGAGTTGTCAGTCAGTCCTCACATTAGAGTTGTCAGTCAGTCAGTCCTTACATTAGAGTTGTCAGTCAGTCAGTCCTCACATTAGAGTTGTCAGTCAGTCAGTCCTCACATTAGAGTTGTCAGTCAGTCAGTCCTCACATTTGAGTTATCAGTCAGTCCTCACATTAGAGTTGTCAGTCAGTCATTCCTCACATTAGAGTTGTCAGTCATTCCTCACATTAGAGTTGTCAGACAACTGACAACTCTAATGTGAGGACTGACTGACTGACAACTCTAATGTGAGGACTGACCGACAACTCTAATGTGAGGACTGACTGACAACTCTAATGTGAGGACTGACTGACTGACAACTCTAATGTGAGGACTGACTGACTGACAACTCTATGTAAGGACTAATTGACTGGCAACTCAGATGTAAGGACTGACTTACTGACAACTCCAATGTGAGGACTGACTTACTGACAACTCTAATGTGAGGACTGACTGACAACTCTAATGTGAGGACTGAATGACAAATCTAATGTGAGGACTGACTGATAACTCTAATGTAAGGACTGACCGACTCACAACTCTAATGTGAGGTCTGACTGACTGACAATTAGTAAGTTAGTCACTCCATTAGATTTGTCAGTCAATCACAACTTGTGAGGGAATAGTTCTACAAAATATTCCCTCAAAATACAATATATGTTATTCATTAAGTATTTGTGTTACGTTGGATAATATAATGTATACAAATTTATAGTCTTGATTGTTTTCGATAGTTCCTACTAATACTTTATGTTCACGTTTATATAAGATTCTTTATTGTTATTTGTTGTTTTATAAGCTTATGGATTAATTAGTCAAATTAAATCTGTTTATAAAGTTCATAGCAATATTAGCGGTAACCAGTAGACACTTTCTTACTCGCTACTCTTTTCTATAATCATAGAAAATTAAAATTAAAGCAACATTACTTTAACTAAATTAATTCATTAGACATCTAGATAACATATGCCAATATATTTCTACTTATTTTTATAATTATTAATACGATTACCTATGAGTTGGATTACTAATAATATAAATTATAGCAATATAAATTATAAATTATAAATTATATAAATTATAGCTCAATTTATACATTTCCTAAGGATCTAATAATATATGGAATACAAAGTATAATAGATATTGATATATCTTGTATATTTATAAATATTGAATAACTATAAAAAGTTAGTTATATTTTTCTAATCTTAGATTATATCCAAAAAATAACAGATAAAATTATCTATAAATAAGTTGTAACTATTTGCATTATTTTAAATTGTCTGATTTATGTAAAAGTTGTAAACTAATGTACATCCATCCATATTATCAGATTTACAAATTATAAAGTAATATTTATAAATTAAGTTTATTTAAGTAATTATTAATTTAATTTTGGTTTATTTCATATTGGTTTTATTCTTTTTATTTATTTAGTATCTGTGTAAATTAATTTATGAATCATATATAATGAAATAAGATATTTAATTTTTGTATATGATTTATAAGATTATATATTTATAAATAATCTACTATATAAAATATATATATTAATATGCAGTTTGAATATAATATAATTAGAATATTAAATAATATGAATTTAATTTATAATATAATAAAAACTTTCAAATCTATGAATGTAAAAAATATATTCTATATCTATGAATGTAATTTTTATCTTGTTTATTATTTAAAAGTATATCCACTGATACGTAAATTAACAATTCCATTTGTGTTCTTATTATTTTATGTGGAAATCTATTGTACAATAAACAATATAATATAATTAGAATAATAATAAATTTATATACTTAATTTATAATCCAAAAAAAACTTGCTGATCTACATAAATAAAATTACATAATAAAAAATATTCGATATCTATGAATATAATTATTATCTCGGTTATTATTTAAACGTATATCCGCCGATAAGCCAATCAAAAATTCCATTTGTGTTTATAGTTCTATCGATGCAAAACTATTGTACAACATAGAATCATGGCCGATGAACATGCACAATTTGAAGCTTTGATAGCAAACTTATTAAGTCAAAATAATGAAGAACGAATTCAATCAGAAGTTAGTATTTATCAGTAAAAAATGTATAATTAATATTGAATTATTTAAAGAATAAGTCATCTTTATTAATATTAATATATAAAAATGACTTGTTTGATTTTCAATTTCCCGGCATAGCGAGCGATGTTATAATTCATTAGTTTTGATAATATTTAATATAATTCCTAAATAAAACTTTAAATTTTAAAACAAAGATATAAATTACAATTCTTCATCATATTTTAAATTAAATATCACCTTTATAGATTTAGCACAACTTAAAAATATTTAACATTCGGAATTTATTTTATATTTATATTTACATCAATCATGTGAAATATACAAACATATTATTTTTTTAATAAATAATTATAAATTAGTTTTCTTTAATTAATTCTTATTAATATTATGTATTATATGTATTGTAATATATGTATATGTATATATATATATATATATATATCTATAATATGATTTTAAAAATTAACTTTAATGTTTTTAAAAAAAAGTTAAATAAATAGTTCCTACCTATAAATAGTATCTTTATCTATATTAATTTAAAATAAATACTTGATGTAGGCTGCTTATGAAAGTGTTCCGGACATTTCAAAGATCCCATTCTTAATACGGATAATGAGTAAAGTTGCATTGCCACTCGATGTTTGTATTATCAAAAATGTGTATATTATTGTAAAAATTTGTGTATAGTTTGTCTAATAAAAATATAATATGTTTCAGCAAAGAACAATGTCATCTGTTCTTTTGAGAAGGCTATATACAAGTTCATTTGAAGAGTTCTGGCCATCTATGGAAGCAAATATGAAGGAACGTATCAAGGAGCAACATTTATTTGGTATACAATGTGAAGAAACATCACAGATGCGCAAGAAAATGGTAGAATGTGTAACTGAATTGGCAAGAAATTTCATTGGTTTTTATTAACACCATTATTAATGTGATGGAATAAACGATGGAATATAATTTAACTTTTTCGTATATTAATAATAAAGTTTATCGATTTAGATGAAGAGGGTAATAATTCATGGCCCGAATTGCTGAAATTTATATTTGAGGCTGCCAATTCTCCAGATCATTCACTTCGAATGTGTTCATTGATAATTCTAAAGTTAATAGATAAACTATCTAGTAAACCTAAACTAACTTATACAACGTTGCTCTGCAAGCACTGTTTGTAAACTACTACAAATCTAAATTAACTTTGTAGCGTTTTCCCTGGCGTGTTTGGCAATCAGCAGTCTCACTACCTGAACATTGTAAAGGAGATGCTCGGTCGTTGTCTCACTGATCCTGAACATCACCCAATTCGTATTATGGCTGTTCGGGCCACAGTTTCCATCATACTGAACAGTTCCGAAAATGTCGATGTTCAAAATGGTTTCCAAGACCTAATGCCTGGAATTTTACACGTTGGTTATATTATCTAATCGTCTTCTAAATAATCTGATCCTTTAATTCGTGTTTGTTTTTATCTCCACGGTATTGAAGTTGAGTCTTTATAAGTTGAGTCCAAATCAATTATATTCCATTTTTTCTGATTTTGATTATAAATTTTATTTTATTTAATACCAACATTAATTATGTAATTATAAAAAATAATAATAAAAAAATATTCGCCTTAATCTAATACAATATTTACCTTAATAAAATAATTATTGTGTATAATTATATAGACTTTAGCCTATATATTAATATTCTTTCTTCAGGAAATATCAAATAGTTTCACTACTGATTCTGAAGATGACATTGAGTTATTGAAGAGTTTGATTGATTTATCGGAAACATGTCCAAAATTCATCCGGCCCCAATTTGAAAATGTCATAACTCTCTGCATGAAGGTTTTTATTTTTGATTTCGCATTTGGATTTTTGCCCGTATTTTATGTTTTTAATAATATTGATTTTAGATTCTGGGTACGGAAGATTTGATGGATGAGACCCGCCAGTTGTCTTTGGAAGTAATCGTAACTTTAGCTGAGAATGCACCAGCAATGGTGCGCAAATTTGACAACTTCCTCAAGGACTTTGGTATGTGTAATGCTATATGTAAATCTTATGCTATATGTAAATCTCTTATTGTTTAGATGTTGTCTGAGTTACTGAAAAGTTATATTATTTTTATTTAAACGGATTTTATAATCTAACAAGTAAATAACTTATTTAAACGGATAATTTTATAATTAATAAATAAATTCCACAGTTCCCCAGATTCTTTCTATGATGTGTGATTTAGATGATGATGATGATTGGGCAAATGCAGACGAGGCAGAGGATGATGATAATGAGTCGTTAGTAGCTAAATGTATTAAGGATGCATGACAATGCATCTAAAAATAGATTTCTATATTTATTGCATATAGGGAATATATCATTATACGATGCCACTTATAACTGCTGATATTGTGATAAATAATAAAATGATCTATAATAATATTAAAATTATAATTATGATATTAAAAGGACATGATAGTACTATATATAACTTATACATATTTATCTTTTAAAACATCAAAAGATTCAACAACTTGAATAATATTTAACATAATAAAAATAAATTTAATAAAATAAAAAATTTAATGTATTATGTATTGTAATGAATTATGTAAATATGATTGAAGACAATCTCATAAAAACTATTTTGAGTAAATTAATTATGAAATAAAAACTAATTTAATATAAAAATAAACTTATTTTTTGTAGTTTTCTTTACTGTGCATCTCCTTAATATCTTATGGTTCTGTTATTTATTGACCATATATTTTTATGGTAATATTTAATTGTTATATATTTATTTTAATAGTTTATAAAGTCCGTATTGATACATACATTTGTCATTCGATACAATTTTATTTGATATGTAACGACGATTGTAGAAATAATGTCGCGGGAGAAAGTGCCCTGGATCGTTTGGCTTGTAACCTGGGCGGTAAGACAATGTTACCTCACATTCTCACCAATGTGCCTCCGATGCTCCAGTCTGAAAATTGGAAGTTTAGACACGCTGCCCTCATGGCTATCTCTTCTTGCGGAGAGGGCTGCCATAAGCAGATGCTACAGATGTTGCCCGACATCTTGGAATCCATTCTTCCCTTCCTAAACGATGAGGTTTTTTCCCGAAATTGCCTTTAAAAAGCTATCGAACCCATTAATAGATAAACGGTACAATTTTGAATATACGCTACATGTTTTCACGTTCATTTCTGTACTTTCAGCATCCTCGTGTCAAGTACGCCATATGTAACTGTCTCGGTCAAATGGCTACAGATTTTGGACCTACATTCCAGAAGAAATTCCACGAAGTGGTATGTTTATAATTACATATAATGCATTTCTCTATATATTCATTTAAACTCTACTGTCTCCTATAGGTGATACCAGGCATTCTTATCGTCATGGTTGACTTTTCAAATCCCCGCGTTCAAGCTCACGCTGCAGCTGCTCTACTGAACTTCAGCGAAGAGTGTCCTAAGGTGATCCTGATCCCCTACTTGGATAGCATCATTTTGAAGTTGGAACTTGTACTCAATCACAAGTTCAAAGAGGTTATTTACACCTTATTACACCTTATTAAACCTTATTAAACCTTATTAAACCTTATTAAACCTTATTAAACCTTATTAAACCTTATTAAACCTTATTAAACCTTATTACACCTTATTAAACCTTATTAAACCTTATTAAACCTTATTAAACCTTATTTACCCCTAATTTACCCCTAATTTACACAGATGATGGAAAAGGGCACTAAATTAGTGCTGGAACAAGCAGTAACAACATTAGCTTCAGTAGCAGATTGTGCAGAAGAGAAATTCATTCAATATTATGATAGGTATGCGTGGAATGTATTCACATGACCATATCAGTTGTGCATTCTCTTTAGTAAATTCCCATTCAGCTGCCCTGTATCTATTTATATGGGTCCAAGTAATATTGGCCTATTTTTTATATTCTCCAGACTGTTATATAATACCCATAGTGTATATCTGCCAGTTATGCTAATCACTAGTAAATAATAGAATGTTTGTATGATAATAATTTAGATAATGCCATGTTATGTTTCATTGTCTAGTAGGTGTTCATGTGTTCATTGTCTAGTATGTGTTCATTGTCTAGTAGGTGTTCATGTGTTCATTGTCTAGTATGTGTTCATTGTCTAGTAGGTGTTCATTGTCTAGTAGGTGTTCATGTGTTCATTGTCTAGTAGGTGTTCAT
This sequence comes from Osedax frankpressi, assembly GCA_964035775.1. Lineage (NCBI taxonomy): Eukaryota > Metazoa > Annelida > Polychaeta > Sabellida > Siboglinidae > Osedax > Osedax frankpressi. The sequence continues at coordinate 6,456,343 of OZ038315.1, read as the reverse complement.
TGTCTAGTATGTGTTCATTGTCTAGTAGGTGTTCATTGTCTAGTAGGTGTTCATGTGTTCATTGTCTAGTATGTGTTCATTGTCTAGTAGGTGTTCATGTGTTCATTGTCTAGTAGGTGTTCATTGTCTAGTATGTGTTCATTGTCTAGTAGGTGTTCATTGTCTAGTAGGTGTTCATGTGTTCATTGTCTAGTAGGTGTTCATGTGTTCATTGTCTAGTAGGTATTCATGTGTTCATTGTCTAGTAGGTGTTCATTGTCTAGTATGTGTTCATTGTCTAGTATGTGTTCATTGTCTAGTAGATGTTCATTGTCTAGTAGGTGTTCATTGTTTAGTAGGTGTTCATTGTCTAGTAGGTGTTCATTGTCTAGTAGGTGTTCATTGTTTAGTAGGTATACAATGTCTAGTAGGTATACATTGTCTAGTAGGTGTTCATGTGTTCATTGTCTAGTAGGTGTATTTATGTATGCTGATTATTTACCAATGAATATAGATGCAATTTAATGAATGCGACGTAATTATCATAATTAGGTTACTAAGACTTTTGTAGCGTTTGCTCGTGTACTGTAACCACGGCGATTCCCATCGCGTCGACAGGTTCATTCCGTCTCTGAAGTACATTATCAACAACGCCGTGAACAAGGAGTTGAGGATGTTGCGGGGCAAGACAATCGAGTGTATCAGCCTCATCGGGATGGCCGTCGGCAAGGAGAAGTTCATGTCGGATTGCAGCGACGTTATGAACTATCTCCTGAAGTCTCAGACGGACTGGGATGAAATGCCCGAGGATGACCCCCAGGTACGTATGACCTCGATATGACCTCGATAAGCCGCTCTGTCTAGGCTCGCGTGTAAATCACATCTTATCATTTGTACGCGGAAATGAAATTAGTGTAAATATAAGAAATTCTCGAGTGTAAACGATGATAAACTATGCAATATCATTCTATTGGATTTCTTCCTTTTCAGATTTCCTACATGATTTCCGCTTGGGCTAGAATGTGTAAAATCCTCGGTAAAGACTTTGAGGTCTATTTGCCACAAGTTATGAAACCTGTGCTCCGTGCTGCTAACATCAAGCCTGAAGTTGCTGTTCTGGATTGTTCGTATTCTTAGTTTCACTTTAACGTAAAATATTTGTAATTTACAAATATTTGATGTAAATTATTAATATTTTTTAATCTTAATTTCTTTTTTAATCGATAATATCTTAGATATATTAATTAGATTATATCAAATATATTATAATTTATATTCAATTCATTATTAATTTGTTTGCCTAATTATCCTATAAAACTTATTATTACGCTGTCATACAATTTAGATTTAAATTTAAGATTAATAGATCATTTTAAAATCTCGCACATCAATAATGATATATCCCTTAATCTGGTCGTAACAAATTAGACTTAAATAAAAACATTCTTTTCTACTCTTAATCTAATCGCAGGAAATCAATTTTTATGAATTTTTCCATCAGCCGACGATATGAAGAATATGGAAGATGACCCGAACTGGCAGTTTGTAACCCTGGGAGAGCAGCAGAGTTTCGGAATACGTACGGCTGGTCTGGAAGAGAAGGCTACTGCTTGTCAGATGCTCGTGTGTTATGCGAAGGAGTTGAAGCAAGCGTTTGCTCCCTACGCCGACGAAGTGGTCAAGATCATGGTAGGACACATCAAGTTCTACTTCCACGACGGTACGTGCATTAAATCAATATTTCACTGAAAAGGGAATCATCAATCTACCCCGACTTTATTAGTTTCTTCAATTTCAATATTTTTAATACTTTTCTATTTCCTTTGTTTACTTAAGATTCTATTTACGAGAATTTGTTTTCGATCTCAGGAGTACGTTCAGCTGCAACGGAGTCTCTGCCCTATTTGTTGGACTGCGCCAAGGTACAGGGAGATAAACATCAGCAAGACATGTGGCAATTTGTATGTCCCGAACTCTTGAAGGCCATCGATGCCGAACCCGACCACGATATCAAATCGGACCATCTGCAGTCCATGTCAAAGGTCGGCTATATATCCCCCACGCCACTATTACCTACCCAAGCTGGCACATATCGGTTGAGGTCATAATACAACAGATTTGTTCATATTTACATTCTATATATACTTTACATGCAATATTTCTCAGTGCATCGACTTGTTGGGGCGTGGTTGTTTCAATCAGGAACAACTTGGAGATTTATCTAGAATTCTTAAAGAAATACTCCAACATCATTTTGAAAGGCAAGCTGAGAGACAAGGTTATTAGTTTTAGTTAATAATTTAGTTATATATTATTTATAATATTTTCAATTAATTGAAAACATTACTATTTTTATATTAATTAAATACTTTAAATAAACAGAGAAAAGGAAAGATATTGACTATGATGATGATGTAGAGGATATTCTTATAGAGGAGGTTAATATGAGATTTCTTACACTCGTTAATTTAGTCAGTTTCTATGATGACATATATCCTTGCTCACTGAGGCGTGACCTACTAATCTCTGATTAGAACATCATGCGATGCCGATATACAGCCGTTTAGTTAAAGAATTGTGTAAATTCTTAAATTAAACCTGAGAAACTGCAATAGTATTCATTATTTAAACAACTTTCCATAATTTATTATAAAATTTTGTATGAATAGATTTTTATATATTTAAATATTAATATTAAACTACATTTGTAGACATAGTAAATTATTTCATATTATAAATCAATTTATATATCAAAAAATACAATTTAAATAATTCATTATCTAATTTAATATGCCTCATATTAATTAGACCTAAATGATATAATATACTAAATATATATTATTAACAAATATATATTTAGACCATTACAATATTTAAGCACTTAATTAATCGCTTATTTATATTATAGAAATATGTTTTCTTTACAACCATATATTTCTATTTCATTTAGAAACTCGATAATTTAATTAATTATCTCAAACATTTTCATTCTAATATTAATTTTTTATTCTTCATTACTATTATTATAAAATAGTTATTATAATCTATCATTAGCAATACTATTTATATACCATATGTCATAAACTACTGGCAATAGTTATAGTTAGAAATAATTATCTCTTGTGATCAAAGTCTTTTGAATTCTGAAAAGAAATCATCAAATTAAAATATTTTATAAAAATATAATTGTTTACACTATTTTATATTTATAAATATTTATTAAGTAGTATATATTATATGTTATTCTATATATTACCTACTCTACCATTCATATAGAGACTATATATATATATATATATATGTATATAATTAAAGAAATGATCTACTATTCATTTCTAATTATAATAACCAATAGGAAAACCAATACAAAATATATATTTTATAAGTTAATATAAAACTTATTCCATATTATATTATCAGAATTATATATATTTATACAATATTTATACAAATTATATTTATTATATTTATTAAAATTATACTCAATGATAAGAAAAAATATATATATGTATTTGTATAATTTTCATAAATACCCAATTAATAATATATACAATTGTAGTAATTAGTATTTACATATATAATATAATATATAATATATCATATCTATTCAATAATTCAACTGCCCATATTTCGTAAATATAAAGTAAATTTTTGAATATTAGAATTATATTAAATATATCAAGATCAAATGAATATCTTAAATATATAAACACACAATAGAGCCCATACAAATTGTGTTTATATGAACATCATTCATATTTAAATTATTATAAAATAATATAGAATTATTTAAATTCACTTCTATTTTTATTTTAAATTTTACATTAGTATTTATTGTATCGTTATACTCTCTATATATGATTAGGTATTTTTAGTTATATTTCTATTGTGACATATATCCTTGCCCGCTGAAGCGTGACCTACTAATCTCTGATTGGAAGATCAAATGATGATGATATATTGATGTTATGGTAAAGAATTATGTAAATTCTTAAATTAAACCAGAGGAACTGCAATATTATACAATATGAATTTTCATTATCATGTTATTTCTGTAGAATTGTTATACAGAATGATGACACATACAGGACGATGAAGATGTTTATCTTTTGAGTAGAGTAACGGACATAGTCCACTCTCTACTCACTACTCACCAAGAGGACATACTGCCCTTCTTTGAGCACTTATTGCCAATGTTTACCCAACTTCTGTCTAGAGAACGCCCTTGGGCTGATCGTCAATGGTCTCTCTGCATCTTCGATGATTTGATTGAAAATGTCGGACCAGTTAGTTGAAAGTTGCGGATGAAATCTATAAATTCATAATAATACATTTGTTATTACAATTTCTATGTAGCTGCGTAATTAATGCATATAATTCATATAATATTTATTCTTGTATTATAATTATAACGTAATCCGTTTTTATCTACATAAAAACTATGAATCATCTTCCCTTAGCTATCTCTGAAATATCAAAACTGCTTCCTGAGTCTAATGATCGAATACATCACCGATTCTAAAGCTGAAGTGAGACAGGCAGCATGTTACGGTATTGGTTTGATGGCTCAATACGGAGGAGCTGGATTCACCGAGGCAATCAACAGTTGGTCGAGCAGATAGTCGAGCTCTACGCCGATTTAGGCTTTATTGTCTTTATATTTACTGTTATGTCCGTAAACTACAGCGCCATCGTATGATTTAATACGCAACCTACAGCTGCTTTGCCCCACCTTCTGGAGGTGATTCACGATCCGGAGTCTAGAATACCCGTAAATCTCAACCCGACTGAGAACAGCATCTCCGCCGTCACCAAGATTTGCAAGTACAGTTCTCCTTCGATGAATGTAAACGACGTACTTCCCCATTGGCTAAACTGGTTGCCTGTCTGGGAAGATCACGATGAAGTTCTTCACATATACGGATATCTATGCGATCTCATCGAAAAGTTAGTTTTGGTTGGAAACTATTGAGTTACAGTAAATTTCATCAAATATGAAAGAAGTTAATGTAAGCATTTAATAGTTAGTTTAGCCAATTCTATTTCATCTTCCTATTCTTTATATTTCTAGATGTATGCGCAAGTAGTGTGATGTAGATATTGATATCAAAATTCATCAATAATGTTTACATCTCCGTTCAGTAACAACCAGGCGATATTGGGTGAGAACAATACTAATCTTCCTCGCATTGTACTCATTATTGCTGAGTCTCTCGTAAAGGATGCAATTCAACAAGAAGATGATGTGTACAATAGACTTCTAAATATTGTTGTGCAATTACAGGTTTGTAGCTTCTTTATTGATCTAGCTAGAACATTTTCTCTACATATTATCTCACGTTTAAACTTGTCCTACAGGCGAACAGTGGAGAGATCTTTAGTTTATGTATTTCTCAGTTGAACGACACCCAACAAGAAGCTCTAAAGAATGCCCTGCATCCGTTGCAGTCTTAGAATATGCACACCTACACACCGGCCTACAGTCTATTCATAACGCCTGCCCAAGCGTTACTCTATAAACCTTCTATTTCGAATTGGGATATTTCCCTTACCAAATAAATAAAACCATTTACTTTACTGGTGTTATTATTTTCTGGTAAATAAAAAAGTTTAAATATAGAAATTTGTTAATTTCATTTATTTATTCTAGAATTTCTTTCCAATAACATTTTAAAAGAATTGATATGAATATACTAAAATGCAATTGTCTAATATAAATTTGTTTCATTCGTTTAATTAATATTAGAAAAAGATATAAATAATACATTTAGTTATAATATAATATAACAACAACATTCTGTACTGATATTTCAACGTAAATATAAACATATTTCATTATTTTTCTATAGATGCAGTAGTAATTGTAAATAATATTTTATTTGTTATCTAAAATCTACTAGTAATCATTTTGCTTGTAGTTGGTATTTGATGATGGTGGTTCAATGAATTAATGGTTCCGCCCAGTAATGCCCTTTTGTATTGTTTCCACGTTTCTCTTTTATACAACAGATCTTTAACGCATTCTTCACTTAAATAACCACGTTGCTGATAAATAATTAGTTATCAAATATTATTTATATAGAATAGAATTAATATTATTACCAAGTTCCTTATATAATATTTATAGTTCAAACTTTACAAATATCCTATATAATAGATATTGAAGCTAATAATTTAATTCCATCATAATTATCTAAAAATAAAAATAGTTCATTATTACGGATTTTATAATGATTGCGAAAAGGATTTTTAATTAAATGAGTTACAAACCATAGTTTCAATTTTCAACATTGCATTGTGAGAAGCATATTGAAGATAAAATCTTTTGTTGACACGTATTACTTCAGCTCCAGAACTGATCTATTTGGTTATTACATAAATATTAATAGATTACTAATACAAATATATAGTTTATTAAGGATAGTTTATTAACATCAACAAAAAAAGTTTACAAATATATAGTTTATTAAGTTTATTAAGGACTACTTTAAATTGATTTCTTATTGTTTGAAACTACAATTTTACAGATACAATATGATTTTATAGTTAATTTAATATATTACATAACCAGTGTTAGACCTATTGGCTCCGAAGCTCTAGTTTGGTGCAAATGATCCAACCCCTATTTAAATATTCTAATTAATATTACTATAAATTCACATTCATTAAAATAGTAATATATATATAATTAGTTATTTAGCTATAGATAGTTATATAATAATGTGAAATTTCAACTAATTTTAAACTCTTCCTAGGCACCAATTTCCATCATATCTACCTCCCATCCTTCCTTCCTCTTTCCCTCACATATATTCACAATATATCTCCCTGCTTTACTTCTTGCCACCTCTATCTCCCTTCTTCCTCTCTACCGGTATATCTCGTATTAATTGTAGCCACATTAAATAAATAACAATTTAATTTACATTTAATATATATCAAAAACTATCGATAATATGATTCTCAGGAATTTAGATAGATTCTAATCTACTGTTTATCATTACTACTAATATTTATATTTCTATATCTACTCTCATAGTCTGGTTTAGCACATTAGATAAATATCAAAGTCCCGAAAAGATATGTACTCCTTTGAATTGCTTCAATTAGGGTATTAATTAAAGGGTATAGTCTATTCAGATAATTCAGCTAAACAATTTCTAAGTGTTACCTCAAACACGTCTAAAGAGTTGCAACTCCCTTCTTCTATACTGTTAGATATATGAGGTCTTGGGAAATGGAAACAATAGCGGGAGGCTAAAGTACGATAAATAGCAACATTTTTACGGAATTGATCTTAACTTGAGATGACTTGGTATTCAAGGCAACAGAGAAATTATTACAAAGTATTCATTATTACTAAAATATCACTTGTTCATATAAATATTAGAACAATGGACTTGTACCGAGCTGTATATCTTATGAATTATATGCTTGCATATTCTACAATAAGGTTGTTAATTTACATATACGAAAATCGTACGTGAATCGCAGTAAATCATTTAGTAATAGTATTGCTATATCAAATACAAATAACATGACCATATCAATCGCTGATTTCTTAAATAGATTCAGTTCAACTCATACCAAAAGTATGCGAAAATCTCGACTAAAATATTATACATAGATTTGTTATCTCGCAATTTTATTCCAATCATCTGAGTATTTACATAGGACTAGAACACATATTTTACAAGCCCAGATAAGAATTTATAACTCGATACCATCCAATAAATTGTTCCACTCAAAGCATCGTTAATAGAATATGATACTAGTTATACTAACTATGATATGTTATACTAACAAAAATCTCATCTGAAAATAACTCGTCTACGATAACGTAGCCATACCTAAATGTACCATAGTTAATTGGAAGTCGTGTTTTTTTATTTTTCAGTGACAGCATTGTCTTAGCGCATTTCAAATTAGGTACTTCGTTAGCTTTTGTTTCAAGTTCTCTAAAACTGTTTGACTAGAACGGAAATTAGTTAACATAAGATATCTTGTATGTAAGCTTATAAAACCATATTATACATTTGTAATATATTTCTTAATTTTCATAACTTACTAACTGATTTTTTAATTTTTCTTTCCGAATTAAATTTGTCTTTAGATTCCAGAAATTGTGATAGATTAGAGTTCCTATGTATTGTTAAATCAATACAAGTACTTTCTCTTGCCATCTGATTGTAATTATTTAAATAAAATATAAAATATCATAAATACATTCAAGAATGATAATATAAAATACGTTGAAATTATGTCTAAGAAAATATACCTTGGTAGTTTTGATATAATTATTCAATATAAATTACAGTATTATTTATATAGGTGGAAATTATAAATTATAATAATTATATGTATACATATATATGAAAAAGTCTTCACTATAGATATATTAACTTTGTATGGTAAATTTGATTTCACATCCTGATTGGATTCATATGAACCATTGTATGCACTACTACCTCCATCAGCTAAGATTGGTATTTGTATTTTAAATGAATTATATTGAATGGACATATAATATAACTTATTACATCTTATTTAATGTAATCAATGGGATTTATATATTTATTGAATTTATATTATTAAATATATAATATTAATATATATTATTTAAAAAGAAGTTTAAAATAGCATTGTATTGTATATATAAGCTTAATATAAATATTATAACTCATAAAATTTAAAATATAATGAATTATATTTGTGATTGATTAAATAATATTCATTGTTATAAATTTCGATTATAATGATACAGGAATCACACATTTTAATTTAAATATTTAAAACATTTAAAATATAATTATAATGAATTCAATTGATTAATATTCATTGTTAGAAATGTTGACTATCATAATACAGGAATCGCGAATATTATCTACTATTAATAGTCTTTGTCAATATTCCGAAATCTTGGGTACTTATTTTTAATTGTTATTTAAAATTAATTTAAATTTATAATATATTTTACTTGTATATTGCATTATATTTTACTATAATGCACTACTAATTTAAGTAGGTAAGTTTAAATAAATATATGCAATAATATTATATACATCTATATATAAATAGTAATAAAAATCGGTATACAATTGTATTCTAAAAAATAAATCGTAAACATTTTTTAATAATAAATTAATTTAATAATAATTTTAAGGGTATTTATTATATATATATATATATATATTATACAGTTTTTATATTATAGAATTTGTATAAGTCAGCTGTATCACGTGTTAAAATTACCCTAGAGTTACGTTCAATGGAACTCTAAATGGGCGTATTCAAAATAATATGATCGACATATAATGTCTATAGACTGTATATTTATAATTAATCTAAATACTAAAACTAATTAAATAAAATGGCTGAAGCGTATATATATTATATATATATATATATATATATATATATATATTATAGATAGATTTAGCACACTTCTACAGAATATGTAAGTAATTCGTAGTCATTAGTATTATGTAATGATATTATTCAATATTGTGAAGAAATTAATTATTTAAATTATTATGCAATAAAATCGTAAAAGAAGTGTATACATTTTAAACATTTAATTGTATATATTTATACATATATATATGTATATGTTCATGTGTATGTATATTATATATATGTGTAATCTATATAGATACATATGTCTATTTAATTCTGCAGGTTTTGATATTACTATATAGTTGTATATATCATCTAAATAATTAAATATAATTAGATTACAGATTTAATTTGTGTATGTATTCTCTATATTAATAAAGTTTAATTAAGAGTGTGTTTTGTTTATTTTACTGAATTAAAGTATGAGTTGTTGATATTCTGCTACATAATATGAATTTGATTTACTTTTGTAGATTTGTCAAAAATTAATTATATTTAAAAAAATCATCACAATAAAAAAAATCAGAAGCTGACCGATTAATAATAGTAAAAATTAAAAATATAAAAGTTTCTTTTTTTGCAGTATTCATATGAATTTAAATTCTATTTCCGGAAATAATATTAAATTATATTCATAAATAGAGTCATTTTAAAATCATCCATAAAAAGAAAGAAATTCAATTCAGTTATTTATGGGTATGATAATTAACATACAATTCTTCATTTATAATCCAAATAATGAAATTTAATAAAAAATTATAAAATATATATATTTATATTTTTAATGGTAAATTATTGATAAATTGTAATTAGTTAATTTACAATTTCTAAAATTTCTATGATAAATCGATAATAAATATTATTATATAACTGTTAATTTATTGCTAATACTCATATTATGGTAAAATACTAGATTACGTAGACATAGATTAGTTTACTATTATATAAGTATTATATAAACAATACCATTATTTACAGTATTTATATATTAACCATGGCTAATGAATGCATGTTTAATTTAGATGAGTAGGTTTGTATATAGGATGAATGTCAATGACATTTCTAATTGGCTGAAAATGGAGGGATTGCCCACACAAACTTGCTCAGGTTTTTATATAAGTGTCTGTTGGGGTATTTTACCATATTCAATATCATAAACTGCATATATATATATATATATATACTTACAAAATATATTATAGTATAACTTTGTACGTATATAATATCATATGTATTGTTTTTAATAATTATTAGTTAAATTGGTTTCAAAATATAAAATAAATATATATACAATAAATATTTAATAAAATTCCAAAACCGAATCATAAATAGCATTCTAAAAATGTATAACTTCTGATATGTCATGTTTTATTAATTATCGCTATCGCCATGACAACCCTAGAACAAGAGATAGATGGAGATGTACTGTTTGACCTCACCGATGCACACATCAAGGAGTTATTTCCACGCATCAAACATCAGATTTATTTCATGAGAGCACGCGCCAAACTCTGGCAGATGTCGGAAAGGTAAGCGATGCTAATCAATAGCTTAATCTACATATTAATCAATAACTTCATCTATATCTTAATTAGTAACTTAATCAATATTATAATTATTAACTTCAATAATTTTATCTACATCTATATCAATAGTTTGATCTATAGCTACATTTTAATCTACATTATAATCAATAACTTATCCAATATATTTATCTACAGCATAATCAATAGCGTAAACAATATATTCATCTACAGCATAATCAATAGTGTAATCAATAACTTTATCAAAAAAAATTTAAATTTAATTTATACTAAATTTATTATGTTAAATATATCAATTTTTTATTTAAAAACTTATTTATTGCTTTTCAAAATAAATCATTTCAATACTTTTGAAATTTTACTTGAAAATTGAAATCATTACAAAATTTTAGAAAAATATATAAAATACAGATATAAAATTATAAAAAAATATAGATATATTATTATAAAAAATGAAATATTGTAATCTTATAAATCCATTATTACCTTGTATTATATTATACTATCATTTTTCCTTCAAAATCAACATAGCTCAACTCATAAATAACATATTAGTAACTCATATATTGCTTAATATAGCAATTATTTTAAAGCTTTATTGTTTAGCTTGTAACTAAACTTGCCGCTTATTAACTTGAAGTATAAATCAATATTTTATAAGCCAAAGTACATCCGACTAATTTATAACCACTTCTGACCAATACCATTGTTTGACCTACATATTTCTATTGTGAAAATTATTATTCTAATTTTTTTAATCTCAGGATACTTAAATTCTATATTTTTCTATATTATACAAACAAAATCATACTCTTTTATATAAAATCCTACTCTTTTATATAAAATCTTACTCTTTTATATAAAATCTTACTCTTTTATATAAAATCTTACTCTTTTATATAAAATCATACTCTTTTATATAAAATCTTACTCTTTTATATAAAATCTTACTCTTTTATATAAAATCCTACTCTTTTATATAAAATCTTACTCTTTTATATAAAATCATACTCTTTTATATAAAATCCTACTCTTTTATATAAAATCATACTCTTTTATATAAAATCATACTCTTTTATATAAAATCCTACTCTTTTATATAAAATCATACTCTTTTATATAAAATCATACTCTTTTATATAAAATCATACTCTTTTATATAAAATCATACTCTTTTATATAAAATCATACTCTTTTATATAAAATCCTACTCTTTTATATAAAATCATACTCTTTTATATAAAATCATACTCTTTTATATAAAATCATACTCTTTTATATAAAATCATACTCTTTTATATAAAATCCTACTCTTTTATATAAAATCTTACTCTTTTATATAAAATCATACTCTTTTATATAAAATCATACTCTTTTATATAAAATCATACTCTTTTATATAAAATCCTACTCTTTTATATAAAATCATACTCTTTTATATAAAATCATACTCTTTTATATAAAATCCTACTCTTTTATATAAAATCATACTCTTTTATATAAAATCATACTCTTTTATATAAAATCATACTCTTTTATATAAAATCATACTCTTTTATATAAAATCATTCGCGTAATCGAACCACACTTCCGAGTTCCGACGTTCACAGCGCAGACGGCGAATCGGTTGGCCCGGGTTTCGGCCGCGCGACCTCGCCGCCGGATTGCAACGGGTTGTCGGATCTCGAAAGGCAGATCGACCGAGCGTTCTCTACGCCGGCCGCCGCGAACACTTCGGCTGCCACCATCGCCGCCATGGCAACCTCGGCGTCCGGCGATAACTTCGACGTCGGCAAAACGTTGCCGGTCGTCAAACTCGAGGCCACCGACTCCGGTCCGCCGGCGGCCACGCCCCCGTTGACGCTGGCCACGCCCCCGCCGTCCCTGAGCCACGCCTCGACGTCGTCGACTAGCAAAATGCGGAGGACACGAAAAACGTCGAAATTTGTACGAAAATTCAGCCCCAGGTAATTGGAGTTGTGAGTTTTTAATTTTGTAAATTATTTTGTTTTGTTAATTTTGTAAATCTAGTCAATTTCCTTTAGATATTATATAATACATATTATATAATAGATATTATAAAATGTAAACCTTATCCTTAATATTGTTATCCTATTGTAATAGTGTTACAATCTGTCCTCAAGGTTAACTTCTGACTCAATATTATACTTCTGACCTAAATAACACACTATTAATTATAATTCTGTGAAAATGAAGCTAACAATGTTTTAGGCTCCATTGTTATAAGACTGACATTACTATTGAAATCATCAACACCCCAACACTTCATTATTGACACCAACACTTCATTATTGACCCCAAAACTTCATTATTGACACCAACACTCCATCATTGAACCCAATACCTATTTACAGAGTGAAGATTGTCATACCTGATGAATGTTCTTCGAATACTTTGCCTTGGCCAGATGAGTTAGTATTACGAAATGTACTCACTCACACATTCACTCACTCACGCACCCACACACTCACTACTTCATTACTCACATACTCCACTCACTCACTCACTCCTCTCACTCCACTCACTACTCTCACTCCTCTCACTCCACTCACTCACTCATTCCTCTCACTCCACTCACTACTCTCACTCCTCTCACTCCACTAACTCTACTCACTCCTCTCACTCCACTAACTCAACTCATTCTACTCACTCCTTTCACTCATTTCACTCCTTTCACTCCATTCACTCCTCTCACTCATCTCACTCCTCTCACTCCACCCACTCCACCCACTCCTCTCACCCCACTCACTCATCTCACTGCTCTCACCCCACTCACTCCATTCACTCCTCTCACTCCATTCACTCCACTCACTCATCTCACTCCACCCACTCCACCCACTCCTCTCACCCCACTCACTCATCTCACTGCTCTCACCCCACTCACTCCATTCACTCCTCTCACTCCATTCACTCCACTCACTCATCTCACTCCACCCACTCCACCCACTCCTCTCACCCCACTCACTCATCTCACTGCTCTCACCCCACTCACTCCATTCACTCCTCTCACTCCATTCACTCCACTCACTCCTCTCACTCCACTCACTCCACTCACTCCACTCACTACATTTTATATGATCAATATGAATATAATATATTCCTTTTATTTATTTACATTAAAATATTTACATAGAAATTAAAACAAATATTTTGAAATAATTAGGTCAGATATGACAACTTACATACACACACTCACTACTTCCTTACTCACTTACTCACTCACTTATTCACTCACTAACTCACTCACTCATTAACGCACTCACTCACTACTTCCTTACTCATTCACTCACTCACTCACTTATTCACTCACTCACTCACTCATTCACTCACTTACTTCACTAAATTCTCAGAATATTGATAGAAAGTTATTAATTATAAGGTGAATTCCTAAAATGTAGAAAGATATAACTTTATGTATATAAATATATATATATATATATATATATATATATATATATATAATGGTATATAGTATAGTAAATAATCTTCTTTATACAGAGACAACTAATATAAACATTATATATTAGTTATACTATTGCTTCAATATACATATAGTCTATTACGTCATTCCAAACATTATCTACAAATTAAATCTACTCAATATGGATTAACCCTGAACTTTTGTAATTAACCTCTCTTTCAACAACTCCTTTTATAGTATTCCTTTACAACATACGTTATATAACTTCAACTCCAGGCACTCTTTACCATACTAAATGCAAATGTATAGTATAATACATAATTCATCTATTACGTAACTCCAATTATGACGTAACGCCGCCATTAGTTACCGAGTACCGGCACTACCGGAATACGTGATAACCGATTGGCTGAGGGACGAACAGAAGTCAGAAGCCAATGGTAAACGGCACCACTCAATGGTGAACATTGTACAAATCATGTTTAATGATCTTATCCAGTATGCGGTGTTAGTATGTTAACTAGTGATGTCAGTGTGCTAACTAGTGATGTCAGTGTGCTAACTAGTGGTGTCACTGTGCTAGCTAGTGGTGTTAGTGTGCTAACTAGTGGTGTTAGTGTGCTAACTAGTGATGTCACTGTGCTAGCTAGTGGTGTTAGTGTGCTAACTAGTGGTGTCACTGTGCTAACTAGTGGTGTCAGTGTGTTATTTAGTGGTGCCAGTGTGCTAACTAGTGACGTCAGTGTGCTAACTAGTGATGTCAGTGTGCTAACTAGTGACGTCAGTGTGCTAACTAGTGATGTCAGTGTGCTAACTAGTGGTGTTAGCGTGTTAGCTAGTGGTGTTAGTGTGCTAACTAGTAGTGTCAGTATGCTAACTAGTGATGTCAGTGTGCTAACTAGTGGTGTTAGTATGTTAACTAGTGATGTCAGTGTGCTAACTAGTGATGTCAGTGTGCTAACTAGTGGGGTTAGTGTGCTAACTAGTGGTGTCAGTGTGCTAGCTAGTGGTGTCAGTATGCTAACTAGTGATGTCAGTATGTTAACTAGTGATGTCAGTGTGCTAACTAGTGGTGTTAGTATGTTAACTAGTGATGTCAGTGTGCTAACTAGTGATGTCAGTGTGCTAACTAGTGGGGTTAGTGTGCTAACTAGTGGTGTCAGTATCCTAGCTAGTGGTGTTAGTATGCTAACTAGTGATGTCACTGTGCTAACTAGTGGTGTTAGTGTGCTAACTAGTGGTGTCAGTGTGCTAGCTAGTGGTGTCAGTATGCTAACTAGTGATGTCAGTGTGCTAACTAGTGGTGTCACTGTGCTAGCTAGTGGTGTCAGTGTGCTAACTAGTGGTGTCAGTATGCTCGCTAGTGGTGTTAGTGTGCTAGCTAGTGGTTTTAGTGTGCTAACTAGTGATGTCATTGTGCTAGCTAGTGGTGTCAGTATGCTAACTAGTGATGTCAGTGTGATAACTAGTGGTGTCACTGTGCTAGCTAGTGGTGTCAGTATGCTAGCTAGTGGTGTTAGTGTGCTAACTAGTTATGTCACTGTGCAAGCTAGTGGTGTCAGTATGCTAACTAGTGATGTCAGTGTGCTAACTAGTGGTGTTAGTGTGCTAACTAGTGGTGTTAGTGTGTCAGCTAGCGATGTCAGTATGCTAGCTAGTGATGTTAGTATACTATCTAATGGTGTCAGTGTGCCCGCTAGTGTGTCAGTATGCTAGCTAGTGATTTTAGTATACTATCTAATGGTGTCAGTGTGTCAGCTAGCGATGTCAGTATGCTAGCTAGTGATGTCAGTATGCTAGCTAGTGATGTTAGTATACTATCTAATGGTGTCAGTATGCCCGCTAGTGTGTCAGTATGCCAGCTAGCGGTATTAGTATACTATCTAGTGTTGTTAGTATACTATCTAGTGTTGTTAGTGTACTATCTAGTGTTGTTAGTATACTATCTAGTGTTGTTAGTGTGCTATCTAGTGTTGTTAGTGTACTATCTAGTGTTGTTAGTGTACTATCTAGTGATGTTACTGTGCTCTTTATAGATGTTAGTTTTTCACTAAGTATGTTAGTTTATTTGTTAGGGATGTTATTGTTCTAGTTAAGTGTGTCAATGTACTCGCCAGGATTGTCAATTGGCTAAAAAACTAGATAAATCTCATTTATTTTGTGTCTATATATGAATTTCTAGCGAATTAATAACACATGTTATTGTTTATAGAATGCATAATATGTGTATATAAATAATATATATATATATATATATATATAGATATTATATGTATATATAAATAAATAATATATATATATATAAATAATTTTTGGAATATTTCATATAAATTTTATATTGTATCTTATTTTGTATAAAAATAGTGAAAATTTGTATGAAAACATTAATTAATCTCACTTGTACATTTAATAAACTATAGAAATAACATAAATAAATAAATAGATAGGTAGAAAATGTGCATTGTGAATATAAATATTAAAACTTTTGTTTATTTTATATATCTATTTTAAATTCTGGTTAATATTTTGACTTTACAGTATTATAAAATCATATGAATATTATATATATTTATTAAGTATTTATTAAGTATTTAGATATCCTACTCACAAATAATACATAACTGTCTCACACATTTAGATATCCAACTCACAAACAATACATAACTGTCTCACACGTTTAGATATCCAACTCACAAACAATACATAACTGTCTCACACATTTAGATATCCTACTCACAAACAATACATAACTGTCTCACACATTTAGATATCCAACTCACAAACAATACATAACTGTCTCACACATTTAGATATCCAACTCACAAACAATACATAACTGTCTCACACATTTAGATATCCAACTCACAAACAATACATAACTGTCTCACACGTTTAGATATCCAACTCACAAACAATACATAACTGTCTCACACATTTAGATATCCAACTCACAAACAATACATAACTGTCTCACACGTTTAGATATCCAACTCACAAACAATACATAACTGTCTCACACATTTAGATATCCAACTCACAAACAATACATAACTGTCTCACACGTTTAGATATCCAACTCACAAACAATACATAACTGTCTCACACATTTAGATATCCAACTCACAAATAATACATAACTGTCTCACACATTTAGATATCCAACTCACAAACAATACATAACTGTCTCACACATTTAGATATCCAACTCACAAATAATACATAACTGTCCTACACATTTAGATATCCAACTCACAAACAATACATAACTGTCGTGGAGAGTCTGGTCAAGGAATATCCTTTCCTTTGTGATGGGTCTTCGACTAATTACGTTAGCTGCCAGGGATAAAACTACTCTTTTTTACTCGTGTCTCCAAACAGAACTCTACTCTACTACCCGTATGACTCATACACCACACCTACTAATACTTTCTCTCTTAAGACCTCGTCAACTCACCAAGTCGTACTCATCGTACCCAAATTACATTAATAAGTTACTTAGAGTTAAATTCCTATTACGCGACACCATTACCCATTCTTAATTAGTACGTTCATTACTCACTAAGTACAGATAAGTACCCAAATCCTATCCTCTCGTAAACAAACTTCCCATGTCCCTTTCTATTCCCACTCCTCAGTTCGTCACTCCATCGCCCCCCCCCCCCCCCTACCTCAACTGATCTCTTCTCCCCACCGAATCCCTTATAACCTAGGCTAACACTTCTTTCCAACCCGTCGTTACTCCCTGTCTCGCAGGACACCTACTTCACTTCGTTGCAGTGCAAGTTCAAAAACGAACGTCGATCTCGCGTCAGTAACAATCAAGTACGTTTGATGAAACAACGTTACGCGAAACGTGTTTCCAAGATCGCGAACCTCCTCGAAAGAAATATCTACATGCCCGATACGGTTTTCCAATGCGTTCAAAATTAGTGGAACGCTTACGTGGACTTTTAAAACGAAATGCGATTTTTATTTCTCCATAGATATTTCTTTCCCGAGGATTAATTTATGAAATATTGATAACATTTTTCTACTAGAAAATTAGATTTTGTTTGTAATAAGTATTATTTTATTATTAATATAATATTTAAAATTTAAATAAATATATAAAACTGATTTATTTTCCGACGATAAAAATTGTTATTTAAAAATTGCTATTCTATTAAAATATGATCTTATTTAATAATCTCCTATTATATAAACTCTTCAGTCATTTAACTCTGAAATGCTTGAGATTGCGGAGGCTGATGCTATTTACGCTGACATTAATGAGAGATGCGAATCAGAAAAGCCAGACTTGACTCTAATAGAGGAATTGATGAATCAAACATTATGTTGGTATTAATTAGTAAACTAAAATATTACTCCAAAGTAATTAACTGTTGTTTTTAATTTAAAATAGTCTTTTTTTTTGGCGTTTAATATAGAAACCAATTGCCTAATACAAAAACACATACCTACACTAAACACACCTACACTAAACACACACCTACACTAAAAACATATCTACACTAAACACATACCTACACTAAACACAACTACACTAAACACATATCTACACTAAACACATACCTACACTAAACACAACTACACTAAACACATACCTACAATAAACACAACTACACTAAACGCATACCTACACTAAACACATACCTACTCCCAACACACACATACACTAAACACACACCTACACTAAAAACATACCTACAATAAACACATACCTACACAAAACACACACATACATTAAACACATACCTACACTAAACACACACCTACACCCAATACATACCTACACTAAACACATACCTACACTAAACACAACTACACTAAACACACACCTACAATAAACACAACTACACTAAACACATACCTACACCCAACACATACCTACACTAAATACACACATAAACTAAACACAACTACATTAAACACATACCTACAATAAACATATACCTACACAAAACACACACCTACACTAAACACAACTACACTAAACACATACTTACACTAAACATATACCTACACTAAACCCATACCTACCCTAAACCTATACCTACACTAAACCCATACCTACACAAAACACACACCTACACTAAACACAACTACACTAAACACATACCTACAATAAACACAACTACACTAAACACATACTTACACTAAACCTATACCTACACAAAACACACACCTACACTAAACACAACTACACTAAACACATACTTACACTAAACACATACCTACACTAAACCCATACCTACACTAAACACACACCTACACTAAACACACACCTACACTAAACACATACTTACACTAAACACATACCTACACAAAACACACACCTACACTAAACACAACTACACTAAACACATACTTACACTAAACACATACCTACACTAAACACATACCTACACTAAACCCATACCTACACTAAACACACACCTACACTAAACACACACCTACACTATAATTGCATCTCTTCCCATTAGACAATAGGTCCATGGCACTCAGGGATCTTTCTATAGAAAACTCAATTGATAAATTCTCTTTCCTCAAAAACCATTCATTGGTAAGTAAAATGATATAATTATATAATATATAAGTTTTGAATTATTTTTAAACAAGATTTCATTTTTAAAAACTATAATTTCTTTAGTTTTATCATAAAATGTATCCTTTCTACTACTAGTACTACTACTACTATTACTACTGCTACTACTACTTCTAATAAAAGTACTAATTCTTCTTCTTCTATCATATTTCTTAATCTAATCCTATTACTTTTCCTAGCTACTTAGTGAGATGAAGCTTCTCTACAATAAAGATATGTATCGACAAGCCATTGCAGAATTCTCACAAATTTCAGATAAAATCGTTGATCTGTACTGCAAATCTTCTTTCAGCAAAGTGTCACGAAGTTATTAATAATTTCTTTATTGTCTTTATCTTATTTAGTCTTATCTTAATTAAACTTATCATATTTAGTATTATTTCAATGATTCTCAATTATAACTACTACCATCGCGACTATATATTGATTATTATTTTGTCAAGGTTAGTCTAATTATAACTTACTGGCCATTCTCTCTATTTTTAGATCCAATCCTATTGGCTCCACTTCTAATACCTGAATTACTGAATGAAAAAACTCACTTTCTCTATACAATTAACAAGGTTTCTTTTCAAAATCTATGTAATTACTTTACGAGGTAGTTTTTGACTATTTTAATAATTAAGGTGTACTATTATAGCATGTAAATTGTTACAAAGTACATTGCAAGTTCGTATTAATATTAGAAAGGAATGATCCCAGTAATATATATTCCTTATTCACTAACTCAATTGTCACTCACTAAATACTTACTTACTTCACAAATGAAAACAATTATAAATAAATTATATATTATCAATACAAGCTCGAAAATGTATCTTTTATAAATAATAAAATGGAATCATGCTATGAATTATGTATCTAGTTATATATATCATATGATTTTAATAAATAGATATTATATGTTGGTAACCAGAGACAAGTTTAAAATATCTATATTTATATTTATATATATCAATATCAACCTAAATCTTTCTAAGCTTTCGTCTTCTTAACTCCTCCAATTATCATCCCTAATCTAACTCACTCCAATCCCTAACCATGTCTAAACTCATTATCGTCGTCCGTTCGAATGCATAACCCTACCCCGCCTCTACCCCGCCCCTACCCCTCACTTCGACCGCACAAACCCAACAACAGCCCAGTAAACAGCCGCAGCCTTGCATCGAATTCTCCATAGATTCCGGCGCCTCCAGCGACGCGGACGTCGCCTCCAGTTTCACTAGCGCTCGCGTCGTTTGCGACGGCTGCACTCTGGCCGAATTCGCCGGCGGCTCCGACGTGCTCTACGTGCTATCTGTGCTCGTGTCCGCGTACTACGTGTTCAACCTGGCGCCGGCCGCTCAGTTCGCCACCACCTTCAACTTCTACGAGACGTTGATCTTTCGGCTGCACGGCAACACCAGCATCCAGGGCTTCAAGTTGATTTCGTCGCTGTACACCCGGGAAACCGGCGACCCCGCCGAAAGCCCCGCCGAAAGCCCCGCAAACGCCGCCGCCAAGAACTCGATGCTCATCGACGTCACCTACTCCTCCCCGATCGCCGGAACCAGCTCTGGCCCGACCATTACCTCTCAGTCTTAACAGTTTTTATCGCCGATGCTATCGGGATCTAAATATTACGGGGATAATCTTCGGGGAGATTGCTTTCGACTCGCCGCCCCTTTTTATTCCCACGATTCATTTTTATTATTTTTATTTCACTCCCACAATAGTGGGCCCGTTGCCTTAGTAACGGAACTACTTATTTCAGCTCAACAGCTTAGCCAGCACTACTTAATACTCCGTCGAGTAAATGTTTTTATTAGTTTAGTAGTGACCGGTATAAGTTGTGATTAAATCAATTTTGTGAAACAAAACACTTGAATTAATTTTCTCTTTTCATTATTTTTATACATAAAATATGTATTATAAATTTCCAAATATTTTCGAAGGGAAAGATATACTTTTAAACTTTGAAAGAGGTTTTTGTATATTATAATTAATGAATTCTTTTTTATGTCAATCAAAACGGAAGCTACATAACTGGAATATGTAATTCTCAGTAAAATGGTGGTACTAACATACAACCGATGAAAGATCAGGCGATAACAACACCTTGCTCCTACTTTGATCTTCCGATGCAGCCAAGGTTATTGAAGGATTTCGCGACTGCCTCCGCGAAGATTGCTGAGATAGTGGCGAGTGCGTGATGCATACGTTTGTAGATTGTAATTCAACTTAGTCTCTTATTGATAATAGATAATAGATAATTTCACGATGTTTATCGAATAAAAACACCGTTCAGATTCAGTTTTACGAGAATACTTCGACTCGAGTCTCTGACGACTAACTATTGATTTGTTACTGACGCCAATTCCTGATGGCCGAGTTGTAAGTCCAACGATACCTTCCTTCTTGACCCCCGCGTATCTGTTTATCTATGTGTAGGGAAGAATATTAGACAAATGCTCGAGTGTATTACTTGGCAACGAGGTGTAACTTATATACATCTATATTGCTTCCATCGATGTTCTTGATTAGCTGGTGTTGGTAGTAGTAGTAGTAGTGGTAGTGGTAGTGGTGTGGTGGTGGTAGTAGTAGTGGTAGTGGTAGTAGTAATAGTAGTAGTAGTAGTAGTAGTAGTAGTAATGGTAGTAGTATCGATAACAAATTTATTATTTCAATATTCCATAAAAACGTTTAATAAATTATAAACCCTGGGTAGTTTTAATTTTCTTTCAGCTTTCGCCTTTTTTTGTTTAGCTGCTAGACCCAGCATAGCTGAAATCAAGTACTTTGTATAGAGAATAGACTTATCGTTATCACACTTATAAAGATATTATTAATTTGTTTTGTAACAATAGGTCAGACTTAGAAGATAATATTGGATAACATGACAATTTGGAATATGGATATTGATGACAAAAACTACCTTTAGCATGACTAAACGTCCTCCCGAATCCGATTTGTTCAACTCGTGAGCATTGGAAACGATTTTGATTCATCGAACGAGTATCCAAAATCTCTTGATTCCTCACCACCTTTACTGAACCCTTAATAACGCATTGAAAGATCGTATTACTTGCTGAAATACTATAATGTTAGTGTCATTATTTACGCTAATATTTATCATTAATTTTTACTTACTACAGAAAAGATATATACATATAATTTGTATTATTAATTATTAAATAATCATATATTACGGTAACAACAAGAAACTAGTAAAATTAATACTTGCAAATATTAAATTATGGATATTTTTATATATAAAATTGAAGCCACTATGTGCATAATTATAATTAGTGAAGATTATTTTTTATAAGTGAATTGTTTCCCAAATTCATTTACATCTCTTTATAACTAACAGATTTTACGACATGTATCCACGGGGTTCGATTTGTATCTTTAACGATTATAGTATTATTCCTGTGAGAATTGGAATTGTAAGATTAAATAAAAAATGTTCATGAATTATAACCTTCACAATAAAATACCTAACATATAATATTACAAATATAATTAGCCATATAATTATCTTAATTAATGATTTGATATATTATTTAATAAATAATATAAATATCATATTCAGTTATTATTAAAGTTATACAATTATGAAATATATTATATAATATAATACATATTTATTATATACATTTATGTAATATGTATAAAATGTATATAAGCCAGATTATTTATGCGCATATTTACTAACTCATAATAAACGAAGTCTATCGCATCGGAATGATCTGCGAATATTTCTTTATTGAAATCAAAAAGATCCAAAGTTCTGAAATATATGAATTTAGCAAACTTACACAAAAAAATCTATTTCGATCGTGTCAATTTATATACGTTGGACAGACTAGGCATTATGGACCAAGGGTGAGATCTAGAGTAGAGCCCTACTCCAAATCAACGGTATTTATACATATATATATAGTAAAAAGTATATATATTTAATCGATTTAACAAATTCTATACTACATGGTAAAATTAATATTATTAGTTCAGTATTCTAGAAAGCTCGCTTATTCATTAATAATCGCTTAATAACTATTTTAAACAATGCAATGGAAATAATTGTTTATTTATTTATTAATAATTACATAGTTTTGAAGGATTAAAAGCCAATGTATAGATAAATAATTATTTATCTATACATTAGATACACTGAGTATTAGTATTGATTCATTATTTACAGTAATATCCCAGAAGGTATTATCTTTACATGTCTTCTCCCAAATGTGTTTCATTTAACAGAAAACATATGTTTAAAACATCGCGGCATACAATAATCAAATAAGTTATTAGTGGTAAATTATTATAGGTTATTATAATTGCGGGTGATGTTACTAAAATATATATAGTTTATATATTAGTAAGCCATATTTTTTATAAATTTATATTAGTTACTATAAATGTATTGTCTAAGTATTAATTCTTACAATTAACTAGTTATCGAGTCTTAAATTATAAAATAACAAAACAATCCAAAATAATGTATTTAGTATTAATTATATAAAGTAGAAAATTAAAAAAAATAATGTTATAAATCAAAAATAAGAATTTTACCAAATATTTCATTTAAAAAATTTCTATTATATTTATGTTAAATAAATATAATAAAGTTAAATAATCTTATTAATTTTAAGTTACGAGTATAACAAATAATTATAATATATCATTAACTATAAAGTTTACAATTTAAATATTGTTATTAGATTTAAATCTACCTTTATACGAGTAAGTTTATCTCGATTACATTATTTTATACTGTATTTGTTGTTTAAATAAATGAATTAAATTAATATGGTGAATTAATATATACATTTTATTCACGATATTAATTAATTATGGTATATCTTTAATAAATAATATGCTCTAGGTAACACTACCGATTTTATTATTTATTATCATCTCCGAACCTTACTGATACACCATTGAAACGAGAGCATAAATACATATATGTACATGTATTGGTTTTACTATTCGATCTTAATTATATTTGTATATTATATTTACATTAATATACCTGATTTCGAATATTTCTATTTTAATTTCACTTAAATTCCACGAATAGCATTTGTTTTAATTTGAGAATCTAGAATATGTGAATACACCCGAAAAAATAATTCGCAGTACTTTACAAATATCAGTTCCTTTATACTTCTATTTAAAGGGATACATAAATTGTAACCTGAATATACAAAATTGATTTAGTTCTATATATTTTGTATTGGTTTTAATAACCTACTGCTTTTCATTTAAGATTTCCTTTCTCTTCTAATACGAATACTCCTATAATAATCTTATCACCAATGTAACTCCTTGGTAGTTAAAACCAATAAGTAAACTGGTTTGTATTCATATATATTATCAATTACATAAATATAAGCTTTTATGTTTATTTTAAGTATACTATTTATAATATAATTTGTATACATTATTTATATATATATATATTTATTTATTTTTCCAATTTACATATTATTATGTGATCTAGTTTTTAATCATAACTCACTGTAAGATCAAAAAGAAGACCATACTAAAATATAGTTATTATCAAGGCGATATATTATTGAGATAAGCTATATTTATTATTAATGCATGTCTAGGATATGCTATAGACATAGTTAACGTAATGATATAGTATATATAATGAATGGATTTAGAAAAATTACGTATTTAAAAAAATAGAATATTAGATGTGGTTATAATATTAGATATAAATCAATCCTAGCAAGTACTACGAGTATACTATTTTCTTAAGAATATACTATTTTCTACGAAGATGTAGTGTAGTATATTACATATTATATATGTATTGGTATATATTTCGATGTCAGAGCAATTATGTTAACATTTAATATATGGCATGTATGAAACCTATTTCATAATATTCAATATCTAATATAGAGTCTAATAATAGCTTAACTTAATAACTAATATATATTCGAGGCTAGATATTGAATATATTTTTGAATAATATAAATATGTAGACACTATTATTAAGTAACTGAAAATATAAAATAGAATACCGAATATAAATATCTAAAAACATTTATAATATATAATCCTAAAATCAATAAAAAATAAAAATTATGTTAATTATATAAAAACTGATTTTAAATAATATTAACTAATTATTAATAACTATATTAAAAATTAGATACGTACAAATACAAATAAATATGTTATATGGTTTGTGAATAATAATGATTTATTATTTCTTAAGTATTGTAAATGTACTTTATTATTATATATGTATTTATGTATTTTATTTAATATTATAGAAGTTTTAATTTGAATATATAAATATTGTACTGATAAATGTACATTGTACAATGTATATATATATATATATATATATATATATATATATATATAACATTTGTTAACCTAAATCATATAGTCAATTTATAACATACCTTAAATATTCATATGGAGGACCACTGATGGTATGTTGTAATATTTTACAGGCCTGTTGGTAAATAATAAGTTAATTTATATTATGAATAATTAAATTATTAAATTTGTCTTTTTCCGGATAATGTTATTTTCTAATTATTATTTGTTAAACTATCTTATCTATACCAATATCATACTAACGCTTTTATCCAAGAAAATAACTTCCAAGTTTGAATTCGAGACCAAACTATCTTCACGAATCCAACCTTCTTCCATCTCTTGATACTACAAATAGAATAAATAAATAATACATTATTTTAATTCTTAAAATATATATTAACATGTATTGCAAGTCAACTTAATTTCATATTATGTATGTAAACTAACATTACTCATTTGACCTTTTGTTAAATAGCCCATTGATTTAATGATATGTCCCGTCCACAAACTATATTTTCTGTATTTTGCCACTGCGATGAATATATTTTTTCGTGAAATAAATAACGCAAGTATTCATGAAATAAATATATTATCTAGTGTTATTGTATTCATTATTAAAAGTCAAAACAAAGTAATTGTAGTTAAATACTATAATAGTGAATCCATTAGCTATGAGTTAATTACAGACAACAACAAATATCATTTGTCTACTAACTTTTACCTCCGATGATAAAATAAAGACGTTCTGGGCATGTTCCCTGAGATGCAATAATTCTTCCATCATCGTAACTAAAAGAAAATGTCATTATTAATGAATCATTAAGTTACGTTATTATATATATATATATATATATATATATATATATATATATATATATATTACGATTAATTATATGTTATTATATATAAATATAATTATATATTGATTACATATTTGTTGAGTTAAATATATATACTATGTATAATACTATGTATAACTATAGTTATAAAGTAATTTAGAATATATCAATAATCGACAGTTAATGTAATGGTAAGCTATCTAAATGGTTTTGAGATGATATTAAGAACCCTATACTCATTATAAAATAAACAAAGTTAACCTTTCGTAGGCGACATGTCTTGCTACCTCGTATTCCATTTCAGCTGGAAAGAGATTTAAAAAAGTACCCTTTGCCTTTAGCAACCATAATATCTGAAATGATAATATCTAAGATTATCAAGAATAATCTATATTAACACTATAGTATTGCATATATATTATGATAATCCATATATTTAAGACTGTGAACATACAATGCTGATATCATATTGAAAACTAAATACAAATATTATTCATATTTATTTTACCTTTTCCACCATGTGTTTATCTCTATATTTTGGTCTTGTTGTTAAACAAAGTTGCATATCTTCTGTCAACTATTGTTCATTATATTTATTGTTCTTGATATTTATAAAATTATTTTATTAATCATTGTATTATAAATATATATTAGGTTTTAACTAACACTGGATTTAATTAATTTTTCTGATAAGTTTGCTTTGAGTACAGATTTTCTTCTATCTTTTGATAGTTTAGGTTTACAATCGTTGGACTGATCAAAATATCTTCAGAACATGTAATAATGTTATCAAATATATTGAAAATATTAAATAGTCATATTCATAATACACACACACACACATATATATATATATATATATATATATATATATATATATATATATATATATATATATATAACCAAGAAGAGTATTATTGAAACATCAATTAAGCATATATGTTACATTGACTGTTAACCTCTTTATTATATTCATTGCGATTGTTTATATAACAAAGGAAATTTGGTAAATTGTCAGATAATTGAAACCGAGTGAACATTTAAAATATTTATAAATCTAAAAATTAAAGCAGCTGAATAATTTTGAAAAAATATTTACAGATCCTTTAATTGAAGCCTTTATGATGTAATTCTTAATTTATTTGCAAATTATGTGTTTAGATGTTGAATTCTTCTTTTAGGATATATTTATCTGAATGCCAAGTACCCGATGATCCTATGTAAAAGTAAATCATGTAACCCAGGTGTACATATTTCTTAATGTTCCTGTTGACTGTAGATTCAATGTTTGAAAGTAAGTTAAAGGATACCGTAATATCAACAATATAATATGACTTATTGTGATTAATGTTGATTTCTGGCTTTAGTTCGTCATCAGAATTATAACTAGTATGGTAATTTATTTATGATGAATCAAGGAATGTTGTAATGATTTCTAGAATTTTGTAATGTCTTGATGTTAGCTTATAGTAAATATATGGACGCATGTTTAATACATGAATCGGCGTTTCTTCTTTAGTAAAATATCCTTTGTATTTAGTATCAGCTGAAACAGGGAAGGATTTAACTTGCAGAGTTTATGTTCGAGCCTTACTCCATTCGCTACAGGCTTTGATTAGCAATGGTGAGTACTGCGATAATAACCTGGGTATATATGCTATTTGATTTTAGTCTGACTACCATGTACTTATATACATTCCTATGAAGTAGTTGGTAAATCAATTTAATATTTAATTATTTCCATTGAGCTAGCCGTAAGCTTTTATTTACTTTGGTGGGAATCTAAGAGTTTTACCGATGGATATAGTTAAATTATTTGTATTAAATTATTTGTTTGCTGTGTCCAGTGAGTGTCCAAAGATTTGGACCCGATATTTGAAGAGTTTGCTGAAGGATTATCCCAAATCCAAACTCATTAGCCAAGCTAAGCCAAACTATATACAAGTAATTTCTATTTTCCTTTATTCTAGAAATGTATGTCAATGAATTCTCTATAGAAAGTGCAAGAACTCATTTTGTTCAAGATACACCCAGTTTTTATAGCTGCGACATTACTTAGCCTGCTTTATATTATTATATAATTTAATTAATATATATTAACTGATTGGGTTGAAGTATAATGGAATTTTGGTCACCTATTTTGGTATAAGAATATCATTAGTGATTTCTAGAAAGTCTGTGAATTACTTCGATTATTGCTTTAATGAGAATCGTTTTACATATATATTTAAACATCTTCAGATTGATAAATTTAATTTTATTCTTTCCTAAGCGGGTTTAATTTTTCATTTTGAGTTTATTGGATATTTCTGATTTTGACAATTTTATCATTAATCATTAATCATTATTTATCACCATTTAAAATATTCCTATCAATATTCAACGGTAAAGTCTTAATTTGCGTGACCAAATATTGTATTAAATGCTTTTCATTGGAAACTGCTATATAGAAAATGGATTATTTTGAAACTTTAATGTAATTCATCAAAATCTTCGACATTGTTGTTATTTTTTTAATTGTGTATGATTTGTTTTTCCCTTTTGGCATATTCAGGTTCCTTACTGGGAACTTCCCACACATTTTATCAATGGAAAAATAACTATTACCCATAAAACTAACATCAACAACTAATATTTGTTATATTTAACCATAGAAATAAATAATGAATATAACAAATGTAATATATTAACATTTATAATATACTAAATAAATAATGTATTACTATCCAAGTACACTGCATAATGTACATTGTACAGTGTATAATGTACAGTGTATAGTGTACATTGTACACTGTACAATGTACAATGTACATGCTTCTAGCGTGTATAGTTTCTCGTGTAGTATACACAACATACACTTTATACAAACATTCGTCTGCTACTGAATCCCCGTAGTAGTGTGATCATCACTCTAGCTATCCACACAATTCGTTCTCTAGCCTAGGTTCAGAGTTGATTACTAACATAAGAGTTTAGATATGCAAAATTGTATAATTAATAACATATATTATAAAATATTATATTTCATTATTAGTTTATGAATTGTATATTTTAGAATACTATACATTATACAAGGTGTAAACGGTACACTTTACACCGTGCATTGTATAATATACACTGCAATATATTAAAATGTATAATATCCTAGAATAAATAATGTATTATTATCCAAGTAAACATGTGTGTATCTAATTCTTATTATAATTGTATTTAAGATTTTTATATTTTTGGAGTATTTTAATTTGTTTAATGTATATTCTATTGTATATTTGTAATAATTCACAAATATATATATGCTTATATGGAGTAATAATGATAATAGTAGTATTAGTAGTAGTAGTAGTAGTAGTAGTAGTAGTAGTAGTAATAGTAGTATTATTATTAGTAGTAGTAGTAGTAGTAGTAGTAGTAGTAGTAGTAGTAGTAGTAGTAGTAGTAGTAGTAGTAGTAGTAGTAGTAGTAGTAGTAGTAGTAGTAGTGGTAATAGTAGTAGTAGTAGTAGTAGTAGTAGTAGTAGTAGTAGTAGTAGTAGTAGTAGTAGTAGTAGTAGTAGTAGTAGTAGTAGTAGTAGTAGTAGTAGTAGTAGTAGTAGTAGTAGTAGTAGTAGTAGTAGTAGTAGTAGTAGTAGTAGTAGTAGTAGTAGTAGTAGTAGTAGTAGTAGTAGTAGTAGTAGTAGTAGTAGTAGTAGTAGTAGTAGTAGTAGTAGTAGTAGTAGTAGTAGCAGCAGCAGCAGCAGCAGCAGCAGCAGCAGCAGCAGCAGCAGCAGCAGCAGCAGCAGCAGCAGCAGCAGCAGCAGCAGCAGCAGCAGCAGCAGCAGCAGCAGCAGCAGCAGCAGCAGCAGCAGCAGCAGCAGCAGCAGCAGCAGCAGCAGTAGTAGTAGTAGTAGTAGTAGTAGTAGTAGTAGTAGTAGTAGTAGTAGTAGTAGTAGTAGTAGTAGTAGTAGTAGTAGTAGTAGTAGTAGTAGTAGTAGTAGTAGTAGTAGTAGTAGTAGTAGTAGTAGTAGTAGTAGTAGTAGTAGTAGTAGTAGTAGTAGTAGTAGTAGTAGTAGTAGTAGTAGTAGTAGTAGTAGTAGTAGTAGTAGTAGTAGTAGTAGTAGTAGTAGTAGTAGTAGTAGTAGTAGTAGTAGTAGTAGTAGTAGTAGTAGTAGTAGTAGTAGTAGTAGTAGTAGTAGTAGTAGTAGTAGTAGTAGTAGTAGTAGTAGTAGTAGTAGTAGTAGTAGTAGTAGTAGTAGTAGTAGTAGTAGTAGTAGTAGTAGTAGTAGTAGTAGTAGTAGTAGTAGTAGTAGTAGTAGTAGTAGTAGCAGTAGTAGTAGTAGTAGTTGTTGTTGTTGTCGCAGGAGTGTGTATTAAGTATAGAATTAATGATTATTTATTTGAAATTATGAGTATTAATTTTATAAATTGTCAGACTAACTTTCTTTTCATTATTCATTATTAATTTATATCAAATAGTATATTAGTATTGTTAATAATATGCTATAGTTTAGGACTTTTTACTATTGGCTATTTGTTTACATTATTTGTTTACATTGTACTTACATTATTGGAACGCGATAGCATTGTTACCTAAACATATAATTCTCAAAGATAATTAACTAACGGTGAGTCTAAAGTTTTTTGTTAGCAATTGTAGCTCCGCTGGGTTCATGTTATCTATTCTCTGCAAAAAGTTATTTAGATTATTAATATTCTTGCAACAGAATACTAAAACATATAACTTCACAACAATCATTTAAAATCCATTTCAAACCATCGATATATACTGACTTATATATATATATATACAAGCAATACCTTTAATGCAATATTTAACCTATTCTACCTTTAAAATATATCTTAAAATGATATATTCTCTAGTAAAACTATAATAAAATGTGTTATGTTGTATACTAAATATATGAATAACATAGGAATTCTAATATATAGTATTTTATAAGTTACCATAGTTATTTCTAACTACAATTCTTATTTTCAATAAAATGAATGCCAAAGGAATCTAAATAGCAAATCCTAAATAATAATGTTTACCTTATTTCTGATATATATTAATATTTCCGTAGTTATATAGGAATTCTATTTGGGGTTATCGGTGGTCTAACCTTAATTCGTTCTCTGACCTCAGTTGAGTATCTGTCCAGGACGTAGCGGTTGTCACACCTCGGTTTCGACATGTTGTTGATCTCCACGAGTCGCTTCTCAATGTGAACCATGGCGTTTGCATCTGCGTCGATGGTTCAAAGGGCAACATTGTTAAATTGAACCTAGGTAGACGCGGATATCGAATGAGTTATATAATCTATTGGTCGAGGCCAATTGAATTATAAACTTCTCCGTCAGATGGAAAATAAATGATTATAAAAAGTTGTGATATTAAATATAATATGTATTGGAAACTCAGAAATTTCAAATGAAATAGTTGTTTCCTGTAAAAATATATAGATAAAACAATTATTATTTGTAACATTTAATAAATATATACATATATATCCACACACACACACATCTGCACAACTATATAAACATCCTCCATATACACAGGCATATACACATATATGTACACACACACAAACACACACACACATACAAACACAGACACACACATAAACACACACACAAACATACACATACACACACAAACATACAAATACAAATACAGACACACACATAAACACACACACATACAAACACAGACATACAAATACAGACATACACATAAACATACACAAATACACACTTGATGTTTAACTTCCAATGTACACGATCGCAACATAAATAAAAATGACATTTATACAATCGGAGATCACTAGAACTATACCGGAATAATAGACGGTCTACAATTATATTCATGTGGTCAATATGATGTCGAAACGATGGTCAAGAAAATATACCCCATCAATCTGGATATCTTGAAATAAAAATATTTAATTTCCGTTGTATGGCATGTAGTAATTTTATTTATTCTAATCCAACTACTTTAACTCGTCACATTGTTATTACTGACGTTCTACACAATTCCATTATTGAATCTTAACTGAATAATACTACACATACCTATATTACACTAGCTCTGACACCGGATTAACTTACGAAATAAAATCAATTTATAATAAGAGAACTAAACAATATAAAATACTTGGCAAGACAGAATGGATATCTAACTAAATTACTTATACAAAAACCGACTAAAAGCCGGTAAATTCCAGAATCAAATATGAATTTAAAAAACTATTAAAAAATAATAATATTCAAATTAAGCTGATTAATAATCTATAAGCAAAGCATCCGACTACAATTCCACCAACAACGCAATTTAACCAGATTGATAAAACTCATACACCTATTTTAACTTCTATTTTACTCAACTAATAAATAACATACACATTATTTTACTAAAACATAAAATCAAGAACTAAATGTCAATCAACAATAAAACAATTTATAAAATACGGATACTTAATAGACAATTGTTATTTTATAAACATATATTATCATTGAGAATAATTGAGTTATTATAACTCAATTATTCTCAATGATAATATAGATATCATATTCCTCACGATATATATCCATATAATTCCTAATTGCCAATGTTCATATCAGCTAAATCAAGGACTCATGTATATGCCCAATATACCTAATCTTCTCGTGCTTGTGGTATATCTACTATAACACACAATTCGACTGCACAACTACAACATATATCCATGGTAACTAACTATAAACAATGTATATCCATACAATTAAAAATCCCATAACTAACCATGTAATTAAACCTAATGATATGATATCGACCTACGAGATATAATAAATACATATTACACCCGAATAAATCTAATAATTATTGGATATTTCTACACCTACCGTAACTCTTACTTATATAATGGCATTATAAAAGACTTTAACATGATAACACCTAACTGAATCAATACATATTAAAGGTAATATACTGAACCTTGTCATCTTAGCTGAACTAACCAATATAATAATTGATACGTTAGTTGACCTATTAATTATATACTATGTTTAACATGATACTTAATATTACATTATAAATATCAATGAAACTTTAGATTAAAAAATAGATTATATACATATCAACAAAAAATTGTTTTATTTTGCTTTTAAAAATGACAACTAAAATGATAATACTTAATTATGACAAATTAGATGATATTACAGAAACTCGATTCAACCATCTATATACAACTAATTTATATACCTATACCCCGATTAAAACACTTAATATATCTATAAGATGATTAGAAATTTGTGGAATTACATCCTAACTGATAAACCTACCTGATAATATATTTATACTATACATATATATGTTGTAGATATATAGAAAACTACACTCATAATATAAATATGACATGAAAAGCCTATATACAACATTTGATAACTTATGTCAAAAATATAAATTATAAATAAATTACCTAATAAACCATCGTATAATGAATTTTCGCAATTTTTCGTATTTAAAATTAAAATATCAAAATATATCAATTTAAATGATTTTATAGACGATAACCTACTAATATACCTCAATAATTTAATTTACAGTAACATAACAATATATCAGATATATTATATCACGTTAACCTAGCCTATATTAAAATGTATAACAAATAAATACTTAAAAAAAATATAAAAAACTTCGCTTTATTGACTAAATAAATGTATTGCTCAAAATTACTTTCTTTAAGAAATTTAATACGCTATATGAACTGCAAAACTAAAGAAAAGTGACCTTGATATTACTATATCCAACAACTATTATATATCTATACTTATAGAAATAATAATATCTAATCACTTAATAAATAACCCTTTCACTACGAAATTAAGGTAATATTAAAATATTGAACACAAGAACTGATAGAGCATTGCAACTATATTCCTTGGTCTCACTAGTCTATATTGCCAACAATATCAAATACTATGATTATGTAATATTAATTCTACTCGATTTATCAGCTACATTTGATACCATTAAACACGAATCTTTATTAAACTCCAAGCTCTAGATGTCAATAAAAATATAAGTACTTTTGTAAAATTTGCAAGGATAGAATATTTTCTATTAAAGGAGCTACCATCTTGATTATGTAGTAACAAATTATAGTATTTTAGGTGGATTACAATTTTTCATTTATATATCCAACATCAAATAGTTACTAAATAAACATAATATAACATATCATATTTAGTAAATATTATTTACGTGGATGATACATAACTCTATATTAAGATTAACTTAGTAACTTTAAAGGAAATACTTACATATATTAATAAATTACAGCGAAACTTAAACACAGTTAGAGTTAATACTATTTAAATTAAATAGCTCTTCCATAACAAAAACGAATTCTCCCTAAAATTAAATAACTAAAAATAAAAAATACTGATATACCACTACAAATGACCATCGGCAATATTAAATTCAACTT
The DNA here is from genome assembly GCA_964035775.1 of Osedax frankpressi. Lineage (NCBI taxonomy): Eukaryota > Metazoa > Annelida > Polychaeta > Sabellida > Siboglinidae > Osedax > Osedax frankpressi. The sequence goes on along the minus strand of OZ038315.1, from coordinate 6,420,756 downwards.
GGACCATTAATTTAATAACCAGATGTCTTCAATTATTTAAAAATAAAACCACGATCTAATAGAGATTTTAAACTTATAGAACTCATTTGTATCTCTGAATATATTGCTAACTTCAACTGTATTATTCAATTTGGATTTCTTTAATAGCATAATATAATTACTTTAAGAAATACTAAAATGCCGAAACAAGATAATTAATACATCGTGTTGAATTATCTTCAAACACATATCTCATATTACAGCATTTCTTAATAAATATGAAAGAGCTGCATTTTAAAGTCATATCCAACTACAATCCGATATTATGCATTACTAATACTGCCGCATATAAATAAACACCGTGATACATTGTAACTCACATCAACAAATATAATTATAATAGAATATTAATATCAACAAACACACTTACAAGTAATGCCCTTGATTCTCACAGACTGACTTCATACAGACATCACTTTATGAAAGGCCTACCGAACGAATTACAACAAGAATCAAATATATATTTTTACCAAGCAAAATTCAATTATTTTCTATAGTCGCTCAACAATGACTTTCAGTACGTCATAAGTATTTGTCAAGACAACTACTCCGTTATTAGATCACATATTACTCACTCTATTCACTTTCGAAGTACTTATCAACTAGTGCAATATAAACTATATCTACGCACACTGCTGAATACAGTTACCTAATCCTATTACTACTCCTCCTCTTCATTACGCAACTTACTTCATTACGCAACTCTTTCTCTTATTTCGCCACAGCACGCAGTTACTGATCCGGTTTATTAATTCAACATCACGTTAACACTCCGCTTCCAGACCTACTTAACTACTTAACTACTTATCTTACCCTCCCTTTGTTTAATTATTGTACGTCTCGATTAATTGTATTATATACGTCTGATTGGGCAATAGCCAAGACACCTGTATTTAAATAAACAAATCATACGTTAACGCACACCTACACACACCTACATATATGCACATACACACACCTTCACACAAATAAACACACACACACATATATATATATATATATATATATATATATATATATGTATATATATTTAATATTTTATTTATAAAAATAACACTTTTTTTGTCATCCCCATATATAAATGATATAATAGAAAATAAATTAATATGAATATGAATATATATAAATATTTCTATATATAAATATATATATATATATATATATATATATATATATTAAATATATGAAACAAAATAAAGTAAAAACAATATTTAATAGAAAGAGATATTATATTTGAAATAGGAAATACATATATCAAGGGTAGTACACGTATCATTACTTAATGTAGTGTTAGTTGAATTACTCGGAGCAGTACAAATCGATACCCAGTGCGGTATTCTGAAAATATTACAGAGAAGTATCGGTGCATTGTCTAGATCAGTGCTTGCAACGGTATCTAGGCATGTACTAGTAGCTGTATCTAGGCATGTACTAGTAGCTGTATCTAGGCATGTACTAGTAGCTGTATCTAGGAATGTACTAGTAGCTGTATCTAGGGCTGTACTAGTAGATGTATCTAGGGCTGTACTAGTAGATGTATCTAGGAATGTACTAGTAGCTGTATCTAGGCATGTACTAGTAGCTGTATCTAGGCATGTACTAGTAGCTGTATTTAGGGCAGTACTAGTAGCTGTATCTAGGGCTGTACTAGTAGCCGTATCTAGGAATGTACTAGTAGCTGTATCTATAGGCATGTACTAGTAGCTGTATCTAGGGCTGTACTAGTAGCTGTATCTAGGAATGTACTAGTAGCTGTATCTAGGCATGTACTAGTAGCTGTATCTATAGGCATGTACTAGTAGCTGTATCTAGGAATGTACTAGTAGATGTATCTAGGAATGTACTAGTAGCAGTATCTAGGGCTGTACTAGTAGCGGTATCTAGGGCAGTACTAGTAGCTGTATCTAGGGCAGTACTAGTAGCTGTATCTAGGAATGTACTAGTAGCTGTATCTAGGGCTGTACTAGTAGCTGTATCTAGGGCAGTACTAGTAGCTGTATCTAGGCATGTACTAGTAGCTGTACCTAGGAATGTACTAGTAGCTGTATCTAGGAATGTACTAGTAGCTGTATCTAGGAATGTACTAGTAGCTGTATCTAGGAATGTACTAGTAGCTGTATCTAGGGCTGTACTAGTAGCTGTATCTAGGGCTGTACTAGTAGCTGTATCTAGGGCAGTACTAGTAGCTGTATCTAGGCATGTACTAGTAGCAGTATCTAGGCATGTACTAGTAGCTGTATCTAGGAATGTACTAGTAGCTGTATCTAGGAATGTAATAGTAGCTGTATCTAGGAATGTACTAGTAGCTGTATCTAGGAATGTACTAGTAGCTGTATCTAGGAATGTACTAGTAGCTGTATCTAGGAATGTACTAGTAGCTGTATCTAGGCATGTACTAGTAGCTGTATCTAGGAATGTACTAGTAGCTGTATCTAGGAATGTACTAGTAGCTGTATCTAGGGCAGTACTAGTAGCTGTATCTAGGGCAGTACTAGTAGCTGTATCTAGGGCAGTACTAGTAGCTGTATCTAGGGCATTACTAGTAGCTGTATCTAGGAATGTACTAGTAGCTGTATCTAGGGCTGTACTAGTAGCTGTATCTAGGGCATTACTAGTAGCTGTATCTAGGAATGTACTAGTAGCTGTATCTAGGAATGTACTAGTAGCTGTACCTAGGCATGTACTAGTAGCTGTATCTAGGGCTGTACTAGTAGCTGTATCTAGGAATGTACTAGTAGCTGTATCTAGGAATGTACTAGTAGCTGTATCTAGGAATGTACTAGTAGCTGTATCTAGGAATGTACTAGTAGCTGTATCTAGGAATGTACTAGTAGCTGTATCTAGGCATGTACTAGTAGCTATATCTAGGGCAGTACTAGTAGCTGTATCTAGGGCTGTACTAGTAGCTGTATCTAGGGCAGTACTAGTAGCTGTATCTAGGAATGTACTAGTAGCTGTATCTAGGAATGTACTAGTAGCTGTATCTAGGAATTTACTAGTAGCTGTATCTAGGAATGTACTAGTAGCTGTATCTAGGAATGTACTAGTAGCTGTATCTAGGCATGTACTAGTAGCTGTATCTAGGGCTGTACTAGTAACTGTATCTAGGCATGTACTAGTAGCTGTATCTAGGAATGTACTAGTAGCTCTATCTAGGCATGTACTAGTAGCTGTATCTAGGGCTGTACTAGTAGCTGTATCTAGGAATGTACTAGTAGCTGTATCTAGGGCTGTACTAGTAGCTGTATCTAGGCATGTACTTGTATCTGTATCTAGGAATGTACTAGTAGCTGTATCTAGGAATGTACTAGTAGCAGTATCTAGGGCTGTACTAGTAGCGGTATCTAGGGCAGTACTAGTAGCTGTATCTAGGGCAGTACTAGTAGCTGTATCTAGGAATGTACTAGTAGCTGTATCTAGGAATGTACTAGTAGCTGTATCTAGGGCTGTACTAGTAGCTGTATCTAGGGCAGTACTAGTAGCTGTATCTAGGCATGTACTAGTAGCTGTACCTAGGAATGTACTAGTAGCTGTATCTAGGAATGTACTAGTAGCTGTATCTAGGAATGTACTAGTAGCTGTATCTAGGAATGTACTAGTAGCTGTATCTAGGGCTGTACTAGTAGCTGTATCTAGGGCTGTACTAGTAGCTGTATCTAGGGCAGTACTAGTAGCTGTATCTAGGCATGTACTAGTAGCAGTATCTAGGCATGTACTAGTAGCTGTATCTAGGAATGTACTAGTAGCTGTATCTAGGAATGTAATAGTAGCTGTATCTAGGAATGTACTAGTAGATGTATCTAGGAATGTACTAGTAGCTGTATCTAGGAATGTACTAGTAGCTGTATCTAGGAATGTACTAGTAGCTGTATCTAGGCATGTACTAGTAGCTGTATCTAGGAATGTACTAGTAGCTGTATCTAGGAATGTACTAGTAGCTGTATCTAGGGCAGTACTAGTAGCTGTATCTAGGGCAGTACTAGTAGCTGTATCTAGGGCAGTACTAGTAGCTGTATCTAGGGCATTACTAGTAGCTGTATCTAGGAATGTACTAGTAGCTGTATCTAGGGCTGTACTAGTAGCTGTATCTAGGGCATTACTAGTAGCTGTATCTAGGAATGTACTAGTAGCTGTATCTAGGAATGTACTAGTAGCTGTACCTAGGCATGTACTAGTAGCTGTATCTAGGGCTGTACTAGTAGCTGTATCTAGGAATGTACTAGTAGCTGTATCTAGGAATGTACTAGTAGCTGTATCTAGGAATGTACTAGTAGCTGTATCTAGGAATGTACTAGTAGCTGTATCTAGGAATGTACTAGTAGCTGTATCTAGGCATGTACTAGTAGCTATATCTAGGGCAGTACTAGTAGCTGTATCTAGGGCTGTACTAGTAGCTGTATCTAGGGCAGTACTAGTAGCTGTATCTAGGAATGTACTAGTAGCTGTATCTAGGAATGTACTAGTAGCTGTATCTAGGAATTTACTAGTAGCTGTATCTAGGAATGTACTAGTAGCTGTATCTAGGAATGTACTAGTAGCTGTATCTAGGCATGTACTAGTAGCTGTATCTAGGGCTGTACTAGTAGCTGTATCTAGGCATGTACTAGTAGCTGTATCTAGGAATGTACTAGTAGCTGTATCTAGGGCTGTACTAGTAGCTGTATCTAGGCATGTACTAGTAGCTGTATCTAGGGCTGTACTAGTAGCTGTATCTAGGACTGTACTAGTAGCTGTATCTAGGAATGTACTAGTAGCTGTATCTAGGAATGTACTAGTAGCTGTATCTAGGGCTGTACTAGTAGCTGTATCTAGGGCTGTACTAGTAGCGGTATCTAGGAATGTACTAGTAGCTGTATCTAGGGCTGTACTAGTAGCTGTATCTAGGAATGTACTAGTAGCTGTATCTAGGGCTGTACTAGTAGCGGTATCTAGGGCTGTACTAGTAGCTGTATCTAGGAATGTACTAGTAGCTGTATCTAGGGCAGTACTAGTAGCTGTATCTAGGAATGTACTAGTAGCTGTATCTAGGAATGTACTAGTAGCTGTATCTAGGAATGTACTAGTAGCTGTATCTAGGAATGTACTAGTAGCTGTATCTAGGAATGTACTAGTAGATGTATCTAGGAATTTACTAGTAGCTGTATCTAGGGCTGTACTAGTAGCTGTATCTAGGGCAGTACTAGTAGCTGTATCTAGGAATGTACTAGTAGCTGTATCTAGGAATGTACTAGTAGTTGTATCTAGGAATGTACTAGTAGCTGTATCTAGGGCAATACTAGTAGCTGTATCTAGGAATGTACTAGTAGCTGTATCTAGGAATGTACTAGTAGTTGTATCTAGGCATGTACTAGTAGCGGTATCTAGGGCTGTACTAGTAGCTGTATCTAGGAATGTACTAGTAGCTGTATCTAGGAATGTACTAGTAGCTGTATCTAGGGCTGTACTAGTAACTGTATCTAGGAATGTACTAGTAGCTGTATCTAGGAATGTACTAGTAGCTGTATCTAGGAATGTACTAGTAGCTGTATCTAGGAATGTACTAGTAGCTGTATCTAGGAATGTACTAGTAGCTGTATCTAGGGCAGTACTAGTAGCTGTATCTAGGCATGTACTAGTAGCTGTATCTAGGGCAGTACTAGTAGCTGTATCTAGGAATGTACTAGTAGCTGTATCTAGGGCTGTACTAGTAACTGTATCTAGGAATGTACTAGTAGCTGTATCTAGGAATGTACTAGTAGCTGTATCTAGGAATGTACTAGTAGCTGTATCTAGGAATGTACTAGTAGCTGTATCTAGAAATGTACTAGTAGTTGTATCTAGGAATGTACTAGTAGCTGTATCTAGGGCTGTACTAGTAGCTGTATCTAGGCATGTACTAGTAGCTGTATCTAGGGCTGTACTAGTAGCTGTATCTAGGAATGTACTAGTAGCTGTATCTAGGAATGTACTAGTAGCTGTATCTAGGGCTGTACTAGTAGCTGTATCTAGGAATGTACTAGTAGCTGTATCTAGGAATGTACTAGTAGTTGTATCTAGGAATTTACTAGTAGCTGTATCTAGGGCTGTACTAGTAGCTGTATCTAGGGCAGTACTAGTAGCTGTATCTAGGAATGTACTAGTAGCTGTATCTAGGAATGTACTAGTAGCTGTATCTAGGAATGTACTAGTAGCTGTATCTAGGAATGTACTAGTAGCTGTATCTAGGAATATACTAGTAGCTGTATCTAGGGCAGTACTAGTAGCTGTATCTAGGAATGTACTAGTAGCTGTATCTAGAGCAGTACTAGTAGCTGTATCTAGGGCTGTACTAGTAGCTGTATCTAGGGCAGTACTAGTAGCTGTATCTAGGAATGTACTAGTAGCTGTATCTAGGAATGTACTAGTAGCTATATCTAGGAATGTACTAGTAGCTGTATCTAGGGCTGTACTAGTAGCTGTATCTAGGGCTGTACTAGTAGCTGTATCTAGGAATGTACTAGTAGCTGTATCTAGGAATGTACTAGTAGCTGTATCTAGGAATGTACTAGTAGCTGTATCTAGGCATGTACTAGTAGCTGTATCTAGGAATGTACTAGTAGCTGTATTTAGGAATGTACTAGTAGCTGTATCTAGGAATTTACTAGTAGCGGTATCTAGGAATGTACTAGTAGCTGTATCTAGGAATGTACTAGTAACTGTATCTAGGAATGTACTAGTAGCTGTATCTAGGAATGTACTAGTAGCTGTATCTAGGAATGTACTAGTAGCTGTATCTAGGAATGTACTAGTAGCTGTATCTAGGAATGTACTAGTAGCTGTATCTAGGAATGTACTAGTAGCTGTATCTAGGAATGTACTAGTAGCTGTATCTAGGGCTGTACTAGTAGCTGTATCTAGGAATGTACTAGTAGCTGTATCTAGGAATGTACTAGTAGCTGTATCTAGGGCTGTACTAGTAGCTGTATCTAGGGCTGTACTAGTAGCTGTATCTAGGGCAGTACTAGTAGCTGTATCTAGGAATGTACTAGTAGCTGTATCTAGGAATGTACTAGTAGCTGTATCTAGGGCTGTACTAGTAGCTGTATCTAGGGCTGTACTAGTAGCTGTATCTAGGGCAGTACTAGTAGCTGTATCTAGGGCTGTACTAGTAGCTGTATCTAGGGCAGTACTAGTAGCTGTATCTAGGAATGTACTAGTAGCTGTATCTAGGAATGTACTAGTAGCTGTATCTAGGGCTGTACTAGTAGCTGTATCTAGGGCTGTACTAGTAGCTGTATCTAGGGCTGTACTAGTAGCTGTATCTAGGGCTGTACTAGTAGCTGTATCTAGGGCTGTACTAGTAGCTGTATCTAGGAATGTACTAGTAGCTGTATCTAGGCATGTACTAGTAGCTGTATCTAGGAATGTACTAGTAGCTGTATCTAGGGCAGTACTAGTAGCTGTATCTAGGAATGTACTAGTAGCTGTATCTAGGCATGTACTAGTAGCTGTATCTAGGAATTTACTTGTAGCTGTATCTAGGACTGTACTAGTAGCTGTATCTAGGAATGTACTAGTAGCTGTATCTAGGGCTGTACTAGTAGCTGTATCTAGGGCTGTACTAGTAGCTGTATCTAGGGCAGTACTAGTAGTTGTATCTAGGAATGTACTAGTAGCTGTATCTAGGAATGTACTAGTAGCTGTATCTAGGAATGTACTAGTAGCTGTATCTAGGAATGTACTAGTAGCTGTATCTAGGAATGTACTAGTAGCTGTATCTAGGAATGTACTAGTAGCTGTATCTAGGGCTGTACTAGTAGCTGTATCTAGGAATGTACTAGTAGCTGTATCTAGGTATGTACTAGTAGCTGTATCTAGGGCTGTACTAGTAGCTGTATCTAGGGCAGTACTAGTAGCTGTATCTTGGGCTGTACTAGTAGCTGTATCTAGGAATGTACTAGTAGCTGTATCTAGGAATGTACTAGTAGCTGTATCTAGGCATCTACTAGTAGCTGTATCTAGGAATGTACTAGTAGCTGTATCTAGGAATGTACTAGTAGCTGTATCTAGGGCTGTACTAGTAGCTGTATCTAGGCATGTACTGGTAGCTGTATCTAGGAATGTACTAGTAGCTGTATCTGGGAATGTACTAGTAGCTGTATCTAGGAATGTACTAGTAGCTGTATCTAGGGCTGTACTAGTAGCTGTATCTAGGAATGTACTAGTAGCTGTATCTAGGAATGTACTAGTAGCTGTATCTAGGAATGTACTAGTAGCTGTATCTAGGGCAGTACTAGTAGCTGTATCTAGGAATGTACTAGTAGCTGTATCTAGGAATGTACTAGTAGCTGTATCTAGGGCTGTACTAGTAGCTGTATCTAGGAATGTACTAGTAGCTGTATCTAGGAATGTACTAGTAGCTGTATCTAGGAATGTACTAGTAGCTGTATCTAGGAATGTACTAGTAGCTGTATCTAGGGCTGTACTAGTAGCTGTATCTAGGAATGTACTAGTAGCTGTATCTAGGGCTGTACTAGTAGCTGTATCTAGGGCTGTACTAGTAGCTGTATCTAGGGCTGTACTAGTAGCTGTATCTAGGAATTTACTTGTAGCTGTATCTAGGACTGTACTAGTAGCTGTATCTAGGGCTGTACTAGTAGCTGTATCTAGGAATGTACTAGTAGCTGTATCTAGGAATGTACTAGTAGCTGTATCTAGGAATGTACTAGTAGCTGTATCTAGGAATGTACTAGTAGCTGTATCTAGGAATGTACTAGTAGCTGTATCTAGGAAAGTACTAGTAGCTGTATCTAGGAATGTACTAGTAGCTGTATCTTGGGCTGTACTAGTAGCTGTATCTAGGAATGTACTAGTAGCTGTATCTAGGGCTGTACTAGTAGCTGTATCTAGGGCTGTACTAGTAGCTGTATCTAGGAATGTACTAGTAGCTGTATCTAGGGCTGTACTAGTAGCTGTATCTAGGGCTGTACTAGTAGCTGTATCTAGGAATGTACTAGTAGCTGTATCTAGGAATGTACTAGTAGCTGTATCTAGGGCTGTACTAGTAGCTGTATCTAGGGCTGTACTAGTAGCTGTATCTAGGAATGTACTAGTAGCTGTATCTAGGCATGTACTAGTAGCTGTATCTAGGAATGTACTAGTAGCTGTATCTAGGAATGTACTAGTAGCTGTATCTAGGGCTGTACTAGTAGCTGTATCTAGGAATGTACTAGTAGCTGTATCTAGGAATGTACTAGTAGCTGTATCTAGGAATGTACTAGTAGCTGTATCTAGGAATGTACTAGTAGCTGTATCTAGGAATGTACTAGTAGCTGTATCTAGGCATGTACTAGTAGTTGTATCTAGGAATGTACTAGTAGCTGTATCTAGGGCTGTACTAGTAGCTGTATCTAGGGCTGTACTAGTAGCTGTATCTAGGAATGTACTAGTAGCTGTATCTAGGGCAGTACTAGTAGCTGTATCTAGGAATGTACTAGTAGCTGTATCTAGGGCAGTACTAGTAGCTGTATCTAGGGATGTACTAGTAGATGTATCTAGGAATGTACTAGTAGCTGTATCTAGGAATGTACTAGTAGCTGTATCTAGGAATGTACTAGTAGCTGTATCTAGGAATGTACTAGTAGCTGTATCTAGGCATGTACTAGTAGCTGTATCTAGGGCTGTACTAGTAGCTGTATCTAGGGCTGTACTAGTAGCTGTATCTAGGGCTGTACTAGTAGCTGTATCTAGGAATGTACTAGTAGCTGTATCTAGGGCAGGCCTAGTAGCTGTATCTAGGAATGTACTAGTAGCTGTATCTAGGGCAGTACTAGTAGCTGTATCTAGGAATGTACTAGTAGCTGTATCTAGGGCAGTACTAGTAGCTGTATCTAGGGCTGTACTAGTAGCTGTATCTAGGGCAGTACTAGTAGCTGTATCTAGGAATGTACTAGTAGCTGTATCTAGGGCAGTACTAGTAGCTGTATCTAGGAATGTACTAGTAGCTGTATCTAGGACTGTACTAGTAGCTGTATCTAGGGCTGTACTAGTAGCTGTATCTAGGGCTGTACTAGTAGCTGTATCTAGGGCTGTACTAGTAGCTGTATCTAGGAATGTACTAGTAGCTGTATCTAGGGCAGTCCTAGTAGCTGTATCTAGGAATGTACTAGTAGCTGTATCTAGGGCAGTACTAGTAGCTGTATCTAGGAATGTACTAGTAGCTGTATCTAGGGCAGTACTAGTAGCTGTATCTAGGGCTATACTAGTAGCTGTATCTAGGGCAGTACTAGTAGCTGTATCTAGGAATGTACTAGTAGCTGTATCTAGGGCAGTACTAGTAGCTGTATCTAGGAATGTACTAGTAGCTGTATCTAGGACTGTACTAGTAGCTGTATCTAGGGCTGTACTAGTAGCTGTATCTAGGAATGTACTAGTAGCTGTATCTAGGAATGTACTAGTAGCTGTATCTAGGAATGTACTAGTAGCTGTATCTAGGGCTGTACTAGTAGCTGTATCTAGGGCTGTACTAGTAGCTGTATATAGGAATGTACTAGTAGCTGTATCTAGGAATGTACTAGTAGCTGTATCTAGGAATGTACTAGTAGCTGTATCTAGGCATGTACTAGTAGCTGTATCTAGGAATGTACTAGTAGCTGTATTTAGGAATGTACTAGTAGCTGTATCTAGGAATTTACTAGTAGCGGTATCTAGGAATGTACTAGTAGCTGTATCTAGGAATGTACTAGTAACTGTATCTAGGAATGTACTAGTAGCTGTATCTAGGAATGTACTAGTAGCTGTATCTAGGAATGTACTAGTAGCTGTATCTAGGAATGTACTAGTAGCTGTATCTAGGAATGTACTAGTAGCTGTATCTAGGAATGTACTAGTAGCTGTATCTAGGAATGTACTAGTAGCTGTATCTAGGAATGTACTAGTAGCTGTATCTAGGAATGTACTAGTAGCTGTATCTAGGAATGTACTAGTAGCTGTATCTAGGAATGTACTAGTAGCTGTATCTAGGGCTGTACTAGTAGCTGTATCTAGGAATGTACTAGTAGCTGTATCTAGGAATGTACTAGTAGCTGTATCTAGGGCTGTACTAGTAGCTGTATCTAGGAATGTAATAGTAGCTGTATCTAGGGCTGTACTAGTAGCTGTATCTAGGGCTGTACTAGTAGCTGTATCTAGGGCTGTACTAGTAGCTGTATCTAGGAATGTACTAGTAGCTGTATCTAGGCATGTACTAGTAGCTGTATCTAGGAATGTACTAGTAGCTGTATCTAGGGCAGTACTAGTAGCTGTATCTAGGAATGTACTAGTAGCTGTATCTAGGCATGTACTAGTAGCTGTATCTAGGAATTTACTTGTAGCTGTATCTAGGACTGTACTAGTAGCTGTATCTAGGAATGTACTAGTAGCTGTATCTAGGGCTGTACTAGTAGCTGTATCTAGGGCTGTACTAATAGCTGTATATAGGGCAGTACTAGTAGTTGTATCTAGGAATGTACTAGTAGCTGTATCTAGGAATGTACTAGTAGCTGTATCTAGGAATGTACTAGTAGCTGTATCTAGGAATGTACTAGTAGCTGTATCTAGGAATGTACTAGTAGCTGTATCTAGGAATGTACTAGTAGCTGTATCTAGGGCTGTACTAGTAGCTGTATCTAGGAATGTACTAGTAGCTGTATCTAGGGCTGTACTAGTAGCTGTATCTAGGGCTGTACTAGTAGCTGTATCTAGGGCAGTACTAGTAGCTGTATCTAGGGCTGTACTAGTAGCTGTATCTAGGAATGTACTAGTAGCTGTATCTAGGAATGTACTAGTAGCTGTATCTAGGCATCTACTAGTAGCTGTATCTAGGAATGTACTAGTAGCTGTATCTAGGAATGTACTAGTAGCTGTATCTAGGGCTGTACTAGTAGCTGTATCTAGGCATGTACTAGTAGCTGTATCTAGGAATGTACTAGTAGCTGTATCTAGGAATGTACTAGTAGCTGTATCTAGGAATGTACTAGTAGCTGTATCTAGGGCTGTACTAGTAGCTGTATCTAGGAATGTACTAGTAGCTGTATCTAGGAATGTACTAGTAGCTGTATCTAGGAATGTACTAGTAGCTGTATCTAGGGCAGTACTAGTAGCTGTATCTAGGAATGTACTAGTAGCTGTATCTAGGAATGTACTAGTAGCTGTATCTAGGAATGTACTAGTAGCTGTATCTAGGGCAGTACTAGTAGCTGTATCTAGGAATGTACTAGTAGCTGTATCTAGGGCTGTACTAGTAGCTGTATCTAGGAATGTACTAGTAGCTGTATCTAGGGCTGTACTAGTAGCTGTATCTAGGGCTGTACTAGTAGCTGTATCTAGGGCTGTACTAGTAGCTGTATCTAGGAATTTACTTGTAGCTGTATCTAGGACTGTACTAGTAGCTGTATCTAGGGCTGTACTAGTAGCTGTATCTAGGAATGTACTAGTAGCTGTATCTAGGAATGTACTAGTAGCTGTATCTAGGAATGTACTAGTAGCTGTATCTAGGAATGTACTAGTAGCTGTATCTAGGAATGTACTAGTAGCTGTATCTAGGAAAGTACTAGTAGCTGTATCTAGGAATGTACTAGTAGCTGTATCTAGGCATGTACTAGTAGCTGTATCTAGGAATGTACTAGTAGCTGTATCTAGGGCTGTACTAGTAGCTGTATCTAGGGCTGTACTAGTAGCTGTATCTAGGAATGTACTAGTAGCTGTATCTAGGGCAGTACTAGTAGCTGTATCTAGGAATGTACTAGTAGCTGTATCTAGGGCAGTACTAGTAGCTGTATCTAGGGATGTACTAGTAGATGTATCTAGGAATGTACTAGTAGCTGTATCTAGGAATGTACTAGTAGCTGTATCTAGGAATGTACTAGTAGCTGTATCTAGGAATGTACTAGTAGCTGTATCTAGGCATGTACTAGTAGCTGTATCTAGGGCTGTACTAGTAGCTGTATCTAGGGCTGTACTAGTAGCTGTATCTAGGGCTGTACTAGTAGCTGTATCTAGGAATGTACTAGTAGCTGTATCTAGGGCAGTCCTAGTAGCTGTATCTAGGAATGTACTAGTAGCTGTATCTAGGGCAGTACTAGTAGCTGTATCTAGGAATGTACTAGTAGCTGTATCTAGGGCAGTACTAGTAGCTGTATCTAGGGCTGTACTAGTAGCTGTATCTAGGGCAGTACTAGTAGCTGTATCTAGGAATGTACTAGTAGCTGTATCTAGGGCAGTACTAGTAGCTGTATCTAGGAATGTACTAGTAGCTGTATCTAGGACTGTACTAGTAGCTGTATCTAGGGCTGTACTAGTAGCTGTATCTAGGGCTGTACTAGTAGCTGTATCTAGGGCTGTACTAGTAGCTGTATCTAGGAATGTACTAGTAGCTGTATCTAGGGCAGTACTAGTAGCTGTATCTAGGAATGTACTAGTAGCTGTATCTAGGGCAGTACTAGTAGCTGTATCTAGGAATGTACTAGTAGCTGTATCTAGGACTGTACTAGTAGCTGTATCTAGGGCTGTACTAGTAGCTGTATCTAGGAATGTACTAGTAGCTGTATCTAGGACTGTACTAGTAGCTGTATCTAGGAATGTACTAGTAGCTGTATCTAGGGCAGTACTAGTAGCTGTATCTAGGAATGTACTAGTAGCTGTATCTAGGGCAGTACTAGTAGCTGTATCTAGGAATGTACTAGTAGCTGTATCTAGGACTGTACTAGTAGCTGTATCTAGGGCTGTACTAGTAGCTGTATCTAGGAATGTACTAGTAGCTGTATCTAGGACTGTACTAGTAGCTGTATCTAGGGCTGTACTAGTAGCTGTATCTAGGAATGTACTAGTAGCGGTATCTAGGAATGTACTAGTAGCTGTATCTAGGAATGTACTAGTAGCTGTATCTAGGGCTGTACTAGTAGCTGTATCTAGGAATGTACTAGTAGCGGTATCTAGGAATGTACTAGTAGCTGTATCTAGGAATGTACTAGTAGCTGTATCTAGGGCAGTACTAGTAGCTGTATCTAGGAATGTACTAGTAGCTGTATCTAGGAATATACTAGTAGCTGTATCTAGGGCTGTACTAGTAGCTGTATCTAGGAATGTACTAGTAGCTGTATCTAGGAATGTACTAGTAGCTGTATCTAGGGCTGCACTAGTAGCTGTATCTAGGAATGTACTAGTAGCTGTATCTAGGAATGTACTAGTAGCTGTATCTAGGAATGTACTAGTAGCTGTATCTAGGAATGTACTAGTAGCTGTATCTAGGAATGTATTAGTAGCTGTATCTAGGAATGTACTAGTAGCTGTATCTAGGGCTGTACTAGTAGCTGTATCTAGGAATGTACTAGTAGCTGTATCTAGGAATGTACTAGTAGCTGTATCTAGGGCTGTACTAGTAGCTGTATCTAGGAATGTACTAGTAGCTGTATCTAGGAATGTACTAGTAGCTGTATCTAGGAATGTACTAGTAGCTGTATCTAGGAATGTACTAGTAGCTGTATCTAGGAATGTACTAGTAGCTGTATCTAGTGCTGTACTAGTAGCTGTATCTAGGGCTGTACTAGTAGATGTATCTAGGAATGTACTAGTAGCTGTATCTAGGGCAGTACTAGTAGCTGTATCTAGGGCTGTACTAGTAGCTGTATCTAGGGCAGTACTAGTAGCTGTATCTAGGGCTGTACTAGTAGCTGTATCTGGGATTGTACTAGTAGCTGTATCTAGGCATGTACTAGTAGCTGTATCTAGGGCAGTACTAGTAGCTGTATCTAGGGCTGTACTAGTAGCTGTATCTAGGAATGTACTAGTAGCTGTATCTAGGGCAGTACTAGTAGCTGTATCTAGGGCTGTACTAGTAGCTGTATCTAGGAATGTACTAGTAGCTGTATCTAGGAATGTACTAGTAGCTGTATCTAGGAATGTACTAGTAGCTGTATCTAGGAATGTACTAGTAGCTGTATCTAGTGCTGTACTAGTAGCTGTATCTAGGGCTGTACTAGTAGATGTATCTAGGAATGTACTAGTAGCTGTATCTAGGAATGTACTAGTAGCTGTATCTAGGCATGTACTAGTAGCTGTATCTAGGGCAGTACTAGTAGCTGTATCTAGGGCTGTACTAGTAGCTGTATCTAGGAATGTACTAGTAGCTGTATCTAGGGCAGTACTTGTAGCTGTATCTAGGGCTGTACTAGTAGCTGTATCTAGGCATGTACTAGTAGCTGTATCTAGGGCTGTACTAGTAGCTGTATCTAGGGCAGTACTAGTAGCTGTATCTAGGAATGTACTAGTAGCTGTATCTAGGCATGTACTAGTAGCTGTATCTAGGGCTGTACTAGTAGCTGTATCTAGGAATGTACTAGTAGCTGTATCTAGGCATGTACTAGTAGCTGTATCTAGGGCTGTACTAGTAGCTGTATCTAGGGCAGTACTAGTAGCTGTATCTAGGCATGTACTAGTAGCTGTATCTAGGGCTGTGCTAGTAGCTTTATCTAGGGCTGTACTAGTAGCTGTATCTAGGGCTGTACTAGTAGCTGTATCTAGGAATGTACTAGTAGCTGTATCTAGGCATGTACTAGTAGCTGTATCTAGGGCTGTACTAGTAGCTGTATCTAGGAATGTACTAGTAGCTGTATCTAGGAATGTACTAGTAGCTGTATCTAGGAATGTACTAGTAGCTGTATCTAGGCATGTACTAGTAGCTGTATCTAGGAATGTACTAGTAGCTGTATCTAGGAATGTACTAGTAGCTGTATCTAGGCATGTACTAGTAGCTGTATCTAGGGCTGTACTAGTAGCTGTATCTAGGAATGTACTAGTAGCTGTATCTAGGAATGTACTAGTAGCTGTATCTAGGAATGTACTAGTAGCTGTATCTAGGCATGTACTAGTAGCTGTATCTAGGCATGTACTAGTAGCTGTATCTAGGCATGTACTAGTAGCTGTATCTAGGGCTGTACTAGTAGCTGTATCTAGGCATGTACTAGTAGCTGTATCTAGGAATGTACTAGTAGCTGTATCTAGGAATATACTAGTAGCTGTATCTAGGGCTGTACTAGTAGCTGTATCTAGGAATGTACTAGTAGCTGTATCTAGGAATGTACTAGTAGCTGTATCTAGGAATGTACTAGTAGCTGTATCTAGGAATGTACTAGTAGGTGTATCTAGGGCTGCACTAGTAGCTGTATCTAGGAATGTACTAGTAGCTGTATCTAGGAATGTACTAGTAGCTGTATCTAGGAATGTACTAGTAGCTGTATCTAGGAATGTACTAGTAGCTGTATCTAGGAATGTATTAGTAGCTGTATCTAGGAATGTACTAGTAGCTGTATCTAGGGCTGTACTAGTAGCTGTATCTAGGAATGTACTAGTAGCTGTATCTAGGAATGTACTAGTAGCTGTATCTAGGGCTGTACTAGTAGCTGTATCTAGGAATGTACTAGTAGCTGTATCTAGGAATGTACTAGTAGCTGTATCTAGGAATGTACTAGTAGCTGTATCTAGGAATGTACTAGTAGCTGTATCTAGGAATGTACTAGTAGCTGTATCTAGGGCTGTACTAGTAGCTGTATCTAGGGCTGTACTAGTAGATGTATCTAGGAATGTACTAGTAGCTGTATCTAGGGCAGTACTAGTAGCTGTATCTAGGGCTGTACTAGTAGCTGTATCTAGGGCAGTACTAGTAGCTGTATCTAGGGCTGTACTAGTAGCTGTATCTGGGATTGTACTAGTAGCTGTATCTAGGGCTGTACTAGTAGCTGTATCTAGGGCAGTACTAGTAGCTGTATCTAGGCATGTACTAGTAGCTGTATCTAGGGCTGTGCTAGTAGCTTTATCTAGGGCTGTACTAGTAGCTGTATCTAGGGCTGTACTAGTAGCTGTATCTAGGAATGTACTAGTAGCTGTATCTAGGCATGTACTAGTAGCTGTATCTAGGGCTGTACTAGTAGATGTATCTAGGGCTGTACTAGTAGCTGTATCTAGGGCTGTACTAGTAGCTGTATCTAGGAATGTACTAGTAGCTGTATCTAGGAATGTACTAGTAGCTGTATCTAGGAATGTACTAGTAGCTGTATCTAGGCATGTACTAGTAGCTGTATCTAGGAATGTACTAGTAGCTGTATCTAGGAATGTACTAGTAGCTGTATCTAGGCATGTACTAGTAGCTGTATCTAGGGCTGTACTAGTAGCTGTATCTAGGAATGTACTAGTAGCTGTATCTAGGAATGTACTAGTAGCTGTATCTAGGAATGTACTAGTAGCTGTATCTAGGCATGTACTAGTAGCTGTATCTAGGCATGTACTAGTAGCTGTATCTAGGCATGTACTAGTAGCTGTATCTAGGGCTGTACTAGTAGCTGTATCTAGGCATGTACTAGTAGCTGTATCTAGGCATGTACTAGTAGCTGTATCTAGGGCTGTACTAGTAGCTGTATCTAGGGCTGTACTAGTAGCTGTATCTAGGAATGTACTAGTAGCTGTATCTAGGGCTGTACTAGTAGCTATATCTAGGGCAGTACTAGTAGCTGTATCTAGATCAATTATATTATCATTGAGTTTAGATACTTCTTATTCGATAGAAAGAGAATTACTCAATAATAATGTAATAATACGTAACACTTAAATAAAATAAGTATTATAAATTGTTCGTTTTATTTGCTGTTAAAATGTATGGCTTATAATCTGTAATATCCAATTACTTTTAAATAACTAATTTCATACAGGAATAGAAATATTATTATATAACAGTCTACTAAATTCGTATTGTTAAACCAATTATTTATTGTTTCTATTTATTGCACCGTATACAGTGTAGTGTACAGTATATATTATACAGTGTACACTGTACACTGTACACTGTACACTGTACATTGCACAGTGTACACCGTACAATGTACATATTACGTACATAGTTTTATGGTGTATATTATTCATTATTTATTATACTGTAAATCATATACTTTATTAAATGATCTTAAATATATTAATATAGTAACGACTTATTTAATAACTCAATTATTGACCCTTAGCCTTTAACCTGGGGCCGGAACTGCTAGTTCAGAAGAGCGCTTCAAAAACGTATGCTTATCCTTAATGATTTGGTCGGTTGAGATATAGTTGTGTAGAGGCTGAATGGGCGTATCGCTAGTTTCCCGTTGATCTATGCTTTCCGCGTATGCCGCCAGGGGAATAACGGGCGCTACGATCGGCGGTAGTCGGCAAACCGCCCCAGAACTCATAGTCGGGGACGTGAGAACGGCTCGTCCGCTAGTCGAAGCCACTGAACCGCGACTGACGGCGGCGGAGTGCAACAAATCTTCTGCCAACAAACTTTTCGATTTCACGACATCCGGGTGTTTGGCGAGATGTAGAGGCGAGCTATGTATACCCGGCACCACCAGTTTCTGAAGTTCAGCGTTATCGGGGTGTACGGTCTCCGTTGTAAAGCGGTGTTCTTTAATCGTCGTTACCGTAGGCCGATGCTTGTCATTAACGTCGCCGCTGCCCCCGGTTATGCAATGTTTACCTTGACCGCTCTTCAGATTTGCAAATATACTGGCCATGATGTTGTATTTACTACTTGATAAGACCCC
>OZ038315.1:6376738-6396951 GCA_964035775.1 Osedax frankpressi | reverse complement strand
ATATTTTGCGTGTCTAAATAAAAGTACTTCCTTTCTGAAAATTCGATATGCGAACGTTTCTTTATCTTCGATATTTAGCTCGACTTCCCTTATTGACAATATTGCAATTAGAACCGTTACATTAGAACCACGTCTGCTATAGTGATGACCTCCTTTTCGTTTTCTTCTCAGTTTTAAAGATCGCCCTCGACTTCTTTTTTCCGATCAGTAAATCCTTTCAAATGCTCTCGAAATACGTCGAGGTATGAAATGTTTTGGAGCGCGAGGTGCGAGTGCAGAGTATATATTTACGTGTGTGGAGGGTGCATGAGGGGACTAAGGGGGCGTGGCTTTAAACGGATGCGAAGGTGAGAGTTTACTGTATGTATGGAATATCGATCGTATGGTAGGAGAGAAGAGAGAAGAGAGAGACATTTATGTCTACCTCTTTTTCAGTCGTCCGTCATAGTAATCCAATCTACTCGTATCGTATTCCAAGAACAATGGATCGTCTCCAATTAGAACAATACCGTTAATTATAACAATACCGTTAATCATTCGATAATCGGATTTAGACTAATAATAATAACATTACAACGGGAGTCGGAATTTATCTAAACCACGCCCACTCAACCCCCTATTATCAACACTTTGCGTATAACCCCTATAGCATTCATGCTGAATAAAACGACAAAGAGATTATAGTAGACACGCCCATTTTTACTGCGAAGTGACCCTCTGCACCTAGATATGCCCCCCTATACGGGGACACGCCCCTCTCTACCCAGGTATGCCTTTATATACCTCAACACGCCCTTCTCTACCGCGACACGCCCTTCTGTACCGCGACACGCCCTTCTGTACCGCGACACGCCCTTCTGTACCGCGACACGCCCTTCTGTACCGCGACACGCCCTTCTGTACCGCGACACGCCCCCCTCTAATGCAAAATGCAACGCAACGCTTGTAACGCAACTGTGGTTTAGGATTTAAGCCTCTCTGATGAAGGATTATTAAGCTTACAATGTAAACAATATATCCGCGAAGGCCGAACCACTGACCAGTGTGGTTTTAATAGGCTATTTAGGCTGAACACTACGGGATTAGATTCGGCGCTAGCCAATGGTCAGCTAATTAAAATAAACTACTTCTATGTGTCGCTGCCATTAACGATATATTGTATATATTTAAATGAAAACAATATGCTATGTTATATATTACACACTTACAATATTAATTTACTATGAATAACTTTATAGAGTAACACGTAGTAGTAGCATTAGTAGTAGAAGCGGTAGCGGTAGCTGTAGAGGTAGCGGTAGCTGTAGTAGTAGTAGTAGTAGTAGTAGTAGTAGTAGTAGTAATAGTAGTAGTAGTAGTAGTAGTAGTAGTAGTAGTAGTAGTAGTAGTAGTAGTAGTAGTAGTAGTAGTAGTAGTAGTAGTAGTAGTAGTAGTAGTAGTAGTAGTAGTGGTAGAAGTAGTAGTGGTAGTAGTAGTAGTAGTAGTAGTAGTAGTAGTAGTAGTAGTAGTAGTAGTAGTAGTAGTAGTAGTAGTAGTAGTAGTAGTAGTAGTAGTAGTAGTAGTAGTAGTAGTAGTAGTAGTAGTAGTAGTAGTAGTAGTAGTAGTAGTAGTAGTAGTAGTAGTAGTAGTAGTAGTAGTAGTAGTAGTAGTAGTAGTAGTAGTAGTAGTAGTAGTAGTAGTAGTAGTAGTAGTAGTAGTAGTAGTAGTAGTAGTAGTAGTAGTAGTAGTAGTAGTAGTAGTAGTAGTAGTAGTAGTAGTAGTAGTAGTAGTAGTAGTAGTAGTAGTAGTAGTAGTAGTAGTAGTAGTAGTAGTAGTAGTAGTAGTAGTAGTAGTAGTAGTAGTAGTAGTAGTAGTAGTAGTAGTAGTAGTAGTAGTAGTAGTAGTAGTAGTAGTAGTAGTAGTAGTAGTAGTAGTAGTAGTAGTAGTAGTAGTAGTAGTAGTAGTAGTAGTAGTAGTAGTAGTAGTAGTAGTAGTAGTAGTAGTAGTAGTAGTAGTAGTAGTAGTAGTAGTAGTAGTAGTAGTAGTAGTAGTAGTAGTAGTAGTAGTAGTAGTAGTAGTAGTAGTAGTAGTAGTAGTAGTAGTAGTAGTAGTAGTAGTAGTAGTAGTAGTAGTAGTAGTAGTAGTAGTAGTAGTAGTAGTAGTAGTAGTAGTAGTAGTAGTAGTAGTAGTAGTAGTAGTAGTAGTAGTAGTAGTAGTAGTAGTAGTAGTAGTAGTAGTAGTAGTAGTAGTAGTAGTAGTAGTAGTAGTAGTAGTAGTAGTAGTAGTAGTAGTAGTAGTAGTAGTAGTAGTAGTAGTAGTAGTAGTAGTAGTAGTAGTAGTAGTAGTAGTAGTAGTAGTAGTAGTAGTAGTAGTAGTAGTAGTAGTAGTAGTAGTAGTAGTAGTAGTAGTAGTAGTAGTAGTAGTAGTAGTAGTAGTAGTAGTAGTAGTAGTAGTAGTAGTAGTAGTAGTAGTAGTAGTAGTAGTAGTAGTAGTAGTAGTAGTAGTAGTAGTAGTAGTAGTAGTAGTAGTAGTAGTAGTAGTAGTAGTAGTAGTAGTAGTAGTAGTAGTAGTAGTAGTAGTAGTAGTAGTAGTAGTAGTAGTAGTAGTAGTAGTAGTAGTAGTAGTAGTAGTAGTAGTAGTAGTAGTAGTAGTAGTAGTAGTAGTAGTAGTAGTAGTAGTAGTAGTAGTAGTAGTAGTAGTAGTAGTAGTAGTAGTAGTAGTAGTAGTAGTAGTAGTAGTGGTAGTAGTAGTAGTAGTAGTAGTAGTAGTAGTAGTAGTAGTAGTAGTAGTAGTAGTAGTAGTAGTAGTAGTAGTAGTAGTAGTGGTGGTGGTGTTGGTTTCATATTATTCATTATAGTAAAACATATCTGATATTAATAATTATTAAATTCTATCAGACAACAACTATATACCAATGAACTAATATCAATTATCGAGTACTCGAGTATTTCAGTAAATTGGTCACAATATTCGCAGTGTATTGTTCTAGTGTAATGTACTGAATAATTAATAATTGCCGTAATTTATTCTAGAGTACGATTTTTTATAAGTCCCTTCTTTATCAAATAATCTATTATTTTTTTATTTTATTGATATTCGTCTGATATAGGAATCATAATGATTCCTTAAAGCTAAGCTAGTAATATAAATGATTTCAGAAAGAAAATTATAAACAATTAAAAATGTTTAATTAAAAACTTAATATACAGCATATTTTATTTATAAATAAATATAAACCTGGATAATGACTTAATATAGGATTTTAAAAAAATACGATGAACTCATTATAATTGTATTATATTATTATGTAATTATTTATGATGAAACATAATTTGTATAGTATATTAATTATATATAAAAGTATAATTTACAATAGTATGTTATTCGTTTTCTTTTATTTAATTTTTAAATAGGATATTAACTTGTACTTCAGATATCTATATAAATTACGTTACATCTATGTTCTAAACAATTAAAATGTAATATATCCGACTAAAATGTTAGTAAATTTACGGTTAACAGTCTTATTAAGTATTACAAATTGTGAAAATTAGTTTAATATAAATCCTACTCATATAAATTTGTCATAGTATCCATTTGTTTTCGGTAAACAACAATTATTTTATAGAGTGAGATACGACGAATATACGTGATGTAGTATTTAGTATTAATATCAATGTATTAATGTATACGTATTAAAATTTAATAACCAACAACGAATCAAGAACTATTTTAATAAAATATTATATAATTACACCCTATAATAATATAATAATTATATGTTGGTCAGTCAAGAACTATTTTAATAAAATATTATATAATTACACCCTATAATAATATAATAATTATATGTTGGTCAGCACTGCATGTACTCGAAAATAATGTCCTATTTAAATGAAAAATCTCTTATGTTATAATATAAATTAAATTACATTATTTATAGTCGTCAATAAATTTAGTCAAAGATTCATAGTTATTAAAATCCTATTTGTATTGTTAAACATTTATCTCGTTTAAATGAATGTTAATCTCTCAAAATATTATTAATATATGAGTTATTCGGAAATATCCAAGTATCTTTTAAATCTTGATAGCTATATAGCAAACCATAGTAAATCAAATAACGATATTTATAGTAAATGTATAATCACATTATAAATTTATTAGTTAATTGTTAATCAATAATATTATTATGATTTACAATTTGTTGACATAATTAATCAGAATTATTTAAAAATATAAATTATTAGAACATGTCACATCCACTTACCTTGACTGCAAAATGAATCATAAGTATTTAAAACATATCTTCCGTAAAAAGACATTTCAATTGCTGACTTTTACCTACTAAGCGATCTTTACAAACATCGATATAGCTAATTAGTAAATACAGTTTTCACTTAATTTCAATTATACCGTACATACATATAAATTAGTTATACGGTCATTGATATTACAACTTTTAATAATTAATACAGATATACCACGTCTCCTTATTCCCGGTTTAACTACACGAATGCCTTTATTGATTCGATTTCGATTTTGAGGATTATCGTTTAAACAATGCCGGCCGGATCGTCTCCAGCCAACGTAGACGTTATGTTGCTGGTAGAAGACAATCATTTGACTAGACGTACAGTGGTGATTAAAACATGATTGACTTTTACAGCACGTCCTTGTTCGTCTATGTACTTCTATACAACTAGTACCAATAGACTGGTCATCTAACGATGTACATTGTACACTGTACACTGTACATTGTACATTGTACACTGTACATTGTACACTGTACATTGTACACTGTACATTGTACACTGTACATTGTACACTGTACATTGTACACTGTACATTGTACACTGTACATTGTACACTGTACATTGTACACTGTACATTGTACACTGTACATTGTACACTGTACATTGTACACTGTACATTGTACACTGTACATTGTACACTGTACATTGTACACTGTACATTGTACACTGTACATTGTACACTGTACATTGTACACTGTACATTGTACACTGTACATTGTACACTGTACATTGTACACTGTACATTGTACACTGTACATTGTACACTGTACATTGTACACTGTACATTGTACACTGTACATTGTACACTGTACATTGTACACTGTACATTGTACACTGTACATTGTACACTGTACATTGTACACTGTACATTGTACACTGTACATTGTACACTGTACATTGTACACTGTACATTGTACACTGTACATTGTACACTGTACATTGTACACTGTACATTGTACACTGTACATTGTACACTGTACATTGTACACTGTACATTGTACACTGTACATTGTACACTGTACATTGTACACTGTACATTGTACACTGTACATTGTACATTATACATTGTGTATACCTTTACACATATATCAATGTAATACTTATATAATAATCATCTATCAATTAAATATTATAAATATAAAATGTCATCTATAATTAACATTGGATTGATTTGAATTTTTTATATAAATATCAAAATTGTAATATACCATATGTGTTAGTTTGGATAAATTTGAGTAATGAAATTATATATTGAAGAGGATGAGTAAAATAAAACATAAATAAATAACAGCTGTTATTTATTTATATTCCTAGGTATAAAAACAAAAATAACGAATTGCGATTTAAAAGAAGGATATCCGAAAATCATGAATTTTGACAAAAAATTTCACTTTCAGATTTGAGTTGGAAGAATCTTTATTGTCGGCCCCAACCTTACCGCAACTCATATTGTAATAACTTGTAGTTTGACTTATTATGTTCATTTATTTAGTTTTTAAAATGTTCAATGGTAAATGACCATCGAATATAAAGTTTCAGATTGTGTTATTATAGTCAGACCGTTTGCAGTTTAATAGTGCTTATAGTGATTGTTGAGATTTGATAAATGTGCTATTAACATATACATGAATATTTGTTATCTGGAATATTAACAATATAAAAATTAGATAAAATTATATCGACTAAGATACTAGTATCTAATACTTATCTAGTATAACTTAGCTCCATAATCCAGTTCGTAGCTGTCAAATATAATATTTGTTATGAGTTGTCGTTCAGTGATTTATCAAAGTATTTTACTAATAATTCGTATGAAATTTGTAGAAAACTTTCTAAGATTTATAACTGGATATACTATTCTTAAAATAATGTATACCAAATATTACCACTTATATGTAAATCATCAAACATTGATAACAGATCAGTTTCAAAAATGATTTCTCTTTGAGATAATATTAACCTTTTATTTCAAGTAACTTTAATTTGTATAATTTAAATTAATATAACTATCTGCTAATTGAGTATGTATGAAATACGTATATAGTTTTTCATTAATTGATATAAATGAATATTAATGTTACAGTATAAACTGGATGGAATATTGTGGTATATTTGGTAGATGTAAAAAAACTTAAATACATCTATATATCAGGTAATTATATATATATATATATATATATATATATATATATATATATATATATATATGTATAGAATAAATTGTATAATGGTGAGAGTATTGAATTATATATAATATTAAATATAAAAGCAATATGGTGATAGAATTAATATTTTAAATAAAATTGTTTATTAATAGAATAATGTATGTCAATGCATTCTTAGATTTAATGAGTGTATAATGATAAAATGCGGAATATCTCATAATCTCCGTAGCCTATATCCTTATAACTGCATTCACTAGATTCATTAATTATAGTTATAACCAAAAATTCAGAAACATTTAAGGAGTGAATCAATAATATTAAAAATATAAATTTAAAAGTCATTATGCATTTATTTTGTATCCAACTTATTATAGAACATATGATTTAAAATACATTTCTGCAATGCATAGGATAGGGACAGCTATCAATGTATGAATGTAATAATATGATTAAATTCACATTATAAGGTATATTTTTTTGAATACAACATAAAATAACCTACACTGGATTACATATTCATATTTATATACATAAAGGTAATCAGATTGTCCTCATTATCAATACTCCTATATTTTAAAGTATTGAGGTTTAAGAATCTATGAGCTGATTATATACCATTAGAGAAATCTGTATCGAAGCTGAGCGTTAGCTATATGTAGAGAATTAACAATTTGTTTTATATTATTATATTTAGAATACTTATTAGTTATTTTCATATACAGTAAATCTGTTGAAATATCAGAATTTAATTTGTATTAAATATTATAATGGTAAAACATAATATACATTAATAATAATGATCTAATACTTTTGACATATATAATAAATTATAGTATTATTAAAGTTGTAATATTATATTAATATTGCTATTTATAACACAAGATGTAATTTATTTAACAATATGGTTTTTACTTTTAATCTCGTATACATAATATCACAATATTTTAAAATGACAGATTTGATATCTTTAAAAAAATATTGACATATATTAGTATGGTTAGTAACATTATTATTATCATCATTTAATAAATATAACCATGATATTAACCCCGATGTAAAGATCTACTATGTATCCTATGTATCAAAATTACAGATAATTGACAAGATTAATTATAGTAATCTTGGAAAATAGTATAGAATCTAAAACATAGACCTATATATCATTTTAATGAATTGAACTACAACTTTAAATAAAAAAAACCCTGAAATGTAATGAAACACATTAAATATTCTAAATAATTATATTTTCTGCATTCTATTTTATAATTTTATAATTTTATTTGGCCGGTACAATATTTAGAAAAAAGCATTTTCTAGGGTATATGAAAAAGGGTTTTCAGTGTGGTCTGTATTATGTAGAACCCTTTTGAGGGTTTCTTGAATGCTTGAAACTAGAAAAACATTTTTAGGGTTTTCTGTATTTTTAAATAAAGAGTTTTCTAGATATTTTCAAAATAGGGATTTCTAGGTTTAAAATAAGGGTATTATAGATCATTATAAAATGTTTTGTAAGTTTAAGATAACATGGTTTTCTAGTTAATTTTAAAAGAGTTTTCTATATACTAATTTTTATATAATTATTACAAAAAATATAATATATATATATTTATTAAGAAGAAAACTAAAAACATGATTTGAATACAAAATAATAATTAACATTAAAATGATAATGTACAATACACATATATAATTATAAGTATTATAATAAATAATTATGATATATATTACATATTGTATCCGGATAGATTAAAATATACTATACAATAAAATAATAATCCATAAAATTGAAAACATTTATTATTTAATATATATTTAATATAATATTATAATAATATTTAATATAATATTTAATATATATAAATGTATACAATTTAGAAACAAATTTAAGAACATGATAACATTTTTTAATATCCTTCATTTCAAATGCTCATTTTTGATATACTATATGCAATTTAATTTGTTTATCTATTTTATTTTAATGTATTGTTAAATAACGCAGAAATAAACTATTAAATCACATAAATCGATGTATAATTGATGTATTATTATATTTATCTCAAAATATCATCCAATCTACAAAACTAGTCATTATAATAATTTAAATACAAACAAATATTTCCATATTAAAATTTAAATGAACCTATATTAGTCATATATAATGAATGGTCAATGACCATTGTTCATTCACACATAAATATATTATTATATATACCATTGCTGATTGTAATGAGATCTAAAATTGTATAATATATGGTATTACATCATTGAAAGTATTATATATATATATATATATATATATATATCTACCTAGGCTACAATTTAGTAGTTACAAATAGGTTTCAATTGTTACTTTGGTTTCAAAAATAGTAGTTAGAGTTTACAAATGTAACCTTAGTTTCAAAAAGAGTAGTTAGAGGTTACAAATGTAACCTTAGTTACTAAAATAGTAGTTAGTGGTTACAAATATAACTTTAGTTACAAACACCTAATTCCGATATATTCTTAATATATCCAATTACTTTACAATTGCTTATCATTTATTATTTAATATTAGTATAATTCTGGATCATAGCATGTCTATTTTAACGAATATAGATAATAAAAATCATATATTTATAAAAATAATTTCTGATTATTATAAAAATATGAATTTATATAAATTAATGCTAATATCATTATTATAAAATTTCATAAATATATGCATGTTTCTTATTGTATTAATCTCATTAGTTTTTTTTTTTACAAATTTGAGGGAGAGGGAGCGGGAGAGGGAGAGGGAGAGGGAGAGTGAGAGGGAGATAGAGAGGGGGATGGAGAGGGATAGGGAGAGGGAGAGGGAGAGGGAGAGGGAGAGGGAGAGGGAGAGGGAGAGGGAGAGGGAGAGGGAGAGGGAGAGGGAGAGGGAGAGGGAGAGGGAGAGGGAGAGGGAGAGGGAGAGGGAGAGGGAGAGGGAGAGGGAGAGGGAGAGGGAGAGGGAGAGGGAGAGGGAGAGGGAGAGGGAGAGGGAGAGGGAGAGGGAGAGGGAGAGGGAGAGGGAGAGGGAGAGGGAGAGGGAGAGGGAGAGGGAGAGGGAGAGGGAGAGGGAGAGGGAGAGGGAGAGGGAGAGGGAGAGGGAGAGGGAGAGGGAGAGGGAGAGGGAGAGGGAGAGGGAGAGGGAGAGGGAGATATGTGAAGTTCTCCTTTTTATACTATCCATTAGAGGAGAGTATAGTTATTAATTATTATTAATATTATTAAAATTATTATAATAATATTATATACTATAATGCATGTGATGTTATCTATTTATTAAGTATACTTATATTTATACTTTATATATAAATTAACTATATAATACTGGATTTATTTTTTTTAAGTAATATGTTATTCATCATCACATATATATCTAATACTAACACATTAATTATATGTTGGATCAATGAATGTTATCAAATAAGTTACATACTTTATAATATAAAGTACACGTACTTTTTTTACACAATGCACGCAATAAAAATACAAAAATGGTATATTTTATAGTTTATTCCAATTATAGTTGTAATAATTTTAATTTATTTATTATATAAATTTGCTGAATTCTCAACGTATACACAATGAATATAATATTAGGGTACACAAAACAATTGTGCATTTTCGAAACTCTTGTACCCTAAAATATAGCACTGGTGTACCCTAGAAATGAATAATTTCGTACCCTAATTGATTATTTAATCATGTACCTTAATTAGGGTACAATACACATATCAATCGTTTTTGTGTCTCCCGTACCATAACAAGTGGCCCCTTTGTACCCTATTGTTTGCGGTGTTATAAATACAACTATTACACATATAATTATAAATACATGTTATTGGTATAAAAACAATATTAAATTTTTTGATAGCATATATTTTATAATAATACAATTTACATAGTATTTCAGGATTATATTAATAGTCAACTGTATGAAAAATAATTCATATATTATATATATATTTATATATATATATATTTATATTTAATGTAAAAAAGTATTTCAATAATTAATGCGTTGGAAAACCCTTTTTATAATGTTTATTATTTTTTCAACTAAACGTTACTCTAGAAAGTTCTTTACAAGTGTTAGGTGGTTTTAAAGTCGATTAAAAACCTGGAAAACACTTTTGAAAATTTGAAAGTGTTTTGTAGCTAAAATCGACTCATAGAAACCTCTTTTTCTAACAGTGTAGTTAGCAAATATACCAGATAATAAAATATCTTTGTTTTATATTTATTTTGCAATGTAGAAATTCATTTTTTTATTGATATGTTCAACCTAGGTTATGTATAGATTACATGTAACTTGATTTTCAGCTGATAGTTTAATTTTAATAATTAATAAAATATATAATTACTTTTGATTTAACCGTTCTAATAAAACACTACTTACTGAATATTGACTATATTACTTAAATTAATTATATATGGTAAGCATTGCATTAAGATAATAAAAAAACTTTTGACACATTACAATTATAATTATTTCGTTACTATAGTAACGAAGTCATGTATATATACGGTACATCTAAAAATAAGTTTATTTTAAATCTCAGTCATAAAACAGAAATTATGATGGCAAAATATTGTATAAAAATCCAAAAAAACTGTTGATACTGCTCGAAAATATAGAATAATTATAAAGTAATTAATGATATTATACCTAATTACATAATTTATTAACTACTAACCCAAGATTATCTTGGTACTAACTATACTTATGTATGCATGTATATATAGTTATTTATTAAATAGAGTACATATAATTAATGTATGTATGGTCTTTTAATCCCACATACATACGTATATATATATATATATATATATATATGTATATGTATATATTTATATATACTAACCATACACCGTATCATCTGATATTATAAACATCTCAAGTAGATTTCGGCGAGGTTTATACCCCGACATTTCTTTACTGCCCATACCAGACACAACTAGGAATTACGGTAACTAGATTAATATTGAAGCAGTTCGGCAGGGTTCGAACGGACGCAGTCCAATCTACACTATAGAGAGACAGGATTAACAATACCTCAGTCCCACAGGCGAGCGAATCAAAAGCTAATTGCATTAGTTGACCCTTTACTGCGTGGGCTTTGTTTGATGTGTATACACTCCAATTGTTCATTGTTAAATACCATGTATATATGTATACGTCTATAGACAGACTGCAATGTATAATATATATATAAATATATATATATATATATATGTATATGTAAATATATATGTATATGTAAATATACAACATACATAGTATGTTAAAAATACTTTAGCATATATTAAATGATGTCTGTTGTATACAACATTTAGTATATGCTAAAGTATTTTTTATACAACTATATTAACATATAAATGCTTTCATATATAAATATGTATAATTAACATTTAAAATATACTCAATGACCATCGATCAAATATTTAAAATGTAATATTTGTCAATAGAATCAATATAATATTGATTATTCTGTTACTTTAAATAACATTATCAAATTATTTCTGTATATATCTTACATTATTAATAATTTATTATGTTATAAATGTGAATCTATAGCCTACAGGAATGTTCAAATATAGTTCTTACATTCTTAAATCTCAATAATTGAGATTATCGTATAAATCGAATTAGATATTTTACATGTTGTTTGGAATAATAAAATAAACAAGGTTCCTGAAATTCTCTCTCTACTTCTCAATACTAAATGGTTATAGCTACATATTATTACGTAGTCGTTTTCAAAGGAGCATATATAATATTACAAAGGTATCCTATCCACTTGATCTAATAAGGTAAATTATAATTATATATAACGCACTTTATTATTATATCAACATACTTTTTACTATATATCTAATTTAAATTAATCTGTATTACCGTTAATGGTTGCAACATTCCTATAACAATCTACTCAGAAACAGAAATAATAATTTATATTATTCTATACATATTTGTAGTAATAAATATTACTGAAAATTATACTGGTTCAATTAATTAGTACATGATAATGAAATTAACATTATAAAATGTATATTTAAATATATTATGGGTTTGGAAAAAGAATAATACAAATTATAAATTGTTAAAATAGATATTTCAATTATTGAACCAAAATAAGTTCAATATTCTGATAACATATGTATATATATAAATTTATATATATAAATACATTTCATTGCAAATATGGATAGTTTAATTATATACATTATACACTATATAATGCTTATTTTCACATTTTCATAATCAATTAGTTAGATTACAAAAAAGTTTTAACAATGAAGCTGCTAAATTCATTTATTTATTACATATTTTCACAATTTTACACTATTTTTTAAATGTTTTTGATTTTCATCTTCGGATAAAATTTTTGAATTATTTTCTTTTGCGACTACATTTTCTTTGTTACCACCATCAGAATCATTAGAGTCAGTTGATGAAACTTCGTCATTATTTTGAGTACTAGAATCATTTAACTTTGGATTGATGCTTGTTTCAACTTGTTTTGGTGGTGGAGGATTTGTAAGATTTCGAATCCTCGCAATAAGATCATTTTGGTCATCTAATACTTTCTTCCCTGAAATAATAATGAAGTATTAATATCGTATTTATTAAAATTAAATTACGTTGAAGTTGATGATTTTGCTATTAAAATAAAAACCACAACGATAATTGATAAATTATAAATTTTAAAGTAATAAAGTTATTAAGTATTTTTTGAACTTCTACATACATTATCCGAATAGTTTGTTCTTTAGTTTGGAAAAGAATCCCTGACCCTCTTCAACATTATTTACCGTCTTATTGTCATCGTAGTCGGGAATAGGAGACGGAGGTGAAGTAGGTTGCTTTCGATCTTTAGTCTCTAAAACAACGGACAACCCCGCGATGACATGAAGAGGGTCAGAGATAATACATAACACCGCTCTTCTAATACTTGATTGTCTTGTTTATCTTACCATATTATCAGCGCATTATACATTCGCATAGAAAATTGAATAACCGTTACCAACCTTCTTTAGTATCCGTTAATCCGTTGATAGTGCCATCGACATTCTTCTCGGTTTCAGCAAACGCCAGTAAAATGTTCTTTTGTTCGCTAGACAAGCGCCTGCGATAATTGGTTTCTAGATTAGGGATCGCAGAAGTCGGAATGAAAAACGCTGTCAAGGGCTGTCAACCAACTCTGGAACTTTCACTTTCACGTGGATGTAATGATCGCCATATCCGTACGACGAGGTTCGACTGATGCCCTTACCAGCTAGTCTGATCCTAGTGTGAGATGATGTACCCACTGGTATCTGTAATGCGGGTTATTGACAGTTTAGGGATTGCTTGGAAAAAAAAATCAAAAACGGTTTTGCAAGATTGAATCATACAATCATTATATACTTTGATAATAATTCATATAAAACTGAATTAAATAATCATTTACAAATGTTAATATAAAACTAGAAAAATATTAATTATTTAAAATTATATTGAATATTAAAATATAATTACAAAGCTACAATAATAAACAGTCATCAAAATAAAAGATATTACACTAGCTAATAATAATACAAATAACTATCCATTCTACTAAAATGAATTAGAAATTCTATTTTTATTAAATACTATATATTTATTAACTATATTTTAAGCCTTATATCTTCGAAGTAAACACATTTATCTATAGTTAATTATTACATTTTTTAATAAAATTATATAATGATTTCATATAGGGCAAATAGTTTTTTAAATATTAATAAATAAATAAAATGAAATTTTATGATTGAAAAATTATTTATAATACAATCTCCTCATCTAAATACTAATTAAGCTATATGGTCATGAGAAATCTAGCTTGGTAAGTTTGAATAGCATTAGAGTAATTGTTAATATACTACACATATCACAATACTAACGTTGATCAGGATGTTGTCGTAAATGCCTTCCATACGTACGGAACCCCCGAGCACGGCCTGAGCCAAACTAATGGACAAGTCACTGTGAACGTCTGCCCCTTCTCTCCGGAACTTCCTAGATTTATCCACCTGGTGAGAAAATGAGTAGAACAAATATTAGCTTTAAGGGAGTATTTAAAGGGTTTATTAAAAATTTGTTTTTTTTATATAAAGTAATAATTTAGTTAATTTGATATTATATGTAGAATTTCAAGTTTTAAAATTGAATAAAAACATTCAAATAACATATTTTAAAAAGTCTACTCTCAGATATTAATATTAATGATTATTTATGTAAATTTCACTATTATTTGAATAAATTAGTAAAGTTAAATTTAATGTTTAGTTAACTTATAGTAGTGATTTTTAAAATATTTTTTTTAAATTAAAGCTTAACTTTTATATTAAAAGGTCATAAAGTATATTTTCTTTTTCTGTTATTTTATTGTATATCAACTGATTAATATTTATTTTATTTGCAATTTCAATTTACTTGTACAAAGATTTTATATGCACAACACATGATCAATCAATTAGATAAAGAGTATTTGTATATTTTATTTATTATTAGTAATAAGTTTGCATTACAATGAGTATTTTATATATAAAATTTTAAAATTCTATTTTATTAGTTACATAATTATTCTACATATTATTTATAGTTAATTTAAATTCTTATTGCAATAAGTAAATAATTCATTTATCATGCTAATAATAAATTTATAATTATTAAATGTAAATAAATTAATATTAAATATAATTATAATGATTTTGTATGAAAATAACTTTTACAATTATAATTTGAATGTCATATCTTCTGACGATGAACAATAGTCTTCAAATTCGATAATATTGAGTTCAGAATAATACAACAGCCTTCTGAATAGTTCTAGTTAAATTATCAGCACAGATGAAATCGTTGATAAGAATAAAGTTGTCTTAAATAAAGGATCATTTTCATTTGACTATATAGTACTTTACCTTATTATTTACTATGATATTTACTATTCAATTATATGGTTATATTACTAATAAAGATATTTTACATAATATCATTTCTATTTCATTAAATAATTTTATAACATATTAAATTAATTTTAATTTTAAATAATTTCAAAATTTAGATGTAATTTTCGCAGTATGAATTTTTAGACTACAAATTTTATTTTTGTTTATAAATCATTTTCAATAATATTTATTATAAAATAATTATCTTAAAATATTGTATTATTTTTAAAATATTTTATATCATATTTATATTTATAACATTGAAAATTTGATGATACAAATATTTTAAATTTTGCCGACAAATATTTTTATCCATTCATATTTTTGCAAAATATTTATAAATTAGGGATTCCTTATTTCATTGCAATTAATTTGGTAGAAATTTCATAAATATTCAATGGGATAACGTAATTAGTGTAAAATCCCTATTCTTTTACATTGGATCGATTCCAAATATCCCCTTAATGTCTACAATATTATCATATGATACCAAGGATAATATATAATGACGTTAGGTACATCTACTTGGCATATATTTAGATACCCAGTAGATCTTCTAAAGATTCCTAACCATAATAAAATATTAAGTTAATCTATATAACTTGAGATACACATAACTACATCAACATAACTACTTGATCGATTGTTATTTTATGGTTTTAACTTTTTTTAAAATAAAAGTTGTATGATTGGTTACACGGTTTCTTTCTTTGATTTTTTTACAAGATAATAATAATAATCTAAGCCAAAGTACACGGGAATACGACTACCTTGAACGTGATGAAGATTTCCTTGCTGCCGACGGGCATGCGTACAGTCTGACCGTTCTCAATGCCCGCGGGCACCGGGACAGTTATGAGTTTGCGTTGGACAGTCTTACCCTTACCCTCGCATTCGGTACACGGAGATTTTATCAATACGCGTTTACCATAACAGTGACGACAGGTAGTTCTCATGACAAAAGGACCAGTGGAAACAGACTCCTACAAGGGGAAAGGGAGATTATAAAGGAGATACGACTCTTGCGTGGGAGATAGGGTGAGCAGTCTCCCGTGTAAGGGTTAGGGGAGATTATAAAGAGGAGATTGACTCTTGTATGAGAGACGGGGAAGATAGACTTCTGGAATAGGGGAAGAGTGATTATAAAAGAGAGACCGAAACATGTGCGAGGGGATTTATAACATTACAATTAGGCATCAAATAAAATATAACACTAAGACAAGTGGGTAATAATAATCACAATAAATAAGTTTACTCTAAATAGAGTTTCTTACTATGCAAAAAATGCAATCTATAATGATTTAAAATTAAACAATTAGGCATCAAATAAAATATAACACTAAGACAAGTGGGTAATAATAATCACAATAAATAAGTTTACTCTAAATAGAGTTTCTTACTATGCAAAAAATGCAATCTATAATGATTTAAAATTAAACAATTAGGCATCAAATAAAATATAACACTAAGACAAGTGGGTAATAATAATCACAATAATTAAGTTTACTCTAAATAGAGTTTCTTACTATGCAAAAAATGCAATTTATAATGATTTAAAACTAAATGTATAGGACAAACTAACCATTCCGGTGCCCTGACAATGGTGACACCTGACTGCAGAAGTACCAGGTTCAGCCCGACTGCCATTACATTTCGGACACGTATCGGTGACGTTGACGTTGACGTCCTTATTGACTCCGCGAGCAGACTCTTGGAACGTCAAGTTCATTGAAATCTACGAGTGTTGTAAAGCGATTGAAAGACCAGAACAGTTCTCATTAACTAGGTAGTTCTAATAGTGAATGGCCTCTAAAATTCTAAATATAAAGGTGGTTGTGATGTTTGATAGTAAATTTAATATCAAAAAACAACATAGCTTTTTATTAATAAATTAGTGACAATATATTTTCTTTTATTTTAAAAAAGAGGATACCAAATAGTGTTCACCAACATCATAGGTATGATTGTTACAGACATTTCTTTTGCAACCTTAATATTAGTCTAGAAAATAATCAAGACGCTTTGATCTTTTTAAGTGTCGAAACTTAACAGTTTTTCTAAAACTTTGGCATAAATGGCAACAAAAATAACATATAATAAAAATGAAGTAAGTAATGCAAACAATGAAATTAATAGCTTAGTGAATTATAAAATAATATTAACTATATAATTTCTTTATACCGATAGGATGTAGAATTTATTAATATAACATAATTTTAAACAGCAAATTAAAATTCACTGTATTGCTATTTTGCATAGGTATATATTTTTATTTTTTAATAAATATACATTCATATAA
The DNA here is from genome assembly GCA_964035775.1 of Osedax frankpressi. Lineage (NCBI taxonomy): Eukaryota > Metazoa > Annelida > Polychaeta > Sabellida > Siboglinidae > Osedax > Osedax frankpressi. The sequence continues at coordinate 6,379,210 of OZ038315.1, read as the reverse complement.
GTGAATTTTACAATAATCTTGTCATTTTAGCATAAATATCTACTAATTTAACATTTGGATAGAAGGTATACATGTGTATCACAAATTTTCAGTTGTATATAGTCCTTCGTGCTAACCTCTGAGGCAGCTGCAAATCCAAAGTTTGATTCGTTGAAGTCTTGCTGGTCGTTGAAACCGCCCATATTGAAGTTGGCATTACCGAATATCTTACGAAATAATTCCTCTGGGTCTACGGAAGAGTGGAATCCTTGGAAACCACCTACTCAGGATTTGGGATATTATTAATTTTATAAAAGAAAATAAATAATTCAGTGTTTTTGGTGCAATTTATTTAAATAATATGTGATTAATCTTTGGTAATTTACTTATTATTATAAATAATCTAAACTTGTTCTATCAAAGAATTAAATTAATCTATTATAATTATTATAACCAGATGCTGTTTGACCGTAGAAAGGATTCTGGCCACCAGCTCTACTTTGTTGATTCCCCTGTCCACTCATGCCAAATATATCATATTCCTTCTTTTTCTGTTCATCCCCCAAAACCTAATTTTTATTTTAAATTTAATTTATAATATATTAGATATTCAATAAATTAGCAACTCAATTTAACATATCATTTACATTATTACTAGGTACTTATACTAAGAGCTTACATAAAGATTTATGGCTAAAATAAATTTATAAATCTAAATAATAATTGTTGGGAAAATATATGCTATACACATTACTATTATGATTTAAATTTTACTATATTATAGTATATATATACATTATATTCAATATAACTTATAACAACATGATTTAGAAATATCTAAATGTGTCCTTTTACGAAAAATGTAATAGATAAAACTACACGATTTACAAACCAAACCTCATATGCCTCCGATACATCATGGAATTTCTTGTGAGAAGTTTTATCCTTAGTCACATCCGGGTGATATTGTTTGGCTAGCTAAACAGAAACGTTAATAATTAACATACTTGTGCACTATCGAATTGAGTAGAGTTAATGATTAAATATTTTATATTAGAAAATATATATATAGGGTACATCAGCATTGTCTGTAAATTGTATGCTCGAATCAATATAGTAGCTTGACTAGAAAGAAATGTTTTAGTAAAATAAATAGAGATATCTTTGGATTGCGTCTCATGATTATATTTTAAATAAATTTTAAAAATAATACAATTACTACTTTGGATATATTAAGATAATAAACTGCATTAGATAAACAATGTATATATTTATTAATTTGTGTAAATATGGAATTCAAACATACTTTATAATACGCTTTCTTGATTTCTTTATTGGAAGAACTTCTATTGATTCCAAGTACTTTATAGTAATCAGTTTTAAATCTTCTATCGGTGACGTGAAATGTCCTTTTTGGAACTACTGAAATACATTTGATATTATTAAATTAATAGCACTATACATTTACAATCATATTATATTAATAGAAAATCAATACGTTTACTTTAGATAATATATATAGTGTCTTAGTTAACGAAATAAATATAAATTATATAATTTTTATTTTACAATATACTAAATAATTTAAAACCATTTGAATTTGTTACAATTAATTGCTGATTTGTTACTAATTTGATAGTAGTAAAAGTCGATATACGTATATATTCATTTTTCCTTTTATTTGTGGTATTAAATATTGTTTTTAAATATGTGTGTCTTAATGGGAAGATAATTTTTGACATAATTTGCAAAAGATAATATCGCTCTATTATTTTGATTTTAAATTTACTTTATTTTATCAAATAATTAATGTATTAATTTTAATAAATTAATGTTTATAAATTGAACATTGAGTATATATATATATCATAAATTACATATTAAAATATATTATTAAATAGTATCTTAAATTGACATAATTGAAACGTGATTTTGAAAATATTTGACATTAGTTCAAATGGATTTATAAATACATTTAAAGAAAAAGTGTGAAAATATATTATTTATTATTACTACATTATCAAAACAGTTTTTATTTATTTATTTTGAAATATAATATTAAATATTTTATTCACTATTATTATTTTCCATTATATTATATCGTTTTTTATATATATTATTCAATTTAGATATTTTAAACCAAAAATTGAAAACCCATAAACCTTGAAAAAATTAATTTAAATATTAAATATTAGATTTCTATATTAAATCATCAACAATGTCGATATTACAAAAGATTATCAATTCCACAAAATTCTTAGTTAGTATTATTCATAAATATATTATTATCATACTAGAAAACTTAGTTCACCATAATATTGTGTAAAATAAGAATAAATGTTTTTAATGCATTATTTATGTATTCAAATGTACATTGTACACTGTACAGCCTAATAGAGTTGCAGATTGGGGTTGCACGATAATTAATAATAAACCAATAATAAACAATTGGTAGTACATTATTGCATGGTATAATTGTATTTAGTATAGAAT
>OZ038315.1:6179749-6376538 GCA_964035775.1 Osedax frankpressi | reverse complement strand
GAGAGAGAGAGAGAGAGAGAGAGAGAGAGAGAGAGAAGAGAGAGAGAGAGAGAGAGAGAGAGAGGAGAGATATATATATATATATATATGCATTTGAACTATATCTTATGACTAGGGTTGATAGTGATATTGTAAGGTTTTAGTTGAACCTTCATTAATTGAAAGCGCTGGTTATCAAATTACAAAATAATCTGATTATGTAACTATTATGTATTCTTACGTAATTATGAAACAAAATATAATTTCGCTTGTATTATTAAACAATAATAAAATACTATTGTCAGGATAGTGGTTCTTAGCTTAATAAATGCTGACCTTCACTTAACCAGACGATAGCATAATCTCCGGTCAAGGCTGCTACAACGATAAGAGATCGAATCGTGATCTTCCAAACTTGAGAACTATTCCTAGTGTTACTCCTAGGCTGTGCGTCGAGGAATGTAAGAAAGAGGGGTACACGTATGCGGGTGTTCAGGTAAGTAGAGTCGAAGAAGAGATGGCGTAACTGAAAAGGGGGGAGGGGGAAACGTAGGAATGTGATAATGCAAGTTTAATGTGGATGCAGATAGGGGCGTGGAAGGAATTGGAAATAAGTATAAGGGGGAGATTCTGATATTTGAGGAATATTACTTGAGGGGAAATAATTATTAAGATTTTAATTAAGTTAACGAGTTCTAGGATGTACTTCCATTGTTACCTACCATAGGTAACAATGGAAGTTGGGGGAACATTTAAGGGTGGTAGGGGGGAATGGTGATAAGAGGTGTAAGGTATAAGTTCAAGGTTGGAGATTATTGTTGGTGGTATACTACTGATAGTATTGTACTCATCATCGTGATTAAAAACATACTTCATTGTATTGATTACAATGGTTAGTATCCTAAACATATTGTAATGTTAAAATAATATATCCTATCGATAAAACTAAATCAAATCTACAATTCTCATAGCACCACTATTATTAAATCTATAATGTTATATTTTATGGTATATTGACCCGCGATGACCTCGGCTGACCTCTTGACCTATTAGAACGGTGACGAATGCTACTGCGGAAACTCGTTCGGCAAACATGGCATGGTAGTCGGGTGTGTGTCCAGGTGTATATCTGACCGGAAACAGAGGTGCGGCGGCAATTCAAAGAATTTTATTTATCATACACAAGGTAATATAGTATATATAAACCATTAGAGTAGACAGTTATACATAAGTATCATACTGTATACTCTATTATATTATTATTGTTATTATTATTAAATTAATGGGTTTTCTCTAGGTTATAGGTGTCCTATACTATCCATTATTACATTATAATTTATATGTATTTAATGGTGAGTAATGTGGTAAGGAATTAATGAATGAAACCAAATATTATATATACATAATTAGTGTTTGAGTTAGCATTTCATATTAATTAAGATTTGAATATATACATTGTTATATAACAATTTGTATGCAAATGTGATGTTATACAGTATTTAATGATTGTGTTTGTTTACTCAACGTACAATGTACGTCGTACAATGTACGTCGTACAATGTACGTCGTACAATGTACGTCGTACAATGTACGTAGTACAATGTACGTCGTACAATGTACGTCGTACAATGTACGTCGTACAATGTACGTCGTACAATGTACGTCGTACATATAATTATAAACATTGCAGGCAGTAAACATTCTACGAAATTGAATTTTTTGCATTGCCTAATTTCTTTTATATTATTTTTTATTTTTGTGGACATATCAAAAGATTTTACAAAACTATTAATTTACCCCGTTTACTGGGAATCAATCCTGTTTACCATTACAGTTTCATAATAATAATTATTAATAATAATTAAACAAGTTAATGAGTACTAATTCAATTATAATTAATTGTCTAATTTTAATTAACTATCTAGCATGATGCACTATAAATAGATGTGTATTAATATATTAATTACATTATGAATTCAATATACCTTAATTCCCATTATCACATATCATAAAGGTTATAAAGGTCATAAAGGTTAAAACTTTTAGTTCAAAGATAAATAATAGTTAAACTAGCTTATTAGAATAGAATAACATTAATTTCATTTCTATTGGATGGACGATATATCGTAATAAATATTAATAAAGTATAATTTATTATTTAATAAAATACAAATATTTACACATCAATTGTTACTTATATAAGTATATACTATTATCAACTGAAGCACATTATAATATTGTAATTGCAACTCATAAGTAACTACTCAGGTAATGAGTCTCAGGAGAACAGAGTGATTTATTATCTAAAACATTTTATATAACTAAAATATAAATATTCTATATAAAATAAATATTATTTTAATTGTGTTGTAATACAAAATTAACAATAGAAAAGAATATTAAAAATGTATGGAATTAATACATGTTTTTAAACAATTCTATAATAATTAAATCTCTCTGTTAGATAGGTAAATACATTTTAATATATGCACCCTTTAGAATTCTTGATATCAATTATTTTAATTCCAATGAAATATCACAGTAAATAATCATAATAATTTAATTTTCAGTGTTAAAATTTAGTTTAATATATTTTTTATTGTTGTGGACGTTAAAACATTTTGCAAAGCTATTAAGTATATCTATCGCTAGTGATTCTGCTGTTGTTTACAACAAAATATGAAATACAATTCACAGTATTAAATCAATAATGAAATTGTATGGAGTCTACCATTAAGCTGATATAATTCAATTTCACAAAAAATACAATTTGCATTCGATGTATGCAATCTTAATTAATCTAGAATGGTATTTAGAACATTTATAATATTAGAGGTATACGATTACCTATTGATAAGAAATATATATATATATATATATATATATATATATATATATGCCTGTACTTTCTTAATTACCTAAATATTACAATCGCTGCATTGTTGTCTTTAGATATTATGTATCAGTAATTAGAATATTGCATATAGGCGATCGTTAAAGAATAATACGTGTTTAGTTTGTCCAGGTAGAGTGGTATATGTCTAGTAGTGTGGTCAAGTTGTAGCGAACACTTCTAACATATTTTTTCGAACTTCTATAATTATGTTGATACTCATTTTACCAACAGAAAGTTGTATCAATGTGAAATTTTCTGCAGTGATTGATAATAATTAGATAATAAAACTGTTATCTAATATATTGATTATATAATATATAAAACAACACAATTATAGTTTAGTTTCGTAAAAGCATTATATCAGAGATTGTTAAAAACCATTTGTGTAGTAGGGGTTCTAGTATTAGAGTTAATATTATATTATAAAATCATAAATTATTATGATTTATAAACAAACTTTATCTGATAGCCAACTTCCTAGTACACTTGTGAGTTGAACACAAAGTAATCTAAAGAATAGAAAGTGATATTCCTAGCCTCTCTTGCACGATATGTTTTCGTATGAATCTATTTCGTGGAGTTATTTACCTGGAAATTAAAACTTTATTGCACCTCTTTTACTGGTTTAACGCTGCCCCCTATAACTCCACCCACAGGCTCCTATGGTCAGTGGGCCTATGCCCAACCCAACAACTTCGTCGGGAATCAGTATTGCGTGCGTATATCAAGGCACGTTGACTACAAATTCGGCGATGAGGCGTGTGCCAAGGAATTCAGTTATATTTGCGACGTAGGTAAGATATTAAACAAAATAGCCCGATATCTATTTCATAGTACAGGAAAAAATGTCATCAATCGAAATTATATTTATAAAATGATATAATAATTTTGAATTTCAGACAATTTAAGTTAATACGTATATTTTAAATTTATTTTTAATTTGTAGATTCAATGTATACAACGGATGTCTATTTAAACTATAATATATTCATTTGCTTATTTAAATTTAATGTACAATTTATTATTTGAAATTTAATTAAATCTTAAAATATTATAGTTAAAAATAATTATATTTGTTATCTTATGTTATTTTATTGTATTCTTTATCTGTATCTCGTTAATTGAAAGTTAATCTATTCAATGGAATATCTCAATTCAGATTTATTATCGATAGTTCGTTTAATTATGATTATGTCACTATTTACATTACCGTTAAACAATTGTAATTAACCCGTATCCTTTATTGATACTTTCTAAATGATTTTAACGCAAGGCATATTTCTAATTAAACTGTAGATATTCAATTATTCCCAGTGGTGTATTGTAATATAAATCATACCGTGTATAGTGTAGTGTATATATATATATATATATATATATATATATATATTAAATATATATAATGTATATTATAAAATGAAAGTACACTTTCACGAGTTCATAAATGTGGTTGATTCTGTTCATTTTGATACAAATCAAGATCGGATCTATAATAATAACTTCATTTAATATATTTGATCCATTGTGAGCTATTCAATGAAGAATGGTACCATTGTGTTGTTGGCTTCTATCTATTTTAGGGATATAGTCCTATATACGCCTAGACAGATTTGGTTACGCTTGTATTGTCATTAGCCACGCCCCCTCCTTCACAATTCTATATTTAACAATACAAATCTAAGCTGCCAGGAGCATATTGGTAAGGGGGTTAATGTAACGCAATTGTTCTTATTGTTTATTTGGGGCATGTCGGGACGTGTGTTTATTTCCTGGGTAGTCTCGTATTGTTATAGCTAATTATCGCTTCGTCTACGTTAACGGCCTGCGCGCTATTACATCACCCACTCCCGCGCTACGTCACGCTGCCCGCACTCCACTCCACTTCACACCAATACCACCCTCGTCTCGCCTCATCTACCTCTCGTCTTATTCATCCACCTAACATATCAACATCTCCTAAACATTTACTATTTACCTTCCTACATTTCCCGGTGAATATTCGCGATACACCTTTCTATACCTCCCATATGACATTTCCACTTAGTATTCTCGGTACAGCCTCCCTAAACCCGCTTCCCGTGATCTCGTACCCCCAATATACATAATATCCCCGTGCCAACACGTGGGGGTATCGTGCATGACCTCCAGTGACCTATTACCACCGCATCAACCTAATCGTCTTGAACTATTGTGGTACCCAGTCGATATCCCATACCAACTAATTAGAAATTGGTAATTAATAATTTCCACGTACAAAAATTACCCAAAACCAAACTATCCTAAATGACCGATTACACTAAATGACCCTCCCCCCTCCCCGCAGACTCTAACAATTGTGACACGTTGTCCGATACGGCTAAAGTAGGTTACGTGCGAATACTGTCACGGTGTCTGTTCGTCAATAAGGAACCTACAAACTGGTTCACCGCCAGGAGGGATTGTAAGGACAAGGGAGGCGATCTCTTCAAGGTCGGTATCAGCACGGCAAGGTCAATCACAACCCTTGACAGAATTGACATTGACTCAGTATGATAACATACTCCATTGATATATTACTTATGGACATCTAACTCCTTACAACTAACTCCTTACAACTAACTTCTTACAACTAACTCCTTACAACTAACTCCTTACAACTAACACCTTACAACTAACTCCTTACAAATAACTCCTTACAACTAACTCCTTACAACTAACTCCTTACAACTAACTCCTTACAACTAACTCCTTACAACTAACTCCTTACAACTAACTCCTTACAACTAACTCCTTACAACTAACTCCTTACAACTAACTCCTTACAACTAACTCCTTACAACTAACTCCTTACAACTAACTCCTTACAACTAACTCCTTACAACTAACTCCTTACAACTAACTCCTTACAACTAACTCCTTACAACTAACTCCTTACAACTAACTCCTTACAACTAACTCCTTACAACTAACTCCTTACAACTAACTCCTTACAACTAACTCCTTACAACTAACTCCTTACAACTAACTCCTTACAACTAACTCCTTACAACTAACTCCTTACAACTAACTCCTTACAACTAACTCCTTACAACTAACTCCTTACAACTAACTCCTTACAACTAACTCCTTACAACTAACTCCTTACAACTAACTCCTTACAACTAACTCCTTACAACTAACTCCTTACAACTAACTCCTTACAACTAACTCCTTACAACTAACTCCTTACAACTAACTCCTTACAACTAACTCCTTACAACTAACTCCTTACAACTAACTCCTTACAACTAACTCCTTACAACTAACTCCTTACAACTAACTCCTTACAACTAACTCCTTACAACTAACTCCTTACAACTAACTCCTTACAACTAACTCCTTACAACTAACTCCTTACAACTAACTCCTTACAACTAACTCCTTACAACTAACTCCTTACAACTAACTCCTTACAACTAACTCCTTACAACTAACTCCTTACAACTAACTCCTTACAACTAACTCCTTACAACTAACTCCTTACAACTAACTCCTTACAACTAACTCCTTACAACTAACTCCTTACAACTAACTCCTTACAACTAACTCTTTACAACTAACTCCTTACAACTAACTCCTTACAACTAACTCCTTACAACTAACTCCTTACAACTAACTCCTTACAACTAACTCCTTACAACTAACTCCTTACAACTAACTCCTTACAACTAACTCCTTACAACTAACTCCTTACAACTAACTCCTTACAACTAACTCCTTACAACTAACTCCTTACAACTAACTCCTTACAACTAACTCCTTACAACTAACTCCTTACAACTAACTCCTTACAACTAACTCCTTACAACTAACTCCTTACAACTCCTTACAACTAACTCCTTACAACTAACTCCTTACAACTAACTCCTTACAACTAACTCCTTACAACTAACTCCTTACAACTAACTCCTTACAACTAACTCCTTACAACTAACTCCTTACAACTAACTCCTTACAACTAACTCCTTACAACTAACTCCTTACAACTAACTCCTTACAACTAACTCCTTACAACTAACTCCTTACAACTAACTCCTTACAACTAACTCCTTACAACTAACTCCTTACAACTAACTCCTTACAACTAACTCCTTACAACTAACTCCTTACAACTAACTCCTTACAACTAACTCCTTACAACTAACTCCTTACAACTAACTCCTTACAACTAACTCCTTACAACTAACTCCTTACAACTAACTCCTTACAACTAACTCCTTACAACTAACTCCTTACAACTAACTCCTTTCAACTAACTCCTTTCAATTAACTCCTTTCAACTAACTCCTTTCAACTAACTCCTTTCAACTAAATCCTTACAACTAACTCCTTACAACTAACTCCTTACAACTAACTCCTTACAACTAACTCCTTACAATTAACTCCTTATAACTCCTTTCAACTAACTCCTTACAACTAACTCCTGACAATTAACTCCTTATACTAACTCCTTACTACTCCTTACAATAACTCCTTATAACTCCTTACAATTAACTCCTTATAACTCCTTAAAACTAACTCCTGACTATAGAATATATAAAATATACATTTTTATCCTAGTCCTTTATCACTGATCACTTACACCAAATAATTGATTACCATCATTCATATAAATGATTACCATCACCAGTCTTTTACTGGACACGTTTGATCTATATCGCATATGATTGACCCAGTACTTCGGTCAGTCACCAATGACCCATGAACTCGGTCAGTTACCAATGACCTCTAAAACCGATATTTTCCAAGAATCTCTCAACCCGATTCTTTAATACTGACCAATTACGAGTTTGACTAACTAATCAATCGACAACAAATATTCCAGATACTGTTTAATGTCAGCATCTCACTTCCATTACATCCCCGACCACAACTTATCGTATCGCAGATGGATACACTTGACATATACAACGCCATTATGGCTCGCTACACATCGGAGCCCAATAATAGGATGTACTGGATCGGTTTGCACAGTCGTACTTGGTCGTGGACAAGTGGTTTGTAATCGGAACGTTTTGAATTCTCCTCTCGATCTCGGCTCGACTAGACTAATTATTTTCAATTATAAATCATTCATAATAACTTGTAACGCGTTAAATATATGAATTACTATAAATTACTGGATGATGTTAATATTGAAACATTAATGAACTTATTCAAAGAAGTATTTATTCGTTTACAAATTTAAAATTTCATAAAAAAATAAATATAGAAATATATATATATATATTTATATATATATATATATATATATATATATATATATATATTTATAAATTTACTTAAGTAGTTTTAATAACACTTATTTATCAGGTATTCCGATCATTTACACCAACTGGCAAACGAACTTCCCTCTTAACGACACCGGAAACTGCGTTAGTGCCAGTTCCTTCGACGACTACAGATGGAGGAACGAACGTTGCGACAACACATTGCCATACTATTGTGTTACAGGTAGATAGCGGAACTTCCAATAAGGCAGACAGCTTTTCTAACATGACAATCGTGATTATTAATAATAATAATATTAATATTAGAAATTCCGTTTATAATTACTTCTCAATTAAATCAATCTTTTATCACTTATTTAATAATTCACATGGCGAGCCTCATTTAGAATTTGTAAATAATGAAGATAAATCTATTTATAGATCTGAATTGTAAAAATGTAATTATCACGGATATAACTTTAAATATATTATGTAAAAACAATATTCTCTCGATATCAACTAATATTAAAATCTATATATCTTTAATCATATGATAGGTAAAGAATGTGTTCGTCAAAGAACTAACTACTCAATATAGCTATTGTATAAAGTCTTCCTTACATATCACGTTGTGAGATGTTATTTCCTTATCATTAACCACCTAACCAAAACAAAACGTACATGTGTTTCCACTAATTCGAGTTGTTTTCCGACCTTATAATTGTTGATGTTACGTGAACGAGTACGCCATATACTGCGTGGGTGCATACGTGAACTTTGACATAATACAATACAAGTGCTATTGTGACTAGTTCTCAGCGAACCTGAAGGTCATGAATCCGAAAACTCAATCACCCGTTAATAATTTTCCAGAATTTTCCTGACGAATATCGAAAATATTCTTTTTAAAACCTCGAAATAAACTGTACGTTTTGTATCGGTGGTGTCCGTGGTTAATCCCTAGAATTTAGGTCCCTGTGGGACCCTAGTCGTTACCCGTTGTACATAATCCCTCAGAGCCGCGGACGACCACGACATTGCCACCTTCTACGACCCGACCGGTCGCCAGGACGACGTCTAGCGGGAAAGTGTTCACGACCTCCACTGTTACTACTGCGTCCGCTACTACGTTACCCACCGCTAGGGATCCAGGCGTCCCCAGCACCGCCGGCACCGTCAGAAGCACAGGTAAAGTAGGCGGCGTACTTCGGCGCGCAAGACGCGGCGCAGCCAACGCCACAACTGTTCCGGTGTTGAAAATTCGACCAAGAGTTACGGCAACTACTGCTCCAAGTCCTTTGTTTACCACGACGAGGTTTACGAAGTTAATTGTTCCGGTTTTCACAACGATGCGCTCTACTGTTCCACATTTAGCTAGGGAATCTACAGTGCATTCATCCTCAACTTCCACTACGCAATCCTTTACATCCAAGACTACTCATCCGGATGCACAATCAAAGTCTCAATCCACTATACAATTATCTACTCAATCTACTAGTCAATCTACTACGCAATCCAGTTCGCAATACAACAATAAACTCGAGATTACCTCAACTTATTCTAGGACGATATCCGTTTTTTTACTACCTACTTTTTCCACCATGCCAACAAATAGCCGCAATATTCCGGAAATAATTGCTTTACCATCTGACATGGCAACGTCTACTACGATTCCAGTTACGCAAACAACTCGACCTATTCCATTAGCATTGTCTTTGCCTAGCAGTAGTAGAAGTAATAGCGTTGGTAAATACTCGGCGATATCCGATATCGATTCCACTACAACTCAAAGCTCGGCAAGTAAAATGAACATATCTAGGCAGAAATACAGAATCGAGGATAGTAGGTCGACAAAAAGCTCTTCCGTTACTCTTCCCAGCCGAGAAGCAGATGATTACTCTGCTTCTCGCTCCACGACGATACCAGTAGTTCGACTAGACGATAAGAAACTATTGACCACCATGCCAGCGTCAACATTTAAAGTACCGTCAACTAAGATTACGGCGAAAACACGGACGTCTACTATATCCAGTAAAGAACCTACGAATTCCGCTACCTTCAACTCAATTAGGAATACTAATGTTATTGTTTCGTCGCGTTCTACAGTTTTAGAAGAAAATCCCATTGACTTAAAGCGAAAGACAACTCTACCGATACTAGATCGTACTTCGTATCCACGAAATACTCCCACAAAACTCTCCATCTCGGAAACTAATAATGGCAAACGGTCTACAACACTACCTGTTGGAACCGTGATTCCTATTGAACATTCAGGTACAACAACCAGAATTATTTCTACGACGTTTCCCGTACAAAAAACAACATATCCGCGCGGCAACGGAGTTGCGTCGATCGACGTCGGAGTGGCTTCCAACGATGTCGGAGTAACTTTGCAACCAGCTCATCTCCCTCCTCCCTCTTCACCGTCGCGCACTACTCACTCGCCTAGGTCTACGGTGCCGGTGGTGGTGGCAGATTCGGTATATCAATATGCCGCCGCGTCCATGAGTGCATCCAATGCTACCGATACAACCACCATGAAATACGCAGAAAAATCCACAAACTCGATCGACGTTCCGTCGCCTTCTACTGCTGGCGTATTATGTAATTATCAGTCCTAACTAAATATAGATACATTGTAAATAACGATATCCGTTTGTGGATTACTAATACCTAATCATATAGTTTTGGTATCCGTTTACCTTTTACACATCTACATCAATATATGGTCTACTGTATATGTAATATTCTAATTTAACATTACTTAAAAGGGTAATTTTTTAAACTATTTGAATTATATTAAAATCATTAGTCTAATATAGAAATAGTTTTAGAGTTTTAAAATCACTTGTGAACAAAATAATTATCCGACAAGAAAGTTTGAACTTGATTTTATTTTCTAAAACTTTCTCGTTAACGAAGTCGGATCATTATTCATGCATTATGATCACACAAAGTTCATTTTCTTCACGACTAACACTAACCTCGTTTTCACTTTCTCTTTTAGTTGATGTTACCACTGGCGTTACTACTAGCACTTCAACAACGACACCCTCAACCACCACCATTGCCAAAACCACAACTACAGTGAAGGCGGTTACGCTGAGCAAGGCTACTACCCCTACGACTGCGTCCATTACGCAAGCCACACCTACTACCACCTTAAACAATAACGTCGTCACTCCGAAAACTGGAGCTTCGACAACTAACTCGTCATCTCTTTCAACTGTTGAACTGAGTTTGTACACGATCATTACTTTTAATTTATATATAGAAACACGAATTTAAATCAAACTTTCGTGAAATAATATAACTGTAAAAAATCATTTGCGATTAAAGATTGGCGAATTTAATATAGTCTATAACAAATCAATAAGAAAATAAATCATAATAATAATATAAATACAATAAAATTACTACACATTATAATTTCTCTTGTTATTTTAATATAATTCTGAAATTGCCATCTCACAGTTCTTATTATTTTCTGCGTGATTCTTTTGATACTGATTATAATTGCAATCATCACATTATATTACTTCAAGAAGAATAGCAAGTTAGTTTCTTCACTGCTCCCTCCCTCCCTCCCTCCCTCCCTCCCTCCCTCACATTGCAACCGTTATCTATGCAGTAATTCCGTCGGACCGGACAATAATGACTACAGATACAAGTCCACTATTCCGTCTAGCACTCCTTACATCATAGATGACGGCTATGCAACCAATAGCGACTACGGTAGCATGGGTTAGTGTATTTTATTAGTGGTTAGTGTACGGTTAATGTACGCAGAATAACATAAAAGTGAACAATTTGTACACGATTGACGCATTACTAGAGCTACACGAAAAAAAGTTCAATTTTAGAAATCTCTATACATTTATATTATCTATACGCATGATAAATCCCAATAGCATTGTTTGATTCCACGCTTAACTTCAGCGACCATTTGCCTGTCATGCAATTCGATATTGTTTTCCTCATTTACAGCGGGTTTGGTACACACTCGCCAAAAGTCTGACAAGTACGTCAACCAAAAGATACAAATTGACGACAATCGCTTCGACAAATATTGAAGGCCCGTTTACGTCCGCAACGATTACCAAGAAGGGCCTATAACAAGTGTATAGTATGTCTAAAAAGCCTTACCACGCAAACTCTGCGGCTGTTTCTTTACAACATATCGAAACACCGGAAACGCCCAAGTGCAATTTCTGCAAATAGAGTTTCTCGCAGCTTTATACCAACGTGCTCCAACATAGAATTAGGACAATTCTCCAACGTGAACTACTTGAAACTAATCGCTATTCTACTCTCTACAAATCGCACATCGAAGTGTGCAAGATTTCCTCAACACCACACAAACAACTTTTGAATTCCTATATCTCCACACGTTTTGTAACAACAATCTATTAGTAATTTGCCATTTGTCGATAACCCCTCGGACTGACTTAGATTCGCCTACTGCTCTAACATAGTATTAATAATCATCCATTGTTGTAAGCATTCGTGTTTGTCGTTGATTGTGTTTGTTATGAAAACATGTATTTTATTATTTACAAGAAAAACCAATTATCCGATTTTGATATTAAATTCAAATACTTTTTTACACGCCCAGTAACTAATAAACAAATTCTGGAATTCTACGAGATTACATAAGTAAAACATCGACTATCTACTAATAAAAGACTTTGTTATTACATTTGCATCGTTTATTTCGTAGAGTAAATCAACGCACAAACAATTATAGTAAAATCGGAATTAATATAAAACAATATAATCGTATAGAAATCAATATGGTAATAATAGAAAGTGGACACCGTATGCGTATGTAGTACACTGCTCAATAATACGGAGGTGAATCCGTTACAAGTTTAGCCCCGACGAATAATAGAGTTTTGAAAAGGAGGGAAACAATAAAGGTGATGCCGAGGACGGGTCAAAGGGAGGTCAAAGGGAGGTCAAGGGGAGGTCAAGGAATCCTTGAGCATAGAGTGCTGAACGATTGGCTTTAGAAGCGTGTACGCCATGTTGATGTAGTTACGAGTGTTGCTGGCCTGAGGGAAGACGTTGGAGGTAGTATTAAGTTGCAATTCGGAAATCTCGAGGAATATATTTAGGGTATTAAAATATTATTTTGATTTCATCGCTAAGATTACGTAACAATCGACTTAAACAATAACCCGGCTTCGCGTTATTACTGTTGCGATGTTGACTAACCTCGAGGTAAATATCCGTAGTTAATGGAGTTATGATTGTCGAAATGTCCATTGATTCGTGCTGTTGAGTGGTGAGAATTGGGAATTATGAACAATTTTTAATTTGCGTACTTTACAACGGTGTGATATAATAATATTGTATATATTCGCTATAATATAATAGATAATAACATTTGTGTTGATTAATAATTGGTTTCAAAATTTTAAAACAACTTTCACAAATGAAAAATGATGACGGTGTGAGATTAAAATAAAACATATTAATAATATAAATAAAAAATAATTTTGATTCAAATTTAATTTAAATTAAGGAATTTAAATAAAATCATAAAATAAAATTGAGGTCGAATTTTCAATATTACTTATTTGCTAATACTAAGAAAATTGATTTATATTCAATATAAATAGAATTAGATTTATTATTAATATAAATATTTATAGTATTATTATAAGGTTCAATATCTTAACAAATATCATTTTACATTAATTATTTTAGGATCAATTAAAATGTAAATAAATAAGTGATTTGTTATTTTTGATAAATTCATTTTTATATAAGTTGTCATTTCAATTACTATAAGACTATAAGACTTTATATTACTGATTAGAGTTGTAAAATATTATGATAGATTTGTATATCAAAAATAAGGTTGTGAGTTTTACTAATTTTGTATAATTAATGTAGAAAAGTAAATATAATTAATTATAATTTAAAGAATCGCTGTAATTTTTACTTTACAATAAAGTTCATTACAATACTATTGTCTTCTAACTAAACAATTGTTTATGCATGCATTTACTACAAATGATTATAAACTAAACTATATTTCACAATGAAATTACTAAAAAGCATAAGTGAGTAAACTCTTTCGGAAACTAAGAATGTTCATCTGACGAGATTACGGGAAAACCTTGATTTTGTGCAGCTCCTTAATGAACAAATTTGAAATGTTTGAGATTTCTTTGATGACAATTGAATTAAATCTACAATAGTGAACTCGTGATCAATATCCACGATTGTGTGGGACTTAATGAATATATACTGGTATAAATACTGGTATACAAATGGCATTCTTATGATAATCATTGGTATTCTTTTGCATACCCGTATATTAATAGATTAGAACTCAATATTCGAGCATCAAATGTTAATCAGATTAATTATTTTGATTACAAGATTTAATAAATACTCCGGAGTATTCTGGGTTCAGAATTGCACAAACTCTCTCAAGAAGTTCAGTTGGGACATGTCCATGAAGTTGTCCATGAGGATCAGTTGGCCGAGTTTGTGGTAGACGTTGATAGCCACGGCGCAGTATTCCGCCAACGACTTTATGGACGTCTTGTGGATATTCTGAAAGTGCGGGAGGTCGTCGGAGATGAAGAGATTCTGCGGCAGTCGTTGCAATTTATTCTAATTAAGGTGTTACGCAATTATTGGATGGCTCCAACGACAAAGGAACCTTTGTGTCTTTCAATGTACAATCCTCATAAGTTTCTATTTCCTTTAGCACTCGTTCGTGTACCTGATGAAATTATTTACATGTAGAGTCGCAGTACATGCATTTTAGAGTAAGTAATTTGTTGAGTATTTACTCGTGGGTATTATTTACTCGTGGGTATTAATTACTGGTGGGTATTATTTACTCGTGGGTATTATTTACTCGTGGGTATTATTTACTCGTGTGTATTATTTACTCGTGGGTATTATTTACTCGTGGGTATTATTTACTCGTGGGTATTATTTACTCGTATGTATTATTTACTCGTGGGTATTATTTACTAGTGGGTATTATTTACTCGTGGGTATTATTTACTCGTGGGTATTATTTACTCGTATGTATTATTTACTCGTGGGTATTATTTACTATCGAACTTACGAATACACTTTTCTATGGATAATTTAGTCTTCAATTAATGCAACCAGAAATGGAAGCAGTTCATGGAATTAGTCTGACAGTCACCGCAAAGTTTACGATAAATAATATTTACGTTTAAATTATATGGGGGATCATAGGGGGTACTTAGGGGGGAACATAGGGGGATACATTATAGGGGGAACATAGGGGGATATATCATAGGGGGATATATCATGGGGGATCATAGGGGGAACATAGGGGGATACATCATATGGGGAACATAGGGGGATACATCATAGGGGGATCATACGGGGATACATCATAGGGGTAACATAGAGGGATATATCATATGGGGGATCATTTGGGGGATACATCATAGGGGGTACATAGGGGGATACATCATAGGGGGAACATAGGGGGATACATCATAGGGGGAACATAGGGGGATACATCATAGGGGGAACATAGGGGGATACATCATAGGGGGGACATAGGGGGATACAGCATAGGGGATCATAGGGGGATACATCATAGGGGAAACATAGGGGGATACATAACTGTCCATCTAGGGTTTAAGGTAACAAAAACTTCGACAGATCATTTGACATATCGTTTACATAGGCAAGTCAGTTTATAAATACCATTCGATGGTATCTAGGTTTGGTTACTCAAACTTGTATAATGGAATCAATTCGAATGTTGACGGTGAGCTGTCCAAACTTAGCATTTGCTTCCTTTGCAAAATCATGAAGGAGGTCACCTAAGGGTCAGTTCATACATTATGAGATCATTTAGCTAAACATGGTAACTATTAGTTACAACAAATAACATCCAGGAAATCTTATTATTTGTTATTTCGCCTTAAAAGACAAAAGAAATATTGAACTATTAATCCACATAGAAATATTACCTGAGTAATATGCTTGTAATATATTATGTAATATGCTTGTAATATATTATGTAATATGCTTGTAATATATTATGTAATATGCTTGTAATATATTATGTAATATGCTTGTAATATATTCTTTAATATGCTTGTAATATATTATTTAATATGCTTGTAATATATTATGTAATATGATTGTAATATATTATGTAATATGCTTGTAATATATTCTTTAATATGCTTGTAATATATTCTTTAATTTTATTATTTTAGTTCCAAATTATTTTTTACATTGAAAATAAATATCAATACACAATTGATAAACTGATTACTGCCTGGAAGCGTGAGAGAGGTTTTGAAGCTGAACAGAAACCTTCAACGACTGTGTTGTCGAGTGTTGGGAAGTGCTTACGGACGCTTCTCATGAGGTCCGTCAGAGCGTCGGATTGGGCGTCGGAGAGAGATTCGCTCAGGTGTCCGACGGTTTGACGGGATTCCTGCGACAAGGACTCCAGCGCTTCCAGGCTCATGAGACCTCGACGGGTGGGAGAGGATGGGGTGGCATGGAAGTCATGGCGGGTGTAATAATATGAGATAAGAGTAGGTATTACAGAGTGTAGTCTGGCGGTAGTAGACAGAGGTATGGGCATAAAGGATGGGGTGAAAAGAGATAATGATGCTGACAGAATATATGTCCAATTTGTCCTCCTTCTCTCACACTTAATACATTTTCCTTCAACCTCCCATTGTACTACTACATTCCTCCTTCCCACTGTCTCGCTATCTCCTCCTACTTACCTTTATACTCATCGAACAAAGAACTAAAGTTTGCCTGCTGGGCCTCTCTCAGTTCATCGTTCTCTACGCCTCGACTCTGAGATGCTCTTTTAGCATCTCGGAGTGCCGATGAGAGTGTTGGAGTGGTTTCGCAGGGGTCAGAGGTCGTGCACACAGCTGTCGTCACTTGTTCGAGCGTCTGTTTGCTAAATGTGTCGAGAATCTCCAGACCATCGGTCATTAGGTTCAGTCCCTATGTAATGGAGGAGGTGTCATTATGTTAACACCCTATGTAATGGAGGAGAGGTCATTATGTTAACACCCTATGTAATGGAGGAGGTGTCATTATGTCAACACCCTATTTAATGGAGGAGAGGTCATTAGGTTAACACCCTATGATATGGAGGAGAGGTCATTAGGTTCAGTCCCAATGTAATGGAGGAGGTGTCATTATGTTAACACCCTATGTAATGGAGGAGAGGTCATTATGTTAACACCCTATGTAATGGAGGAGAGGTCATTATGTTAACACCCTATGTAATGGAGGAGAGGTCATTATGTTAACACCCTATGTAATGGAGGAGGTGTCATTATGTCAACACCCTATTTAATGGAGGAGAGGTCATTAGGTTAACACCCTATGTAATGGAGGAGAGGTCATTAGGTTCAGTCCCTATGTAATGGAGGAGATGTCATTATGTTAACACCCTATGTAATGGAGGAGAGGTCATTAGGTTCAGTCCCTATGTAATGGAGGAGGTGTCATTATGTTAACACCCTATGTAATGGAGGAGATGTCATTAGGTTCAGTCCCTATGTAATGGAGGAGAGGTCATTATGTTAACACCCTATGTAATGGAGGAGAGGTCATTAGGTTCAGTCCCTATGTAATGGTGGAGGTGTCATTATGTTAACACCCTATGTAATGGAGGAGATGTCATTATGTTAACACCCTATGTAATGGAGGAGAGGTCATTATGTTAACACCCTATGTAATGGAGGAGAGGGCATTAGGTTCAGTCCCTATGTAATGGAGGAGAGGTCATTATGTTAACACCCTATGTAATGGAGGAGAGGGCATTAGGTTCAGCCCCTATGTAATGGAGGAGAGGTCATTATGTTAACACCCTATGTAATGGAGGAGAGGTCATTAGGTTCAGTCCCTATGTAATGGAGGAGATGTCATTATGCTAACACCCTATGTAATGGAGGAGAGGGCATTAGGTTCAGTCCCTATGTAATGGAGAAGGTATCATTATGTTAACACCCTATGTAATGGAGGAGAGGGCATTAGGTTCAGTCCCTATGTAATGGAGAAGGTGTCATTATGTTAACACCCTATGTAATGGAGGAAGTGTCATTATGTTCACACCCTATGTAATGGAGGAGAGGGCATTAGGTTCAGTCCCTGTGTAATGGAGAAGGTGTCATTATGTTAACACCCTATGTAATGGGGAGGTGTCATTATGTTAACACCCTATGTAATGGAGGAGGTGTCATTATGTTCACACCCTATGTAATGGAGGAGAGGGCATTAGGTTCAGTCCCTATGTAATGGAGAAGGTGTCATTATGTTAACACCCTATGTAATGGGGAGGTGTCATTATGTTAACACCCTATGTAATGGAGGAGAGGGCATTAGGTTCAGTCCCTATGTAATGTAGAAAGTCATTACAAGAATATCAGATAAAGATACTCTGTAATGGGAAATGTATTTAGCTAGAGTCTGATAGGGAGAAGTAGTTAATATTGAATAACAGGAGAAGTAGTTAATATTGAATAACAGGAGAAGTAGTTAATATTGAATAACAGGAGAAGTAGTTAATATTGAATAACAGGAGAAGTAGTTAATATTGAATAACAAGATAAGTAGTTAATATTGAATAACAGGAGAAGTAGTTAATGGTGAATAACAGGAGAAGTAGTTAATATAGAATAACAGGAGAAGTAGTTAATGGTGAATAACAGGAGAAGTAGTTAATAGTGAATAACAGGAGAAGTAGTTAATATTGAATAACAGGAGAAGTAGTTAATATTGAATAACATGAGAAGTAGTTAATATTGAATAACAGGAGAAGTAGTTAATATTGAATAACAGGAGAAGTAGTTAATGGTGAATAACAGGAGAAGTAGTTAATATTGAATAACAGAAGAAGTAGTTACTATTGAATAACAGCAGAAGTAGTTAATGGTGAATAACAGGAGAAGTAGTTAATGGTGAATAACAGGAGAAGTAGTTAATATAGAATAACAAGAGAAGTAGTTAATATTGAATAACAGCAGAAGTAGTTAATATTGAATAACAGGAGAAGTAGTTAATATTGAATAACAGGAGAAGTAGTTAATATTGAATAACAGCAGAAGTAGTTAATATTGAATAACAGGAGAAGTAGTTTATATTGAATAACAGGAGAAGTAGTTAATATTGAATAACAGGAGAAGTAGTTAATATTGAATAACAGGAGAAGTAGTTAATATTGAATAACAGGAGAAGTAGTTAATGGTGAATAACAGGAGAAGTAGTTAATATTGAATAACAGGAGAAGTAGTTAATATTGAATAACAGGAGAAGTAGTTAATGGTGAATAACATGAGAAGTAGTTAATATTGAATAACATGAGAAGTAGTTAATATTGAATAACAGCAGAAGTAGTTAATGGTGAATAACAGGAGAAGTAGTTAATGGTGAATAACAGGAGAAGTAGTTAATGGTGAATAACAAGAGAAGTAGTTAATATTGAATAACAGGAGAAGTAGTTAATATAGAATAACAGGAGAAGTAGTTAATATTGAATAACAGGAGAAGTAGTTAATATTGAATAACAGGAGAAGTAGTTAATGGTGAATAACAGGAGAAGTAGTTAATATAGAATAACAGGAGAAGTAGTTAATATTGAATAACAGGAGAAGTAGTTAATGGTGAATAACAGGAGAAGTAGTTAATATTGAATAACAGGAGAAGTAGTTAATATTGAATAACAGGAGTAGTAGTTACTATTGAATAACAGGAGAAGTAGTAAATATAGAATAACAGGAGAAGTAGTTAATATTGAATAACAGGAGAAGTAGTTAATGGTGAATAACAGGAGAAGTAGTTAATGGTGAATAACAAGAGAAGTAGTTAATGGTGAATAACAGGAGTAGTAGTTAATATAGAATAACAGGAGAAGTAGTTAATATTGAATAACAGGAGAAGTAGTTAATATTGAATAACAGGGGAAGTAGTTAATATTGAATAACAGGATAAGTAGTTAATATAGAATAACAGGAGAAGTAGTTAATATTGAATAACAGGAGAAGTAGTTAATGGTGAATAACAGGAGAAGTAGTTAATATTGAATAACAGGAGAAGTAGTTAATATTGAATAACAGGAGAAGTAGTTAATGGTGAATAACAGGAGAAGTAGTTAATATTGAATAACAGGAGAAGTAGTTAATATTGAATAACAGGAGAAGTAGTTAATATAGAATAACAGGAGAAGTAGTTAATATTGAATAACAGGAGAAGTAGTTAATGGTGAATAACAGGAGAAGTAGCTAATGGTGAATAACAAGAGAAGTAGTTAATATTGAATAACAGGAGAAGTAGTTAATATAGAATAACAGGAGAAGTAGTTAATATTGAATAACAGGGGAAGTAGTTAATATTGAATAGCAGGAGAAGTAGTTAATATAGAATAACAGGAGAAGTAGTTAATATTGAATAACAGGAGAAGTAGTTAATGGTGAATAACAGGAGAAGTAGTTAATATTGAATAACAGGAGAAGTAGTTAATATTGAATAACAGGAGAAGTAGTTAATGGTGAATAACAGGAGAAGTAGTTAATATTGAATAACAGGAGAAGTAGTTAATATTGAATAACAGGAGAAGTAGTTAATGGTGAATAACAGGAGAAGTAGTTAATATTGAATAACAGGAGAAGTAGTTAATATTGAATAACAGGAGAAGTAGTTAATGGTGAATAATAGGAGAAGTAGTTAATGGTGAATAACAGGAGAAGTAGTTAATGGTGAATAACAGGAGAAGTAGTTAATATTGAATAACAGGAGAAGTAGTTAATATTGAATAACAGGAGAAGTAGTTAATATTGGATAACAGGAGAAGTAGTTAATATTGAATAACAGGAGAAGTAGTTAATATTGAATAACAGGAGAAGTAGTTAATGGTGAATAACATGAGAAGTAGTTAATATTGAATAACAGGAGAAGTAGTTAATATTGAATAACAGGAGAAGTAGTTAATATTAAATAACAGGAGAAGTAGTTAATATTAAATAACAGGAGAAGTAGTTAATATTGAATAACAGGATAAGTAGTTAATATTGAATAACAGGAGAAGTAGTTAATATTGAATAACAGGAGAAGTAGTTAATATTGAATAACAGGAGAAGTAGGTAATATTGAATAACAGGAGAAGTAGTTAATATTGAATAAAAGGAGAAGTAGTTAATATTGAATAACAGGAGAAGTAGTTAATATTGAATAACAGGAGAAGTAGTTAATATTGAATAACAGGAGAAGTAGTTAATATTGAATAACAGGAGAAGTAGTTAATATTGAATAACAGGAGAAGTAGTTAATATTGAATAACAGGAGAAGTAGTTAATATTGAATAACAGGAGAAGTAGTTAATATTGAATACAATAATACATCATACTTATGATAATTACTACATTGTGAAGGAGTAATTATCTCACCTTAGACTTAATATTCATGAAGCTATCAATTCCCCACTTGGAGGCGCCACGAGCAGCTTCGTTAACTAGTTCGTTGAAGTCTGTCGAACGCTCCTCGTCGTAGGGTACTTCCTGTTTCGAGATGTTGTCTTGGCTGACCACGACGGGGTCAGCCGGTTCTACGGCCGCAGGGTCCGATGATTTCCTGGCATCGTGTTCGGCCTGCTTTTGGGCTGCATCACCTGCGGGCAGCGGGAAGTACAATGAGGTGGGCGTGTCTAAGTAAAGCTGTCGAGGGCTGTCAAAGGGTATTTGAAGCGGGCGGTATTAGCTGGATGAGTTGGGACGAGGTGTATGGTAGTAGAAATTAGTGAGGAATGGGTGTATAGTGAAGAAGATAATGATGGTGGTGAGTAGATTGTGGGTTAGTAGTTGGTGGTAAGTAAGTATGTTAGAGTAAAAAAAATGTAATTAATTAATGAGATAAAATTAATGAGATAAAAAAATGTAATTAATTGAATATAAAAATGTATAAATTAAATAAAACTATAATTTTATATTATTTTTATTAACATTTAATAATATTTTATCATAAAAGATAAAAAATATAATAGATGAATGTTATAAAAGATTAAAATATAATATAGTATATATTATTAGATATTATCTTTAATAAGTCATAAATTAGTATTCATGGTGAAATAGATACATTATATGATAATGGTATTGTAATAGTTATCCAGTTATCTATTAGGTCAGGTTTATGACAAAGAGAACAGGATATGTTGTATTAATTAATGTAACATTAATATAATCACATTCAGATACCACATACAGTTAACATTACATGAGAATCAAAAGAATCATGTTGAGTATGAATGCAATAATATAATGAAAGAGCTATCACCCTAGTTTGTAATGCATTCATAAACACAATGCAATATAAATAACACCATTGTGTAAAATAGCTACCATGGCTGAGTTGTTGATAAGCTTAGTAAGGTAAGACATTGTAATTAAACACTGCAAGTTAAGAGAAGATAGCGAATCTAAAAATTTATATTATTAATGTATTATTTTTCGAATGTTACATATAATTATTTTTTTTTACATAAGTTACTTTATATTATATTTATTTAAATTGATGAATAATCAGTCAACAAATGATCATTATAAACTTGATATAACAACCAAACCTAGGTGATCATATAACGTTTAGAAAGACATCTACAAACTAATAACTAACAAAGTTTTCATGAGCCATGATGAATATGATTATTTGTATTTCTTTTGTAGGACAAGGACAAGGACAAACATACTAAACCTCTATGAATATTTAACTTTACATATTACCATTAAGTCATTTGATGGTTGTACAGTGTACAATGTACAGTGTACAGTGTACAGTGTACGGTGTACAGTGTACGGTGTACAGTGTACGGTGTACAATGTACAATGTACAGTGTACAATGTACAGTGTACAGTGTACAATGTACAGTGTACAATGTACAGTGTACAATGTACAGTGTACAATGTACAGTGTACAATGTACAGTGTACAATGTACAGTGTACAATGTACAGTGTACAATGTACAGTGTACAATGTACAATGTACAATGTACAGTGTACAATGTACAGTGTACAATGTACAGTGTACAATGTACAGTGTACAATGTACAGTGTACAATGTACAATGTACAGTGTACAGTGTACAATGTACAGTGTACATTGTACACTGTACATTGTACATTGTACACTAACTTAATGTATAGGCATCATCTTCATTATCGCTTTCATCCGGTGGAATTCCCCGTAGGCCAATCTCCACTTGTTCCATGACCTGCGATATTCCGGTCTGCAATTTCTCATTGAACGCTACTTGGGCTCCCGAAAACCACGACGACCACGAGGCAGCGGTGGTTTCTGCGTTGTCAGCAGTTTCCGTGGCGACGCAGGATACGTCTCCTTCGGCGTGCATTTCGAGTTGCGGCGACGGCGAATTTTCCGCTTTAAGATCTACGCTCTTAGAGGTATTCGGTGATTCCGCTTCCGCCGAACGGACAACGGCTGCGACATCGTCATCGGCTATCGGTGATTCATCGGCTATCGGTGATTCATCGGCCGAGGAATACGAATGGAGTAAGGCCGTGCATTGTAGATCTGCATCGGCGTCGGTAACAACATCTACGTCAGCGACAACGGGTTCGATTGGTTTCGCCGGTTGCTTAACCGACTGTTTCTTCTTCTTGGATAATTTACTTTTGTCCGACATCTGTACGGGACAGTTGTTTATTATGTCGATGACAAATTAGTAATATGTACTTTCATTCGGCAATTATACATTTTTTAAATTACTACTTTTAAATTAATTATGCCATATAATCATTATAAAATTGGTGTATTATTTACACATTTTAATTATAATATACTTATTTCTTGTTTTTCATATTTTCATATATATTATAAATTTTTATAAACTATAAACTAATAGTAAAAATAATATATCCCTTTCTTGTATATCTGATTTAAATATATATATATATATATTTATATATTATTCTGGTAACTATATATTTAAGTTATGTTTAAATTATAAATTATAGTTCAAAATAGAAATAATATACCTGTAATTTAATAATATTCATATGTAATATATTAGAAAAATATTTAAATAATATATATATCAATTGGATATATACTAAATAATTAGGTAATAAACAGGCAAAACATGAACGATTTATATTTAAACTCATAATACATATCTATATTTAGATACAATTTAATTCACTCTATGACGTATTAATAAATAAAACTCAAAGTTCTTACTGAATATAAGCATTGATAAATATGTTTTAACTTTGTACATATATATGTTATTAATCTTATAAATTAGTGTTAAGGTAATATATATTAAGAGATATTTATAATAATAATTGTTTTAATACCTTGTAATTTAATATTTTATACCAATGATTTAATCTATTATCAGTGAATAATAATAATAATTTTGAATTTAAAATGTGTACCTATTAAATTATTAAACACATACGATATATTTATTTATATCCGTATAATGGAGAAATTGATACAGTAAGTTTTATTTAAATTATGAAGCATTTGTTTTATATGTCTAAAAATTTGGTTTATAAGATTCTCAGCTTGTCAAAAAAATAATACATATAATTTATTATATTAATTTATAATGTACAGTAGGCTAAAAATTATAATTATTGGATCACGTATGCAAAACGACCCTATTATAAATATATTATAAACCTATACATCATATTCATGTGCATACGATTAAATAATTACATATCAATAAAAAAATATAAAAACATTTAATTATAACATATTTAATTATATATAATTATTTGTTCAAATATGATTCATAATAAAAACATAGAATATGATAACTATTTGATATTTATATACTACTTATGTATCATATATTACAATTTGAAGTAATATCATATGGTATATTGTCTAATATTCTATCGGGTCGGCTTCCATATTTGGGGTGAATTCAAGTGCAAAAGCACTTTAAAACTATAATAATGTATCAAACATGAAATACATATGATACATATATATATATCATATACATGTACAAATATCATGTACATATACATGAAGTAATATTATATGATATGCAGTTTGATATGTGTTAGTGGCTACTTCTATAATTATGGTGAATTCACGTATTTCGTATATCACTCATCAATAATATTTACGTATATAAGAATAATTAATTACATATCAATTAAAAAGTAAAAATATATGATAAACCTACTAATTCTAATCACGTATATAAGATTAAATATTAACATATCAATATAAAAACTAATAACATATATTTAATTATTTGATTAAATATTATGATTCATATTAAAAGTATGCATACAAAGCAAGCAATTCTTTTCAGAGATTAAAAGGGCGTGGCTAATGTTCATCAAGTCATCTTAAAAAAATGATCCTAATTGTTAAAACAATTAGTAATGTAAATATATACACAAATGTACAGTTAAATAATAATATTAATCGTCTACGACAACAAATACAAAATATGATACATTAATCATGAAACAAATAGATTTTTTTAATAATTGTTCGTTTTTATAATAATTCAATAAATGTCCAGTCCAAAATTATATGTAGCAGTTCTACTGGTTTACGAAGTTATTTGACATGAATATTATTTGTAACTTTTTAAATGAAGTTTGTCTATTTCAACCATTTTTGTTCCATAAATTTAACCTCAGAATTAAAATGTTGTGGAAATTTCATAAAATCTGAATGTTTTAATATGTATATATTATATTATATTTATTTTATTATATGTGTATATTTATAAATATTAAAAGGTAATTTTGCACCATATTTATAATTAAATATAATATATTGAAATAAAATATTATTATAAAGGAGAATTTTGTAGTGCTGAAGTTCTATAGTTTCAATCTGCGCACACGCGAGTGTGAAGATGTTGCTATATAAACACGTGCAATATGATTTAAACTTCCTGTAAAGCGCTCAATACAGTTATTTTAATAAATTATAAGTTTGTATACTTACTCGGTATATTCAAAGTACATAGGAAAAGTGTATTTCGTTGATTTCAGAATATAGTCATAGAAAATTGTAATAGATTACGATTTAGCGACGAGATGATATTTTTCTAGTTCAAACTTGAGAATTCAAAAGTCGAAAAAATAATAAACACTTAATTTTTTAAATATTTTTTTATTTAAATAAAATATTTCTAGAAAGAAAACCTCATTCGATATATCTGATGATACAGAAACTTTTCTAACCAAATGTTCATATTTTCTAAACAGAAATCGATATATATATAATATGTATAAATAAATATAATCAATAAATATAATCAATAATAAATATGTATATTAATCACTAATAATTAAATACTGCACCTTGTATATTATGTAATATTCATTAATTTATTAATTTGTTTTTATTATTACAGATCAACATCAAACAATTTCTAATTGAATTTAGGATTTTATCCTTTAACAATAATTAATAATTCAATTTACATAAATAGTTTATTAAAATAAATAAACTATTTAAATGTATCCTCTTTATTTTAATATTAAATAGATTAATTTAATACTTAAATGAGATATTTATATTTAATTTTCTTTAATAAGAGATTCAATTATTCTTCATCAACAATTAAATTACACATCACGATTATTTATCAAATCACATGAAATATTTGGTAAGATGAATTACCAATACATTATTTCATATTATTTAATAAATCATTAACATCTATTTACAATATATTAGAAGTGTTTTATTTAGATTATATATTAAGAGTTCATTTTATAATTTATCTTTTATTGCATAATAATTGATACCGTTACAAATATAGAGATATTGAAGAAAATGACCAGTGGATTAATAAAATTAAGTCTGAATTAAATTGGAATGAAATTAATAAGGTATAAATTTATTTATAAAATTATTTATTTAGTTAATTAACAGTTTTTGTAAGAACTTAACTTTTCAGTAAGATTGTAGATATGACTTTATTCAGAATATATTATTTTATTTAAACAAAATACTTATAAAAAAATAATACATTTATAATTTAATATTAGGATCCTCCCAAAGTTGAAATAATTTCAAATAATTCTATAAAAAGAGGTTAAATATTAAATAATTATCAATAATATATATATATATTTATAGGATTCTAAAAATTGAATTATATTTAATTAATTATTACGAAGATAATTTATTTTGATCTAAATAAATTTAAATATATTTAAATACAATTTATTAATAAATATACAATTCACGAAATGACCTATACTGCAGATGACATCGATTTTGCTTTGCTCCTGAAGGCTCGCCTGGGCTACAGTGGAAGCCAATGCTCGTCCACCTTATCTACTCCGGAATGCGATTGGAGTGCTGGTGAACGCTCATTGCTTCATGACTACGTGCTCGGCGAAGCTCATCGTAGAGGAATCCCGACAACGATTACGGGCAGCCAATTCACTGCGGTCAAGATCCCGAAAAAAAGTTTATTTTCCACTAAACCATCTATTCGGAGTATATTTCCAAATAATAATTTTTGTAATTTAAGCCGTTCTCTAACAGAACATCGATATTCTTATTCGAAACCAATAATAATTATTAACGAAGTATCTAAAACCTTATAAACTAATTTATATTTCTTTGATAACATATTTCCGCCATGAGGTCACTGTGATCTTAACTATACAATAACTTATTTACTTAAGTATTCTTCTTAATTAAACCTTTCAATTCTTTGTTTGTGTTGGTTTTATTTTCTTTTTAAACATCTTAACTAACTATATTAGTCTATTGTTATTAGAAAAAATGAACTAGGTTGTTGAAAATGCATAAATTATCGTCGTTAAATATTTATGATAAATACTCAGCTGTGTTAATGTCGCTATTACTTTCACTCGCAGAAATCGTTGGAGATTCGTATCACGACAACCGGAAGCGACAGACCTACCGAGCGAAGACCGCGAAACCAACTTACACCGAATCTCTACGAGAACTCATCTCCCTTCAGAACGAATACACGCAGAAAACCTTGAACACCGCCGTCGATATAAAAACTCCAATAGGTAGCGACGTCCTAAGGACGCAGGACGTGAGAGATGCCCAACCAAAAGTAGAAAGCGTAGGTGATTCTCAACCAAGACAAGATAGTATAAGAGATTCCGGTACAAGTCAAGATAATTCAAAAGATTCTAATATAAGTCAAGATAATTCAAAAGATTCTAATATAAGACGAGATAATTCAAAAGATTCTAATATAAGACGAGATAATTCAAAAGATTCTAATATAAGACAAGATAATTCAAAAGATTCTCATTCTCTACTAGAGTTGCCTGTTAATCTGATAATTACTGAAAAGGAGGTTACAGGGACGGTAAATGATAACAAAGCAGAAACAACAACTGGTTATATAACATGTACAACGCAAGATCAACGTATCCCCGACACAATTATATGTGATCAGATTGCAAGCGGGCCCGGCATTAGAGACGTTGGTCCCGATTCACTTATTAACCAAGACGGAAAGGTATTGCGCATAATGAGTGATCCACTTCTTAGGGGCAGTGAATCGGATTCGGGAAAGGAGAGTTGCGATGATAGTCCACAAGAAGATGCCTGTAGCAGTCGGAATGCTAAAGATAACACTAATATTGACGTGGAAACCATTGAAGATATTCCAGACCCTGCAACTGAAACTAGTAATAATAAGAGTAAACTTAATAATCGTCTTGAAAAGAAAAAGAAATCTAAAGAACTTATCGAAAATGGACATCGCATTAGTTGCCATAAATCTCACCACCGACATCGCCATGCACATTAATTCAATACACTAAATAATGCTTTATTTCTTACGTTTAAACAACATTTTATATAATAAATTTCTTCAATAAAATATATATATGTTATAAAAATTATATTGTAGGTAATTTTAAATTTAGAAAATACATATTCATAATATTTTGCTAACCATTATCTATTTATTTATATTATATCTTATGAATAGTCTCATAATATTGAATAATGTTAGTAATTATTAAATAATATATTCTCTGAACTATTATGAATAATAACAAGAAAATTATCTATAGTTATTGTAGCATAAGCTATAAGAAGGATTTATAAATTTTCTAAACAAAATATAATATATTCTCTTAAAATATCCTCTTGAATAAATATCAATTCTGTAAATTATTCCATCAAATAGTCGAGTAACAAGACATATTCTTAAGCTGTATTACTATATAGTAAAGTCTGGTATATAGCAGAAATATTAAAATAGCAACACATATTAATACAATTATTTACCTCCACATTTTATATTGTTAATTGCGAAGTGTTCCCTGATGTCATTATAATAAGCTGAACATTTCAGAAAGAAGCATTTGCTAATCGAAACCTCTGATTAATTAAGAGATTATCTATTATTTCAAAGTATATCAATTTAATCATTCTTATTTATGTATACAATATTTGTTAAGTTCTGTGATATATTTGTTGTATATAATTCTATGTAATCTATTTTGTATTGATCATTGTATAAATGCTTTTATGTATATTGATACATATACAATCTAATTACAATTAATAATAACAATCACAATTATTGGAAAACTAAATAGATGGTAATAGTTATAATATAAGTTTATATGTAGTCTAGAATAAGTATTATGAGTTCATTAACTCGTATCAATTGGTAATTTAGTAAAATATTAGTAGTTTGTTTATTTAAATTTAAAACGTGGTTTTATTTATGACGATTTTTATTTTGATATCATTATTTATCAGATATAAAATTAGTTAATGGAATTTTTTATTAATAATGTGTAGATGTTTTTTAGAAAATTATAAATATTAATGTATGTATGATAATTAATAATGTATACATTAATAATGTAGTAGTGAGTTAGTACTAATAAATGTAGAGAGCTATGTATATATGAACCATTGTATTTTCTAGGATATTTTATATAGTATCCTAGTAAATTCAATGATGTACAAAACGCAATTGATAAACTCAATCTAAATTAGAGATAGACGATTTATAATACAAAATTCCAGAATACTAATATCAAAGAGTAGATAACTAGAGAACAGTTAGATAGACAGTTAGATAACTAGAATTATTGAAATTCCTACACTAAGATGAATATATTCAAATCTATGTAAATAGAGAAATCTGAATTTCAAACGTTACATATACAATTATTGAAATTGTTATATCGTATGTACAATGTACATTGTACATTGTACAATATAACTATGCACGATATACCTATGTACATTGTATACTATGTATAGTATACAATATATCTATTTACAAATAAAAATCAGTTAAAATTCTGTTATGCAAATTTAATAAAATATAATACATTAATTTATTAAAGTGCAGACTTTTTCGTATTATTAATTGAAAAACCTGCGGAAAAAATACTAATATTTATATGCAATTACTATATAATACGTTATTAATATTGTAAAACTACTCCAAGAATGATCAATGGTCTTGTTGTTAACAATAATATAGAGGGGTATGCAATCCCTTTATATTATGTAAAACTAATAATATTCTGGAGTAATTCTGCAATATTATGATACAAAGTAGTTTAGTTTATTCAATAATATATATATATCCATATGGGTATCCTTAATTTACATATAGATAGATAAGATACAAAATGATTACTTTCTATTACGAGTATATATATATACATATATATAGAAATTCATTAATAGTAAGAAATACAGTAACATAGTTTATAACATTACAATGAGCAATCAATAATGTGTAGTATTTCATTCTTCTCCGTGTAACTCTTCTCTAGAGGGCCTCCAGGTCATTTTTATTATATAATTAAAGTTAAAGTTAAATATAATTATTTGCATTAAAATATATTATATTTATTTTTTAAATAATTATATAATATTGTATAATAGTTACATCATCTGGATTACTTAGATCCATATGTACTATATTCCCTATATAATCAGATTCTACTAAAATACGATAATATCAAATTGTTTATCGTTGGTGAATTGATGCCAATTATCAATAAACATTGAGTTCCTCTGTAAATATCTGCATATTATTTTAAATATTGTTAACATTAATTAATTATATAATCATGTTTTAGCCTAATAAATATTATGTATTATGTTTTTATGAATAACATATTAATTTACATCCTCGATTCTAATCTACTAAATAAACCAATTAATGTAACCCAAGATCGGTAATCTTGGATGTAACTATTATAAATCTTATATAATTAAAAAATGAAACAATTTAAATACAATTGAAATATATTTTGTTAACATTATTAATATAAAAATTACTTATAAGTTTGTAGTGTAATTAATATATTAATAATTATATTTTTAAAATGTATTGTATTTCCATAATTTATTTCAATTAAAATAATAATTATTCTTCAAAATAGAAATATCATAAATATTATAATCTTGGCTTATATATTGATTCCTCCAAATACTTACATATGGGTAATTAAATCATTTATTTCATGACATAATTTTTAATTTGAGTTTTTATTAACCCTTTAATTAGCATTTTAATGGTCAATGAAAAAAAACTTACTTATTATTTTTCGTTATATGGAAATACGGAATATTGAATAGGGAGATTATATATATAATTTATATAATTTTGATTATATAAATAATTGAAATTTTCATATCTAAATATCAAATCATATATCTATATCTATAATCATGATAAATATCTAAAAATTAATTATTTTAACACTCTTTCCCTATATTTAATAAATATCCTGTTTACGTGTAAATGTATATAAACAATATTTAAATTATATTTTTGATCCTTATTATTTTATATTTATTTTTTCATTTATAGTATTTATCAAAATATAATTATTCTTATTATTTTTTATAAATCCTACATATAGCTTTAAATTGAGTGTCATATTATACAAAATATTTAGACATGTCGATAATCGTTTATTTATTATTTGTATATAATATGTTTGTTTAAACCTACTACTTTAACTAGTATGCTATAGTACCGAGAGTAGTTAGTATTCGAAATTTAAGAAATATTTTATACAAATACAACATATCACTTAGATTTGTATGCTAATTCATTTATCCTACATAATGTATCGATTTCTATTGTAAAACACTTTTTATTGAAAGTCTGTATTACTCTAACTAACATCACATTCATATATTATTATAATTTAGAAGAATAAAATGTTTACCCGTTCTCAAGCATATACTATAAAGGTTACACATGTGTTTCTATATCTGATATTCTTTACTAATAACACAGAAATATTATGATTCATATCAATAATATTTAATATTTGAGATTATTAAATATTGGTATATAATTAATAAAAGTTTATCATAAGAAGATTTATTTATATTTTTCAATTTGAATTAAATTCAGATTGTGATATGCACATCATTGATATGGCTTTTATTGGATACCGTTATCCTGATGAACATAAGAGACTGCCCATCTGAACACACGAACACCGGGCCCGGTAACGTTAAACGTGTTGATGAACCATCGACGAATTTCAAAGCTCTGGATAATAATGCGAAAACTGACAAACCCGGATTCCTAAAAAGAATATTGCCAGCAGGTTTATATTTGGTAATCAGATATATGTGAAGCATTTGTTTCATTTTATAACCTAGGTTTACGATACTATCTGTTATAGCCTATATCGATTTTATATCCGCAAGTATCGCGTTTACGGGGCGTTTCGTTAACTTAACCCGTAAAGAAACTTAACTTAACCCGTAAAGAAACTTAACTTAACCCGTAAAGAAACTTAACTTAACCCGTAAAGAAACTTAACTTAACCCGTAAATAAGCTTCCTCGTCTAAATACCGCGAATCGGCAGTTTTTTCACCCGACGACCGCGGAGAGATGGGCCGTGCCGTCATCGTGCCCGACCAACTGAAGGCGAAGGCGAAGAAGTTGTTCTCCGTAAACGAGTTCAACTTGGTGGCGTCCGACCTCGTCTCCGTGAACCGCACGCTTCGCGATATCCGCATGTCTGAGTACGTGCGACGAGTCGGCATGAGTCATCGGCAATGGCGTTCACCGTAGTGTACTCGGTGTACCAGATAACTACTTTCATTACATCATTATTCTAACTACATCTGGTACTTATTTTCTATTACAATTACTTTCTAATATATTTATTCGGGGTTAAAAATACAATTTTCTGAATCCTTGCTTCCTTCCTTCCTTGCTTTGGATAAATCTACTATTAATCTAACTTGTGTAATACCAGGTGCATTTCAAAAGAATACGCTCCCCTGGAGAGTATGGGAAGCACTAGCGTGATCGTGGTCTTTCACAACGAAGCCTGGTCAACCCTTCTACGCACAGTTCACAGCATTATAAATAGATCTCCTCCTCGACTATTACACGAAATTATACTGGTTGACGATGCCAGTATTAGAGGTTAGAGGCTTCCCCTCCGACCATCTCTCCCTCTATCTCCCTCTCAATATCCCGCTCCTCCTCCTCGTCACTTTCTCTTATAGACTTCCTCGGTGCTCCACTGGATAAGTATATGGCTGAACTAACTGTTACTGTGCACGTGTTGAGGGTGAAGAAAAGAACTGGTCTTATAAGAGCTAGACTCCGAGGTTAGAATTTCACCAGCATCGCATAATGTCTTCTATTGTCTTTATTTAAGTAGCTCTTCTTAAAACATAGATTAAATAAATATTGAATTGAGGGATCTATAAATGGATTTTATTTTGATGAAACTAATAATTTTATTCAGTTTTATATACATGTCAACATGTCTACATGTATATATAAAAGCATAGGATTATCTGGTATTTGATTTACATTTAATCGATTGATTTATTTCCTATCTAGTAATGACCTTTCTTATGACCTTTCTTGTGACTTTAACCCTAAGTTAAAGTGAAGCATAAATGCAGATTATATTTGACTGAGGATTAATCCAATTTGTATTTTTGTAATTTGATATTTTATAATATGTACAGTACCTGTGTATCAATGTGTATCTGTATGTCTATGTTTATGTCTATATGTGTATCTGTATGTCTATGTTTGTGTCTATATGTGTATCTGTATGTCTATGTTTGTGTCTATATGTATATATGTATGTCTATGTTTGTGTCTATATGTGTATCTGTATGTCTATATTTGTGTCTATATGTGTATCTATATGTCTATGTTTGTGTCTATATGTGTATATGTATGTCTATGTTTGTGTCTATATGTGTATCTGTATGTCTATGTCTATATGTGTATATGTATGTCTATGTTTGTGTCTATATGTGTATCTGTATGTCTATGTTTGTGTCTATATGTGTATCTATATGTCTATGTTTGTGTCTATATGTGTATCTATATGTCTATGTTTGTGTCTATATGTGTATCTGTATGTCTATGTTTGTGTCTATATGTGTATCTGTATGTCTATGTTTGTGTCTATATGTGTATCTATATGTCTATGTTTGTGTCTATATGTGTATCTGTATGTCTATGTTTGTGTCTATATGTGTATATGTATGTCTATGTTTGTGTCTATATGTGTATCTGTATGTCTATGTTTGTGTCTATATGTGTATCTGTATGTCTATGTTTGTGTCTATATGTGTATCTGTATGTCTATGTTTGTGTCTATATGTGTATCTGTATGTCTATATGTGTATATGTATGTCTATGTTTGTGTCTATATGTGTGTATATATGTCTATGTTTGTGTCTATATGTGTATTTGTATGTCTATGTTTGTGTCTATATGTGTATCTCTATGTCTATGTTTGTGTCTATATGTGTATATGTATGTCTATGTTTGTTTCTATATGTGTATCTGTATGTCTATGTTTGTGTCTATATTTGTATCTGTATTTCTATGTTTGTGTCTATATGTGTATCTGTATGTCTATGTTTGTGTCTATATGTGTATCTATATGTCTATGTTTGTTTCTATATTTGTATCTGTATGTCTATATTTGTGTCTATATGTGTATCTGTATGTCTATGTATGTATATCTGTGTATCTGTATGTCTATGTTTGTGTCTATATGTGTATATGTATGTCTATGTGTGTATCTATATGTGTATCTGTATGTCTATGTTTGTGTCTATATGTGTATCTGTATGTCTATGTTTGTGTCTATATGTGTATCTGTATTTCTATGTTTGTGTATATATGTGTATCTGTATGTCTATGTTTGTGTCCATATGTGTGTCTATATGTCTATGTTTGTGTCTATATGTGTATCTGTATGTCTATGTTTATGTGTATAGGTGTATCTGTGTATATGTTTGTGTCTATATGTGTGTCTATATGTCTATGTTTGTGTATATATGTGTATCTGTATGTCTATGTTTGTGTCTATATGTGTATAGGTGTATCTATGTATATAACGGTATGTGTCTATGAGTGGCTATGAGTGTCTTTGTGTGTATCTATGAGTATATCTATATATGTCTATGTGTAGATATGTGTGTTTATGTGTGTTTATGTGTGACTAGTTGAACACATTAATTAATATAGACTAGGATTTATTTACAATGTACACATTAGACTGATTAGTATCATGAAATCAATACTAATAATACTAAATACCAATTACACTGAATACTAATTATACTTAATACTAATTACACTGAATACTAATTACACTGAATACTAATTACACTGAATATTAAAAACATTTAATACTAATTACACTTAATACTAATTACACTTAATAGTAAAAATACTAAATACCAATAATACTGAATACTAATTACACTTAATAGTAAAAATATTTAATACTAATTACACTTAATAGTAAAAACACTTAATAATAAAACACTTAATAGTAAAAACATTTAATACTAATTACACTTAATACTAATTACACTTAATAGTAAAAAAAGTAATAATACTGAATACTAATTACACTTAATAGTAAAAACACTTAATAATAAAACACTTAATAGTAAAAACATTTAATACTAATTACACTTAATACTAATTACACTTAATAGTAAAAAAAGTAATAATACTGAATACTAATTACACTTAATAGTAAAAACACTTAATAATAAAACACTTAATAGTAAAAACACTTAATACTAATTACACTTAATAGTAAAAATACTTAATAATAATAACACTGAATATTAATTACACTTAACAGTAAATACATTTAATAATAATTATACTTAATAGTAAAAACATTTAATACTAATTACACTTAATACTAATTACACTTAATAGTAAAAAATAGTAATAATACTGAATACTAATTACACTTAATAGTAAAAATACTTAATAATATTAACACTGAATACTAATTACACTTAATAGTAAAAGTACTTAATAATAATAACACTGAATACTAATTACACTTAACAGTAAAGACATTTAATAATAATTACACTTAATAGTAAAAACACTGAATACTAATTACACTTAATAGTAAAAAATGTAATACTAATTACACTTAATACTAATTACACTTAATAATAAAAACACTGAATACTAATTACACTTAATAATAATTACACTTAATAGTAAAAAACACTTAATAATAATAATAATACTAAACACCAATTTATTAATTTGATTTTAAATTCCTGTATTACTTTTATTTTATTTTAAGTTCTATAGTTTTTAAATCTGTATATTTGCAGAGATTTATAAACAGTCCTGTCTTTATAGTTGCTTATTTATATATGTCTATTATATCTCTATCATAATGTATGCATGTCTGTCTATTTTTAGTCTATGCCTGCCTGTCTAAATATGTCTTTATGTCTACCTATCTTTAATTCTGTATGTCCCTAAATCTATCTGATTCTATGTTTATCTTAATTTAAATCTATATCTTTAAGTATTTCTATCTTTAAGTTTTCTTAAGTATTTCCATCTTTAAGTTTGTCTATAGTCGAGTCCTCCTTTCACTAAGTATATTTATTTTTTAAGTACAAGTCTATTAGTCTGTCTGTCTATTATTAAGACAGACAGAGTCTAGCTCCCTCTCCATATGTCTCTATATCTACTAATCAATAGACAATCTAATCAAGATTCTATGTAATATCAGGTAATGCAAACAGATAATTTAATTTCATTCGGATCCTGCAATGGTAAGGCATTTCAGGAAGACTTTTGACAGATTTGCCCTTATTTCACTTTAGCATGTGATGCCTGGATGTGCATGTAATTACTAGGGTGTGCCTGGGTACTATCGCTAAGGTGCCTGGAGATTCGCATCATCTGAACTTTTTCTCTCTTCTCCATCAACTTACCTGTAGAGATTCGTTAAACTTTTAGTTCACAAGATACGTTTAAACAAAGTGTATTGTTTGGCTTTTTATAATCCTATGATGAGGGGCCAGGCTTTTGAAGGTGTGTGTATTTCTGTGGGTGTATATATATGTGTATTACACCCACCACACCCATCCCACCCTATCATACCAAACAATACATTTATTATCGTAGTACATACTTAATATTGATTATTAAAGAAAATATATTACATTAAATTATTATTATTTATATTGTAAAAAAAATGTTTTTAATTTTTCTTTATATTAAATTTTAATTTTCTCACACATTCTTCTATTATGTTTTTTATATGTCATCACTCTTACATAATCTTTATCATATTACCACATCACCTCCCTCCCTCCCTCCCTCCATCCCTCATTCCCTCATATAACTTAAATTTTCAGGAGCTGAGAAGGCATCGGGGAAAATCCTTACTTTCCTGGATTCGCATTGTGAATGTTCAAAGGGATGGCTGGAACCCATAATGCATGAAATTTATCTCGACAGGTCAGTACATCGACTGAATCTGACAACGATGACCTTTACATTGGGATTTAATCATCATCGTTGATATCCACCTTGTTTTAAATTTCCCCAAAATCCTTCTAATTAAATACATCCGACATAAATGTACTTACTTTATTACTTTTTTATAGTCTATACCTTCTACTTTATCCAGATTTTGCAGATAGATTTAATCATTTAGATTATTTTCTGTTTTGATTTATTGATAAAATGTATCTGTTACCATAGCAACCATAGCAGGAATATTATTGATTCTAGGAATACAACAATACTAATTTAATCCTTTGTGGCACTGATAATATTTATATTAAATGTGAAATAATGAAGTAACACATTATTTTGTATATTTATTATTTTACTATTCTATGAATTCAATATGATGCCAGAATTCCATTAAATATAAACACTTGTTGATACATTAGTGATGACTCATCATTTTATTTAAGTGATTATGTGTATATATGTGAGGGTGTATGTAGGAGTATGAGTATGTATGTAGGAGTATGAGTATGTATGTGAAGCTGTATGTAGGAGTATGAGTATGTATGTGAGGGTGTATGTTGGAGTATGAGTATGTATGTGAGGGTGTATGTAGGAGTATGAGTATGTATGTGAGGATGTATGTAGGAGTATGAGTATGTATGTGAAGGTGTATGTAGGAGTATGAGTATGTATGTGAGGGTGTATGTAGGAGTATGTGTATGTATGTGAGGGTGTATGTAGGAGTATGAGTATGTATGTAGGAGTATGAGTATGTATGTGAAGCTGTATGTAGGAGTATGAGTATGTATGTGAGGGTGTATGTTGGAGTATGAGTATGTATGTGAGGGTGTATGTAGGAGTATGAGTATGTATGTGAGTATGTATGTAGGAGTATGAGTATGTATGTGAAGGTGTATGTAGGAGTATGAGTATGTATGTGAGGGTGTATGTAGGAGTATGAGTATGTATGTGGGTATGTATGTAAGGGTATATTTATGTAGAGGTATGAGTATGTATGTAAGACTGTATGTAGGAGTATGAGTATGTATGTGAGGGTGTATGTAGGAGTATGAGTATGTATGTGAGGGTGTATGTAGGAGTATGAGTATGTATGTGAGGGTGTATGTAGGAATATGAGTATGTATGTGAGGGTGTATGTAGGAGTATGAGTATGTATGTAGGAGTATGAGTATGTATGTGAGGGTGTATGTAGGAGTATGAGTATGTATGTGAAGCTGTATGTAGGAGTATGTGTATGTAGGAGTATGAGTATGTATGTAGGAGTATGAGTATGTATGTGAGGGTGTATGTAGGAGTATGAGTATGTATGTGAGGGTGTATGTAGGAGTATGAATATGTATGTGAGGGTGTATGTAGGAGTATGAGTATGTATGTGAGGGTGTATGTAGGAGTATGAGTATGTATGTGAGGGTGTATGTTGGAGTATGAGTATGTATGTGAGAGTGTATGTAGGAGTATGAGTATGTATGTGATGGTGTATGTAGGAGTATGAGTATGTATGTGAGGGTGTATGTAGGAGTATGAGTATGTATGTGAGGGTGTATGTAGGAGTATGAGTATGTATGTGAGGGTGTATGTAGGAGTATGAGTATGTATGTGAGGGTGTATGTAGGAGTATGAGTATGTATGTGAGGGTGTATGTAGGAGTATGAGTATGTATGTGAGGGTGTATGTAGGAGTATGAGTATGTATGTAAGGGTGTATGTAGGAGTATGAGTATGTATGTGAGGGTGTATGTAGGAGTATGAGTATGTATGTGAGGGTGTATGTAGGAGTATGAGTATGTATGTGAGGGTGTATGTAGGAGTATGAGTATGTATGTGAGGGTGTATGTAGGAGTATGAGTATGTATGTGAGGGTGTATGTAGGAGTATGAATATGTATGTGAGGGTGTATGTAGGAGTATGAGTATGTATGTGAGGGTGTATGTAGGAGTATGAGTATGTATGTGAGGGTGTATGTTGGAGTATGAGTATGTATGTGAGAGTGTATGTAGGAGTATGAGTATGTATGTGAGGGTGTATGTAGGAGTATGAGTATGTATGTGAGGGTGTATGTAGGAGTATGAGTAAGTATGTGAAGGTATATGTAGGAGTATGTGTATGTATGTGAAGGTGTATGTAGGAGTATGAGTAAGTATGTGAAGGTATATGTAGGAGTATGTGAAGGTGTATGTAGGAGTATGAGTATGTATGTGAAGGTTTATGTAGGAGTATTTGTATGTATGTGAAGGTGTATGTAGGAGTATGAGTATGTATGTGAAGGTGTATGTAGGAGTATTTGTATGTATGTGAGAGTGTATGTAGGAGTATGAGTATGTATGTGAGGGTGTATGTAGGAGTATGATTATGTATGTAGGAGTATGTGTATGTATGTGAGGGTGTATGTAGGAGTATTTGTATGTATGTGAGGGTGTATGTAGGAGTATGAGTATGTATGTGAAGGTGTATGTAGGAGTATGAGTAAGTATGTGAAGGTGTATGTAGGAGTATTTGTATGTATGTGAGGGTGTATGTAGGAGAATGAGTATGTATGTGAGGGTGTATGTAGGAGTATGAGTATGTATGTGAAGGTGTATGTATGTGAGGGTGTATGTAGGAGTATGAGTATGTATGTGAAGGTGTATGTAGGAGTATGAGTATGTATGTGAGGGTGTATGTAGGAGTATGAGTATGTATGTGAAGGTGTATGTAGGAGTATGAGTATGTATGTGAGGGTGTATGTAGGAGTATTTGTATGTATGTGAGGGTGTATGTAGGAGTATGAGTATGTATGTGAAGGTGTATGTAGGAGTATTTGTATGTATGTGAAGGTGTATGTAGGAGTATGAGTATGTATGTGAGGGTGTATGTAGGAGTATGATTATGTATGTAGGAGTA
The DNA here is from genome assembly GCA_964035775.1 of Osedax frankpressi. NCBI lineage: Eukaryota > Metazoa > Annelida > Polychaeta > Sabellida > Siboglinidae > Osedax > Osedax frankpressi. The sequence continues at coordinate 6,335,741 of OZ038315.1, read as the reverse complement.
TGTGTATGTATGTGAGGGTGTATGTAGGAGTATTTGTATGTATGTGAGGGTGTATGTAGGAGTATTTGTATGTATGTGAGGGTGTATGTAGGAGTATTTGTATGTATGTGAAGGTGTATGTAGGAGTATGAGTATGTATGTGAGGGTGTATGTAGGAGTATGATTATGTATGTAGGAGTATGTGTATGTATGTGAGGGTGTATGTAGGAGTATTTGTATGTATGTGAGGGTGTATGTAGGAGTATTTGTATGTATGTGAGGGTGTATGTAGGAGTATTTGTATGTATGTGAAGGTGTATGTAGGAGTATGAGTATGTATGCGAGGGTGTATGTAGGAGTATTTGTATGTATGCGAGGGTGTATGTAGGAGTATTTGTATGTATGTGAGGATGTATGTAGGAGTATTTGTATGTATGTGAAGGTGTATGTAGGAGTATGAGTAAGTATGTGAAGGTATATGTAGGAGTATGTGAAGGTGTATGTAGGAGTATGTGTATGTATGTGAGGGTGTATGTAGGAGTATGAGTATGTATGTGTATGTATGTGAGGGTGTATGTAGAGGTATGAGTATGTATGTGAAGGTATATGTAGTAGTATGTTTATGTATGTGAGGGTGTATGTAGGAGTATTTGTATGTATGTGAGGGTGTATGTAGGAGTATGAGTATGTATGTGAAGGTGTATGTAGGAGTATTTGTATGTATGTGAAGGTGTATGTAGGAGTATGAGTATGTATGTGAGGGTGTATGTAGGAGTATGATTATGTATGTAGGAGTATGTGTATGTATGTGAGGGTGTATGTAGGAGTATTTGTATGTATGTGAGGGTGTATGTAGGAGTATGAGTATGTATGTGAAGGTGTATGTAGGAGTATGAGTAAGTATGTGAAGGTGTATGTAGGAGTATTTGTATGTATGTGAGGGTGTATGTAGGAGAATGAGTATGTATGTGAGGGTGTATGTAGGAGTATGAGTATGTATGTGAAGGTGTATGTATGTGAGGGTGTATGTAGGAGTGTGAGGGTGTATGTGAAGGTGTATGTAGGAGTATGAGTAAGTATGTGAGGGTGTATGTAGGAGTATGAGTATGTATGTGAAGGTGTATGTAGGAGTATGAGTATGTATGTGAGGGTGTATGTAGGAGTATTTGTATGTATGTGAGGGTGTATGTAGGAGTATGAGTATGTATGTGAAGGTGTATGTAGGAGTATTTGTATGTATGTGAAGGTGTATGTAGGAGTATGAGTATGTATGTGAGGGTGTATGTAGGAGTATGATTATGTATGTAGGATTATGTGTATGTATGTGAGGGTGTATGTAGGAGTATTTGTATGTATGTGAGGGTGTATGTAGGAGTATTTGTATGTATGTGAGGGTGTATGTAGTAGTATTTGTATGTATGTGAAGGTGTATGTGTATGTATGTGAGGGTGTATGTAGGAGTATGATTATGTATGTAGGAGTATGTGTATGTATGTGAGGGTGTATGTAGGAGTATTTGTATGTATGTGAGGGTGTATGTAGGAGTATTTGTATGTATGTGAGGGTGTATGTAGGAGTATTTGTATGTATGTGAAGGTGTATGTAGGAGTATGAGTATGTATGCGAGGGTGTATGTAGGAGTATTTGTATGTATGCGAGGGTGTATGTAGGAGTATTTGTATGTATGTGAGGATGTATGTAGGAGTATTTGTATGTATGTGAAGGTGTATGTAGGAGTATGAGTATGTTTTCATCGGGTATATTCTAGATTATATATTCTCATAGTTAATTTAATTTTTTATCTCATCATTTATTTCATTATTTAATTCAATAGTTATTTCATCATTTATCTCATTTATTATCTCATTATTTTTCTCATTATTTATCTCATTAGCTATATCATTATTTATTTCGTTAGTTTTCTCATTATTTATCTCATTAGTTATCTCATTATTTATATTTAGTAGTCTTGGGATAACTAAATCCTGATTATAGATTGAGTAAGATTCATTGGATATGCTGGTTTTGGTCTAGTGCATATTAAAGGTTATAAAAACTGATAATAAAGTCATTTCTCTGCAGTGAGATCGTAAATCATTTTTTTTATTGTTAAATAACTAATTTTTTTTGTAAAGTGTAAAAGTAAATATATTTTCTGGTTCAGATGTTTTTTTATACATTATTTATTCTTCTAAAGTCTTTCTTTAGTTTTGAGTTTAACAATGGCATGTCTTCAAGTAGTGTAGAATGGTACCATGTGTAAACGAGATCTAGTTCTGTTAAAATTTGTAAATGCAAATCTTCTGTCAAACTTATGTTTCTATGTAGGTGATTATTTAGTAATAAACAATTGGAAAGGTATTTTTATTGGGGTGTAGATGTGTATAGTTATGTGTAGGTGAGTGTAGGAGTGAGTGGCATTGTATAGGTGAGTGTAGGAGTGAGTGGCATTGTGTAGGTGAGTGTAGGAGTGAGTGGCATTGTGTAGGTGAGTGTAGGAGTGAGTGGCATTGTGTAGGTGAGTGTAGGAGTGAGTGGCATTGTGTAGGTGAGTGTAGGAGTGAGTGGCATTGTGAAGGTGAGTGTAGGAGTGAGTGGCATTGTGTAGGTGAGTGTAGGAGTGAGTGGTATTATGTAGGTGAGTGTAGGAGTGAGTGGCATTGTGTAGGTGAGTGTAGGAGTGAGTGGCATTGTGTAGGTGAGTGTAGGAGTGAGTGGCATTGTGTAGGTGAGTGTAGGAGTGAGTGGTATTGTGTAGGTGAGTGTAGGAGTGAGTGGCATTGTGTAGGTGAGTGTAGGAGTGAGTGGCATTGTGTAGGTGAGTGTAGGAGTGAGTGGCATTGTGTAGGTGAGTGTAGGAGTGAGTGACATTGTGTAGGTGAGTGTAGGAGTGAGTGGTATTGTGTAGGTGAGTGTAGGAGTGAGTGGCATTGTGTAGGTGAGTGTAGGAGTGAGTGGCATTGTGTAGGAGTGAGTGGCATTGTGTAGGTGAGTGTAGGAGTGAGTGGCATTGTGTAGGTGAGTGTAGGAGTGAGTGACATTGTGTAGGTGAGTGTAGGAGTGAGTGGTATTGTGTAGGTGAGTGTAGGAGTGAGTGGCATTGTGTAGGTGAGTGTAGGAGTGAGTGGCATTGTGTAGGTGAGTGTAGGAGTGAGTGGCATTGTGTAGGTGAGTGTAGGAGTGAGTGGCATTGTGTAGGTGAGTGACATTGTGTAGGCGAGTGTAGGAGTGAGTGACATTGTGTAGGTGAGTGTAGGAGTGAGTGGTATTGTGTAGGTGAGTGTAGGAGTGAGTGGCATTGTGTTGGTGAGTGTAGGTGTAAGTGGCATTGTGTAGGTGAGTGTAGGAGTGAGTGGAATTGTGTATGTGAGTATAGGAGTAAGTGGCAGTGTGTAGGTGAGTGTAGGAGTGAGTGGAATTGTGTAGGTGAGTGGAAGTGTGTTATTGCAGAATTATAATACCTTGCATATAATACCACTGCTGTGTATTCTAATTTATAACAATAGAATATCAGCCTCCCCCCGGGATTTTTAATGTACCTAGCCACTGTTTGATGAATGTAGTTACAGATCACTATCTCTTAAGTACTTTCAGATAGAAATACTAATTATATTAATAAAATTGCATCTGCAAAGACAATAATATGAAACTGTTATATTGTAAACTAAATATCCAGTTTCCTTAGAACTCTGAGATAATCTTCTTTATTTATATAATTATATAAATATAAATATATAAATATATATTTGTGTGCTAAACAGTTTTTATTGTTAAACAGTTAATCACCATTGTTTAGCATTTAGTTAATCATTGCCTTTAGCATTCAGTATTACATTTGTCATTAGGAGCAAAGTTCATTTTGATTGAGTTATTTTACTCCTGATGGTGTAATAATATACTGTAATATTAAATTCCTAGTTATTATCTGTAATTACATATTTTATTACTGATAAACAAATATGATATTGTGATATTTATCTATATATATATTTATATTTATATGTATATATTTATATTTATATTTATAAGTATAAACATATACAGTAAAAGAAATGATTGCACAGTAATTAAGAAATAATGAATAATAGATAAGAGTAAGAGAACTTTGATTTTAATGCAGCAAAAGGGATTCAATGCATCTTATATCTAATTAATACTGACCACTTGCAATATTATTGATATTGATATTAATCTAGTTTTAACAATGGGTATTTTTATTTCTCACTCTCTCATTCATTCACTCATACACTTACTCACTCACACACTCACTCTCAATACCTTAGATTTAGTTATAACCAGAAATTCACAGAACAAAATACACAAATGTAGGACCCAGAATTACAGACCTATAATTATTATTATAGTTTTAAACTTAATAAAACCTAAACAAATAATTAAATATATTACCTATAGAAAACTAAATAACATTGACACTTTGGAATACTCGAATGACTTCTAACAATAGTTGATTATGACAATACTGACACCATTACCAAACATATACAACAGCACTTCACAACTATACTAGATAAAAACGCCCTTCTCTGAACAACTAAAGTACATCTAAGAAGTACAAATGCTTGGTGGAATACTGAATTATCTGAATTACACACGATTATTAGAAAGAAAGAATTAATTTAGAGAACAAATAAAAAAACTATCAACTATAATGACTACATGTACCACCGAAAAAAATATTTTAAGGAAATTAAAATTACTAAAACAATATTCTATCAAAACAAAATTACTTCAGAAAAAAATAATATGAAACAACTCAATAAAACTTTTGATGGTCTCTTAAACGTTAAGGAAAAAACTGAATGCCCTATACATAATGAATCTTTTGCAAACTTTTTTATTGATAAAATAAATAAAATTTATAATGAAATATCACTCAACTCAGATAACAATTTAAGAGATAAATACATAAACAAATTAAAAAAACTAACTTGCATCTCCGAAGCCATACCAACTATAACCTCAACATATATTGAACGACTTATAAAACTAACTCATTTTGAAACTAATATTTATATAGACAGCATGACATCCCAATTACTAAAATTAAATATCCACTTTATTTCACTCATTTACTCTAATCTCATTAACAAATATATTATTCATAACAACTTCCCACTTTCACTGAAAACTCCATTATAACTCCAATCATAAAAAACTTCCCTAGACTACTCCATTCCTAACAACTACAGACCTATATCTTAACTTATCTTTACTACTAAAATTTTCGAAAGGATTATTGCCACACATATCATTAAACATATCACCACCAATAGTTTAGATAATACAATGCAGAGTGCCTACAAGCCTTATCATAACACTGAAACACTATTACTTAATCTTACAAATTACATTTCTCATAACAAAAAACAATCGTTTTGTAATTCTTATATTACTAGATTTAACTGCCGCTTTTGATACTATAAACCACAACATATTATTCGCTAAATTACATTCAATTGGAATACATAACACAATAATACAACTAATAAAATCATATTTAACCGGGAGAACCTTCAATATTAGATCTAATAAACTAAGTAAAACTTTTAACTGCTCTCAAATAGGAGTACCTCAAGGTAGTGTCTTGGGTCCACTATTATTTAATATATATATATCCGATATCGACTTAATTATGAACTGCTATAATACTAAATACCACATGTACTCTGACGACACACAAATTTACACATCCACAACCTTTAATGAATTACCGAATACACTAAAAGAAATCAATAGCATAACTCACTCACTCAGACACTAACTAACTCACTCACTCACTCACTCACTCACTTACTCAGTCATCACTCATTTTCTCACTCACTCACTCACTCACTCACTCACTCACTCATTCACTCACTCACTCACTCACTCACTCCCTCACTATCTCACTCACTCACTCCCTCACTCACTCACTCACTCACTCACTCACTCACTCACTCACTCACTCACTCACTCACTCACTCACTCACTCACTCACTCACTCACTCACTCACTCACTCACTCCCTCAATGACTCACTCACTCACTCACTCACTCACTCACTCACTCACTCACTCACTCACTCACTCACTCCCTCACTCACTCCCTCACTATCTCACTCATGATCTTAAGTCTTTTACACATGTGTGAAGCATACAATGCAATGTTTCTGACATGAGATATGTACTAATTACATTAACTGTGTTCGCAACTGAGAATATTCTATTTAAAGTTATTTCAAATTATTATATTCAGTCCTATATCATGTTTACATCAATATTTAATAATTAGATATAAATATTATACCCTTGATCTGTATATGTGGATTTATAATTGTATTAATAATTGATGTTATTACATTCATAGTACAAACAATACCTTTGATTGATCATTAATCCATATGCTATCTATTATGTGAACCAATGACAGATTTAAATCTACTAAAGGTGAAAACTATGTTTACCTTACTGTAAATTTTATCAAATCAAAATAAGTTGCAGGTATTTTTATACGAAATCTACAACTTTATATCTTACGCAATTATGAGTTTTTCTTCTTGCGATGTATTTTATTGTACTAATTATTAATGTTATCTAATGGTACCCCATTCATAAACTCACAACCTCCTGACATTCGCCACTAAAGACTTACCGCATACTATTATAAACCCTACCCCCCCCCCTCGCATTAACACCCATAACCCCGCAGGACCTCTGTGGTATGCCCCGTCATTGACGTCATCAACGACGAAAACTTCCAATACATTCCCGGTTCCGATATGACTTACGGCGGTTTCAACTGGAGACTAAACTTTCGCTGGTACTCCGTTCCTCAACGAGAGAATGATCGTCGCAAAGGAGATCGCAGTATCCCCCTCAGGTCAACGGGGTCATGGGTAGCGAGGTCGGGGGTCAGTTGAGCTTCTTTTGACGATGTCGGACCTGACATTGGCAAGTTAGACTTGCATAATGAATACATAGAGATACTGGACTATGCGAATACATTCAATGTCTTGTAAATTACATGGTACTTTGTAATCGGACTGAGTAATGATCAGGTGTTCATATCTCAGCGTCGTGGGTCTTTGGGTTTGGCAAAATTACACTTTTAATTTAATGTCAATTAACTGTAGATCGACTTTTTTTATAACTTTTAACAAGTAATATCCATTTGATCTATTGTTACATATTGTTATCTATTGTACATTGTTACAGAACGCCCACAATGGCTGGAGGTCTGTTCTCTATTAATAGAGACTATTTCTATGAGATTGGAAGTTACGATCAAGGAATGGATATCTGGGGAGCTGAAAATCTTGAAATGTCATTTAGGGTTTGTTTAAGATAATAATTAGATAGAAACTATCTATGAACTAAAAATTTCAATAATGAATTAATTTCAAATATTTCATTTTTAATGCATTAATCATTAATCATCATTTAATACATTATTTAATCTTTATAATTAATCTATTTATAATAACTACGATGTATAATACAAAAAGACTTTCAGTTCATGTATTACAAGTTGCTATTTATGTAGTTTTGGTTGAGGATTTATGTGGTTGCGGAATTTTACTTTTGAATTTTACTCCATTAAATTTTATTTCGAAGGAATCTCTCCATTTTCTGATCAACTTTATTTCTATTAGACTTACCAATTCTATTTCCTCTACTTGTAAATGCGTTTTGACTAATAGCACTTTTTAATTTGCCTTCAATTTATAGTTTTACTTTTCGATTACTGTTGAAATAAACTCCAGATATCCACAGAAGCAGATGATTTTAATTGAATTCATTAAATTCACTAATAAATGTTTTCTAAGTAGTTTTTCTTCACTCGCAACTAGCTCTAGCCTTTTTATAAATAGATACCCTCCCCTAGTCAAGCCCTAACACTAGCTCAGCCCTACTTACCCTACTGCGCACCCCGCGACAAGTCTCCTCCCCCCGCTATCGACTCCGCCCCCGACCTCAGTCCCTTTTCCTCCGTTGGACCTGCACACCCCCCCCACCCCCACCACCCCCCCCCACCCCACCCCCGACCAGGTGTGGATGTGCGGTGGCACGCTGCTTATCGCCACGTGTTCGCACGTCGGTCACGTGTTTCGCAAGCAGACGCCGTACCGATTTCCGGGAGGCGGAACCTCCCGCGTAATCGCTCGCAATAACGCACGTCTGGCCGGCGTCTGGATGGACGGCTGGGCGCGGGTCTACTTCGCCGCCGTCGGCAACACAGGTCCTGCGCGTGTGTCCCTCCCGTCCTTCCGTCGTTGGCACCTCCTACTGAGTTTACCCGAACAACTCCGGCGGAATTGGCATTTATTTTTGAGAAATTGGCGGGAAAAATTTTTTTTAATTTTCGATCCAAAAAATATTCCCAATTCGTCGTGCGTTTGTTCGCATTTCCGCGATTTTTGCGAGCTCTGGTTTGTCGGGTGTATTCGTCATCGTTGTCCGTCTGTCCACGTTTGCATTCCGATGTACGCTGACGCGTTGTTTTCCGCCGACGCTGCGCCATTCCAGCACCCCGTCCGAATACCGGCCCCAAACCCCCCCAGGTGTGGATGTGCGGAGGTCAGGTGCTGATTGTGACGTGTTCCCACGTCGGCCACATCTTCCGCAAGCTGTCGCCTTACACTTGGCCCGGCGGCGTTAGCAAGATTCTCAACCGCAACACGCAGAGAACAGCCAAAGTCTGGATGGACGAATACGCCGACGTCTTCTATAAGTTCAATCCAGGTTTCGGTGGCAAGAGAGAACGGCCGATCCGGAAGGATTGCCTCTGGCGGTTGTATGGTAGTCTGGAAGTGGCGTTATAAACGAGGTGGCTCCACCTTCTGTACAAGTTAATCACGATTTTGAGATGATCGTTTATGTTTTTCAGTGGGACATGTTAATGTATTAATATAGTAATTGCCAGTTTATTTCTGTTTCATATATTTAATTACAATCATTGAAGGCTGATTTGTATCCAATGAATATCAAATCTCACAGTTGAATTCAATTGTCCTAGAATTTGACAATATTATGTTGTAGTTGATATTTTTATATTATTTCGATTTATACTCGTTTGTTTTAATGTTGCGATAATCATAAAAATCATCTCAATATTTCCTAATTTTAGTGTTGTCTATTGAATTGTCTATCTAGAATTTCTCGGAGTAGTTGATATTGTAGTATTTTTATTTTGTTCATTACCTAAAAATTAAAAACTATCCGATTAAATATTTTTAAATGATATTTTGTAAATTATAAGAATTCATTACTTTGATGCAGACGTACTGCACACCGATTTGGGAGATATTTCGGAAAGGATAAAACTTCGCGAAAAGTTGAAATGCAAGAGTTTCAAGTGGTACTTACAAAACATTTATCCGGAATCGCAGATGCCAATTGACTATCTTTCTCTCGGAGATGTTAGTTAATAGTATTTAATAGGTGTATTTAGTAGCTGGAAGACCATTTAATGAGAGTCTGAGTAGAAATACTTACTGGTACAGTTTAAGTGGGAGGATTATTGTGAATAATTTTAAATAATGTGTTTTAATGGAGTATTTTTTGTGTAGATGTCAATTAAATAATATGAAACAATTTTCTATTTCCTAAAGATTATTATTCAAGTGAAAAGTTGTACAATTTTGAATTCGATGAAAATAAATTAAAATCTTTCTTTTAATAAACTCGTGACACAATGGTGCTATTCTTAAAACACACGCATAACAATTGCAGATCAGAACAAAGAAAGGTGATATGTGTATGGATACGCTTAACAACAAGGCAGGTACACCACTGACAGTTATGAAATGTCATAATTCCGGAGGCAATCAGGTTATCTTCGTACATCATTTTCTCTATCGGTTATTCTATGAAATTTAATCGATCCAGTTATTGATAGAAAATATTCAAATTGAATTTAATTTTTCACAAGATAATATTTCTAATTTTTCATACTCCCTTTTTTATACACTTATTTTTTATATATAAATATTTTAAATATATATATATATATTTATATTTACACATATATATTTTATTCACATATTTTATACAAATTTAAATTTACTGATTTGAAGCTGATATCATTATTTATCAAATATCGAAGCACATATTATTTGATAAGAATTAACAGATACCAAAGCACGAGTTATAAACAAATATAGAAACTAGAGTTTTACTAGCACTGCTTTATAATTCACGTGTCGCAGATGTGGTTATATAACAACGACAGTCAATTACAACAAAATGACGTCTGCCTCATAAGCAAGGTGACCAACAAGGTCATCGGGTTAAAAACTAAAATCACTATAGTAACGACGAAAAAATGTAAATGGAAGAGCGTAAAAGATGGGCACAAATGGATAGTTAATGATAAGGTGATAATGTGTATCCTGAAAACATATATTAACTATAACATCTACTACCATTTTTATGTAAAAACGTGATTAATACCAAAATATTTGTTCTGTAATTTTGATTACAAAATAATCGCTTACTCATGTATTTGGTATTTTTTAATAATATCGATATTATTTTCATTAATCAACATGAGGTCAAAAAAAATTAATCAACAATTAATATAATCAACAAAAGTACCTTAAAGTAGTTTAATAGTTTAAGTAGTTTAATCAGTAGGATCTTAGACCTATAATATTTATATAATAATTTGAATATTAACTAATTTTGTATATTATATTCAATGTATATACATTGAATATAATATACAAAATTAGTTAATATTCAGATTACTAACAATATATAAATATCATCATCTAAATACCCCCAAGACGCATTTCTGCCTACATATATGCCATTGAACTTTTTACATACTCCATACAATTACTTTTTACATACACTCCATACAATTACTTTTTACATGCTCTCCATACAATTACTTTTTACACGCACTCTATACAATTACTTTTTACATGCACTCCATACAATTACTTTTTACATGCTCTCCATACAATTACTTTTTACACGCACTCTATACAATTACTTTTTACACGCACTTTATACAATTACTTTTTACTCGCACTCTATACAATTACTTTTTACACGCACTCTATACAATTACTTTTTACACGCACTCTATACAATTACTTTTTACAAGCACCCTATACAATTACTTTTTACAAGCACCCTATACAATTACTTTTTACACGCACCCTATACAATTACTTTTTACATGCACCCTATACAATTACTGACTTTAGTTGTTTGTGTATACGTCGAACCTGGCGATTCAATCCGACGACTTGGCAATCGTAGTTCAGGAAGGAGCCGTGAACTTCGGACAGTATCGTTACGCTTTGGATAAGTGGGCATACAACCACAAGGTGTTATATACTTTAACTTAACCACCACCACCACCGGCACCACCACCACCACCACCACCACCACCACCACCACCTACGGCCACCACCGCATCATCTACGCAACCAACTTTCAAACTCCTCCATCTCTGAATAGCAACGTATATTATAGTCTGCTAGGAACAGAGAAATTTCGCTACATCAAATTTTGTAAGCGGAAATACTTTTAAATGTTTTATTCTTATTGTCAACGGACGTAGAAGTCACCCGATATGATTGCCGAGTTCCAAGTAGAGAGCGAGTGTAGAGAAGGACGTACAACTCACTTTGTAACACGTAGAGTGAGGTCACCTGATCGTTCTCGCGTCGTAGCACAGGCTTTCTTAATCAGTCGGACCGGCGGACTCTGGCGTAACTCGGACTTCTGCGTCGACGGTCAGAAGCCGACACCTTACCTGTTCCCGTGTTATCCGGCGACAGTGAATTCACAACAACGCTGGGGTCTCTCACTTAACCGATCCACTCATGTAGGTGTTGGCTTCTTTCTCACTCTTTCTCTCACTTAACCGATCCACTCATGTAGGTGTTGGCTTCTTTCTCTCACTCTTTCTCTCACTTAACCGATCCACTCATGTAGGTGTTGGCTTCTTTCTCACTCTTTCTCTCACTTAACCGATCCACTCATGTAGGTGTTGGCTTCTTTCTTTCTCTCACTTAACCGATCCACTCATGTAGGTGTTGGCTTCTTTCTCACTCTCTTTCTCACTCTTTCTCTCACTCTCTCTCTCACTTAACCGATCCACTCATGTAGGTGTTGGCTTCTTTCTCACTCTCTTTCTCACTCTTTCTCTCACTTAACCGAGCCACTCATGTAGGTGTTGGCTTCTTTCTCACTCTCTTTCTCTCACTTAACCGAGCCACTCATGTAGGTGTTGGCTTCTTTCTCTCACTCTCTCTCTCACTTAACCGATCCACTCATGTAGGTGTTGGCTTCTTTCTCACTCTTTCTCTCACTTAACCGATCCACTCATGTAGGTGTTGGCTTCTTTCGTTCTCTCACTTAACCGATCCACTCATGTAGGTGTTGGCTTCTTTCTCACTCTTTCTCTCACTTAACTGAGCCACTCATGTAGGTGTTGGCTTCTTTCTCACTCTTTCTCTCACTCTTTCTCTCACTTAACCGATCCACTCATGTAGGTGTTGGCTTCTTTCTCACTCTTTCTCTCACTTAACCGATCCACTCATGTAGGTGTTGGCTTCTTTCTCACTCTTTCTCTCACTTAACTGAGCCACTCATGTAGGTGTTGGCTTCTTTCTCACTCTTTCTCTCACTCTTTCTCTCACTTAACCGATCCACTCATGTAGGTGTTGGCTTCTTTCTCACTCTTTCTCTCACTTAACCGAGCCACTCATGTAGGTGTTGGCTTCTTTCTCACTCTTTCTCTCACTTAACCGATCCACTCATGTAGGTGTTGGCTTCTTTCTCACTCTTTCTCTCACTTAACCGATCCACTCATGTAGGTGTTGGCTTCTTTCTCACTCTTTCTCTCACTCTTTCTCTCACTTAACCGAGCCACTCATGTAGGTGTTGGCTTCTTTCTCACTCTTTCTCTCACTCTTTCTCTCACTTAACCGATCCACTCATGTAGGTGTTGGCTTCTTTCTCACTCTTTCTCTCACTCTTTCTCTCACTTAACCGATCCACTCATGTAGGTGTTGGCTTCTTTCTCACTCTTTCTCTCACTTAACCGAGCCACTCATGTAGGTGTTGGCTTCTTTCTCACTCTTTCTCTCACTCTTTCTCTCACTTAACCGATCCACTCATGTAGGTGTTGGCTTCTTTCTCACTCTTTCTCTCACTCTTTCTCTCACTTAACCGAGCCACTCATGTAGGTGTTGGCTTCTTTCTCACTCTTTCTCTCACTTAACCGAGCCACTCATGTAGGTGTTGGCTTCTTTCTCACTCTCTCTCTCACTTAAACGAGCCACTTATGTAGGTGTTGGCTTCTTTCTCACTCTCTTTCTCACTCTTTCTCTCACTTAACCGAGCCACTCATGTAGATGTTGGCTTCTTTCTCACTCTTTTTCTCACTTAACCGATCCACTCATGTAGGTGTTGGCTTCTTTCTCACTCTCTTTCTCACTCTTTCTCTCACTTAACCGATCCACTCATGTAGGTGTTGGCTTCTTTCTCACTCTCTTTCTCACTCTTTCTCTCACTTAACCGAGCCACTCATGTAGGTGTTGGCTTCTTTCTCACTCTCTTTCTCACTCTTTCTCTCACTTAACCGAGCCACTCATGTAGGTGTTGGCTTCTTTCTCACTCTTTTTCTCACTTAACCGAGCCACTCATGTAGGTGTTGGCTTCTTTCTCACTCTTTCTCTCACTTAACCGATCCACTCATGTAGGTGTTGGCTTCTTTCTCACTCTTTCTCTCACTTAACTGATCCACTCATGTAGGTGTTGGCTTCTTTCTCACTCTTTCTCTCACTTAACCGAGCCACTCATGTAGGTGTTGGCTTCTTTCTCACTCTTTCTCTCACTTAACCGATCCACTCATGTAGGTGTTGGCTTCTTTCTCACTCTTTCTCTCACTTAACCGATCCACTCATGTAGGTGTTGGCTTCTTTCTCACTCTTTCTCTCACTTAACCGATCCACTCATGTAGGTGTTGGCTTCTTTCTCACTCTTTCTCTCACTCTTTCTCTCACTTAACCGATCCACTCATGTAGGTGTTGGCTTCTTTCTCACTCTTTCTCTCACTTAACCGAGCCACTCATGTAGGTGTTGGCTTCTTTCTCACTCTTTCTCTCACTTAACCGATCCACTCATGTAGGTGTTGGCTTCTTTCTCACTCTTTCTCTCACTTAACCGAGCCACTCATGTAGGTGTTGGCTTCTTTCTCACTCTTTCTCTCACTTAACCGATCCACTCATGTAGGTGTTGGCTTCTTTCTCACTCTTTCTCTCACTTAACCGATCCACTCATGTAGGTGTTGGCTTCTTTCTCACTCTTTCTCTCACTCTCTCTCTCACTTAACCGATCCACTCATGTAGGTGTTGGCTTATTTCTCACTCTCTCTCTATCTCATCAATGAGTAACTGAAGGTGTTGGGTTACTACCCTATTAATCTATTTTTTCACAATCTTTACCTTAATATCTCTCAATCACTCCTTTGTTTCTTTCCCTCATCCCTCATTATTTATAATTTCCTCGTTCTCCCAACCAACTCCATCTCACTATTTGGCTTTTTACATGTCTCCTCATCATTCGTTATTTCAGTAATTTTAATATTAAATGTATTCCTACTATCGGTGTATCTTTGAAATTACAAGAATATGGTAACGGCACTCTATGTTAATTTATAACTGAACCCATGTCCGGTATTGGTGGTAGCAGTCGGTGGTGGTGTCAATATCCGGTATCACTTTATTTAACAATTCATTTATTTAACAATTAAATTAATAACTTAAATTTACTCCATTTATAACTGCATATAAATTGTTACAATTAACTTTAAACTAATTAAGTTTTTCTATTCTAATTATTCATTGTAGTTTTAACCGATTTTTCCACCTGTAGACCCTTAGCATACGACATATTGCTACTAATAAGTGTTTGACTCAGAATGGAAAAAATGTCAGACTCGGTTTGTGATGAAATGTGATAATACATTCGCTGTTAAATTTCACTGTATAAATTAAATTGTAATTCTTTAATTTTCTCAGAAAAATGTAATGAAAATGATAATCAACAATGGATTATTAAAGATTTGAAGTGGAAATCCCAAGAACATCAAAAGAGCTAATGAATCTTACCAAGATAAGAAATTTACTAATGAAATAATAATTTAATGAAAACTGCGAATCAAACGATGAAAATAAAATGAATTTCATTAATTACCAATAGAAATCATTAACATGTGATTGAATATCTATTGTTCAATCACATCTATTGTTTTTGTATATTTGTTATTCGGTGGCAGTTGTGTATATAAGTATTTATATATAGAATAGATTTATAAATAATAAATAATTAATAAAATCAACTGTGTTTTATTTATAAATTATTGGCTTCAATGAAAACAGATGCAGCGTCTGCTTTTGCTTGTTTCTTTGATTTATTTCCAGATGCTGGTTGATAGCTGTGCCCATTGACTACGACCTGAAAATGCAACAATACTCAATAAAAAATAGTAGTTATGAAATAATTAATGAACACATTTATGATACTTTAAATACCTTGAAGAGAAAGCATTTGTTATGAGAAGGACCAGTTTCACTGACTAGATTGTAGTTGGCGGGACCCATTGACCTTTTGATACAGAAGTCGTTCACAATGGCAACGGGTTGTCTACTGCACGCCACTTGAGATCGAGGTTAATCAACGTTTAGGATCTGGTTTACACTTCTGGTATAAAAGAGTTTTTCCCAAATTTGTTTACATATTTAACTAACTTGGGCCTCCATTACTTCCGGATCCTTTCTTGTGAAAGTCTTTTGAAGCCGGTGGTTC
This sequence comes from Osedax frankpressi, assembly GCA_964035775.1. NCBI lineage: Eukaryota > Metazoa > Annelida > Polychaeta > Sabellida > Siboglinidae > Osedax > Osedax frankpressi. The sequence continues at coordinate 6,319,933 of OZ038315.1, read as the reverse complement.
TGCAAATGACTGTAATCCTAAAAAGTTTAACTTCGATAAGACTCCTAAAGTATTTATATTATAAATTTCGAGTTTGTAATTCACAGACATCTTTTATTTCGTAGTACCTAAAATAAACTTCTAGAAATATGAAGTACAATGAGTGACCTCAAAAGTGGTTCTCTATGTCATCAGTTATACAAAGCTCTTATGACCTCTTCGGTTCATCTTGATATCGACGCTGAGCGGGTCAATGGTACCATTGTTGTTTTTACCGAGTCCTTCGCCACTTTTCCATCCCATCTTCGCCATCAGACTCATCCCGATGCACGATTGCACAGGTGCCGCGTTATTGAACATGTCCTAGTAGAGGTCATCCCGATAATAGGGGTCATAGGTTAAATGGGTCGCAATATCTAGGTATAGGAGATTCGATTAGTTATTTATATCGCTACGAATATCAGATATTAGGAGGGTTTATGTGGATATCGAATGAATAAAAGATCATAGTGGTTTTAATGGTTGCAAAGTGCATTATTTTCATAAGATAATAATAAAGTCTACATAGGAAAACAAATACATATATATGGTTAGATATATATATATATAATTGTTTATATGTATATGTGACTTTATCAATAGCTTATGAAAAATAATATATCATTGTAAGCAATTTCCAATGATATATTAATGGTTTACAACAGAAATCTATGATATTTACAAGAAATACCATAGATTTCTGTAGTAAATTATCCATAATGCACTTGCTATCATTTTCTCCTATAGTTTTAGTCTGAATCCTGTAAAAAGAAATATATATTAAATATTTATACAAATCGGAACTGGATTCTATTAAAAATATAATGTAGGCATAAAATATAAGAATAAATTCAAATAATGAGATAAACAAAATTAAGTTAAACTAGATGCAATAATGTTCTCAAATAGAGTTCAATTCAAACATCTTTGCAGATAAATATGTGTACCTTATGTGCCCATGCCTGTGGGCCATTAATATTGCACATACTAGAATCAACAATTCGACTTGATTGACCAGTGAAAACACCAAAATTATCTTGTTCAATTTTATGTTTCTGCGCGGATACCCAATTTTGAATCTATTGAATTCGATGCTTTGAAGTTTACTCGTGGAATTACAGTTGCTAGATAATAAACAAAAATAAATTGAATTAAAAAATTGTTATCTTTCATTAATTATAACAATTGTTGTCATGGCGATATAATAAAACGTAGATGTTTATAATTATAACTGTAAATATACAAATAATTTGATTCATAGATACCAACACCCTCTTGAACAGCTTTAACGGAATTTATTGTGGCTCCGTCTGCGGGATTCGATTTCAGAGAATTCAACGCCTCCACTCGCCTTCCAATTAAATCTCCCACGTTATCATTAGATTGCTTCTTAAAATCAATATAGTTTTACGCATATGTGGTATGAATAGTTGCTAATTGTTTATATTGAATACAATGCTTAACAATACAATTGTTATCCATACAATGATTAACAATACAATTCTATAAAATTAATTTAACTACAAACCTTTTGGTGAACAGTAGAAGTTGTGGGCTGAGTTTTATTAGTGTTTGAAGGAAGGCTGTATTTTCTATCCTGCGCTCTCAGTTTGTATTCATCAGCTGTATTACAATATTGAATATTGCGCGATGATGATGATTGATAATTAAAATATAAAAACCTTTTGTAGGTTCAACAGTTACCCACTCGTTGAGTTGTTTAGTGTGATTTCCGCCTTTAGTAGTGAAAACAGTTTTAATAAAACATAAATTAGTAAATTATGAAGAACATTATTTGATAGACTTGTAGTTATCTATATATATTTGTTAGAATTAATAATAGATTACTGGATATTGAAGATTAAGAAAATAAATAACAAATAAAACCTAAAGATTACAATAATAAAGTGATTGCAATCATCATTTAATATGTATTATATGTTTACAAAAGCTGCGTACATAAAAGTGATATGACTTAACATTCAACAAGTCCATAAACCATAAACCTGTAGAAACGGGGAATTTATCTTTAAGTTTAGCTTCTTTAATTATTTTCTCAGCTGGAGTTAAAATCATTAGATTTTTAGCATTCTGCATTCAAAATAGGATTGAAATTCAATATTATATATTAAATATTATCACAGTTAATAATTGCAATGTTTTTAAGGCTGGCAGTCTATATATTAAATATTATTACATTAAATAATATTTTAAACTTTAAAGGCCTAAATATGATTAAATACATTTATTTATATGTAGAAATTATTATTCTGATTAAATTAACAGTTTCTGATTTTTATAATTACATTTTATAATAAACTATTCAAAAATTACTTTATTTCATTTACTATTAAATTCATATGATACACTCGGTATTCGTTACTCACAGCAATATTCATGACAATAGGGGCATTGTTATCTATTTCGCAGGTTCCGGAGAAGGTCAAATCACGTTTCCTCTTGTTCTCAATCTGTCTGGCTTGATCGTCTTCATTATCTCCATAGTCGTCTCCTCTCATCCTTTTGCAAAAGACTGGACAACGCACGTCATGATAACAATTTACAATTTAAATTTACAAACAATACCCTATTTATGTTAGCACTTACATTGCGTTTTCTTAAACAAACATTATATAACCCACTAACTTGTGAGTTCGTCAACGGAGCTGTTGACTGTATTCGAAGCAGCCTTTTCGATCTCAGCCTTTATTTCTCCAGACTCCAATTTCAACATGGTTTTAGAACTGAGCGTGAAATGAATTAGTATATAGGCATTATATATATATATTTATATGAAATAGTATTTACTGCGTTCAGAAAATAATTTAAGATTAAATGTTGTACGTGTGCTAATTCGTGTGCTAATACATGTGCTAATACGTGTGCTAATTCGTGTGCTAATACATGTGCTAATACGTGTGCTAATACGTGTGCTAATACGTATGCTAATACATGTGCTAATACATGTGCTAATACGTGTGCTAATACGTGTGCTAATACGTGTGCTAATACGTGTGCTAATACGTGTGCTAATACGTATGCTAATACATGTGCTAATACATGTGCTAATACGTGTGCTAATACGTGTGCTAATACGTGTGCTAATACGTGTGCTAATACGTGTGCTAATACATGTGCTAATACGTGTGCTAATACATGTGCTAATACATGTGCTAATACATGTGCTAATACGTGTGCTAATACATGTGCTAATACGTGTGCTAATACGTGTGCTAATACGTGTGCTAATACGTGTGCTAATACGTGTGCTAATACGTGTGCTAATACATGTGCTAATACATGTGCTAATACATGTGCTAATACATGTGCTAATACATGTGCTAATACATGTGCTAATACATGTGCTAATACGTGTGCTAATACATGTGCTAATACATGTGCTAATACATGTGTTAATACGTGTGCTAATACGTGTGCTAATACGTGTGCTAATACATGTGCTAATACATGTGCTAATACATGTGCTAATACATGTGCTAATACATGTGCTAATACATGTGCTAATACGTGTGCTAATACGTGTGCTAATACATGTGCTAATACATGTGCTAATACATGTGCTAATACGTGTGCTAATACGTGTGCTAATACGTGTGCTAATACATGTGCTAATACATGTGCTAATACATGTGCTAATACATGTGCTAATACGTGTGCTAATACGTGTGCTAATACATGTGCTAATACGTGTGCTAATACGTGTGCTAATACGTGTGCTAATACATGTGCTAATACATGTGCTAATACGTGTGCTAATACGTGTGCTATAATAACATTGCAATCTTCCTTAGTTCAGCACGATCAATGCCCAGTCGAGTGTTTACTTCGTCCGAGTATCGGGATGTATTGGATGGATCTAGTTTAATGCTCTGCCTGAATGCCAGTGTGTGGTATATGAAGATGATAGGTATGGGGATTTCACATTTGCAGATTTTATTGTATTAACTTTTACTATAATATATATGATTTTTGTATATATCCAATAACATATATCTATATATTGTATTAATATTAAAGAGTCAACATTATATAAATTAAATACACTTTTATATCCTAGTCTGTTTTCAACTCTTAATCTCACTTTCAACTCATAAGTTGTAAGATTTATTGGATATGTTAGATTAGCTACCATTGATTTTAGTATATAAAGGTTGATCGTGTTTAGAACTTATCTTTGATTATTATCGGACATTAGCTAACATTGGCTAGCGGTATTTTGAATTAAGTAAATTTCATAAATAAGGAAAACAAATTCAATATATAAAATATAATATTAATATAATAACATAATTATGTGAGTCATTTTGAATCCATTCATTTTAAATTTAAATAGTAAAATAAACTTAATGGAGTAATCTCACACATGTATGTAAATATATGAGCTAAAGTAGTTATTTAAATTATTTAATGAAATTATTCAAATCATTACGGAGTATATAGTTTAGTATTAATTTGAAATATTATTGTTAGATTAAATAAGATCTAATTAATTATATATCATCATAATATACAGAAGGCCTTGATAATATACAATAACAAATTTTATATATACTGTACTTATATCATATAATATATTTATTAATATAAGATATTATATAGTATAGGATATATAGGATTAGGCATCATTTATATAAGTTCTATTTAAATTATCATTAATAAATATTTGTTTTATTTTAGTGCTGTAAATTTTGAAAATATTGAAAAATTAGATATATCCGATTAGACATGATTACTAGAGGTGAAAACTTACAATAAACTGGGGTATTGTTAACTCTGCTAATAGGTCATTGTTTTGTTAATTTCTAATTCTAAATAATATAGTAACATTAGTATTGTATTTCACATGTTAATTATAAAATTTTAAAAATAATCTAAACCCGTTTACATATTTAAGTATTTCATAAATTTAATAATGGTATTATTGTAATATATTAGTTAGATATATAATTAATAAATATATTAAAATGAATCATATATTAAAACATATTAATATAAAAAAAATTAAGAGCAATTCATTTAAGAAATCAATAATTTATAACAAAATACTATTTTAAAAATAGTAGCATTCATTTCAGATTATATATATAAATATATATATATATTGTATATTATACACACATATATATATATATATATATATAAAATAAATTACTATGTTTATTTATATATAATTTCATAGTTTTATATAAAATCTATATAAAATAATTAATTATTTATTAAATTAATTATTCATATACATTAATTGTAATGATATAATAATAATCTAAATTGTTACTATATGATAATTATATAATACATATAACTTTTATATTTCTATATAATAAAAACATTACTATTAAAAAAGGATATTACTATCAATACCCATGCATTGAAAGGATACAGGGGCAAAATGGGATCCACTAATATCCATTGATGATATTATCAATTTTTTTAATAATTTATTGAAATAAAATGTAATCATTTTAATATCCATTGAAATTTTTTTCACCTTAAAAATAATTGTTCTTATATGATCAATGAGAAACAGACTTTTATAATCGTTTTATAGAAAAAAATGTACAAATTATTAAAATCTCATCATTACTATCTCCGTCATTAATCCATCATTAGTATTACTTGTACCTGTAATTATATCGTCACGCAATATCTAATAAATGTATCTTTGAAACTATTTGATGACACCAAAACCGACCTTCTACCAGGTGATCTACTTTTCGTTCTTCGCCGATTTCTTTGGTGCCTCGAATGGCTGCGACTCCTTTTCTGTTCACGTGATCTAGACCTACTGGAATGGCAGCGACGTCTTCGATAAGTTCTCGACCTAGATCTGCGATGAGACCTCGACCTAGATCTGCGATGAGACCTCGACCTAGATCTGCGATGCGACCTCGACCTAGATCTGCGATGTGACCTTGACCTCTGCTGAGATTGCTTCGTTTTGCAATCGGTTAGCGTAGTAACAACATCCACTCCAACACCAACTTCAATTTTTTTTGGTCCTAATTCAAAACTCACTGAAACGGAAGTGAATACTATTATTTAATTTACTGCAGCAAAAATTGTTATAATTATAGCTGGTGATATAATAGCTGGTGATATAATAGCTGGTGATATAATAGCTGGTGATATAATAGCTGGTGATATAATAGCTGGTTATATAATAGAGGTTGAATAATTTTACTAGATTGTTTATAATAATAATAATTTTTTAATTTTTTAATCCAAAATTATTGTTAATATTGTGAAAGTTTAAAGTTATTTGGTTTTTGAAATTTCTTAATTATTGTAACAATTAAATTTTTACTTCTAGGAAACATGGCTTTTGATATTTTTTAGTAATTTAATATAAATTCCAATGTTGGTCCCTTCAAATTAATATTACCTTGATTATCTCTATTCCTAAAGCTCTTTTCATTAATTTCACGGTAGATTATTTCCTCTTCAGTCTCATGAATTGATGAGTTATCACTTTTATAGGTATCCATATCACGGGAATCAACAGATGACTGGCAAAACATGATTTCTGAATGCGTTTACTGATTATTAGTAATAGATTGAGTAATAGTCAGAATATTACAATAAATAACACAATAAAGAGACGATATTAACAAATTCTTAAAATATGACAAATTTATTATTTCAACTATTTTTGCTTGTACATTATCTGCACCTTCTTGATTCGCCAACAATTTGTCATTTATTTCAATATCCGCTTTCCGTTTTTTGGAAATAATTTGTATACCAGACTCAATAATGTACTTGGATTCAGCTGTGAGGAGTATTTTATCTGGAATCTTAATTGAAGTTCTAAATTTGTTTCCTGTAAAATTGTATTATCTATATATGCAACCAGATACACAATAGACTATCTTATATATATATATAATGCCATAACAAATATGAATAATAAATATAATATTAATAATATCTAAAATTTAATATAAAATGTTTATAATAGTTTTATTCTAATTTATATTTTGGTTTAGGGGACCTCAGCGATCTAATATTAATTAATTTTTTTTATTTACTATTTAGATTAATTTATATGTATTTAATACTGTTGTAAAATTTCAGATTGAAAAACGTAATATTAATTAAATAAATTGCAATGTTTATATGTTTTTTTTAAATATTAAATTAGTGAAAAATTTATAAATTTATAAATACTATTTTTTTACTACTCATAATAAATTTATAAATTATAATAAAAGTGCATTAACTTTGAAGTCAGTTTTCTCAGTATAATTATTTTCACTTGCTTACTGATGTTATAATTGCAATAACTCATTCGATAGGTAATTCATTAATTTGTGTGTGAGTATAAAGATATTATATATATTTATAGTTACATCTTTATATTTATATAAAACATAATAGTTTTATTTAATAAAATATTTATTTATTCACATACAATTGTTTTTTTAAATACAGTATTTCATAGTCACATATAAACACATTTAGAATGAATTGCTAAAAAATAGTGAACTAAATATATTCCACTATATATTACCAATAAGTAGGTCAACAATTATTGGCACCGTTCCATGTATTGAGTACATTATTGCATTTTATATAGACACATATTTCCCATACCATGTTTAACCCGCAACTTTACCACTTTACCATATACTTTGCTATGCTTTCGCTTTCGTGATCGCTGAGGTCTCCCCGTAATTAAATATCATTCACGTCGATATCAAACCTTGTTTCTGGGGTACCGCGGAGGGTAAAGCTAACTCACCGCGGACCGTATCGACGGCAGTTGATATCGCTAAACCCGAATCGACGGGCAGTTTGATGTCGGCGACATCTGTTGGCATCGGAATGCATTTCAAATCTACATTTGAGGGGCTTCTATCGCTATCGTAGCGGTTATCGTTGAGGTGCTCCTTGAGAACTTCATCCTTGATCTGGCGAATCTGTTGCTGCAGACTCAGGGGAACCAGTGGATTCGAGGTAGCCCTCGAAACAATTGACCTCGACTCGACGGGCTTCAAGGATTCGATGCTGGCATCGGTCTTCGGTGGCCGATGACGAGGCGAGTACTCTTTAGGGTGGAACACTTGGTTTTTAGATTCACGTGGAGGAGATTTATATTTTGGTGACCTAGATTTATATTTCGGTGACCTAGATTTATATTTAGAATTATTTCGTTTATGGATTAGTGTAGAATTTATAATATGATTCTCGTAAACATTATCATGTTTATGTAAATCGTCTATTTCAATGTCTATATATGAATCTGTGAATTCCATTACAGGTTTTATATGAATGGCTTCTTTAAGATTGGATGGAATGGAATCAGTAGGTAAGTCAATTGAAATAACATTGACTTCTTCGTTGTAATTTTTTTTTCTATGTTTTTTCTTATGTTTCCTCTTGTGTTTTTTTGAACGTTTCTTCTTGCTTTTATGACTTGTCTTAGATTCTGAGTTCCCTTTTTAATTAAATATAATTTTTATTTATTTATTAAGTTATATATTAAATATTAATGCACACATATGTAAAATTCAGTATTTTAACTATAAATAATTGGTCTTGGTTTTAAATATTTATACTTTTATTTCGTATACAATTTTATACTAATAATAATATAATATAATATAGTATGTTAACGTATATACTTGATATGGTATACACTTAGCTAATAACAAAATAACTATTTTAACAAACCTATATTTGATAATCCACTGTTACTACAATTAGTAGAGTTTATACTCGAATGATGATTTGAAATAATATCATCGCATTCGGAGGAAGATGAATCTAAAATAATAGTTGGTTCGAAAGGTTTTTCATGTTCTATAATTTCAATATCACTTGAATCTCCATCCTTGTCTTCCGAGTATTTTTTATTATTTAAATCATTTGTTTGAGTATCCTTTAATTTTAAATCGGATGTGTTATCTTTATTGTTTTCTATATCTTCATAAAACTCATCAACGCAATTTTTTTCACGAGATAAAACAGGGTGTGATAAAGCAGACGATAAATTTAATTTTGCAATTAATTTATTACGAAATGCAATTTCAGACTCTAAGTTACTCATAGTTAGACAATGTGTGTATTGGTAATATTAAAGAATATTCATTTTTTAAATATTTAAACTAGTTAAAAAGAAAATATACACATTATAATCTTTCAACCAATATATAAAATTAAAATATGCATTGATTTTATATGAATTGTTATCATATAAGTATTATAGATCCTGGATCAAATCTATAGAATATAGTTTAAAATTTATAAGTATATAATAAAATATTAGTATTTAAATTGAAAATTTGAATTCAATATAACATAATATTCTTAAATATAATTAATTATATTATATACCATATAAATATATAACAACTATACAAACTATAAATAGTAAGGATATTATATTTTTTTAAAATAATCAAAATGAATATTGATAATGAAATAACAAAGATTTTCGTAAAAAATTATAACTTAATTAAATTATATTCATTTATAAAATAATATATACAGCTATAATATTTATATTTATTTTATTAACCTCTTTTTATATTTATTAATATAATAATTTAAAAATTAATTAAAAGGATTTATTTCATTGTTTCCATAGAAATATTAATAACAAATAATAATTTTAAATTTACATACAACTATTGTAATTATAGAATGTTTATGTATTATATTAATTTGATTTCATATAATATGTTATAGGATTAAAACTAGGGAATTACATAATATAATGTCAGGATTGCCAAGAGAAGTATTAAAATGGCTACAAAGTTTAGATCTATCATGGAAAGTTAAATGCCCAAAATGGTATTAATGAATTATGATTATTTATAAATTATATTCAAATATAATTATATATTTGATAGTATGTGTTTGTTCAATCACAACCTGCATATGGACATGCACTTTAATTAGAAATGATTCATTTTACAGAAATGTTACGGATATTGTAGTGCTTACTCAATTTATTAAATACATTCAGATACTACATAATTACTGAGTGTATAGCCTCCTTAAATGTAAACGTGTTAAACCAGTATCTTATACAAATGCCATCCTATATTGCACAATTGAAGAGTTTCATTATATCAATCACTACGTTAAGCTTCCAATGTATACATATATTTATTCAATATATCCTGCAGATTTTGAATATATGATGTCAGTCAATATGTTTTAAAATAAACTATTAATATAATATTTAATAATATACATTTAAAAAAATATGAAATTAGCTGATTATTTATTAATTATCTATTATATAGAAATATTCTGATACGATATACATTCCTAGGGATTTATCAAACGGATACATATTAGCTGAAATATTTTCCTGGTACTATCCTGCCTCGATTCAAATGCATAATTATTCTACGGGTAATTCGTTTGCCTCGAAAGATTTAAATTGGCAAGTTCTGCGAAATGTTAGTAAATATAAAACTCTTTCATCAGTTTGTTATGCAATGGATAATAATGAACAATGAGGATAACATTTTTAACCGTATATGATTACTTTATTTTCAAAAAATTACCCATTTTATGTAAATACGAGTAATCTTTAAATATAACATTCTAAACCAGTTTAATTAGGGGTTTCCAGCTATAAATCTAAAGGTATATTTGATGTGTATTGAAAATACATTAATTCGATTTGTATTGAAAATTAATATAGTTATTTAATTTCAATTTTATCATGACATGATAGTATTATCTATTGTCTTGGTTCAACATCCACTATACCATAAGAGTTCTCGATATTGTGCATACCGTATCGTTGTTTATGAGTCATACGTATTTATAACTTATTACCAAGTGTACACATATAATATAGATCGTATATAATAAATAAAATACATTATTGTATTGTGTTCTAGTTTATTAAGAAAGAAAAATTGGATATCAACTCAGATCTTATCGAGTCAACGATCCACTGTAAAGAAGGAGGAGCATGTCTATTGGTGGAAAGAATATACCATTTACTTACAAATCGACAGTTAATATGCTAATATAATATTTAAATTCAGTATATTTTCTGAAATTAGAAGATGGCAAACTATGATCATTGAATACTCTCTTCTATTGTTATAATATTTAATTGTTGCTTACCTGTGCATCTCTCTTCCTCCTTTATCTCGAAATGTCATTTATAAGGTAATAATCATTAACTTTAGAGCTTTATTTATAAGTAAAATTCATAAACTCATAATAGTTACGATATGAATAGCAGACTTATTAACAATTAAATTGAATTGATTCACTTATTTATTCAAAAAGCGAATTCCTATGAAGTGCGGATTAATGAAATGTAGAATATGCTTTGAATTAAGTTCAGTTGAGCACATTACATTTATATGCACTAATTATATAGCAAATTGTAGGATAAGGCAAATCAAATTAAATCCTTTCTAAATATATGCTATATCATGCGTATTTATTATAAATTGACAATAAATACTTGATATAATTAAACCGTGCTTTGATGACGTGGTTAATAGGAACTCACTTGTTCTAATGCTGTAATATTGAGATACGATATAAGATATAATATACACATTTAACTTTTCACAGAATTCGTAAACCAGTGTCGGCCTACTGCATCGATTTCACCGACTCGAGCTACCAACAACGTCTGCCTATGCACGCTCGTACTACGGTATCCCAGGCACTAAAGAATAACCTGTCAATCACAGAACTCATCGCCGAGAAAAACCAAATCATAAATAAGGAAAAAGTTTGTTGAAAATATTTGAAATATCTGAAATGCATACCTAACTTATATAAACAGTAATAGTTTTTACAAATAGTAACATACCCAGTTAACATACAAATTTCAGTGTTTTTATATAATCAAAATATTATAACTACCTACTGTTCAGTTTTATTTTACGAATTATGAATATATTATTCAATTATTATTCTAATTTAATTCTAATTAGAATACTCTGTCATCGTGCAGGCCCAGAACATTATCAACATGCACGTGGACAGGCGGCGAGATGAACGCATGCAGGATCCCGTGAGATTCGATCTTAGACCTACATTGGGTGAAAGGGCGAGGCGATCCGTTCCCCCGTTGACCCCTTCCGAAAACGCTACAAACAGCAGACAACATACAGGTAATAGTCCAGTAAATACAGAGAATAAATACGTAGTTCTTAAAAATAGCCGATAGTTTATAAATAACAATATTATATAAGATATGTTTATTAAGTATCTTTGTAATATTAGAACGTATGTTCTTGTTTTATGGTACGTGTGGATAATTTCGCGGATTCGTTATAAATTAAATCTTCATTATCTGCAATAACCCGCACAGGTTGTAAAGAAAATGTCTTCGACAGAGGTTAATTTACGCGCGGTGACTATAAAAAATTAAAGAAGACTATATACATTCTTTCAACAATTTTAAGAACATTATATATATATACATATGAGTCATATAAATAAAATAAGTATAATCAATTGTTATCTGCATTCCTCATTCAGAATTGGTGAATATGTCGCCAACGAAAGTTCAGTTTCGAACGGTTAATCAATTGGATACGGTGGAGATGGTAAAATGAAGAAATATCCCGTTATCTGGCATCGAATGCTATCTTCACTTCAAGACAAACAAATCTATAATGTGATAAGATGCCTATATACCAATTAGTTATTATTATACAAATTTAATTTGCAAATAAATTATTAATTACCTTTACAGTATTGGTAGTTTTTTTTTCTAATTGCTAAAATATAATATATATATATATATATATATATAATTAATTCATTATATAAACATCTATACTAGATAATATAATAGTCGATGTAAAACTGACTTGTTATTTTCTTTTGTTCATATTTTTCTTTGAAACCACTGTAGTTTTTACTAAGGATGGACTTTTAACTGGAGGTGTAGAGAGATTTTTGGAAGTTATTTTCTTCAATTTTGTGGGAGAATCTTTTGCTATTTTCACTTTCGCAGATTTTAATAGACTTTCGGAGGCGTGCTTTTTCATAGATTTCTTGGTATCGTGAGTTTTATGTGAGGAATCTGTCTTTGCGGATTTAGACTTTTCTTTTAATTTAGATGAACTGCTGCTTACTTTTAATTTCTTAATGGAACTAATGAAAAGAAACACCATTTCAATATTCACATTTAAAAAGATTATTTAGATCAATGATAATAACAATGGAATAATAACAACTACTACCTTTTAGACATTTTTCTCTGAGATGATTCTTCCTGTAAACACATAAATTAAATGAACCAATATTTATTAAATACAATGAATTTGGTAATATCTATATTACATATATACTAACTCTTTCTTGGGATATTTCGGCTTTCTGTTAAAATAAATATACATATTAATAATATTTTAAATAAAATGATAACACATTAGAAATCAATATTATATTAGAATAGACTAACTCTTTTTAATTTAACTTTTTCATGTGATTTACTTGACTACAAATTAGAAGATGGTTATTAAATTTAATTAATATAGAAATAACGTAAAAATCATTTTATTATAAAATTAATTAAGTAATTACTTTTTTATATTTGAAATAATCTGTAATTGAATTTTGATTTTTTAAGCTACTCTAACGACATTATTAAAATGATAGGTATCAACTTTAGGAAAATATACTTTAAATTGATCATCGATACAAACATATGTATGGCTAGTTTTTCAGTATCACGCATACATTAGAGTACAGTGAATTAAAACATTGTACTCGGTTACGAGAGGTACTGCTTGCGGTAGTGTTTCAGACCTTCGACGCTGACGACGAAAGCTTTGGACGACCCCGAGGTCGACGCGTCACTTCTGTTATCGACGATATCGAGGCATTCCCGCCGATAGACGAAGATAGATATTCACTAGAGTTGAAAGCGTCGTCGTTATGTCTGTTTGTTTTACTGTGGAGCCGTTAAGATGGTTGATATTGGTATATAGACTAGACATGTACATTAGATCTAGTACACTACAAATCAATTTTAATAAAAAGTAAATTGAATTTAAATATTTATAGAGATTTCTATGATCGTGGATTAGATAGAAAGGGTAAGGCCTATCTATTCTTTTATTAATTAAAATCTGTAGTAGACGATGAAGGGAGAGAGATGGAGGGAGGAGGGATATGAAGGGAGATGAAGGCAGGAGGGAGATGAAGGGAGAAGGGAGGAGGGAGATGAAGGCAGGAGGGAGATAATGGGAGATGAAGGCAGGAGGGATATGAAGGGATGATGGAGATGAAGGCAGAAGGGAGATGAAGGCAGGAGGGAGATGAAGGTAGGAGGGAGATGAAGGTAGGAGGGAGATGAAGGGAGGAGGCATATGAAGGGAGGAGGGATATGAAGGGAGATAAAGGGAAGAGAGATATGAAGGGAGGAGGGATCTGAAGGGAGGAGTGAGATGAAGGAATATGGAGTTAGGTCTATTCACAGTTTGTATAAAGTGTGTAAAATTTCAATAACTTACAAGAACACCATCTCACTGTTAAATTAAACTTACATTTCATGAATTTGTGTGAAATGCAGTTTTAATAAATATATGACGTGGAAAAGTAGCCTATATTTTATAGAAGCTTTTAAATCTACACAAATTACTTTTAACGACTCAAAACTCTCTAAATTCTCTTTTATTCGTAAAATTTGATATATTCGTTATGTTTTCGAATAAGAAATTGCTTTTGCCATTATTTGCAAACCAACGTTTGATGCGGCGAAGGACTTTCAATCGACGATTTCCGTTTCCCAATGGACGCTGCGATGGCGGATAACGAGCGATTCGCTCCCGACGAACCCGCCGAGTAGCGCGCCGGGGAAGCGGAGCCAATCGTCGAGTGGGCGTCTCCCGAGGGGGCGTGTCCCGAGGGGGCGGGTCCCAAGGGGGCGGGTCCGACGGTGTTGAGCGTCGCGGACAGGATGTCGTCGACGGCCGAGTGTATAGAGCAGTCGTCGGGGGTCGTCGCGAGGGGAGGAGCCAAAGAGTCGGCGGAACAGGAAGGGACGGGTGCGACGGCGACGTGGGTCACGGCGGGGTAGGGTTGGCGTATTTTCTTTCCGGCCGGCACGTCGTGGCACACCATGTGCATGTTGAATTCGCTGATCATCTTTTTCATCTGTTGATGTTTAGTGCAGGTGCAGTAGAGTACGGTGTAGTGAGTGTAATGTAGTGAGGTGTAGTGAGTGTAGTGTAGTGAGGTGTAGTGAGTGTAGTGTGTTGAGTGTAGTGAGTTTAGTGAGTGTAGTGAGTGTAGTGAGTGTAGTGTAGTGAGTGTAGTGTAGTGAGTGTAGTGTAGTGTAGTGAGTGTGTTGAGTGTAGTGAGTTTAGTGAGTGTAGTGAGTGTAGTGTAGTGAGTGTAGTGAGTGTAGTGAGTGTAGTGAGTGTAGTGTAGTGAGTGTAGTGTAGTGAGTGTAGTGTAGTGTAGTGAGTGTGTTGAGTGTAGTGAGTTTAGTGAGTGTAGTGAGTGTAGTGTAGTGAGTGTAGTGAGTGTAGTGTAGTGAGTGTAGTGTAGTGTAGTGAGTGTAGTGAGTGTAGTGTAGTGAGTGTAGTGAGTGTAGTGAGTGTAGTGAGTGTAGTGAGTGTAGTGTAGTGAGTGTAGTGTAGTGTAGTGAGTGTAGTGTAGTGAGGGTAGTGAGTGTAGTGAGTGTAGTGAGTGTAGTGAGTGTAGTGAGTGTAGTGTAGTGTAGTGTAGTGTAGTGAGTATAGTGTAGTGTAGTGAGTGTAGTGTAGTGAGTGTAGTGAGTGTAGTGAGTGTAGTGCAGTGAGTGTAGTGAGTGTAGTGTAGTGAGTGTAGTGAGTGTAGTGTAGTGTAGTGTAGTGTAGTGAGTATAGTGTAGTGTAGTGAGTGTAGTGAGTGTAGTGTAGTGAGTGTAGTGAGTGTAGTGAGTGTAGTGCAGTGAGTGTAGTGAGTGTAGTGTAGTGAGTGTAGTGAGTGTAGTGTAGTGTAGTGAGTGTAGTGAGTGTAGTGTAGTGAGTGTAGTGAGTGTAGTGTAGTGAGTGTAGTGAGTGTAGTGAGTGTAGTGTAGTGAGGGTAGTGAGTGTAGTGAGTGTAGTGCAGTGTAGTGAGTGTAGTGAGTGTAGTGAGTGTAGTGTAGTGAGTGTAATGAGTGTAATGTAGTTTAATGAGTGTAGTGTAGTGTAGTGTAGTGTACTGTAGTGTAGTGTAGTGTAGTGTAGTGTAGTGTAGTGTAATATAGTGTAATATAGTGTAGTGAGTGTAGTGAGTGTAGTGCAGTGAGTGTAGTGAGTGTAGTGTAGTGAGGGTAGTGAGTGTAGTGAGTGTAGTGCAGTGTAGTGAGTGTAGTGAGTGTAGTGAGTGTAGTGTAGTGAGTGTAATGAGTGTAATGTAGTTTAATGAGTGTAGTGTAGTGTAGTGTAGTGTAGTGTAGTGTAGTGTAGTGTAGTGTAGTGTAGTGTAGTGTAGTGTAGTGTAGTGTAGTGTAGTGTAGTGTAGTGAGTGTAGTGTAGTGTAGAGTAGTGTAGTGAGTGTAGTATAGTGAGTGTAGTGTAGTGCAGTGAGTGTAGTGTAGTATAAAATATTGAAAGAAGTGTGATGTTATGTTTAAACAATTTTAAAGAAAGTAATCATATATGAAATTATTTCTAAGTTTGAATCCTATGATTTATCTATAAATAGAAATAACAATGAAGATGATAAACTTACGTGGGGAAATTGAGAAATAAACGAGTCCGGGAGGTATATCTTATTGTTCGGTTTCTTTCTCTGCGTTAGACAATGGTATTGTTATGAACGTGGTTATTGATTGTATCTATTGTAGTGGTTTTGATGATAAATCAATAAGTTCAATAGCCCATAGCTTCTAATAACTTATTAAATATATAACATAGTAGATTCTATTGTACTAATCACAAATCAATTAAGCAGTTGAAACACTGAAAAAATGCATTGTTTTTCGCATCATTTTTCCGAACTGAATTACAAAAAAAACAATATTGATGTATGAATATTGAAAACGCAGGAATTTTGACATATTGACATTTGAATTTTTAAAAAGAAAGTAAAATTAAAATTATTATTTTAAATATTTAAAAAATATAAAAGCAATATCTTTTGCTTCTGTATCTTATTACTATATATTGTATCACCTACTTTCTATATAGATTTATATTAGCTAATACATTGTATTCATTTTTTAATGTCAATATTTATATATGATATTAACTAAATAATATAAATTACAAATTACGCTTGTAATTTGAACATAATTTGAACATAATTTGAAATTGCCAGCGGAAAAATTAAAAATAGCGTAATTCAATGTCATTTTCTGCGGGATTCAAATTCCTAGCGTAAAAACACACGTAAAGCAACACTTTTTTTTCAGTTTGTTTCAAAGTGCTTTAGATATAGATATCAAGTAGTAGAGATATGTCTAGTACAATAGCACATTAAATATCTACATTGTTATTGATTGTGGGTATGTCATGGTTGGTAGATAAACTCTAATTGATAGTGTAGGTGTTAATTCAACTTCTAATTATTTTTGCAATGGGTATTACAAGGTATTACTAGGATATTACTAGTGCATTGCTGATGGGTTGCTAGGACATTCCTAGGGTATTTGTAATGGGTTGCTAGGATGTTACTAGTGCATTGCTGATGGGTTGCTAGGATATTACTAGGGTATTTGTGATGGGTTGCTAGACATTGCTAGAGTGTTGGTAGTTGATTAATAGGACATTACTAGAGAGTTGTTAGTTGGTTAATAGGACATTACTAGGGAGTTGCTAGTTGGTTACTATGCTATTAGTAGGGTATTACTAATAGGTTGCTAGGACATTACTAGGGCATTGCTAACCGACTTGATGAACATACTGGGGAGGGTAGGTTCAGCCAGATTATCGGAAATCACAGCATCCTTCTTCAATATTAGACAGGACACAATATCACACACTGCATAGAGTCTCTGGGTGGGGTTGAGATGGGGGGATATGGGGGTGTAATGGGGGCGAGACATAGATACAGATAAACACCATTCGGGTGCACCGGGACAATGGCTCTGACCTCATTTGCCAGTTCATCTTCATAGCATTGTCTATCTCTGCACATTTTTATCATTGTCACGAGATTTTTATAAAAACTGTAACTGTAATTCTCTGTTTTCATTAGACACTCCAGGATAAACATTATGCACCTAATGGGGGTTAGTGGGGGTTAATAGGGAGTGAGTAGGAGTTTAAGTTAAGGTAGGAGGGGTGAGAAAGGTTAACGGTTGTTATTCGGGGTTAGTGGGTGTTTGTGGGGTTTAGTAGGGGGTAGTAATGGTATTTGGGAGTGAGTGGGGGTGAATGGGGTGGGGTATATGTATGTTAGGATGCGATGAGGTAAGGACGAAGTAATGGGTCTGTAATTAACAGTTTTCAGTAAAAATCCAGGATGAAAATAAGTAGATTGGTGGGGGGAGTGGTAATAGGGTTAGTGGGGGTGGGGTGTGGTGATATAGCCATTATGAATACTATATAGTAATATGGTGCTGAAAGGTGTTCGGGTGAATATAGGTGAGTAAGGAAATGATTGACATGGGGTGATGGTAAATGGGGGTAGTAAATGATGGGGAGGAGTCAGAGGGATGATAGTAGTGGGTTATGGGTGGTGGGTTATGGGTGGTGGGTTAGTAAACTACGCATATTGTGGTTAAGAGAGTGTGCAAGGAAGACAGATAGAAGATATAGGGAAGCTAGGGATATATTCTAAATGGTTACTATAGATTTGAAATAGTGTTAACATTAAACAAACACTAACCCCTTGATGTTATTTAGTGTTTTGATGTCATCCAGGTTACTAAAGTCGGGGTCATGAGCTAACAAATGTATCACGTGGGGCATAGTGTAGTCTGGTAGCAGAAAATACATAGAGGCTGTAAAGGGGGCGTGGTTAGAGGGTGTGTAGTAAGAGTGGGCGTGGTTAGAGGTGTATTTGGAGGAGTACTGGTTAGAGGGGGTGTAGTTATAGGGTGCGTGATTAGAGAGGGTGCAGTTGGAGGGGCGTAGTTAGAGGTGTAGTTGGAGGAGAACTGGTTAGAGGGGGTGTAGTTATAGGGTGCGTGATTAGAGAGGGTGCAGTTGGAGGGGCGTAGTTAGAGGTGTAGTTGGAGGAGAACTGGTTAGAGGGGGTGTAGTTATAGGGTGCGTGATTAGAGAGGGTGCAGTTGGAGGGGCGTAGTTAGAGGTGTAGTTGGAGGAGAACTGGTTAGAGGGGGTGTAGTTATAGGGTGCGTGATTAGAGAGGGTGCAGTTGGAGGGGCGTAGTTAGAGGTGTAGTTGGAGGAGAACTGGTTAGAGGGGGTGTAGTTATAGGGTGCGTGATTAGAGAGGGTGCAGTTGGAGGGGCGTAGTTAGATGGGGTGTAGTAAGAGGGGGCGTGGCTAGAGGTGTAGTTGGAGGAGTACTGGTTAGAGGGGGTGTAGTTATAGGGTGCGTGATTAGAGATGGTGCAGTTGGAGGGGCGTAGTTAGAGAGGGTGTAGTAAGAGGGGGCGTGGCTAGAGGTGTAGTTGGAGGAGGAGTGTTTAGAGAGGGGATGGTTGGATACTGGTAACTCATTATAAATAGTGTATAAGATATATATGGAAGTTTATAATATATAAAGACAGTGTATAAGAGGGTATAGAAGGTGTACTAGAAGGTGTACAAGACAGTGTACTAGAAGGTGTACTAGAAGGTGTACAAGACAGTGTACTAGACAGTGTACTAGAAGGTGTACTAGAAGGTGTACTAGAAGGTGTACTAGAAGGTGTACTAGAAGGTGTACTAGAAGGTGTACAAGACAGTGTACTAGACAGTGTACTAGAAGGTGTACAAGAAGGTGTATAAAACAGTGTACTAGACAGTGTACTTGAAGGAGTACAAGACAGTGTACTAGAAGGTGTACAAGACAGTGTACTAGAAGGTGTACAAGATAGTGTACATTGTACACTGTACAATACAGTGTACAAACATTTACTAGTGTTATTTTTCTTCATGTAGGAGATTCTCTGTTGGATGTTCTTTACGATGTAGTCTTTGACGGTCAAGCGATTCGACTTTACCGGGTCATTGGAGGCCAGACACAGTATGGCCATGTACTTGACCGGTAGCCGGAGGCTGTACAAACCTTTGTTGAGGCGTGCGGCGAATTTACGCCTCACCTCTATGCACGGATCCTGTGGGGTTGTGGGTGCCGGGCGGGTTTATGTAGGGGGCGAAGTTAGTTTGCGTACATAATAGGGTTTGGGGTATGGGTTGTGAGGGAGTGTGGTACGGGTTGTTAAAGAGTGGGGTACGTGTTGTGACGAAATGGGGTACGGGTTGTGAAAGAGTGGGGTACGGGTTATAACGGAGTGGGGTTTTGATTGTGAGGGAGTTTGGTATGGGTATGGGAGGTTAAGATAATAAGGGAGTAGGGATTAGGGTGTGTGAATACTAGTGGGTGTGAGAGTAGTTGGGGGGTTATTTAAGTAATAGTGGGTGTGGCTGGAGTGGGTGTGGCTGGAGCGGGTGTGCGAGTGTGCGGGTGTGCGAGTAGGTGTTAGCTACAAGGGAGGCAAATAAATATAACACAAATAAAAGATAATAATTTCTACATTAAGTTGTTTATTTTTTATAATATTTTTTTAGAATTATTGTTGATTTATATCCTCATGATATCAAACCCACAACCCAAGACTAATGCATACACATACACACACACACACACCCACACCCACACATACACACACATACACATTCAAACACACACACATATACATACACACACACATACTTATACACACATTTGTATTTACTGAGTTTATTAAGGTTAACAATTTGATAGACAATGGTCCAGTTTCTTAATTGGCAGAAGGCATAAAATTATCTTACAAGTATTTCATAATTCAGAAATATTCTTAACTTGCTAAATATTGAAAATAAAAGTACTTACAAAACACTAAAATAATTAAAACTCTACGATTTAAAGAATATTTACTCTACATCAAATTACCCATAAAAAACAAGTCCATACGGACCTCAACACTGATTACACTTACAGAACCCTAAACTATAAAAGGTTCGTATCTCAGATTCGCCATATGCTCTAAAATTCCCAAAAATCACCTTAAAACTTTAAAAATAATATTAACTAAATCATATTTATTCCCTCATTTGCTTTATAAAATCCTATAAGAATAACAGATTTAATTTGTTCAATTTGTTTTCTTTTGTTTGAGGTTTCACAACTCAACATTTATTATCAGATCCACAGCATGTTTTCACACATTGTAGAATATTATCTTATGTATTTAGGTCTAATAAATGCAACATACATACAAGCATACACAGAAACAACAATATATACATATTCACTAGTGAACAGAATGACTAATTCCATTAAATCCCAATGAAAGTCTGCATTCCAACAGAAATTAATTGATAAAGGTCAAAGGACAAATAAATAATACAATAGATTAAATATAATGAGATAGTAATTTATATAAACTTCTATGATACTAATTGAATTGAATTTAATATTATGATAATTTATATTATGAGTAATAATAATATAATAATAATAATAAAATAATAATATTAATAATAACAATAATAATAATATTAATTTAATTATAATAATAATATAATAATAATAATAATAATATAATAACAATAATAATAATATATTAATATTATAATAACAATAATAATAATATATTAATATTATAATAACAATAATAACAATAACAATAATAATATAATAAAGATATTATTATCAAGATGCAATATTTCAGGATTCACCTAAATTTCTCAATATTTAAATAATTAAATTCATTAGCTTTTCAATTCATGTGGATGTTATTCTGATATATAAATTGATCAACAATGTTTTTCTTATAGATAGTTACATTATTATAGATCACTCATCACATAATAGTTTCACTCGTTGATAATAATAATACATTAGATAATAATAATCAAATTAGACATCATTTTGTTTCGAACAAACATGAATAGAAAATATTTAGGTAATAGAATTTATCCCAATTCAATTGTTGCTAATATTTTCAAATTAAATAAATTGATATATTTAAAGCTAGAATCAAAAAGCTAAACTTTTCCAAGTGCATTTGTTATTATTTATTGATATTTCATTTTGTTGTTTTTATTAATACCGAGTTCTATATAATCCATACATAATATTATCTGAACTCCTCTCTTCACTCATTATTTATTGTTTATGTTTTGAGAACACGGTTGGTAATATTAATATTATTTATCATTATCATAAATAAAATTCAATTCAATATAATAATAATATTACTATAATAATAATATTAATATTATAATAATAATAATTATAATGCAATAAAAATAATAAGCTATTAAATATAAATATAGAATCTGACTATTGTATTAATATATTAATATATTACATACTCATGTATTTGATGGACTATAATACAAGCTAGTCATATCCACACACAAACTTACGTTGAGTAGCAGTGAGAGGGTCTGGAATTGTTCATTTGTAAATACTTTTGAGTAGGTCGGAATTTCTAGAAGCTTTAGGAGGGAACAACTGGCAGTAATTCTTATGTGGGCTAGTTCTGCTTCACTGTGGGGTTATCGGGGTTTTATCAGTGGTGGCGGTTTAGGGGTAGCGGTAGTCCGGGAGAGAGCAGGGCTTAGGTAGTGCAAAGAGTATAGCGAGAATGTGAGGTTATAGGTTAGTGGTGAGAATTAGTTGTGTTTATATTAGCAGGGTGGGAGTTAAGAGGTATAGGAGGTTTGAAGGTGTTATAGAGAGAGATGGTGTTTAGGGTGAGAATTAGATAGAGTGGGGGTATAGGGTCTGGTAGGGAAGTATCAGGGAGATTTAGGGTGGACTTTGGAGGGTAGAATTTAGGTTGAGTAGGGATATAGAGTGATGTAGATATGAATGGGAAGAGTATGATGGGTTTATAAAGGAGTAAGGGGTTGAGAGTATAATGTATTGTGTATATGGTTTATACTATTAACTGATGTAATGTTGGGTTCAGGAAGATATATTGCTATAATGTGGGGTTTAAGGAGGTATATTACTATAATGTGGGGTTTAAGGAGGTATTTTACTATAATGAGGGGTTTAAGGAGGTATTTTACTATAATGAGGGGTTTAAGGAGGTATTTTACTATAATGAGGGGTTTAAGGAGGTATATTGCTATAATGTGGGGTTTAGGGAGGTATATTGCTATAATGTGGGGTTTAAGGAGGTATTTTACTATAATGAGGGGTTTAAGGAGGTATTTTACTATAATGAGGGGTTTAAGGAGGTATATTGCTATAATGTGGGGTTTAGGGAGGTATATTACTATAATGTGGGGTTTAGGAGGTATATTGCTATAATGTGGGGTTTAAGGAGGTATTTTACTATAATGAGGGGTTTAAGGAGGTATTTTACTATAATGAGGGGTTTAAGGAGGTATATTGCTATAATGTGGGGTTTAGGGAGGTGTATTGCTATAATGTGGGGTTTAAGGAGGTATATTGCTATAATGTGGGGTTTAGGGATGGATAAGTGGCCTACAGGAAGCTTTTAATAAGTCATTGCATTAAAACGCCCAACAGATAACCCAGGATTAACTGAATGAGTTGGTAGCCTATGTGAAGTCGTGGATAGGGTTGCGGTTTGGCCTAATTACGGAGACCCGGTTCACATCGGAACACCTACCAGATATCCCCGGAGTTCAGCAGGTCTCCGTCGGTGGCTAGAATTGTGGTGAACAGTTGGATGGCGTTCTTGACCATGGAATCGCATTCATTGTGACCCTTGAGCCATCTTACAATCATCTTCATGCCCTGCATCTGTAGGGAAGTAGGGAATGCGTGGGGAGTGAGGGATGGGGCGTAGGGGATATATGGTTTAAGGGGTGGAGTTACGTGGGGGTGTAGCGGGTGCGGGATTGGAATGGGAGATGTTGGTGAATAGAGGATATGGGGTTAGGGGTTGGAAATAAATCACCGGGGGTGTTAGTTGGGAGGGTATACGAAGTATGTTAAAGTATTCAACGCTGGGGTAGGGGTATCGAAGGGTTTTATTGAGGGCTATACGGGTATATATATGAAGGGGTTAGGCACGGTAGGGGGAGTAACCTTTGCCTGAGTTTCCTGGGAGACAAAACTTAATTCATACCACTTCTCCGTAGATAAATTTGCAATCGAATACTGTTAAGATAAGAGCAGACTGATTAGTAACAAAAGAAATATGACCAACCAACAATGTAGTTGCCATGGTAACTCAAGATTTAGATTTCTATTATTGTCATGCTGTAATTCATTGTTATGAAATACTTTTATAACATCTTATGTCGTGACTGAGTATTGCATAAAATACACCAACATAAAAATATACATATAATAATTATACAAACACATATAAATATACACATATTAACACACACAAATTGATTTAATTCATTAAATTAATGATATCAAATAATATATTCTAAAAGTATTTCCAGATTTTAAAAAATGTTCTATAATACAATATCACATGACAATGTTATAATAAGATATATATGTATATAAGTGTATATGTATATATGTATATATATGTATACAATACATGGTTTATATATTTAAAACATATAATTTTTGAGTTATAAATATTACTGTATTTACTGTATTATAACAAATCAGTTAACAAATAATATTTTAAAATATAATATATTATTTTTAATGTGTAAAAATCATAAAACGAGTTTATATCAATATTATTATGATGAAATTTGCAAAAAATGTTTAATTTATAAAGTCTATATAATAGTTAAAAGTTAAAGTTAATAGTTTTAGGTAATCAGAAAATATGTTGGCATATAGGTCAGCAAATAGGTCAGCATATACGTCATTGTAATGGTTACTAATGAATACTGTATCGAACATTACATAATAAACTACCAGGAAATAATCTAGTTATTTATTTTATTCATTGTATAAATTTAAAGTATATTTTTAATAGTAGTATCGATTTTTAAATATATTTCTTTATTCGATGGTCATTGATATATCAGTATATAGGATATTATATGGGACATTATATAGGACATTATATATGATATTATATAGGATATTATATAGGATATTATATAGGACATTATATACTACATTATATAGAACATTATATAGGATATTATATAGGACATTATATAGGACATTATATAGGACACCGACCCGATTCGTCATGATAAGCTGTTTGACAATTATATCGGCGACGATCTTCTGAGTGTCGTCGTAGAAAAGCTCCGGATGCATTTGCACCAAGTGACCAATGGCCACGATGTGAGTGAGGATGTACGGAGAGTCCAGGTCAAGGCTGGACGAAATGGTCTGCGGGTGTAGGGAATGAACGAGAGGGGCGTAGGCGAGACATACATTATGGATTACGTGCTACGCTACAAGGCGTAAATGAGTGGTGTAAATGAGTGGTGTAAATGAGTGGTGTAGTCATATAGTAGATCTAGGTTAGGTCGAGTGGTCAGCGTAGACTTCGGGGGGGGGGGGGGGGCGTAATGAAAGTCGCGGAAATGTCCAGAAACCCGTGCAAAGGTGTCGGGCGTGCCAACCTGAAAGAGCTGTTGGAAGACTTGCCGTTCGACGGACATGTTCTGCATGCAACTGATGGCGTGTTTAGCTTGTTTGGGAGAGCCGAACTTCACGAGCTTTTGCAGCGTTGGTAACAGCATGCTGCGAGGTGAATTCGTTATCGAAGGGAACGAAAGGAGTCGGAGAGATTGCCAAATAATTGAGTGTTGGGATTTTTGCATCTCGAATGCACAGTGTATTAAATCTATGTTTACGTAATCAATATATAATGGATATAGTATATGGTACTATATGTATGTGTATATATTATTGATTTAATTCCAGGCATATTAGAATAATTGTTACGTAAATATTATATAAATTATAATATTGTCATCCAAAATTATATTTACTAAATAATGCCAAGAAAATTCTTTTTTTTTAAAAGTATCTGTTACAATTTCAATAATTTATTGCAAAATATATGTATTATAATATATGTATTATAATGTATTATAATATATGTTTTCACCGAGATTTGATTTTAATATACATACGGATAAAAAATGTACCGGTTAAATATTTAGAATATGTACTGAATTTGTGTGTAGTTTACAGGCAATTTGCTCAAGAATATCAAACTAAGGCATGATTTGTAAATATCTTAAAAACTCTATTATTGGTTCAATGTTTTAATCTATAGACTTTTAATCTATAACATATATGTAAATGATTTCACTTCCATTTAATAAGTTTATAAACAAAATAAAAACTATAATTGTTTATGGGACGTGCATGAATCAGATATAAATATATAATTATATATTATGTGTACTAAATAATAAGTTATTTATAAAATAATTAACATTTTTAATTAGTCTTGCATAAATAATATCTAATATCTAATTGCATTAATAATGTACGGACCATAAGTAAGCTAATGTAAACTACGTATACATAATAAGATCCGTACATGCGTAATATCATTATAATCTATATATAAGATGTTTTTCGCATTACAATCTCTACCGTAAATCTTTTATCGTGTACTTTAGTCCAGAATCATCGCGATACCGCGGATAAACAATAACGCAGATATTGCCTCGAGGTGACCTCATTTTAATCCGATCGCACCAATCGGATCAATACGGGTGATACGGGATGGGCTAGAAGCTCGGCGAGAAGCTATGTGGTGTCGAGAAGCTATGTGGGGGCGAGTAGAGGGGTAATGGTGAGATAGTAACCTGTATATGTCGGGGAATTTTGTGATCACTTTCTTTCCGATGTAATTTAATACTTTCAAGGCATTGTGAGCTGGGTGCAAAGGAAGTCGGTTAAGTAGGAAAGCGGGAGGAGAGATCTTTAAATCTATTTTAACCGTTTTTATAGCTATTTAGAGAACTTTACGAGATAACTTCAAAATAAAGATATTCCGGATCATAATAATGTAAATATTTAATTTATCGACAAATGGAATTATTCTAATCAATCATTAAATCATGACTCATCAGTAGATATGGTCACTTCTTATATAACATACACGTTGTTTCTTCGTCATTTCTAATTAACTCAATTAATTGTTCATAGATGTCATGGTCTTGAAACCAGTGAATGTTGTCTTTGGAGAGGGTCTGCGGGGAGGAGAGTGTATGAAGGGCAAGTGAGGTCTAAAAATTAGTAGGTCTAAAGATTCGTAGGCCTAGGATGAAGAGAAGAGATTTTCTACTAATAAGTTAAACTAGCTTTTGATCTTAAAAAAGGATCTGATTTAACTAAATTGAAATTCTGTTTAAAATATAATATTATAAAATTCAATATTATAAATAAAATTGAAAAGATAAAAAGAAGCTTACACACAACTCACTAATTCACTTACACACACCTCACTACACTCACTACTTCACTTACACACAACTCACTACTTCACTTACACTCACCTCTATACCATCACCATACACATATACACTCCACTATCCATATACTCATACTCACATGCAAACATCCCTCCCCACCCTTCCCTTATCCCATCCCTCTCTCCCTCCCCACCCATCCCTCCTCACCCTTCCCTTTTCCCATCCCTCCCCAACCTTCACTTATCCCATCCCTCCCTCCCTCCCCACCCTTCCCTTTTCCCATCACTCCCTCCCTCCCTCCCCACCCCTCCCCACATATCCCCACCCCCATGAAATCAACGCATATAACAACCTGTAATAGTTGGAGACAAACAATGGGTCCATTGCGAATTTGAAGGCAGTCTTCGCCGTTAACCGTCCTCACCGCCAACGCCACAAGTTTACTGATGGTCAAACGGTCAAGAATCATCGGGGCCACACGGCCGAGCAACGCCTGGATGTGCTTGTAGAGAACACCGGTTCTATCGCCCATGTATTTCAGTATATCTTGCTGTGCGGTCAGCAATCAAGTTGGGGAGGAAGAGATGAGGAAATGAAGAGGAGGAAATGAAGAGGAGAAAGTGAGGATAAGAAAGTGAGGATAAGAAAGTGAGGATAAGAAAGTGAGGAGGAAGAAATGAAGAGGAGAAAGTGAGGATAAGAAAGTGAGGAGGAGAAAGTGAGGAGGAAGAAGTGATAAAGATAAAGTGAGGATAAGAAAGTGAGGATAAGAAAGTGAGGATAAGAAAGTGAGGAGGAAGAAGTGAGGAGGAGAAAGTGAGGATAAGAAAGTGAGGATAAAAAAGTGAGTATAAGAAAGTGAGGATAAGAAAGTGAGTATAAGAAAGTGAGGATAAAAAAGTGAGGATAAGAAAGTGAGTATAAGAAAGTGAGGATAAGAAAGTGAGGATAAGAAAGTGAGTATAAGAAAATGAGGATAAGAAAGTGAGGATAAGAAAGTGAGGATAAGAAAGTGAGGATAAGAAAGTGAGTATAAGAAAGTGAGGATAAGAAAGTGAGAGGGAGGAAGTGAGGATAAGAAAGTGAGGATGAGAAAATGAGGATGAGAAAGTGAAGATGAAAAAATGAAGAGGAAGTGAGGATGAAAAGGTGAGAAGGAGGAAGTGAGGATGAGAAAGTGAGGATGTAGAAATGAGGAGGAGACAGTGATGATAGAGTTAGGAGGAAGTAAGGAGAAAGTGAGGATGAGAAAGTAGGGTGGAGGAAGTGAAAATGAGCCGAGGAAATAAGAAAGAGTTAGTGAGTAGGAGGAAGTTAGGAAGAGGAAATGGATTGAACAATGAACAAATGAAACAGTGATATGAATGGTACACATAATTTATTGTTATTATTAATCACATATTATTAATTTTCTGTGACCTTTAAAAAAAATCAAAATTCATCACCAAACTTGACTAATGTAAAGTGGACGTGACTAATAATAAAAGTGGGCGTGTCTATCCTCGAACGAGTCTGCGATGACACGTTCATGGCTAACCGTGATGGGACGAGCGTGTATGCACGTGCACTCATCGTCAAAGAGTTTCATGAACAGAATCTGCAGTTTCTTGTCCTTCTGAATAAGCAGAGCTAATTTCTTCAGGTTGTCGGCGAGTTTAGGAGATTCGGGAGGTAGTTCTGCGGACGGATCAAACATGGACCATTAAGGGATATACAGAACCGAGTGTGAAAACGTACTCGAGATAACATAGATACGATTTTGAGAAGAATATCAACATATGCTTATCTATTCAATTAATAACGGCGTTGATTAAAATCTAAAAATAGTTTAGACGTGTTTAGAAATATATTATTGAATTATAAAAAATTGGAATTATCTTGAAATAGAATATAAGTATAACAACGAACAACTGCAACGAGTCTAGAAATCGTTACGACATGATTAATGGTAAACGTTAATAATCGTTACGATAATTGTTCCGCTTTTACTGAAAGACCGCTAACTTGATATTTTCAGAATCGACTCCAAAACTTCGGTTTTCTTATTTGAGAAATCATTTGAACAGCACAACTCAATCATGTTTTTCATGGCAGCTAATAACCTATTAGATGTACACACCGTTGTACTACTGATACGATATCGCATATGAAATGATCAATAAATAATATACACAATATTTGAAGAAAAAATGTACTATATTTTAATAAATGCATTTCATAGATTACTTTGTCATGTAACTAAACTCGAAGTAAATAATTATAATGAAGATTGTGAAGAAAATATTATAAATTATTATGTAATTACTTCATAGGAAAAATAAAGATAATTAATTAAAATACAATTATATTTCTTAAGAACAAAAATGTTCACATTAATATTTAATTATAAAAATTCAAATGTTCTGGACATTTATGAAAAGATAATTATGTTTATTTATAAATAGATTTTAGAACAACTCCAGATAGGCACAGTGATATAATAGTGTTTTAAACCCTTCGATGTCTTAAATATACAACATATTATGCTATACAATCCGCTATACCTGGATTGTTTACCTGGGTATCAATGATTATAAGTATAACTAACTGAACCCTGGATTGCAAGAGTACTTTGATTACTCGTAAACTATTGGCGTCTACGCTGCCATAAAGTAAAAGTAGTTGTCTAGCTCTGTCCTCGCTGTTCAACTTGAAGGGAATCATTCTCGTAATGAATAGGCGAGCCGCTAGCACCCTGAGGAAGTGGGGGGGGGGGTGGGGTAGTGGGGGCGTAGTGGGGGCGTAGTGGGAGGTAGTGGGGGGGTAGTGGGGGCTTAGTGGGGGGTAGAGGGGGCGTAGTGGGAGGTAGTGGGGGGGGTAGTGGGGCTTAGTGGGGGGGTAGTGGGGGGGGGGGTGGGTGTTGCGATGTAGAGGCGGGGTTTAATCACGAGGATTAGAACTTAAATAGAAAATGTTGCCATGGGATAAGATTAGAGGAGGCGCTTAGCGTGAATGGGGCAGAGATGAGTTGAAGCATAAAGGGAATATGTGGGGTAGAGCTTAGCGAGTAGGTGTTGGACTCAGGCGATAGGGATAGGGTGGGGTTTGGACGAGGTTAGAGGGGGACCAGAGCGAGGTTAAGGTTAAGTAGGTCTACGGGGACTGTAGTAACTGGTCGTCGATGCTGAGGTAGTAGGCGTGGAGCATTTTGTCTGCGACCCAAGACGTGTCCAGCGAAGTCATTTCGGCTGGGCGGTACTGGGAAGCGTAGTACACGTGACCCATGGCAATCAGGGCGTCCTTGCGTATGCTGAACTGCGTGGCGAGGATGTGGTGTTTGGGTGTAAATACGCACTCGATGGTGTAATCATAAGGTGAACACCAAACAGCATTAATACTAATGAAAATATAAATCATGAATAGTATTTACAGATTATTTTAGATTCATTTCATTATTACAAATTCACAATTTTGATAAATTTGCAAATTTAATGCTGAATTAACAGAATTAACAACATATGGATATAAATGAATTAATTTCAATATACAATTTGATAAATGATTTTTATGTTGGAATTCACTAAAACAACAATATTTCATAAATTCAAATAATAGTTTTCAAAATAAATTCATAAAATATCTCCATTTATAAATAATAATGATTTCAAATTCACAATTTTGAAAAGAATTTACTAATTGATTATTAAGATTTATAATATAGTCAATAAAGTCAACAAATAGTAAATTTACAATAGGGGCTAGTGGCACCATTGTTACAAGACTGGCGATTAGCGGATAGTTAACTCTATTAGCATCTCGAGCGGTCAGTAATTACTTTCTTAATGCACTGCCACCAAGTAATGATGATAATGATATCGGAGCTAAAGTACATGGTAATACAAGAGGAGATCTCTCTACACATTGTAACTACTACATATTGTAACTACTACTTACTGTAACTACTACATACTGTAATTACTACATACTGTAACTACTACATACTGTAACTACTACACATTGTAACTACTACACACTGTAAATACTACACATTGTAACTACTACATACTGTAACTACTACACAATGTAACTACTACATATTGTAACTACTACACACTGTAACTACTACACACTGTAACTACTAAATACTGTAACTACTACATACTGTAACTACTACATAATGTAACTACTACATATTGTAACTACTACACACTGTAACTACTACATACTGTAACTACTACATACTGTAACTACTACATACTGTAACTACTACATACTGTAACTACTATATACTGTAACTACTATGTAATTAATAAATACCCAATATATACTCTATTAACTAAATACATACTAAATACTACTCATTAAATACCTACTAAATACTATACCCATAAAATACCCACTACATACTCTACTCAGCACTCAATTACTGAATACTTAGTTACCTTTTTATCGAGTAGTCTGCCTTGTAGAGAGGCCAGCAATTGTTGACTGAGTAAGTGAAGGTGATTTTGTATAATGGTACTAATGAGTTGTATCAACTCCACACGGACAGACTCTTCCCCGTCGTGTTCCCTCTGGCACAGGCAATCTGATGGGGTGGAGGGCGGGTGGTGGGGGGAGATAGAAGGTGAGGTGGCGATGTATCAGTTGAAGGTGGGTCGATAAGTGAAGCAGAGGAGTGTGGGGTGAAGGCTAAAGGAGATAGCGGGTTATGCGTTGCGGGGTAGGATATTAATATATCATTTATTACGGACTATTGACACTGATAATGACTCTGATAATGTATCAGAATACTCGGCATTTCCAACTCACCCGTAATTACATTACGGTCGTATGCAGAATATCAGCGCGATTTACACGTTAATAGGAATTTAGATGCGAGGCTCAGATAATGGCGTTATTGGCCGTTATTGGCCGTTATTGGCACACGCTAACAATAAACTATTACTCACTCGCCGGTGATTCATTTCCGCGGACCCCCAACTGCATTCAGGTCGAATTGTCGTAGGATAGTTAGCGAAATTACTTATGGCATGCGATAGCTACAGTTATAGTGTAATCATCCATTGTTTTTACTCTGCAATAACAATGACATCTAAACAGCGAGTAAGTTTAACATCTATATTTAGATCAGGCCGTATGATGTTTACAGCTCTTCATATATATATATATATATATATATATATATATATATATATATATATATATATATATATATATAGAATTGATATTTTGTGATAGAATGCATTTGTGTGTGAATATGTGAGAGTGTGAAGTGTGAGTGTGAGAGTATGTGAGTGTGTGAAGTGTGAGTGTGTGAAATGTGAGTGTGTGAAATGTGAGTGTGTGAAATGTGAGTGTGTGAAGTGTGAATGTGTGTGAAGTGTGAGTGTGTGAAGTGTGAGGGTGTGAAGTGTGAGTGTGGGAAGTGTGAGCGTGTGAAGTGTGAATATGGGTGAAGTGTGAGTGTGTGAAGTGTGAGTGTGTGAAGTGTGAGTGTGGGAAGTGTGACCGTGTGAAGTGTTAGTACTTAGCCTATTGTAATAATACAATAGGTTAATTCTAAGTTCTAAGCAATCAAGCAAATTCAAATTTATAATGATTTGGAAAACTGAAACTTTTTTTAAGGGATTCTGAGGACATGGACGTATGTAAGGTGTATGTAAATATATATGCAATATGTAAGGGCATAGAAGAACATAAGAAATGAGATAAGCTTATGTAAATGTTTGTGAGGACATATGAGGACATGTGAGTATATGAAAGGAGATATAAATGTATTATTATATAATAGTGATATGTCATGACCCATAAATTAATAAAATGAGTGACCCTAATTCATATATAACATTACATATATAATACTATATATAACATTACATATATAAAACTATATATAACATTATATATATAATACTATATATAACATTATATATATAATACTATATATAACATTACATATATAATACTATATATAACATTATATATATAATACTATATATAACATTATAGATATAATACTATATATAACATTATATATATAATACTATATATAACATTACATATATAATACTATATATAACATTATATATATAATACTATATATAACATTATAAATATAATACTATATATAACATTATATATATAATACTATATATAACATTATATATATAATACTATATATATAACATTATATATATAAAACTATATATAACATTATATATATAATACTATATATAACATTATATATATAATACTATATATAACATTATATATATAATACTATATATAACATTATATATATAACATTATATATATAATACTATATATATAACATTATATATATAAAACTATATATAACATTATATATATAATACTATATATAACATTATATATATAATACTATATATAACATTATATATATAATACTATATATAACATTATATATATAACATTATATATATAATACTATATATATAACATTATATATATAAAACTATATATAACATTATATATATAATACTATATATAACATTATATATATAATACTATATATATAACATTATATATATAAAACTATATATAACATTATATATATAATACTATATATAACATTATATATATAATACTATATATAACATTATATATATAATACTATATATAACATTATATATATAACATTATATATATAATACTATATATAACATTATATATATAAAACTATATATAACATTATATATATAATACTATATATAACATTATATATATAATACTATATATAACATTACATATATAATACTATATATAACATTATATATATAATACTATATATAACTTTATATATATAATACTATATAATACTATATATAACATTATATATATAATACTATATATAACATTACATATATAATACTATATGTAACATTATATATATAATACTATATATAACTTTATATATATAACATTATATATATAATACTATATATAACACTACATATATAATACTATATGTAACATTATATATATAATACTATATATAACTTTATATATATAACATAATATATATAATACTATATATAACATTATATAATTCTAGTCATATAAATCTTCTGTTAATAATCTTAAGATATATATAGAATATAAGAGAATATAAGAGAATAAAGGACAAGGAAAGGACAAGAAACACAAACCAGTAATTGCAGGCACAAGTGAAGGTTGATTCTTTAGGAAATTCAGTGAACATTGAATACAAATTTTTCTAATTTGGCATTCGGCATCTGTAAATCTGTATTTGTAACAAATGGGGTTATGGGAGTTACCATAGGGTGCGGGACATGTGAGTTATATTAGGGTGCAGTATACGAGGGTTTACGGATGGGGTTTGCGTAGGGCGACACCGTAAGAGGGGTGTAAACCTGCCGAGGAATGTCTGCCATAGGGCGGCATGTTCATTTGACAGATTGGAGTCACGGCTAGAGAATAGATAGCCGAGGAGTTTAGTGGAACCAAGTCGGTCTTGTATGGATTGACTCTGATGTGGGGGTCAGAGGTTAGAGGTGGGGTTGGGAGAGGGAAGGGGTGGAGTGTTTAGAGGTGGAGTGGGGAGTGGGGAGAGGTGGAGTGGGAAGTGGGGAGTGGTAAGAGGTAGAGTGGGAAGTGGGGAGTGGTAAGAGGTAGAGTGGGGAGAGTTAGAGGTGGAGTGGGGAGGGGTTAGCGGTGGAGTGGGGAGTGGTTAGAGGTGGAGTGGGGAGTGGTTAGAGGAGGAGTGGGGAGTGGGAAGTGGTTAGAGGTGGAGTGGTGAGAGGTTAGAGGTGGAGTGGTGAGAGGTTAGAGGTGGAGTAGGGAGTGGTTAAAGGTGGAGTGGGGAGTGGTGAGAGGTTAGAGGTAGAGTGGGGAGTGATTAGAGGTGGAGTAGGGAGTGGTTAGAGGTGGAGTGAGTAATTATCAGTAATTCATTATTTTGGAGTACTCAGAGTCTTTAATGGCACTGTAATTATTCTATTTAGAAATAGAGGTGATGTAATTGTGAAATTGTAAGATGGGAGTCAATGTAAGTCCTAAGTTTCTTATTACGGAGGTTAAGTAGTTATTGTTAAGTAGTTAAGAATGTGATTTTCAAATGAAGGTTTGATATTTAGCAATGATTGTTTAGGAATTCCTAATTAATGAACTGTTTCTGTTTTGAGTCTTTTAATGCAAAGCGAATTATGTGAGAGCATTTTTTGTATATCATTGATGCATTTATTGATAGTTTAGTTGTTTACATATATCTGTATGTTATCAGCATAACTACTTAGACATGATCTAGACTCCAAGATCTATTTGTCTAAGTCTCGATGTAGTGTTATCTAATACAATCCGATATGATCTTTCGGTAGGATAAGATCTAAACCAGTTGCGTGATGTAATGACTATATCAGAAAGTCGTTGAAGCTTTATAGTGTGGTCGAAGGTAACAAAAGCGAAGGAGAGATGAAGGAGAACAATAACAATTCCATTACTTTGTTTAGGACTGTAGTTTGTGTCATTAAGAATTAATGTTAGAGGTGTCTCGGTGGTTATTATGTTCGGTGTAAGTACTTTGGAATAGGTACAGTATGTGGTTTTTCATATTAAATAGCTTTAGCTGAGTAGATATAATTCTTTCATAGATTTTAGATATTGTAGAAAGGTGGAAGAGAGGTCCGTAGTTAGAAAGATTTAATTTAGTTTTTTAATTCTCTATTTATAGTCAAATTTATATTTACTGATACTAATTAATAGAACTTTCTGTAAACTTTCATGTTCATTTAAAGTGTCGTGGAGTGATGTATATAAAGAAGATGAATTGAGATGTGTTTTTGAATTGATGTAGAGTTGGAGGAAGTCTGAGTTGAAGGAGTCTATGTTAATGTTATTAATTTTCCTGTAGTTTATAGTTGCTAATGGTCGTGAGGGTTTGTTAACATAGATAATGAAAGTTAAAAGGTGATGATCAGATATTAGTAGTTTAGGAGAATGATTGCTAGTGATTGTGTTTGTATTATAAGATCTCACAAGATCGAGAATATTTCCTGAGATGTGAGTTGGTTCATTAATATATTGAGAGAAATTAGATTAATGAGATGAATTTCCTGGCATTAGATAAATTTTTATTTAAGGGAATATTGAAATCGCGAGTGAAGATTATTTTAGTTGATGAATTATTGATTATGATCTGGAAATCATCCGTAATGTTGGTATGCATTAGTTAGGTGGACAGTAGATTGTTATGATTATGAATGAGAGAGAATTTACAGGATGAAATGTGCAGGAGAATGCTTCACAAGATTTAAATTGCAGATTATTTATATTAGTGATCTCAAGAGTTTTCTTAAATAGTAAACCTAACCTACGACCTTAGTGGATGTCTGGCCTAGGATAGTGAATACAGTTAGTGGTGTCAGTAATTAGTTGGGAAATTATAGGTAAGTCATTGTATGTTAACAATGTTTCCGTGAGCCCTAGGATGTCAAGGTCTAATTAGATGAATCCAATTTAGGACCAAGTCTAGTTTATTAAGAATGAAGCAGGTGTTGAGAGTGGCAGTATTTAGTATTTCATTGGGAGGCTGTATGACATTGTTGGTAGATATGGTATTGAGCTCTGGAGGTCATAGATTGGAAGTAGATTTAATGATACTAAGATTTATAGTAATTATACAAATTGCTATATCCTTAGATGACCAGTAAATATTATCTTTCCAATTCCAATTTATCATTATTATTCTTATAGATGCATTTTGAATTTCACGTAATTAATTTACATTTAAAAGCATGATATAAAATATTCCCTCTTGGGATTCATGGGGTGATCTTTGAAATCTAAAGTAAAGATTCGAGAATCTTGAATCGTTCTTAATTATTCTAAGATTAGTATTAAATATATTTCTAGTATTGTAAATTAAAGAAAATAATACATAATTTTATGGAAGTTATAAGAGGATATTGCATTAAGGGAAATATTGATTTTACTTAGTATTAGATTTAAAAAGTTAATGGTTAGTTGATCAGAGTTTAGGTTTTCAATGACAATGGAGTTAGGAAATAGTATTGTCGGTGGTTTTGTGTGAGAAGAAGGTCAAGTATGAGAATGTGTATTGTTTGATTGAATAGATTTTGATTTAGGGTTTGGGTTTGGGTTTGGGTTATGGTTTGAGTTTGGGTTTGGGTTTGGGTTTGGGTTTGGGTTTGGGTTTGGGTTTGGGTTTGGGTTTGGGTTTGGGTGTTAATTAAAGGAACTGATTTTGTATTTATAAGAGGAGTTGTCAATAAGGATTTAGAGAGATCCTCTCTCTAATCTAAGTTATGATGTGCCCTGTCTTGCCATGCCATGCCATAACAGGCTATGTTAGGCCATGCCATGCTATGACAGGCTATGCTATGCTAGGCCATACCATAACAGGCGATGCTATGCTATGCTATGCTATGCTATGCTATGCTATGCTATGCTATGCTATTCTATGCTATGCTATGCTATGCTATGCTATGCTACGCTACGCTACGCTATGCTATGCTATGCTATGTTATGCTATGCTATGCTACGCTATTCTATTGTAATATCGAGAAGTAGTGACTAATTTTAGATTAAAGACAATGAATAGATGTGGAAATTAACAAAGGAAAATAAAACACGAGTTGCTCTGAATTCAAATGATCAAGTGAGTGAGTGAGTGAGTGAGTGAGTGAGTGAGTGAGTGACTGACTGAGTGAGTGAGTGACTGACCGAATGATTGAGTGAGTGACTGAGTGGGTGAGTGGGTGAGTGAGTGACAGAGTGGGTGAGCGACTGAGTGAGTGGGTGAGTGAGTGACTGAGCATGTGAGTGACTGAGTGAGTGAGTGTGTGAGTGATTAGAGGTGGAGTGGGGAGGGGTGGAATGGAGAGTGGTTAGATGTGGAGTGGGGAGTGGTTAGAAGTGGAGTGGTGAGTGGTTATGAGGTGGAGTGGAGAGGGGTGGAGTGGGGAGTGGAGAGTGGTTAGAGGTGGAGTGGGAAGTGGTTAGAGTTGGAGTGGGGAGTGGAGAGTGATTAGAGGTGGAGTGGGGAGTGATTAGAAGTGGAGTGGTTAGAGGTGGAGTGGGGAGTGGTTAGAGTTGGAGTGGGGAGTGGAGAGTGATTAGAGGTGGAGTGGGGAGTGATTAGAAGTGGAGTGGTTAGAGGTGGAGTGGGGAGTGGTTAGAAGTGGAGTGGTTAGAGGTGGAGTGGGGAGTGGTTAGAGATGGAATAGAGTGGGATAGATTATGAGAGCAAGTGGAGTAGACTAGAGGTTGCCATGGTAATAATATATTATCGATATGGTGTTAATAGATTGTTATTTTACTATAGGGTGGACATATGCGGTGGTTATCTAGAGTGTAGTGAGGTTTGAATTATTGATTAATACAGGTGAAGATGATTTAATCATGAGTTATTGTGTGTATGTGTGTGTGAGAGTGTGTATGTGTATGAGTGTGTATGTGTGTGAGTATGTGTGTGTTAGTATGTATGAGTGGGTGTGTGAGTGTGTATGGTATGTATGAGTATGGGATATTTAGATATGTGATTAACATATGCGTAATGCCTTATATAAAATTGTTATAAAATATATGAAGTAAATAAAGTTTGTAATGAAAATGATTAATTAAAATATTAGTAATTAAATATTGTATTATTAATTTAAAGTATTTAAAGTATAATTAAACAATAGTTAAATAAATATTTAATTTATTATATTATTTAATTAATATATTTTTTATATAGTTTCCACAATTACAATTTAGTTTTAC
Source organism: Osedax frankpressi (assembly GCA_964035775.1). Classification (NCBI taxonomy): domain Eukaryota; kingdom Metazoa; phylum Annelida; class Polychaeta; order Sabellida; family Siboglinidae; genus Osedax; species Osedax frankpressi. The sequence goes on along the minus strand of OZ038315.1, from coordinate 6,280,761 downwards.
AAAATGTAAAAGAAATAATCATCAAATCCATTTGATCTTTTAAAAATTCATGCAAAATATATTTAAGATTTATTTTCGTAAATATCTTTATTTAATTTTTTAATTTATATATTTTTTTATTCAAAACTTATTAAATATTTACATTCAAATACAAGATGTGAAGATGGGTTAAAATATGAAATATATGTAATAAGCATTATTCAATATGGATCTGAGATTACCAGTGATAAGTTATCATGATATCAAATTACATATAAGTTATAGGTGTGTACATAAACAACAGAATATATGATTTAGCTACATATGCGTGTGTGTATGTGTATGTGTGTGTTTATGTGTGTGTGTGTGTGTTTGTGTGTGTGTGTGTGTGTGTGTATGTGTGTGTATGTGTGTGTATGTGTGTGTGTGCTAGCGTATGTGTGTATGTGTGCGTGTATGTGCGTATGTGTGTATGTATCATGAAAGGTTCAAATATAGTTTTATAAAAATATAGAAAAAATGATATCAATAAATGAAAGGTAAATGAAATTATTCGAAGATAAATTGTTTATTTTAGTTTCAATATATTTCTTATAATAACTCGTTATTTATGATTTTCACAATAACATTTCCACGAGATGTACTCTATTCTAAATTATACTCAACTACTCACAATGATACTCAACTAACATATACTTATATAAACTCAATACTGTGATGCACTATTTACATGTATCCTCATTACTCACAATTACTCTCTTTCACAACTACTATTAACTACTATTACCTTGCCCAATTACTCTTAACTATTCTCACTTGCAACTACTATCAACTCAATTACAACTAAAATCAAATCGCAACTTCTATCGACTACCAAATACTCGCAGATCAAAAGTACTCCCAACTAGTAACTATTCTAAAGTACTCCCAACTAGTAGCTATTCTAAAGTACTCACAACTACTCTAAACTCATAATTACTTTCAACCATTACTCGGAGACCACTACCTCCCAGATTCAACGTGCCTAGAGCGCGACTAAAGTACTCCCAACTAGTAACTATTCTAAAGTACTCACAACTACTCTAAACTCATAATGAGCTACGTAGACCAACCCTTAGCCTGTACTCCAGTTGCGGCATTACAGCCAAGAGTATAGAAGGACACACTTCGTGCACCTCGGCAATCATATCGTGTATTCGAGAGGAAAGAGACGAATCTTTATCTTCCCCAGTCATGATCACGTTGTTGAAGAACTGTTTACGGGGGTGTGGGGGCTATAATGGGGCTATTGTGCGCGGGATATAGAACTCTAGGGGTTTTATAAGGTATATGGGGTGCGGGCTGTACGGTATAAAGGGTGTGTGGGGTATATGAGTGGGTTAAGTGTGTGCGGGGTTTGTGCGGGGTTTGGGTTGTGTGTGGGGTGTAAGAGGGGCATTTAAGGTGTAGGTTGTAGAATGTGTGTGTGACATATTGATAGCAGATATGCACGTGGGGGTATAGGGTAAGACAGTAATATTGTAATAATGTGTATTGTAATATGTAATATTGTAATATGTGTATTGTAATATGTAATATTGTAATATGTGTATAGTAATATGTAATATTGTAATATGTGTATTGTAATATGTAATATTGTAATAATGTGTATTGTAATATGTAATATTGTAATAATGTGTATTGTAATATGTAATATTGTAATAATGTGTATTGTAATATGTAATATTGTAATAATGTGTATTGTAATATGTAATATTGTAATAATGTGTATTGTAATATGTAATATTGTAATAATGTGTATTGTAATATGTAATATTGTAATAATGTGTATTGTAATATGTAATATTGTAATAATGTGTATTGTAATATGTAATATTGTAATAATGTGTATTGTAATATGTAATATTGTAATAATGTGTATTGTAATATGTAATATTGTAATAATGTGTATTGTAATATGTAATATTGTAATATGTGTATTGTAATATGTAATATTGTAATATGTGTATTGTAATATGTAATATTGTAATAATGTGTATTGTAATATGTAATATTGTAATACGTGTATGTAATATGTAATATTGTAATATGTGTATATAATAATGTAATAATGTAATAAAAGTGTATATAATAATGTATTAAATGGTGGTTAAGAAGCAAAAAGCTTTTGAAACAAGTTTTTGTAGTTAGTAGATGGTATCATAATTAGAGTAAAGGTAGTAGTTAGTTATGGTCTAGTGTTGGTCTAGTGTTGGTTTATAAGTGAGGTAGGAGGTACAATGTATGTTGTTATGTAAGTCAGAGTTTTGTTGAATGAAATTAGAAGTCAATTGAGTTGTCGTCATAATTGCATAATACTTTTCAAGAAGTTCGTCTATTTCAGTATTTAATTGATTCGAATAAATTGGTCTATGATTTTGTCAGTTTATCGTCAGTGTATTGTCAGTATCAGTGTATTGTCAGTGTCAGTGTATTGTCAGTGTCAGTGTATTGTCAGTGTATTGTCAGTGTCAGTGTATTGTTTTACTTTTATTATCAGATGTTCAGAGAGTTAGAATATTGGGGGTAAAAGTTTAAACTTAGAAAACTCTAAACACACGAAAGGTTATATTTTGCTAAGTTTAAAGTATTGTATATTATCGTTTGTCTTATAAATTTCATGCGTTCGTCGATAGGACGTCGAAAGTATTTAGTTGAGTCAGTAAATCATATTATGTTCTTAATGCATATGTCAGGAAAAGGCTCAGTGTAATTATTTGTATATACAATTAGTAGATTCGTTTTTTAATGTAATAAGGTAGAGGTAGTTATTAATCAGCCATTTAGACAGTCCCGTAGTTAGGTCGAGTATGGATTCTGGTTCAATGTCATTATCATAAAGCTTACAAGTGTTTTAGGGTAATCTAGCTAATATATATTATAACTTGTATATATAATAAAATGTATTATAGTTAGTAATTGAAGTGTAGTGGGGTAAGCTATAGGCTAGGTGTAGTGGGGTAAGCTATAGGCTAGGTGTAGTGGGTAAGCTATAGGCTAGGTATAGTGGTTAAGCTATAGGCTAGGTATAGCGGGGTAAGCTATAGGCTAGGTATAGCGGGGTAAGCTATAGGCTAGGTGTAGTGGGGTAAGCTATAGGCTAGGTGTAGTGGGGTAAGCTATAGGCTAGGTGTAGTGGGGTAAGCTATAGGGTAGGTGTAGTGGGGTAAGATACAGAGGTGTAGTAGGGAGGTCATTGTTCATTGAACCGAGCAAATCTCTCTATGAACTACGAATTAGTAAAATGACTGAATGTCATATAATCTATATTTAGATAATGGGGCCAATGTTAACTGTTGTTTACCCATGGCTAGATGGGGATAGTGCAAAGACTATAGTAAATACGCACGCACCATAGACAACACTATGTACATCATGTGATAGATAAGCAGTATAGATTTCTTCAGCCAAAGCACCAATCTTAGCCAGATATGGAAAACATAAAAATATACTACAGAGAATTTGATAGTGTATATCAGTTTGTATTGTATCTATGTATATATATACGAGTATAAACATATGTGTGTGTGTGTGTGTGTGTGTGTGTAGGTGTGTATATGTGTGCGTGTAGTTGTTTTGTTTAAATTAATATTTATGTATATGTGTGTATATATCTCTGTGTTTATGTATATATGTGTGTATCTTTTGTATTGCATGTGCGTGTATCTGTGTATGTATGTCTGTATGTGAGGTTGTATTTGTATGTATGTCTGTATGTGAGGTTGTATTTGTATGTAGGTATGTATGTGAGGTTGTATTTGTATGTAGGTATGTATGTGAGGTTGTATTTGTATGTAGGTATGTGTGTGAGGTTGTATTTGTATGTAGGTATGTGTGTGAGGTTGTATTTGTATGTAGGTATGCGAGTTATATATTTTGAAAAATACGATGTTACTGATTATTAAAATAAACTATTTTAAGTACAGAATAAAAGTGTTAGGTAAATAAAAGAGTAACTGAGAAGTATAAATACTAACTCAGGTTTTGCTTAGAAATTGCACAAGAAATAAAATGAAATGCTTAATTGTATTTATATTGAAGTTAATTGTATTTATATGGAGGTTAATTGTATTTATATTGAAGTTAATTGTATTTATATTGAAGTTAATTGTATTTATATGGAGGTTAATTGTATTTATATTGAAGTTAATTGTATTTATATTGAAGTTAATTGTATTTATATGGAGGTTAATTGTATTTATATGGAGGTTAATTGTATTTATATGGAGGTTAATTGTATTTATATTGAAGTTAATTGTATTTATATTGAAGTTAATTGTATTTATATGGAGGTTAATTGTATTTATATGGAGGTTAATTGTATTTATATGGAGGTTAATTGTATTTATATTGAAGTTAATTGTATTTATATGGAGGTTAATTGTATTTATATGGAGGTTAATTGTATTTATATTGAAGTTAATTGTATTTATATTGAAGTTAGTTGTATTTATATTGAAGTTAATTGTATTTATATGGAGGTTAATTGTATTTATATTGAAGTTAATTGTATTTATATGGAGGTTAATTGTATTTATATGGAGGTTAATTGTATTTATATTGAAGTTAATTGTATTTATATGGAGGTTAATTGTATTTATATTGAAGTTAATTGTATTTATATTGAAGTTAATTGTATTTATATGGAGGTTAATTGTATTTATATTGAAGTTAATTGTATTTATATTGAAGTTAATTGTATTTATATGGAGGTTAATTGTATTTATATGGAGGTTAATTGTATTTATATGGAGGTTAATTGTATTTATATTGAAGTTAATTGTATTTATATTGAAGTTAATTGTATTTATATGGAGGTTAATTGTATTTATATGGAGGTTAATTGTATTTATATGGAGGTTAATTGTATTTATATTGAAGTTAATTGTATTTATATGGAGGTTAATTGTATTTATATGGAGGTTAATTGTATTTATATTGAAGTTAATTGTATTTATATTGAAGTTAGTTGTATTTATATTGAAGTTAATTGTATTTATATGGAGGTTAATTGTATTTATATTGAAGTTAATTGTATTTATATGGAGGTTAATTGTATTTATATGGAGGTTAATTGTATTTATATTGAAGTTAATTGTATTTATATGGAGGTTAATTGTATTTATATTGAAGTTAATTGTATTTATATTGAAGTTAATTGTATTTATATGGAGGTTAATTGTATTTATATGGAGGTTAATTGTATTTATATGAAGGTTAATTGTATTTATATGGAGGTTAATTGTATTTATATGGAGGTTAATTGTATTTATATTGAAGTTAATTGTATTTATATTGAAGTTAATTGTATTTATATGGAGGTTAATTGTATTTATATTGAAGTTAATTGTATTTATATTGAAGTTAATTGTATTTATATGGAGGTTAATTGTATTTATATTGAAGTTAATTGTATTTATATTGAAGTTAATTGTATTTATATTGAAGTTAATTGTATTTATATGGAGGTTAATTGTATTTATATTGAAGTTAATTGTATTTATATTGAAGTTAATTGTATTTATATGGAGGTTAATTGTATTTATATGGAGGTTAATTGTATTTATATGAAGGTTAATTGTATTTATATGGAGGTTAATTGTATTTATATTGAAGTTAATTGTATTTATATTGAAGTTAGTTGTATTTATATTGAAGTTAATTGTATTTATATGGAGGTTAATTGTATTTATATTGAAGTTAATTGTATTTATATGGAGGTTAATTGTATTTATATTGAAGTTAATTGTATTTATATGGAGGTTAATTGTATTTATATGGAGGTTAATTGTATTTATATTGAAGTTAATTGTATTTATATGGAGGTTAATTGTATTTATATTGAAGTTAATTGTATTTATATTGAAGTTAATTGTATTTATATGGAGGTTAATTGTATTTATATGGAGGTTAATTGTATTTATATGAAGGTTAATTGTATTTATATGGAGGTTAATTGTATTTATATGAAGGTTAATTGTATTTATATGGAGGTTAATTGTATTTATATGAAGGTTAATTGTATTTATATTGAAGTTAATTGTATTTATATTGAAGTTAATTGTATTTATATGGAGGTTAATTGTATTTATATTGAAGTTAATTGTATTTATATGGAGGTTAATTGTATTTATATTGAAGTTAATTGTATTTATATGGAGGTTAATTGTATTTATATTGAAGTTAATTGTATTTATATGGAGGTTAATTGTATTTATATGAAGGTTAATTGTATTTATATTGAAGTTAATTGTATTTATATGGAGGTTAATTGTATTTATATTGAAGTTAATTGTATTTATATGGAGGTTAATTGTATTTATATTGAAGTTAATTGTATTTATATGGAGGTTAATTGTATTTATATTGAAGTTAATTGTATTTATATGGAGGTTAATTGTATTTATATTGAAGTTAATTGTATTTATATTGAAGTTAATTGTATTTATATTGAAGTTAATTGTATTTATATGGAGGTTAATTGTATTTATATTGAAGTTAATTGTATTTATATGAAGGTTAATTGTATTTATATGGAGGTTAATTGTATTTATATGAAGGTTAATTGTATTTATATTGAAGTTAATTGTATTTATATTGAAGTTAATTGTATTTATATTGAAGTTAATTGTATTTATATTGAAGTTAATTGTATTTATATGGAGGTTAATTGTATTTATATTGAAGTTAATTGTATTTATATGAAGGTTAATTGTATTTATATGGAGGTTAATTGTATTTATATGAAGGTTAATTGTATTTATATTGAAGTTAATTGTATTTATATGAAGGTTAATTGTATTTATATGGAGGTTAATTGTATTTATATGAAGGTTAATTGTATTTATATGGAGGTTAATTGTATTTATATGAAGGTTAATTGTATTTATATTGAAGTTAATTGTATTTATATGGAGGTTAATTGTATTTATATTGAAGTTAATTGTATTTATATGAAGGTTAATTGTATTTATATGGAGGTTAATTGTATTTATATGGAGGTTAATTGTATTTATATGAAGGTTAATTGTATTTATATGGAGGTTAATTGTATTTATATTGAAGTTAATTGTATTTATATTGAAGTTAGTTGTATTTATATTGAAGTTAATTGTATTTATATGGAGGTTAATTGTATTTATATTGAAGTTAATTGTATTTATATGGAGGTTAATTGTATTTATATTGAAGTTAATTGTATTTATATGGAGGTTAATTGTATTTATATGGAGGTTAATTGTATTTATATGGAGGTTAATTGTATTTATATTGAAGTTAATTGTATTTGTATGGAGGTTAATTGTATTTATATTGAAGTTAATTGTATTTATATGGAGGTTAATTGTATTTATATTGAAGTTAATTGTATTTATATTGAAGTTAATTGTATTTATATGGAGGTTAATTGTATTTATATGGAGGTTAATTGTATTTATATGAAGGTTAATTGTATTTATATGGAGGTTAATTGTATTTATATGAAGGTTAATTGTATTTATATGGAGGTTAATTGTATTTATATGAAGGTTAATTGTATTTATATTGAAGTTAATTGTATTTATATTGAAGTTAATTGTATTTATATGGAGGTTAATTGTATTTATATTGAAGTTAATTGTATTTATATTGAAGTTAATTGTATTTATATGGAGGTTAATTGTATTTATATGAAGGTTAATTGTATTTATATTGAAGTTAATTGTATTTATATGGAGGTTAATTGTATTTATATTGAAGTTAATTGTATTTATATGAAGGTTAATTGTATTTATATGGAGGTTAATTGTATTTATATGAAGGTTAATTGTATTTATATTGAAGTTAATTGTATTTATATTGAAGTTAATTGTATTTATATGGAGGTTAATTGTATTTATATTGAAGTTAATTGTATTTATATTGAAGTTAATTGTATTTATATGGAGGTTAATTGTATTTATATGGAGGTTAATTGTATTTATATGGAGGTTAATTGTATTTATATTGAAGTTAATTGTATTTATATTGAAGTTAATTGTATTTATATGGAGGTTAATTGTATTTATATTGAAGTTAATTGTATTTATATGGAGGTTAATTGTATTTATATGGAGGTTAATTGTATTTATATTGAAGTTAATTGTATTTATATGGAGGTTAATTGTATTTATATGGAGGTTAATTGTATTTATATGGAGGTTAATTGTATTTATATTGAAGTTAATTGTATTTATATGGAGGTTAATTGTATTTATATGGAAGTTAATTGTATTTATATGGAGGTTAATTGTATTTATATGGAGGTTAATTGTATTTATATGGAGGTTAATTGTATTTATATGGAGGTTAATTGTATTTATATTGAAGTTAATTGTATTTATATGGAGGTTAATTGTATTTATATTGAAGTTAATTGTATTTATATGGAGGTTAATTGTATTTATATGGAGGTTAATTGTATTTATATGGAGGTTAATTGTATTTATATGGAGGTTAATTGTATTTATATTGAAGTTAATTGTATTTATATTGAAGTTAATTGTATTTATATGGAGGTTAATTGTATTTATATGGAGGTTAATTGTATTTATATGAAGGTTAATTGTATTTATATGGAGGTTAATTGTATTTATATGGAGGTTAATTGTATTTATATTGAAGTTAATTGTATTTATATGGAGGTTAATTGTATTTATATGGAGGTTAATTGTATTTATATGGAGGTTAATTGTATTTATATGAAGGTTAATTGTATTTATATGGAGGTTAATTGTATTTATATGGAGGTTAATTGTATTTATATGGAGGTTAATTGTATTTATACGAAGGTTAATTGTATTTATACGGAGGTTAATTGTATTTATACGGAGGTTAATTGTATTTATATGGAGGTTAATTGTATTTATATGGAGGTTAATTGTATTTATATGGAGGTTAATTGTATTTATATTGAAGTTAATTGTATTTATATTGAAGTTAATTGTATTTATATTGAAGTTAATTGTATTTATATGGAGGTTAATTGTATTTATATGGAGGTTAATTGTATTTATATGGAGGTTAATTGTATTTATATGGAGGTTAATTGTATTTATATGGAGGTTAATTGTATTTATATGGAGGTTAATTGTATTTATATGGAGGTTAATTGTATTTATATTGAAGTTAATTGTATTTATATGGAGGTTAATTGTATTTATATTGAAGTTAATTGTATTTATATGGAGGTTAATTGTATTTATATGGAGGTTAATTGTATTTATATTGAAGTTAATTGTATTTATATGGAGGTTAATTGTATTTATATGGAGGTTAATTGTATTTATATGGAGGTTAATTGTATTTATATGGAGGTTAATTGTATTTATATGGAGGTTAATTGTATTTATATGAAGGTTAATTGTATTATTACGGAGGTTAATTGTATTTATATTTAAGTTAATTGTATTTATATGGAGGTTAATTGTATTTATATTGAAGTTTATTGTATTTATATGGAGGTTAATTGTATTTATATGGAGGTTAATTGTATTTATATGAAGGTTAATTGTATTTATATGGAGGTTAATTGTATTTATATGGAGGTTAATTGTATCTATATTGAAGTTAATTGTATTTATATGGAGGTTAATTGTATTTATATGGAGGTTAATTGTATTTATATGAAGGTTAATTGTATTTATATGGAGGTTAATTGTATTTATATTGAAGTTAATTGTATTTATATGGAGGTTAATTGTATTTATATGGAGGTTAATTGTATTTATATTGAAGTTAATTGTATTTATATGGAGGTTAATTGTATTTATATGGAGGTTAATTGTATTTATATTGAAGTTAATTGTATTTATATGGAGGTTAATTGTATTTATATGGAGGTTAATTGTATTTATATGGAGGTTAATTGTATTTATATTGAAGTTAATTGTATTTATATGGAGGTTAATTGTATTTATATGGAAGTTAATTGTATTTATATGGAGGTTAATTGTATTTATATGGAGGTTAATTGTATTTATATGGAGGTTAATTGTATTTATATGGAGGTTAATTGTATTTATATTGAAGTTAATTGTATTTATATTGAAGTTAATTGTATTTATATTGAAGTTAATTGTATTTATATGGAGGTTAATTGTATTTATATGGAGGTTAATTGTATTTATATGGAGGTTAATTGTATTTATATTGAAGTTAATTGTATTTATATGGAGGTTAATTGTATTTATATGGAGGTTAATTGTATTTATATGGAGGTTAATTGTATTTATATGGAGGTTAATTGTATTTATATTGAAGTTAATTGTATTTATATTGAAGTTAATTGTATTTATATTGAAGTTAATTTTATTTATATGGAGGTTAATTGTATTTATATTGAAGTTAATTGTATTTATATTGAAGTTAATTGTATTTATATTGAAGTTAATTGTATTTATATTGAAGTTAATTGTATTTATATGGAGGTTAATTGTATTTAAATGGAGGTTAATTGTATTTATATGAAGGTTAATTGTATTTATATGGAGGTTAATTGTATTTATATGGAGGTTAATTGTATTTATATGAAGGTTAATTGTATTTATATGGAGGTTAATTGTATTTATATGGAGGTTAATTGTATTTATATGGAGGTTAATTGTATTTATATGGAGGTTAATTGTATTTATATGGAGGTTAATTGTATTTATATGAAGGTTAATTGTATTTATATGGAGGTTAATTGTATTTATATGGAGGTTAATTGTATTTATATGAAGGTTAATTGTATTTATATGGATGTTAATTGTATTTATATGGAGGTTAATTGTATTTATATTGAAGTTAATTGTATTTATATTGAAGTTAATTGTATTTATATGGAGGTTAATTGTATTTATATGGAGGTTAATTGTATTTATATTGAAGTTAATTGTATTTATATGGAGGTTAATTGTATTTATATTGAAGTTAATTGTATTTATATGGAGGTTAATTGTATTTATATGGAGGTTAATTGTATTTATATGAAGGTTAATTGTATTTATATGGAGGTTAATTGTATTTATATAGAGGTTAATTGTATTTATATGAAGGTTAATTGTATTTATACGGAGGTTAATTGTATTTATATTGAAGTTAATTGTATTTATATGGAGGTTAATTGTATTTATATTGAAGTTAATTGTATTTATATGGAGGTTAATTGTATTTATATGGAGGTTAATTGTATTTATATGAAGGTTAATTGTATTTATATGGAGGTTAATTGTATTTATATTGAAGTTAATTGTATTTATATGGAGGTTAATTGTATTTATATTGAAGTTAATTGTATTTATATTGAAGTTAATTGTATTTATATGGAGGTTAATTGTATTTATATGGAGGTTAATTGTATTTATATGGAGGTTAATTGTATTTATATGGAGGTTAATTGTATTTATATTGAAGTTAATTGTATTTATATGGAGGTTAATTGTATTTATATGAAGGTTAATTGTATTTATATGGAGGTTAATTGTATTTATATTGAAGTTAATTGTATTTATATGGAGGTTAATTGTATTTATATTGAAGTTAATTGTATTTATATGGAGGTTAATTGTATTTATATTGAAGTTAATTATATTTATATTGAAGTTAATTGTATTTATATGGAGGTTAATTGTATTTATATGGAGGTTAATTGTATTTATATTGAAGTTAATTGTATTTATATGGAGGTTAATTGTATTTATATGGAGGTTAATTGTATTTATATGGAGGTTAATTGTATTTATATTGAAGTTAATTGTATTTATATGGAGAAACAGTTAGATGATTCTTTTCATTACATATTTTTGGAGCAGTTTGATAGAAGTTGAATATATAGGGTTGGAGTTTCATAGCTTATTAGATTATTTGACAGTATTATTGACAGTATTATTGACAGTATTATTGATAGTATTATTGACATTATTATTGGCAGTAATAATGACAGTATTATTGACAGTAATAATGACAGTATTATTGACAGTATTATTGACAGTATTATTGACATTATTATTGGCAGTAATATTGACATTATTATTGGCAGTAATATTGACAGTATTATTGACAGTAATAATGACAGTATTATTGACAGTATTATTGACAGTATTATTGACAGTATTATTGACAGTATTATTGACAATATTTGACTATTATTTGATAGTATTCAGGAACTGTCTTACATTATGTAGATGACAATAGATTTAAGTTTTATCTAATTATTGCTTTAGCAGTCATCCAGTTTAGTTGACGACTAAATTTAGTAAATCTAGTTCAGTAGTCATTATTATTTAGTTTGTAATTTATTCTAATAGTTTGAATTATAGTTTTATAATGATAGTGTAAGAGATAACATGCGTGTTCCTGTCATTGTAGTGTCAGTATTAAACTGTATGGTCTGTAGTGTTTCTGATAAGTTCCATATGTTTGTTAAAGTGTAATTTATTATCGATGTAGAATGCTGAATATTTGGATGTAAAAGAAATCACTAGCGGAGCTGGTTGCGGCAATATTTACAAGTTTTTGTGAAATTAAGGAGAGGGTCATTATTTGAAGTTATCTATTGAGTCGAAACAGTTTAATAGTTGATTGCATCATTGCACAAAACTTGGCTTCTGTGTGTAATTCTATATCATCGGCATGTTGATTCTAAATTACTGCCATAGGCTTACGCTTGAAATGTACGTATTTTAATGCGAGAGTTTTATATATTGTCATTGATTTGAATGGAGAATGTTCCACTTTTGATGAGAACTTTCAGAACATTTCCAGGCGTTATTTGAAATTATAAAGTGAAATATTGAATGCGATTTTTGCATTATGTAGTTTTTTGAAAGTAATTCAGTCCAGGACCAAGTAAGATATTTTCTGTGAGCTTGTGTTCATTGATTGTATTCATATAGTTTTCTCTACGGATGGTAGTCGAAGAATGGCTTGTTATATAATAGGTTATAGTGAGTCTAGATGAATTTTGTGACAAAGGTAATAATAATATTAAAGGTAATACTATTTTTCAATATATGTAATGATATGCAATGCCAGTAGTTTGTGATATGTAGATAAACTTCTTAAAAAGAGAATTGCCAGTCTTCAGTTAGAGATATTGGGAGAGGGTCGTTAGGGGAGGTAGCATTTAGCCGAGTTTGTATTTGAGGTCAAGATAATACCAGGTGAGATACTATTTAGAGTTAGGATGAATTGTGTAATGTAAGATTGATGTATGATTGATTTGATATATTTTGTTAGTGAAATTGCCAGTAAATTTGTAAGAAAAAGGTAATTCTGGAAGGAGATGAAGTATACATTTTGTTTAGTTCTTTCCAACAGTTTATTTGCTGTATAGAATAGTCGTGTTTAGTCATGTGAGAGTTATTTAATTTCATTTATTTGTATTCAGTTTTTGTCATTTTTAATTACTTTTTGCCATATTTCATCTAAATATAGATTTTTACTTATATTGCATATAGAAAATATTGGTTTACTATATAGCATTAATATCTCTGCCGATATTAATTGATTCTATATAAGTTTTAATATTATCAAAGATGATTTATTATAATAGGACATTTTTAATTATATTATTCAAATGACATATATAAATAAATATTTTATAAAATATTTATCTTTTAAAACATCAAAAGAATCCTAACTTTACTAATAGTTAACAAAATAAAAATAAATATTAAAATATAATGTATTTATATATTATTTGTGATATCTGAAAATTTCAATTAATATTAGCATTATTTGAATGAATTATTAATATTAGATTATAGAATATCTATGATTTTTTTTTATTTTGTATAAATTTAATTATATCAAATGATTAAAATAATACATTTTATTATTTTATAAAATTTACAATTAAATATCGACCTTTAAAAAGCACATTTATACTCGACATACACATTTCTTTCGTATCTCAAGATAAAGTTTTTAATTTTATAAAAAAAATTCTTTTAGGTATTTAGTATATTCATCCGAAATCTAATTTTAATAAGATAGTGATGTTATGTTCGATAAACAAACTAGTTTTAATTGGAGTATGTTAATTGCCAAGTACTTCTTTCAAAAAGTTAATCGTAGTTATATTTGTAGAGGGATTAACAACTGTAGATAATAAGTGATCAGTAAAGGTATTATTTAAGTAATGACAATATAAATAATGATCAGTAATGTCAATATTTCAAGATATAACAGTATTTTGAGTCCCAGAGAAAAGTTCAGGTATTTGTGGGGTTTTGAAAGTATGTGCATGTGTGTGTGTGTGTGTGTGTGTGGGTGTGAAGGTGTGAAGGTGAGAGGGTGTGTGAGTATGTGGGTGTGAGGGTGTGTGAGTATGTGGGTGTGAGGGTGTGTGAGTATGTGGGTGTGAGGGTGTGTGTGTGAGAGTGTGTGAGTATGTGGGTGTGTGGGTGTGTGTGTGAGGGTGTATGAGTATGTAGGTGTGTGAGTATGTGGGTGTGTATGTGTGAGGATGTGTGTGTATGTGGGTGTGAGGGTGTGTGGGTGTGTGAGTATGTGGGTGTGGGTATGAGGGTGTGTGATGGTTTGTGAGTATGTGTGAGCGTGAAGGTGTGTGTTAGTATGTGGGTGTGAGGGTGTGAGGGTGTGAGGGTGTGTGGGTGTGTGAGTATGTGGGTGTGAGGGTGTGAGGGTGTGAGGGTGTGAAGGTGTGAGGGTGGGTGGGTGTGAAGGTGTGAGGGTGTGTGAGTATGTGGGTTTGAGGGTGTGTGGGTGTGTGGGTGTGTTAGTGTGTGGGTGTTGGGTGTGAAGGTGTGAGGGTGTGTGGGTGTGAAGGTGTGAGGGTATGTGAGTATGTGGGTGTGAGGGTGTGCGGGTGTTAGTATGTGGGTGTGAGTGTGTGGGTGTGTGAGTATGTGGGTGTGAAGGTGTGAAGGTGTGAGGGTGTGTGGGTGTGAAGGTGTGAGTGTGTGGGTGTGAGGGTGTGAAGGTGTGAGGGTATGTGAGTATGTGGGTGTGAGGGTGTGCGGGTGTTAGTATGTGGGTGTGAGTGTGTGGGTGTGTGAGTATGTGGGTGTGTGGGTGTGAAGGTGTGAGGGTGTGAGGGTGTGAGTGTGAGGGTGTGTGAGTGTGTGGGTGTGAGGGTGTGAAGGTGTGTGGGTGTGAAGGTGTGAGGGTGTGAAGGTGTGAGGGTGTGAGGGTGTGTTGGTGTGAGGGTGTGTGAGTATGTGGGTGTGAGGGTGTGAAGGTGTGAGTGTGTGGGTGTGAGTGTGTGTGAAAGTGTGAAGGTGTGAGGGTGTGTGGGTGTGTGAGTGTGTGGCTGTGAAGGTGTGAGGGTGTGAGGGTGTGAAGGTGTGTGGGTGTGTGAGGGTGTGAAGGTGTGAGGGTGTGTGAGTGTGTGGGTGTGAGGGTGTGAAGGTGTGAAGGTGTGAGGATGTGTGAGTATGTGGGTGTGAGGGTGTGAAGGTGTGAGTGTGTGGGTGTGAGTGTGTGGGTATGTGAGTGTGTGGGTGAGGGTGTGAAGGTGTGAGGGTGTGTGGGTGTGAAGGTGTGAGGGTGTGTGGGTGTGAGGGTGTGAGGGTATGTGAGTATGTGGGTGTGAGGGTGTGAGGGTGTGTGAGTGTGTGGGTGTGAGTGTGTGTGAAAGTGTGAAGGTGTGAGGGTGTGTGGGTGTGTGAGTGTGTGGCTGTGAAGGTGTGAGGGTGTGAGGGTGTGAAGGTGTGTGGGTGTGTGAGGGTGTGAAGGTGTGAGGGTGTGTGAGTGTGTGGGTGTGAGGGTGTGAAGGTGTGAAGGTGTGAGGATGTGTGAGTATGTGGGTGTGAGGGTGTGAAGGTGTGAGTGTGTGGGTGTGAGTGTGTGGGTATGTGAGTGTGTGGGTGAGGGTGTGAAGGTGTGAGGGTGTGTGGGTGTGAAGGTGTGAAGGTGTGAGGGTGTGTGGGTGTGAGGGTGTGAGGGTATGTGAGTATGTGGGTGTGAAGGTGTGAGGGTGTGTGAGTGTGTGGGTGAGGGTGTGAAGGTGTGAGGGTGTGTGGGTGTGAAGGTGTGAGGGTGTGTGGGTATGAGGGTGTGAGGGTATGTGAGTATGTGGGTGTGAGGGTGTGAGGGTGTGTAAGTATGTGGGTGTAAGGGTGTGTGGGTGTTAGTATGTGGGTGTGAGTGTGTGGGTGTGTGAGTATGTGGGTGTGAAGGTGTGAGGGTGTGAAGGTGTGAGGGTGTGAGGGTGTGTTGGTGTGAGGGTGTGTGAGTATGTGGGTGTGAGGGTGTGAGGGTGTGTGAGTGTGTGGGTGTGAGTGTGTGTGAAAGTGTGAAGGTGTGAGGGTGTGTGGGTGTGTGAGTGTGTGGCTGTGAAGGTGTGAGGGTGTGAGGGTGTGAAGGTGTGTGGGTGTGTGAGGGTGTGAAGGTGTGAGGGTGTGTGAGTGTGTGGGTGTGAGGGTGTGAAGGTGTGAAGGTGTGAGGATGTGTGAGTATGTGGGTGTGAGGGTGTGAAGGTGTGAGTGTGTGGGTGTGAGTGTGTGAAGGTGTGAAGGTGTGAGGATGTGTGAGTATGTGGGTGTGAGGGTGTGAAGGTGTGAGTGTGTGGGTGTGAGTGTGTGGGTATGTGAGTGTGTGGGTGAGGGTGTGAAGGTGTGAGGGTGTGTGGGTGTGAAGGTGTGAGGGTGTGTGGGTGTGAGGGTGTGAGGGTATGTGAGTATGTGGGTGTGAAGGTGTGAGGGTGTGTGAGTATGTGGGTGTGAGGGTGTGAGTGTGTGGGTATGTGAGTGTGTGGGTGAGGGTGTGAAGGTGTGAGGGTGTGTGGGTGTGAAGGTGTGAGGGTGTGTGGGTATGAGGGTGTGAGGGTATGTGAGTATGTGGGTGTGAGGGTGTGAGGGTGTGTAAGTATGTGGGTGTAAGGGTGTGTGGGTGTTAGTATGTGGGTGTGAGTGTGTGGGTGTGTGAGTATGTGGGTGTGAAGGTGTGAAGGTGTGAGGGTGTGTGGGTGTGAAGGTGTGAGGGTGTGTGTGAGTGTGTGGGTGTGAAGGTGTGAGGGTGTGTGAGTGTGTGGGTGTGAAGGTGTGAGGGTGTGTGGGTGTGAAGGTGTGAGGGTGTGTAAGTATGTGGGTGTGAGGGTGTGTGGGTGTGTGGGTGTGAAGGTGTGAGTGTGTGTGAGTGTGTGGGTGTGAAGGTGTGTGAGTGTGTGGGTGTGAAGGTGTGAGGGTGTGTGAGTGTGTGGGTGTGAAGGTGTGAGGGTGTGAGGGTGTGAAGGTGTGAGGGTGTGTGGGTATGAAGGTGTGAGGGTGTGTGAGTGTGTGGGTGTGAGTGTGTGGGTGTGAAGGTGTGTGGGTGTGAGTGTGTGGGTGTGAAGGTGCGAGGGTGTGTGCATCAGTGTTTGTTTATGGGTTAGCATAAATGTCAGATTTTGTGACTGTGTTATCATATGTGTGGGTGTGCTGGAAAAAATGTCTGTTTTATACACACATGTTTATATGTGTGTATGTTTATGTGTGTATGTGTGTATGTTTATGTGTGTATGTGTATATGTTTATGTGTGTATGTATGGAGATATTTTTATGATGTGAGAGTGTAATGTCAATAAGAAACAATACACTCATGTTGAACAACAATACTATTTTCTGCCCCATGATTCATTATTAAATTCTACGAACATTGTTTTTATATATACATAATTAACGTGATTCACTCACTCACTCACTCACTCATAACTCACTCACTCACTTACCAACTCATTCACTTACCTACTCACTCACTCACTCAGTCACTCATTCACCTAGTCACTCACCCACACACTCACTCACTCACTCATTCACTCACTCATTCACTCACCCACTCACTCACTCAGTCACTCACCCACATACTCACTCACTCACTCACCCACTCACTCATTCAC
The DNA here is from genome assembly GCA_964035775.1 of Osedax frankpressi. Lineage (NCBI taxonomy): Eukaryota > Metazoa > Annelida > Polychaeta > Sabellida > Siboglinidae > Osedax > Osedax frankpressi. The sequence continues at coordinate 6,262,904 of OZ038315.1, read as the reverse complement.
CCACTCATTCACCCCCTCACCTCCTCACACACACACCCTCACTCACTCACCCACTCACCCATTGCATTCGACTTCTGACTGACTGATACATTCACACATATACCTCCTCTCTCTGATATCATCGACACACAGATACACACAATACCACACCACTCAATACCACACTCAATACCACACACAATACCACACACAATACCACACCACTCAATACCACACCACTCAATACCACACTCAATACCACACACAATACCACACACAATACCACACCACTCAATACCATACCACTCAATACCACACTCAATACCACACACAATACCACACACAATACCACACCACTCAATACCATACCACCCAATCCACACCACCCAATACCACACACAATATAACACCACTCAATACCACACCACCCAATACCACACACAATACCACACCACTCAATACCACACCACCCAATACCACACACAATACCACACCACCTAATACCACACACAATACCACACACAATACCACACCACCTAATACCACACACAATACCACACCACCCAATACCACACACAATACCACACCACCCAATACCACACACAATACCACACCACCCAATACCACACACAATACCACACCACTCAATACCATACCACCCAATCCACACCACCCAATACCACACACAATATAACACCACTCAATACCACACCACCCAATACCACACACTCAATACCACACCACCTAATACCACACACAATACCACACCACCCAATACCACACACAATACCACACACAATACCACACACAATACCACACCAATCAATACCACACACAATACCACACCACCCAATACCACACACAATACCACACACAATACCACACCACTCAATACCACACACAATACCACACCACCCAATAGCACACTCAATACCACACCACCCAATACCACACACAATACCACACCACCCAATACCACACACAATACCACACACAATACCACACCACCTAATACCACACACAATACCACACCACCCAATACAACACACTCAATACCACACACAATCCACACCACCCAATACCACACACAATACCACACCACCCAATACCACACACAATACCACACACAATACCACACACAATACCACACCACTCAATACCACACACAATACCACACCACCCAATACCACACACAATACCACACACAATACCACACACAATACCACACCACTCAATACCACACACAATACCACACCACTCAATACCACACACAATACCACACACAATACCACACCACTCAATACCACACACAATACCACACCACTCAATACCACACCACTCAATACCACACCACTCAATAACACACCACCCAATACCACACTCAATACCACACCACTCAATACCACACACAATACCACACACAATACCACACCACTCAATACAACACACTCAATACCACACACAATACCACACCACCCAATACTGCACACAATACCACACCACTCAATACCACACCACCCAATACCACACACAATACCACACTCAATACCACACCACCCAATACCACACACAATACCACACCACCCAATACCACACACAATACCACACCACCTAATACCACACTCAATACCACACCACTCAATACCACACACAATACCACACCACCCAATACAACACACTCAATACCACACCACCCAATACCACACACAATACCACATCACCCAATACCACACACAATACCACATCACCCAAAACCACACACAATACCACACCACTCAATACCACACCACCCAATACCACACACAATACCACACCACCCAATACCACACTCAATACCACAGACAATACCAAACCACTCAATACCAAACCACTCAATACCACACCACTCAATACCACACACAATACCACATCACCCAAAACCACACACAATACCACACCACTCAATACCACACCACCCAATACCACACACAATACCACACCACCCAATACCACACTCAATACCACAGACAATACCAAACCACTCAATACCAAACCACTCAATACCACACCACTCAATACCACACCCAATACCACACACAATACCACACCACTCAATACCACACACAATACCACACCACCCAATACAACACTCAATACCACACCACTCAATACCACACCACCCAATACAACACACTCAATACCACACCACCCAATACCACACACAATACCACACCACCCAATAGCACACCACTCAATACCACACCACCCAATACCACACACAATACCACACCACTCAATACCACACCCAATACCACACACAATACCACACCACTCAATACCACACACAATACCACACCACCCAATACCACACTCAATACCACACCACTCAATACCACACCACCTAATACCACACCACTCAATACCACACACAATACCACACACAATACCACACCACTCAATACCACACACAATACCACACCACCCAATACCACACACAATACCACACCACTCAATACCACACCACTCAATACCACACACAATACCACACACAATACCACACCACTCAATACCACACCACTCAATACCACACACAATACCACACCACTCAATACCACACCACTCAATACCACACCACTCAATACCACACCACCCAATACCACACACAATACCACACCACTCAATACCACACACAATACCACACACAATACCACACCACTCAATACCACACCACTCAATACCACACACAATACCACACCACTCAATACCACACCACTCAATACCACACCACTCAATACCACACCACCCAATACCACACACAATACCACACCACTCAATACCACACACAATACCACACTACTCAATACCACACACAATACCACATCACCCAATACCACACACAATACTACACCACTCAATACCACACACAATACTACACCACCCAATACCACACACAATACTACACCACTCAATACCACACACAATACCACACCACTCAATACCACACACAATACTACACCACTCAATACCACACACAATACCACACCACTCAATACCACACCACTCAATACCACACACAATACCACACTCAATACCACACACAATACTACACCACTCAATACCACACACAATACTACACCACTCAATACCACACACAATACCACACCACTCAATACCACACACAATACCACACTACTCAATACCACACACAATACCACACCACTCAATACCACACCACTCAATACCACACCACTCAATACCACACCACCCAATACCACACACAATACCACACCACTCAATACCACACACAATACCACACTACTCAATACCACACACAATACCACATCACCCAATACCACACACAATACTACACCACTCAATACCACACACAATACCACACCACTCAATACCACACCACTCAATACCACACACAATACCACACTCAATACCACACACAATACTACACCACTCAATACCACACACAATACTACACCACTCAATACCACACCACTCAATACCACACCACTCAATACCACACACAATACCACACCACTCAATACCACACCACTCAATACCACACCACTCAATACCACACCACCCAATACCACACTCAATACCACACACAATACCACACCACTCAATACCACACCACTCAATACCACACACAATACCACACTCAATACCACACACAATACTACACCACTCAATACCACACACAATACTACACCACTCAATACCTCACACAATACCACACCACTCAATACCACACACAATACCACACTCAATACCACACACAATACTACACCACCCAATACCACACACAATACTACACCACTCAATACTACACTCAATACCACACCACTCAATACCACACCACTCAATACAACACACAATACCACACCACCCAATACCACACACAATACCACACCACTCAATACCACACTCAATACTACACCACTCAATACAACACACCCAATACCACACACAATACCACACCACTCAATACCACACACAATACTACACCACTCAATACCACACAAAATACTACACCACTCAATACCACACACAATACCACACCACTCAATACCACACTCAATACCACACACAATACTACACCACTCAATACCACACGCAATACCACACCACTCAATACCACACACAATACTACACCACTCAATACAACACACAATACCACACCACTCAATACCACACTCAATACCACACCCAATACCACACACAATACCACACCACTCAATACCACACTCAATACCACACTCAATACCACACACAATACCACACCACCCAATACCACACACAATACCACACCACTCAATACTACACTCAATACCACACCACTCAATACAACACACCCAATACCACACACAATACCACACCACTCAATACCACACACAATACTACACCACTCAATACCACACAAAATACCACACCACCCAATACCACACACAATACCACACCACTCAATACCACACACAATACTACACCACTCAATACCACACAAAATACCACACCACCCAATACCACACACAATACCACACCACTCAATACAACACACAATACCACACCACCCAATACCACACACAATACCACACCACTCAATACCACACTCAATACTACACCACTCAATACAACACACCCAATACCACACACAATACCACACCACTCAATACCACACACAATACTACACCACTCAATACCACACACAATACCACACCACTCAATACCACACTCAATACCACACACAATACTACACCACTCAATACCACACGCAATACTACACCACTCAATACAACACACAATACTACACCACTCAATACAACACACCCAATACCACACACAATACCACACCACTCAATACCACACACAATACTACACCACTCAATACCACACACAATACCACACCACTCAATACCACACACAATACTACACCACTCAATACCACACACAATACCACACCACTCAATACAACACACCCAATACCACACACAATACCACACCACTCAATACCACACACAATACTACACCACTCAATACAACACACAATACCACACCACTCAATACCACACTCAATACCACACCCAATACCACACACAATACCACACCACTCAATACCACACACAATACCACACCACTCAATACCACACTCAATACCACACTCAATACCACACACAATACCACACCACCCAATACCACACACAATACCACACCACTCAATACTACACTCAATACCACACCACTCAATACAACACACCCAATACCACACACAATACCACACCACTCAATACCACACACAATACTACACCACTCAATACCACACACAATACTACACACAATACCACACCACTCAATACCACACACAATACCACACCACTCAATACCACACACAATACCACACCACCCAATACCACACACAATACCACACCACCCAATACCACACACAATACCACACCACTCAATACCACACACAATACCACACCACTCAATACCACACTCAATACCACACCCAATACCACACACCACCCAATACCACACCACTCAATACCACACCACCCAATACCACACACAATACCACACCACTCAATACCACATTCAATACCACACCACCCAATACCACACACAATACCACACCACCCAATACCACACACAATACCTCACCACTCAATACCACACACAATACCACACCACCCAATACCACACACAATACCACACCACCCAATACCACACCACCCAATACCACACACAATACCACACCACCCAATACCACACGCAATACCACACCACCCAATACCACACACAATACCACACCACTCAATACCACATCACCTAATACCACACACAATACCTCACCACTCAATACCACACACAATACCATACCACCCAATACCACACCACACAATACCACACACAATACCACACCACTCAATACCACACACAATACTACACCACTCAATACAACACACAATACTACACCACCCAATACCACACACAATACCACACCACTCAATACCACACACAATACCACACCACTCAATACAACACACTCAATACCACACCACACAATACCACACACAATACTACACCACTCAATACCACACACAATACTACACCACCCAATACCACACACAATACCACACCACTCAATACCACACACAATACCACACCACTCAATACAACACACTCAATACCACACCACTCAATACCACACACAATACCACACACAATACCACACCACCCAATACCACACACAATACCACACCACTCAATACCACACACAATACCACACCACCCAATACCACACACAATACCACACACAATACCATACCACCCAATACCACACTCAATACCACACTCAATACCACACTCAATACCACACTACTCAATACCACACCACTCAATACCACACCACCCAATACCACACCACTCAATACCACACACAATACCACATCACCTAATACCACATCACCTAATACCACACCACCCAATACCACACCACCCAATACCACACCACTCAATACCACACACAATACCACATCACCTAATACCACATCACCTAATACCACACCACCCAATACCACACCACCCAATACCACACTCAATACCACACTCAATACCACACACAATACCACACCACCCAATACCACACACAATACCACACCACTCAATACCACACACAATACCACACTCAATACCACACACAATACCACACCACCCAATACCACACACAATACCACACCACTCAATACCACACACAATACCACACTCAATACCACACACAATACCACACCACCCAATACCACACCACCCAATACCACACTCAATACCACACTCAATACCACACACAATACTAAACCACTCAATACCACACACAATACCACACCACTCAATACCACACTCAATACCACACTCAATACCACACACAATACTAAACCACTCAATACCACACACAATACCACACCACTCAATACCACACTCAATACCACACTCAATACCACACTCAATACCACACCACTCAATACCACACACAATACCTCACCACTCAATACCACACACAATACCACACCACTCAATACCACACACAATACCACACTCAATACCACACCACTCAATACCACACACAATACCACACTCAATACCACACCACTCAATACCACACACAATACCACACCACCCAATACCACACACAATACCACACCACTCAATACCACACACAATACCACACCACTCAATACCACACACAATACCACACCACTCAATACCACACACAATACCACACCACTCAATACCACACACAATACCACACCACTCAATACCACACCACTCAATACCACACCACTCAATACCACACCACCTAATACCACACACAATACCACACCACCCAATACATATAAATCCTATAGAATCCTCCGTTCGAAACCCACGTCTCCAACATACACTCATCATTTACACTTTTACGGCTAATGCCTTGCAACCATGACATAAGAGGAACTGAACCATTGTCTGCCGGCCTTCTATGCCAATGCAATTAGTTGCATGCATGAGTGGACAATGCCTTTACCAATCCCTACCAGAGGATATCATTAATAGAGACAAAATTACGTTCATTAGTACGTTATTAACCGTACAAATGTATTGAATATTGGTGTAGACTTCATAAAGAGACGAAATTTGGATAATTTCCAAAATAATATATTTAGGTTACGAGTCAAAAAGTCATTTTATAGTAGAAATTGTATTAATGATATTAGTTTTATGTGTTAAAGTTATTTCTGGTTTAAAAATATAAAAACCACAATTTTAACAACATTATTTCTAGGATTATCTAGAATTTATTAACGTGCACCGAAGAAAATATTCCATGCATTGTTTATATTCAAATGTGGTGTTGTTCATAATACAAGTAAATAGCAGACGGCATTGATTTATTTATCACTTTATTTAAATTGCATAATATTGACTGTAGACGTTTTAGACTATATCGAAGCAATGTAAATATATATTAAAATGATGCAATAATGTATTGATAATAACTTTATGAAGCCTTTACGTGAAAGCCTGTTTGCTGGGTAATTTAAGAAGCAGTAACTTCAAAAAAAATATAATAAAATACATTCAATTGATAATACATTTGCAAATCAATCAATAAACCATAAAGTTTAATATAAACTACTTTACATAACACATACACATTTATTACACATAATTCAATATTTTCAGGTCATGACTAATTTTATTAACCTCTCAATTGATCTTACAAATGATTACTATCTTTAAACGTGCATTCATCGGATTTATTATAAAGCAAATGAAGGCCTAGTTATATGTAGGTAATACCAAACGGATCTCGATGGGAACTACTATTTGGTTACTACTAACGGACTGGATTGAAGGTTTGAGGAAATCATTGGAGTCCACAATTAGTCTTTTCGCCATTTCATACGATTTCTTACGCTGACTCTGCAAATGTTTGGGTAATCTCGATGTTGTACAATTTATTGGTGAATTTAGAAGAAATAATAAGGAATCCTAGACAATCAGAGAAAGTCAGGAACAGGAAATAAGTCAAAAGGAATATTACTTAGTCATGACGGAATCATAGGTAAGGGTTAGAAAGAGCATCGAGTTAAAAGATAGGTTTATAAAGATCTAATTAAAAATAAGGGTTAGGAGTATTTAAGAAAAAAGTAAGGGTTAAAAATGATGATGAGTTAGTATAGATAGTAAGATTATATATTTTAGTGAGGCACATTTGTTCAATAGATGTTTCATTATTCAATAAAGTTACACTGAAGTATGTCTTTATTGTTGATTTTACATTAGATTTATTGTTGATTTTTGATGATACAGAATTCGAGAATTTAAATTTTAATAAAGATGCATTTATTTTAGTAAAATGGTCAATAAGTAGTCGATCTAATAGGTTTTTCACTAAGTATGTTGGATTGATAACAGGCTGATATTATGTAAATGGTATGTCCGCGTACATGGGCATGAAAGTAATATACATTAGAGTCAAAGTGAAAGTTGAAATCAAGATAACTATGTTTTCAAAGTTGAAGTCAAGAATAGAAATACAGTTGATTTTAGTTACATTTGTGAAAATAGTATTTAATTGTACTCATTATCTAGTGGAGGTTTATTAGGAAAAATGGTTTTGTTTTCGTTGCAGTTGAATTTTACAATTAGTAGAATTGTAGTTGACAACTCAAGTCAGATTTGATGAGCAAATTAACTCATCCACCCTATCTTCCATCGGTACTATATTTGTTATTAACCTATACTCTCATTTTAGGTTTTTTCTGATGAGAAAAGGGATAAGGCGATATTCCGTATAGATAACTATTATAGAATCTTAGCCGATGATAATCTATGTAATTATGTAAAGATAAGCTATCACAGAGTTGGCGTTTATAAGGTAGAGTCAATCAGTTGCAATATCTTTACATGAAGATCAAGTGAATTTGTAGTTTTTATCAAAGCTTTGATAGAATTAGTCTATTCAATGTGTCTGTAGCGACAAACAGGTTCTTTTTACACTTCATATCATTTCTGTCAGCATAAGTGCAAGTCCGTAGATGTAATTTGATTAAACTTAATTGTATCGCACGTTAATTAATAAAACATATTATCATCATTTCTGGGAAGAGTGTATCACGAAAGCACCATAAAGAGTATTTGATTGAAAGTGAAGCTAAAAAGTTCAAAGTGTTCAAAGTGCACAAGTATCTAATTGTCTAGTATTATTATCAAATACAAAATGAAGGCTTAGTTAGGTTTTAAAGTGATTTCAGTGATGACATCAAGTTTTGTAGACTACGGCATTAGCATAGAAAACATGTTAGAAATACAGAGTAAATTCACAAAATCACTTCACACAATTTATTAATACAACAATAATCTTTTAATCATTATTCCCGGCTAATGATGTTATTGTCAATTTTATTTATTTCATCATTAAATAATAAGATATTATTTAGACGTAGTTAAGAGTGGTCATGCACACCGATGAACTACGAGATACTGTCAGTGTCGGTGTCGAGGTCACTATGTAGGCCTACGCGTGTAGGTGCGCGTCGTGTAGGACCTGCATTGTCACGAGACACCGTAGTATAAATAAACTCAAGTTTCGACTTCATTAATTAACGCAGTTAATTCAGTGGGCTTACGGACTCACTATGTAGCCAGACAAGCACCGTCAAATGCTATCTCCTTCAAATACTATCTCAGTCAAATGCTATCTCAGTCAAATGCTATCTCCTTTAAATGCTATCTCCTTTAAATGCTATCTCCTTCAACTGCTATCTCAGTCAAATGCTATCTCCTTCAAATACTATCTCCTTCAACTGCTATCTCAGTCAAATGCTATCTCCTTTAAATGCTATCTCCTTTAAATGCTATCTCCTTCAACTGCTATCTCAGTCAAATGCTATCTCCTTTAAATGCTATCTCCTTCAACTGCTATCTCAGTCAAATGCTATCTCCTTTAAATGCTATCTCCTTCAACTGCTATCTCAGTCAACTGCTATCTCCCTTAAATGCTATCTCAGTCAAATGCTATCTCCTTCAACTGCTATCTCAGTCAAATGCTATCTCCTTCAAATACTATCTCCTTCAACTGCTATCTCAGTCAAATGCTATCTCCTTTAAATGCTATCTCCTTTAAATGTTATCTCCATCAAATGCTATCTCAGTCAAATGCTATCTCCTTTAAATGCTATCTCCTTCAACTGCTATCTCAGTCAAATGCTATCTCCTTCAAATACTATCTCCTTCAACTGCTATCTCAGTCAAATGCTATCTCCTTTAAATGCTATCTCCTTTAAATGCTATCTCCTTCAACTGCTATCTCAGTCAAATGCTATCTCCTTTAAATGCTATATCCTTCAACTGCTATCTCAGTCAAATGCTATCTCCTTTAAATGCTATCTCCTTTAAATGCTATCTCCTTCAACTGCTATCTCAGTCAAATGCTATCTCCTTTAAATGCTATCTCCTTCAACTGCTATCTCAGTCAACTGCTATCTCCCTTAAATGCTATCTCAGTCAAATGCTATCTCCTTCAACTGCTATCTCAGTCAAATGCTATCTCCTTCAAATACTATCTCCTTCAACTGCTATCTCAGTCAAATGCTATCTCCTTTAAATGCTATCTCCTTTAAATGCTATCTCCTTCAACTGCTATCTCAGTCAAATGCTATCTCCTTTAAATGCTATCTCCTTCAACTGCTATCTCAGTCAAATGCTATCTCCTTCAAATGCTATCTCCGTCAAATGCTATCTCAGTCAAATGCTATCTCCTTTAAATGCTATCTCAGTCAAATGCTATCTCCTTCAACTGATATCTCAGTCAAATGCTATCTCCTTTAAATGCTATCTTCTTCAACTGCTATATCAGTCAAATGCTATCTCCTTCAACTGCTATCTCAGTCAAATGCTATCTCCTTTAAATGCTATCTCCTTCAACTGCTATCTCAGTCAAATGCTATCTCCTTTAAATGCTATCTCCTTTAAATGCTATCTCCTTCAACTGCTATCTCAGTCAAATGCTATCTCCTTTAAATGCTATCTCCTTTAAATGCTATCTCCTTCAACTGCTATCTCAGTCAAATGCTATCTCCCTCAAATGATATCTCCCTCAAATGCTATCTCCTTCAACTGCTATCTCAGTCAAATGCTATCTCAGTCAAATGCTATCTCCTTCAACTGCTATCTCCCTCAAATGATATCTCCCTCAAATGCTATCTCCCTCAAATGCTATCTCCTTTAAATGCTATCTCCTTCAATTGCTATCTCCTTCAAATGCTATCTCCCTCAAATGATATCTCCCTCAAATGCTATCTCCTTCAACTACTATCTCCCTCAAATGCTATCTCCTTCAAATGCTATCTCCTTTAAATGCTATCTCCTTCAACTGCTATCTCAGTCAAATGCTATCTCCCTCAAATGATATCTCCCTCAAATGCTATCTCCTTCAACTACTATCTCCCTCAAATGCTATCTCCTTCAACTGCTATCTCAGTCAACTGCTATCTCCATTAAATGCTATCTCAGTCAAATGCTATCTCCTTTAAATGCTATCTCCTTCAACTGCTATCTCAGTCAAATGCTATCTCCCTTAAATGCTATCTCCTTCAACTGCTATCTCAGTCAAATGCTATCTCCCTTAAATGCTATCTCCTTCAACTGCTATCTCAGTCAAATGCTATCTCCTTTAAATGCTATCTCCTTCAACTGCTATCTCAGTCAACTGCTATCTCCCTTAAATGCTATCTCAGTCAAATGCTATCTCCTTTAAATGCTATCTCCTTCAACTGCTATCTCAGTCAAATGCTATCTCCTTTAAATGCTATCTCCTTCAACTGCTATCTCAGTCAACTGCTATCTCCCTTAAATGCTATCTCAGTCAAATGCTATCTCCTTCAACTGCTATCTCAGTCAAATGCTATCTCAGTCAAATGCTATCTCCTTTAACTACTATCTCCTTCAACTGCTATCTCCGTCAAATGCTATCTCAGTCAATTGCTATCTCCCTTAAATACTATCTCAGTCAACTGCTATCTCCCTTAAATGCTATCTCCGCCAGCTCCCTCTATATAAACGTCTGTCGTAGCCATGAAATTGCCAACTCTCTCGTAGAGCAACATTGCCTGGCGGTTTGTTATTAAAGTTCAATTCGTGAATGCACTATAGACATCTATATTATAACTACCATAAACTCTCTCATTGCGGTAGCAGCAATTATTGAAAGGGTTCTTGTCGAACTCAAACATACATTAAGCAACTCAGTCGCCTGAGATAAACATAAAAGCCTAAAGTGGGCTAGACTCGAAATCATCGAAACTTCCGCTTGCAAAAGAACTTGTTGAGGATCGAAGCTATCGGGTTTCAGGCTTCGTAAGCCAACCGAACACCATTGGATATCATCGCGTTGCATAGTTGACCTTGCCGATACGCCCGAGACTGGCTTAATAACACATTTCGGTCTATTCGAGTACAAGATGCCATTCCTCGTAAGGAACGGAGCTCAGAACTTCCAAGGTCCAAAAGATAATATCACCCGAGATCGTCTTCGTAGCCGGACACTACCTTCATGGTCAGTTGGTCGGCGATATTTCCGCACCATCCTAGCATGCGCAATGGTCTCAATATAAATAAACACTAATGTATCCTCGCAATAACACGGATCACCTTCCCGCCCTGGGAGGACATAAGTCCACCGATGCAAATGTAATAAGCCACGAGGTGAACACAATAGATTCGAGCATCGACTTGGAAATCTACGACTATCTGAGAATCACACTTCATGGGTACGATGAACTTCTACCCAAACCCCAGTAAACCCAAACCAAACCCAGTAACCCCAAACCATCGTACAATCTCCGCAGAGAACTGCAATCAATGAAGCGGTTCTCTGAAACTATTCCAAACAAGCTTTAACCACCTAGGCTATATTAGTTTAACATCTTTCCAATACTGCATCACTTCAGATACTTAAAATATCAAAATTGGAGTCGGTATGGAAAAAAGATATGAGGAATAGTTATTAATAATTTGGCTTATTATTTTTTTTCTAAGAAAATTAAACTCGACTTCAGACACAGGCTTTACTTGCAGCTATCCGACATTGGTAATATCTTCCATGAAAGGAAAGACTACATCATGAATAAATATTCGCCCTAAATTCACAGGTTAATCTATGGAGCAGTGTAGCCACCTAGAAAACATATGCGGGGAATTGAAATTCTATAAGTAAATGCCGAAGTACTCGAATTTATAAAGAAATATCCCAAAACAACAGAACTAAGAAATGAGTTAATTCTGAGTACTTTGGCTACATTTCTCGATACTACTTAGTACTTCTTTCTACTTATTTCTACCCATGGTGCAATTACCCATGGACTAGTTGAACAATTCCATCATCTACTAAAAACTAGCCTCGAGCTAAGCTGAAAGGCAATAACTGGGTGGATTTTCCGTAACTGGTTTCACTAGGAATATGAACAACACCAATGGGAGATTTCAATTGGTCGAGTGTAGTCTATGTAACAACCAGGTGGTCAACGAGTGAAACGTTCGATCCACAGTCCAGCCCTACAGAGCGAATAAGGCGATTATATCGTAGAACTGCGCGAAAAACCTACAAACTCATTCGATGGACAATGTAAACCCCGCAACAGAAAAGATGCAGGGAAACCCATTCCCGGGTCGCTATTAAATTTAGATTTCAACTTTATTCGGGCCGCTCACCGCTACAGAAACTATACTGTTCTAGAAAAGAAGAAGAAATTCTACGTCGTCGCAAAGAGCAGATAGAAATACACGCTATCATTAGACAGCGCTAAATCAGCAAATCAAGACAAGCAGCTTCTGTTTGACGGGGTTAATTTCGTGAAACAATCGACTAGTGGATTTCTGCAATGGCGAGAACAGTTGATGTCGCTTTCGACCATGCACGTCAACGTATCTATAAGACACACTTATTGGTATAAAACACCAATCTATAAATAAACTCATGTTTCGAATTTAACTTAATTAATTCATGTAGGATTACAGACAACCTATAATATAATAATTCGTATATATATTCACAGATAATTGATAACAATACTATTCTTATTAATATAATAATTTGCTAATATAATTTATATAATAATATGTTATATATGTAATACTTATATATATATTATATATTATACAATTACATTATAAATGGATTAATATTGACATTGAGAATATGCTGTCATACAAAATTATACTTTTTACAACGTTTTGTATTTATATTTATTCTTGGTGGTTATAATTCATTTGGAGGATATGTTATACATTTTGTAATGCAAATTTCAAATAAAATACCAGAATGCATTATTCAATTTCAATATTATTTATCAAGAATCAATTAAAAATAATAAACATTTTTAATTAACCTTTAATTAAGCTATGTCGTAGATAAATTTTATAAAATTACTGTAGCAATGATAAAAAAGTGAAGGAAAAATGGTTAGATAATAAAGTTAAAGTTTAAATGATTAGTAAGTTTTTAAGTTTTGGAGTTTTAGTAGAGATAAAAGTGAAGGTTTAAAGGGTTAGTTATGTATTTTTGTTTTAGTAGAGATAAAGGTGAAGGTTTCAAGGGTTAGTTATGTTTTGATGTTTTAGTAGAGATAAAGGTGAAGGTTTAAAGGGTTAGTTATGTTTTAGTAGAGATAAAGGTGAAGGTTTAAAGGGTTAGTTATGTTTTAGTAGAGATAAAGGTAAGGGTTAAAGGGTTAGTTATGTTTTGATGTTTTAGTAGAGATAAAGGTGAAGGTTTAAAGGGTTAGTTATGTTTTAGTAGAGATAAAGGTGAAGGTTTAAAGGGTTAGTTATGTTTTAGTAGAGATAAAGGTAAAGGTTTCAAGGGTTAGTTATGTTTTGATGTTTTAGTAGAGATAAAGGTAAGGGTTAAAGGGTTAGTTATGTTTTGATGTTTTAGTAGAGATAAAGGTGAAGGGTTAAAGGGTTAGTTATATTTTGATGTTTTAGTAGAGATAAAGGTGAAGGTTTAAAGGGTTAGTTATGTTTTGATGTTTTAGTAGAGATAAAGGTGAAGGTTTAAAGGGTTAGTTATGTTTTAATGTTTTAGTAGAGATAAAGGTGAAGGTTTAAAGGGTTAGTTATGTTTTAATGTTTTAGTAGAGATAAAGGTGAAGGTTTAAAGGGTTAGTTATGTTTTGATGTTTTAGTTGAGATAAAGGTGAATGTTTAAAAGGTTAGTTATGTTTTAGTAGAGATAAAGGTAAAGGTTTAAAGGGTTAGTTATGTTTTGATGTTTTAGTAGAGATAAAGGTGAAGGTTTAAAGAGTTAGTTATGTTTTAGTAGAGATAAAGGTGAAGGTTTAAAGGGTTAGTTATGTTTTAGTAGAGATAAAGGTTAAGGTTTAAAGGGTTAGTTATGTTTTGATGTTTTAGTAGAGATAAAGGTGAAGGTTTAAAGGGTTAGTTATGTTTTGATGTTTTAGTAGAGATAAAGGTGAAGGTTTAAAGGGTTAGTTATGTTTTAATGTTTTAGTAGAGATAAAGGTGAAGGTTTAAAGGGTTAGTTATGTTTTGATGTTTTATTGAGATAAAGGTGAAAGTTTAAAGGGTTAATTATGTTTTGATGTTTTAGTAGAGATAAAGGTGAAGGTTTAAAGGGTTAGTTATGTTTTGATGTTTTAGTAGAGATAAAGGTGAAGGTTTAAAGAGTTAGTTATGTTTTAGTAGAGATAAAGGTGAAGGTTTAAAGGGTTAGTTATGTTTTAGTAGAGATAAAGGTGAAGGTTTAAAGGGTTAGTTATGTTTTGATGTTTTAGTAGAGATAAAGGTGAAGGTTTAAAGAGTTAGTTATGTTTTAGTAGAGATAAAGGTGAAGGTTTAAAGGGTTAGTTATGTTTTAGTAGAGATAAAGGTGAAGGTTTAAAGGGTTAGTTATGTTTTGATGTTTTAGTAGAGATAAAGGTGAAGGTTTAAAGGGTTAGTTATGTTTTGATGTTTTAGTAGAGATAAAGGTGAAGGTTTAAAGGGTTAGTTATGTTTTGATGTTTTAGTAGAGATAAAGGTGAAGGTTTAAAGGGTTAGTTATGTTTTGATGTTTTAGTTGAGATAAAGGTGAATGTTTAAAAGGTTAGTTATGTTTTGATGTTTTAGTAGAGATAAAGGTGAAGGTTTAAAGGGTTAGTTATGTTTTGATGTTTTAGTAGAGATAAAGGTGAAGGTTTAAAGGGTTAGTTATGTTTTAATGTTTTAGTAGAGATAAAGGTGAAGGTTTAAAGGGTTAGTTATGTTTTGATGTTTTATTGAGATAAAGGTGAAAGTTTAAAGGGTTAATTATGTTTTGATGTTTTAGTAGAGATAAAGGTGAAGGTTTAAAGGGTTAGTTATGTTTTGATGTTTTAGTAGAGATAAAGGTGAAGGTTTAAAGAGTTAGTTATGTTTTAGTAGAGATAAAGGTGAAGGTTTAAAGGGTTAGTTATGTTTTAGTAGAGATAAAGGTGAAGGTTTAAAGGGTTAGTTATGTTTTGATGTTTTAGTAGAGATAAAGGTGAAGGTTTAAAGAGTTAGTTATGTTTTAGTAGAGATAAAGGTGAAGGTTTAAAGGGTTAGTTATGTTTTGATGTTTTAGTAGAGATAAAGGTGAAGGTTTAAAGGGTTAGTTATGTTTTGATGTTTTAGTAGAGATAAAGGTGAAGGTTTAAAGGGTTAGTTATGTTTTGATGTTTTAGTAGAGATAAAGGTGAAGGTTTAAAGGGTTAGTTATGTTTTGATGTTTTAGTAGAGATAAAGGTGAAGGTTTAAAGGGTTAGTTATGTTTTGATGTTTTAGTTGAGATAAAGGTGAATGTTTAAAAGGTTAGTTATGTTTTGATGTTTTAGTAGAGATAAAGGTGAAGTTTTAAAGGGTTATTTATGTTTTGATGTTTTAGTAGAGATAAAGGTGAAGGTTTAAAGGGTTAGTTATGTTTTGATGTTTTAGTAGAGATAAAGGTGAAGGTTTAAAGGGTTAGTTATGTTTTAGTAGAGATAAAGGTAAAGGTTTAAAGGGTTAGTTATGTTTTAGTAGAGATAAAGGTGAAGGTTTAAAGGGTTAGTTATGTTTTGATGTTTTAGTAGAGATAAAGGTGAAGGTTTAAAGGGTTAGTTATGTTTTGATGTTTTAGTTGAGATAAAGGTGAATGTTTAAAAGGTTAGTTATGTTTTGATGTTTTAGTAGAGATAAAGGTGAAGGTTTAAAGGGTTAGTTATGTTTTGATGTTTTAGTAGAGATAAAGGTGAAGGTTTAAAGGGTTAGTTATGTTTTGATGTTTTAGTAGAGATAAAGGTGAAGGTTTAAAGGGTTAGTTATGTTTTGATGTTTTAGTTGAGATAAAGGTGAATGTTTAAAAGGTTAGTTATGTTTTGATGTTTTAGTAGAGATAAAGGTGAAGGTTTAAAGGGTTAGTTATGTTTTAGTAGAGATAAAGGTGAAGGTTTAAAGGGTTAGTTATGTTTTGATGTTTTAGTAGAGATAAAGGTGAAGGTTTAAAGGGTTGGTTATGTTTTGATGTTTTAGTAGAGATAAAGGTGAAGGTTTAAAGGGTTAGTTATGTTTTAGTAGAGATAAAGGTAAAGGTTTAAAGGGTTAGTTATGTTTTAGTAGAGATAAAGGTGAAGGTTTAAAGGGTTAGTTATGTTTTGATGTTTTAGTAGAGATAAAGGTGAAGGTTTAAAGGGTTAGTTATGTTTTGATGTTTTAGTAGAGATAAAGGTGAAGGTTTAAAGGGTTAGTTATGTTTTAGTAGAGATAAAGGTAAAGGTTTAAAGGGTTTGTTATGTTTTAGTAGAGATAAAGGTGAAGGTTTAAAGGGTTAGTTATGTTTTGATGTTTTAGTAGAGATAAAGGTGAAGTTTAAAGGGTTAGTTATGTTTTGATGTTTTAGTAGAGATAAAGGTGAATGTTTAAAGGGTTAGTTATGTTTTAATGTTTTAGTAGAGATAAAGGTGAAGGTTTAAAGGGTTAGTTATGTTTTAGTAGAGATAAAGGTGAAGGTTTAAAGGGTTAGTTGTGTTTTAATGTTTTAGTAGAGATAAAGGTAAATGTTTAAAGGGTTAGTTATGTTTTAGTAGAGATAAAGGTTAATGTTTAAAGGGTTAGTTATGTTTTAATGTTTTAGTAGAGATAAAGGTGAAGGTTTAAAGGGTTAGTTATGTTTTGATGTTTTAGTAGAGATAAAGGTGAAGGTTTAAAGGGTTAGTTATGTTTTAGTAGAGATAAAGGTTAAGGTTTAAAGGGTTAGTTATGTTTTAATGTTTTAGTAGATATAAAGGTGAAGGTTTAAAGGGTTAGTTATGTTTTGATGTTTTAGTAGAGATAAAGGTGAAGTTTAAAGGGTTAGTTATGTTTTGATGTTTTAGTAGAGATAAAGGTGAATGTTTAAAGGGTTAGTTATGTTTTAATGTTTTAGTAGAGATAACGGTAAAGGTTTAAAGGGTTAGTTATGTTTTAGTAGAGATAAAGGTGAAGGTTTAAAGGGTTAGTTGTGTTTTAATGTTTTAGTAGAGATAAAGGTAAATGTTTAAAGGGTTAGTTATGTTTTAGTAGAGATAAAGGTTAATGTTTAAAGGGTTAGTTATGTTTTAATGTTTTAGTAGAGATAAAGGTGAAGGTTTAAAGGGTTAGTTATGTTTTGATGTTTTAGTTGAGATAAAGGTGAATGTTTAAAAGGTTAGTTATGTTTTAATGTTTTAGTAGAGATAAAGGTGAAGGTTTAAAGGGTTAGTTATGTTTTAATGTTTTAGTAGAGATAAAGGTGAAGGTTTAAAGGGTTAGTTATGTTTTAATGTTTTAGTAGAGATAAAGGTGAAGGTTTAAAGGGTTAGTTATGTTTTAATGTTTTAGTAGAGATAAAGGTGAAGGTTTAAAGGGTTAGTTATGTTTTAGTAGATATAAAGGTGAAGGTTTAAAGGGTTAGTTATGTTTTGATGTTTTAGTAGAGATAAAGGTGAAGGTTTAAAGGGTTAGTTATGTTTTGATGTTTTAGTAGAGATAAAGGTAAATGTTTAAAGGGTTAGTTATGTTTTAATGTTTTAGTAGATATAAAGGTGAAGGTTTAAAGGGTTAGTTATGTTTTGATGTTTTAGTAGAGATAAAGGTGAAGGTTTAAAGGGTTAGTTATGTTTTAGTAGAGATAAAGGTTAAGGTTTAAAGGGTTAGTTATGTTTTAATGTTTTAGTAGATATAAAGGTGAAGGTTTAAAGGGTTAGTTATGTTTTGATGTTTTAGTAGAGATAAAGGTGAAGGTTTAAAGGGTTAGTTATGTTTTAGTAGAGATAAAGGTGAAGGTTTCAAGGGTTAGTTGTGTTTTAATGTTTTAGTAGAGATAAAGGTGAAGGTTTAAAGGGTTAGTTGTGTTTTAGTAGAGATAAAGGTGAAGGTTTAAATGGTTAGTTATGTTTTAGTAGAGATAAAGGTGAAGGTTTAAAGGGTTAGTTATGTTTTGATGTTTTAATAGATATAAAGGTGAAGGTTTAAAGGGTTAGTTATGTTTTGATGTTTTAATAGAGATAAAGGTGAAAGTTTAAAGGGTTAGTTATGTTTTGATATTTTAATAGATATAAAGGTGAAGGTTTAAAGTGTTAGTTATGTTTTGATGTTTTAAAAGAGATAAAGGTGAAGGTTTAAAGAGTTAGTTATGTTTTAGTAGAGATAAAGGTGAAGGTTTAAAGGGTTAGTTATGTTTTACTATAGATAAAGGTGAAGGTTTCAAGGGTTAGTTGTGTTTTAGTAGAGATAAAGGTGAAGGTTTAAAGGGTTAGTTATGTTTTAATGTTTTAGTAGAGATAAAGGTGAAGGTTTAAAGGGTTAGTTATGTTTTAGTAGAGATAAAGGTGAAGGTTTAAAGGGTTAGTTGTGTTTTAGTAGAGATAAAGGTAAAGGTTTAAAGGGTTAGTTATGTTTTAGTAGAGATAAAGGTGAAGGTTTAAAGGGTTAGTTATGTTTTAGTAGAGATAAAGGTGAAGGTTTAAAGGGTTAGTTATGTTTTAGTAGATATAAAGGTGAAGATTTAAAGGGTTAGTTATGTTTTAATGTTTTAGTAGAGATAAATATTAAGGTTTAAAGAGTTAGTTATGTTTTAGTAGAGATAAAGGTGAAAGTTTAAAGGGTTAGTTATGTTTTAATGTTTTAGTAGAGATAAAGGTAAAGGTTTAAAGGGTTAGTTATGTTTTAGTAGAGATAAAGGTGAAGGTTTAAAGGGTTAGTTATGTTTTGATGTTTTAGTAGAGATAAAGGTGAAGGTTTAAAGGGTTAGTTATGTTTTGATGTTTTAGTAGAGATAAAGGTGAAGGTTTAAAGGGTTAGTTATGTTTTAGTAGAGATAAAGGTAAAGGTTTAAAGGGTTAGTTATGTTTTAGTAGAGATAAAGGTGAAGGTTTCAAGGGTTAGTTGTGTTTTAGTAGAGATAAAGGTGAAGGTTTAAAGGGTTAGTTATGTTTTGATGTTTTAGTAGAGATAAAGGTGAAGGTTTAAAGGGTTAGTTATGTTTTAGTAGAGATAAAGGTAAAGGTTTAAAGGGTTAGTTATGTTTTAGTAGAGATAAAGGTGAAGGTTTAAAGGGTTAGTTATGTTTTGATGTTTTAGTAGAGATAAAGGTGAAGTTTAAAGGGTTAGTTATGTTTTGATGTTTTAGTAGAGATAAAGGTGAATGTTTAAAGGGTTAGTTATGTTTTAATGTTTTAGTAGAGATAAAGGTGAAGGTTTAAAGGGTTAGTTATGTTTTAATGTTTTAGTAGAGATAACGGTAAAGGTTTAAAGGGTTAGTTATGTTTTAGTAGAGATAAAGGTGAAGGTTTAAAGGGTTAGTTGTGTTTTAATGTTTTAGTAGAGATAAAGGTAAATGTTTAAAGGGTTAGTTATGTTTTAGTAGAGATAAAGGTTAATGTTTAAAGGGTTAGTTATGTTTTAATGTTTTAGTAGAGATAAAGGTGAAGGTTTAAAGGGTTAGTTATGTTTTGATGTTTTAGTTGAGATAAAGGTGAATGTTTAAAAGGTTAGTTATGTTTTAATGTTTTAGTAGAGATAAAGGTGAAGGTTTAAAGGGTTAGTTATGTTTTAATGTTTTAGTAGAGATAAAGGTGAAGGTTTAAAGGGTTAGTTATGTTTTAATGTTTTAGTAGAGATAAAGGTGAAGGTTTAAAGGGTTAGTTATGTTTTAATGTTTTAGTAGAGATAAAGGTGAAGGTTTAAAGGGTTAGTTATGTTTTAGTAGATATAAAGGTGAAGGTTTAAAGGGTTAGTTATGTTTTGATGTTTTAGTAGAGATAAAGGTGAAGGTTTAAAGGGTTAGTTATGTTTTGATGTTTTAGTAGAGATAAAGGTAAATGTTTAAAGGGTTAGTTATGTTTTAATGTTTTAGTAGATATAAAGGTGAAGGTTTAAAGGGTTAGTTATGTTTTGATGTTTTAGTAGAGATAAAGGTGAAGGTTTAAAGGGTTAGTTATGTTTTAGTAGAGATAAAGGTTAAGGTTTAAAGGGTTAGTTATGTTTTAATGTTTTAGTAGATATAAAGGTGAAGGTTTAAAGGGTTAGTTATGTTTTGATGTTTTAGTAGAGATAAAGGTGAAGGTTTAAAGGGTTAGTTATGTTTTAGTAGAGATAAAGGTGAAGGTTTCAAGGGTTAGTTGTGTTTTAATGTTTTAGTAGAGATAAAGGTGAAGGTTTAAAGGGTTAGTTGTGTTTTAGTAGAGATAAAGGTGAAGGTTTAAATGGTTAGTTATGTTTTAGTAGAGATAAAGGTGAAGGTTTAAAGGGTTAGTTATGTTTTGATGTTTTAATAGATATAAAGGTGAAGGTTTAAAGGGTTAGTTATGTTTTGATGTTTTAATAGAGCTAAAGGTGAAAGTTTAAAGGGTTAGTTATGTTTTGATATTTTAATAGATATAAAGGTGAAGGTTTAAAGTGTTAGTTATGTTTTGATGTTTTAAAAGAGATAAAGGTGAAGGTTTAAAGAGTTAGTTATGTTTTAGTAGAGATAAAGGTGAAGGTTTAAAGGGTTAGTTATGTTTTACTAGAGATAAAGGTGAAGGTTTCAAGGGTTAGTTGTGTTTTAGTAGAGATAAAGGTGAAGGTTTAAAGGGTTAGTTATGTTTTAATGTTTTAGTAGAGATAGGTGAAGGTTTAAAGGGTTAGTTATGTTTTAGTAGAGATAAAGGTGAAGGTTTAAAGGGTTAGTTGTGTTTTAGTAGAGATAAAGGTAAAGGTTTAAAGGGTTAGTTATGTTTTAGTAGAGATAAAGGTGAAGGTTTAAAGGGTTAGTTATGTTTTAGTAGAGATAAAGGTGAAGGTTTAAAGGGTTAGTTATGTTTTAGTAGATATAAAGGTGAAGATTTAAAGGGTTAGTTATGTTTTAATGTTTTAGTAGAGATAAATATTAAGGTTTAAAGAGTTAGTTATGTTTTAGTAGAGATAAAGGTGAAAGTTTAAAGGGTTAGTTATGTTTTAATGTTTTAGTAGAGATAAAGGTAAAGGTTTAAAGGGTTAGTTATGTTTTAGTAGAGATAAAGGTGAAGGTTTAAAGGGTTAGTTATATTTTGATGTTTTAGTAGAGATAAAGGTGAATGTTTCAAGGGTTAGTTATGTTTCTAACCTTGCCTGGTTCTATGACGCATTCTAGGATGATATCGATAATCTTTGGGGAGACCATGTCAGCCTCTTGTATACAGGTATTCATAATATCCAACATGAACACCATTACACGGGAGGAATGTTTGGGGCTGTTCGGGAAATGAGGATAGGAGTTAGGTTGGCAGGGAGGTGTAGGGTTTGGGTAAGCATAGGAGTGAAGGTGTGTACTGTGGTAGGAATGCTTTGCATTTACGAATTTCACGGATATTCATAGATAACTGATTGTAGGATATGAGATGTTAAGGTGAGAGGGGATTGGGTAGTGGTAGTGTATCTTATGATTAGGGCAGCGTGGGTGAGTGTAGGGTGTCTGCAGTAGATTGAATACCTAGTCTATACAAGGTTCACGATTTCACATTATTATTAGGAAGAAAGTTTATTCAATTTTTTTCAAGTGATTTTATATATTTAAAATATTTTTGAATTTGAAAATTTCAATTTTATACTATATAGTAAATTATATATTATAATATATATACTATATATTATAACATACAATTATAATATATATAGGTATACGTATAATTCGAAAGATTACCTGCAGATATTATACATACATACATGAGCAAATTGCGATCCGACGTCCTTTAACCGACTCTAACCCAATATTTTTGAAGAAACCGTGGAAGAGTTTCAAGAAGATCACTTGGTTCTTATCCAGCACCATGCACATGTTAAACATCTTGAAGTAGGAGATGTTCTGCGAGGACGGGGTTGTGTGATCACGGGTGTGCCGAGGGTATAGGGGGTGCGTCACGGGTATAGGGGGTGCGTCACGGGTATAGGGGGTGCCGAGGGTATAGGGGTGCCGAGGGTATAGGGGGTGCGTCACGGGTATAGGGGGTGCCGAGGGTATAGGGGGTGCCGAGGGTATAGGGAGTGCGTCACGGGTATAGGGGGTGTCGAGGGTATAGGGGGTGCCGAGGGTATAGGGGGTGCGTCACGGGTATAGGGGGTGCCGAGGGTATAGGGGGTGCCGAGGGTATAGGGGGTGCGTCACGGGTATAGGGGGTGCCGAGGGTATAGGGGGTGCGTCACGGGTATAGGGGGTGCCGAGGGTATAGGGGGTGCGTCACGGGTATAGGGGGTGCCGAGGGTATAGGGAGTGCATCACGGGTATAGGGGGTGTCGAGGGTATAGGGGGTGCGTTACGGGTGTTAGTAAATGTCGATTACTATGCGATTGCAACAGTTGTAACATCAAATACCAAATATTTATTAAATATTAATTAAATTAATAATTCAGAAAATATTTATTTATTAATGAGTAATCTTATATTCGATTTTTATCGGCAATATTAAATATAATAATCAGATATAGTGAAGCGCCTAATAATTATTTTGAAACTAGAGAAAACATTAAAAATATCAATGATTAAAATATATCTTTTAATAAGGACATCTTAAAATAGTATTCAACCTCTAGAAGATAAAAACAGCGTTTAAAATTTGAAGATTCTGTATATTGCAATCCATCCAATTGTTTCACAAAGAACGTGAATATTGTCTGTCTCGGAAGGTAGAAATAGGTAGTTAAGGTAGAAATAGGTAGTTAAGTAGAAATAGGTAGTTAAGGTAGAAATAGGTAGTTAAGTAGAAATAGGTAGTTAAGGTAGAAATAGGTAGTTAAGTAGAAATAGGTAGTTAAGTTAGAAATAGATAGTTAAGTATAAATAGGTAGTTAAGTAGAAATAGGTAGTTAAGGTAGAAATAGGTAGTTAAGTAGAAATATGTAGTTAAGGTAGAAATAGGTAGTTAAGGTAGAAATAGGTAGTTAAGGTAGAAATAGGTAGTTAAGTAGAAATAGGTAGTTAAGGTAGAAATAGGTAGTTAAGTAGAAATAGGTAGTTAAGGTAGAAATAGGTAGTTAAGTAGAAATAGGTAGTTAAGTTAGAAATAGATAGTTAAGTATAAATAGGTAGTTAAGTAGAAATAGGTAGTTAAGGTAGAAATAGGTAGTTAAGTAGAAATATGTAGTTAAGTAGAAATAGGTAGTTAAGTAGAAATAGGTAGTTAAGGTAGAAATAGGTAGTTAAGTAGAAATAGGTAGTTAAGTAGAAATAGGTAGTTAAGGTAGAAATAGGTAGTTAAGGTAGAAATAGGTAGTTAAGGTAGAAATAGGTAGTTAAGTAGAAATAGGTAGTTAAGGTAGAAATAGGTAGTTAAGTAGAAATAGGTAGTTAAGGTAGAAATAGGTAGTTAAGGTAGAAATAGGTAGTTAAGTAGAAATATGTAGTTAAGTAGAAATAGGTAGTTAAGTAGAAATAGGTAGTTAAGGTAGAAATAGGTAGTTAAGTAGAAATAGGTAGTTAAGTTAGAAATAGATAGTTAAGTATAAATAGGTAGTTAAGTAGAAATAGGTAGTTAAGGTAGAAATAGGTAGTTAAGGTAGAAATAGGTAGTTAAGGTAGAAATAGGTAGTTAAGTAGAAATAGGTAGTTAAGTAGAAATAGGTAGTTAAGGTAGAAATAGGTAGTTAAGGTAGAAATAGGTAGTTAAGGTAGAAATAGGTAGTTAAGTAGAAATAGGTAGTTAAGGTAGAAATAGGTAGTTAAGTAGAAATAGGTAGTTAAGGTAGAAATAGGTAGTTAAGGTAGAAATAGGTAGTTAAGTAGAAATATATAGTTAAGTAGAAATAGGTAGTTAAGTAGAAATAGGTAGTTAAGGTAGAAATAGGTAGTTAAGTAGAAATAGGTAGTTAAGTTAGAAATAGATAGTTAAGTATAAATAGGTAGTTAAGTAGAAATAGGTAGTTAAGGAATGTTATATCTTACAGAATACATAAATTAATAATGAACTAAATATAAATATTATTTATAATTAATAATTATTATTTATCTATTAACTTATATCTAATTATGGAAGATTCACATAATATCTCGCGATAAGGAAAGTAGGGAGGTTCCGAAAGGGACTAGCTGCACTAGCCCCCACCCCCCCCACCCCCGGCCCCGCGACTAACGTGCAGTAGGTCCGTGTCGGTGTAGGGTCCGTCCGGCGAGTAGATACGAAACAGGTCGGATATGCAGCAAGCCACCAGTAGTCGGACATCTTTTGACGTATGTTCGACGAAGTACTCGGTGGACAGGTGGATTGCGAGAGGTCGGTACTTCAGCGTACTCTCCTCGTTGAGATTCTTGAGGCCGCGCGCGAGCATCTGTGAAGTCGAGGTATGGGGGGGCTGTATAGGGCTAATGGACCGAGTATTCGGGGGGTGGGGAGGGTAGAGTTTGTTAATGCCGAGTTTCCTTGAGAAGTCGAGGGACATACATGTGATGATGGAGAAAGGTGTTATTTAACATAGAATGATTTACACTTGATGATATTATTATTGGGAGGTCTTCAGGACAGTATCAAGGGTTCAACGGTAACTGTAATGTACGGAATAGATTTGTAAAGGTTAATGAGTTTTAACTTCTAAGAGGTGTCAAATTTAATAAAAGAAAGTCCGAAGATAAAGAAAGAACAACTAAATTCTGTTGATTTTGGAAATTCTTCGAGAGTGTGGATCTACTTTCTAAGGATCAAAGGTCGAGGGGTTATATAATGGTTCAATAACTTATCAGATGAGAATAAACTATACTGCAATAAACAACATTTGTGTAGAAGCCTCGGAGTAGTGTACAAAGGAGGCATAGGCTAATGGATACTACATTCTAAAGAGGTAAGATGTCGATGATGTCGGTTTATAATTTATGAGTATAAATTCTATATCGAGGCATGTTCTATGCGCTATTTTGACCGGTAGTCGGGAGATTCGAGGGAAATGGGACACACGGATCATAGAATTAATGAGACATCCGGGAAAACAATAGTAGAATCAACTGAATATAAGTTGTAGGATCCCGCTTTGGAGTATGCAAAGAAGTTAGACTAGATTTGCGACTAAACTTTTGGTAAACAGAAGATGGTGCTTCATATTCAGTAAAAAGGTGAATTCAGTGAACATGTGATGTATCGTAACTTTCTTACGAAAAACGAGATCGTAATTAATATTCATTTTTTAAAACCGAATTCCATAAAACGGATGTTATTATTTATAACAAATATTATTTCATTTATATTTTATTAATTTGTAACTATTATGCAATTTTTAAAAATATATTTTCCAAATACATATGGTAGAATTTCATGTTAAAATAGTGTAAATGAGCAAATTAACCCAATTGATATCACGTTGTGTTCATGTGATGTTCATAATTTTAATTTTTGTTTGCCAAAATTGATTATCAAAATTGAATAATTGACTTCTTTTTATAAATTGTATTACAATAATAATTGTTATAGATGTAAATAATTATTGTATTACTTCTTCAATTTATATTAAAATTATTTATTGATTATTAAAACTAATTAATAGATAAATAATAATTATGAATTAATGTCTATTAAATATCCAATAATTGTTATATAATTTATTGATACTAGATAATTAATAAAAATAAATATATATTGAGTAATCTATAATCTATAATAATATAATACATCAACAATCTATTGAATATTAAAAATTGAAATAACAATTATATATTATTTATATTTATTTTGAATTTTTAAAAATACTTCTTATTTTTGAAATAAACTTATAAAAATAAAAAGGAAACTAATTAACTTTTAAAATAATATAAATCCTATGTATATATTTGTTTTAAATACTCCTATCTCTACAATGTTAAGTTTCTATCTATACAGTGTATTATTTAAAATGAACCGGGGAAACTCAAAATCTATTATTCGTTATCTATTATTTATTTACAAGAACACTTCTTTAATAATTAATAATGAACTGCCTCTGATAACAATAACACAAATATCAACTTCTCGAGACATAGCCCTAGGGTTGAATTTAGATGGTTTAATTGAATATATTATAATGTAGCCAAAACTGTAAGGATGTATTAAATAATATTGTATAAATCAAATATAATGTCTATATATATTAGCATATAATATTTATGTTGATTCAAATTTTGAAATTAGCCTGTGGGCTAAACATTCAAATATCTATAAAACACAGATGTTTTCTTATCGGGTATATTATATGCATATATAGAAATATATATATAATTAAATAAATCTATTAGTAAACAATATATAAATATGAAATAACAAATTTTATACTAAATATAAGATCATGAAAAATAAAAAGTAGAAATGTATAGATTGCATTAATAATGATCTTTGTCAATAGAAATAATTAGTAAATTTATATTTAATTAAAATAATATGAATACACAGTAAATATCAGTCAGAAAATGTGTTTATTTAAAAATTGATATCAGAATATCTATATTGCATTGGTATAAACCTGTAGCCTTTTGTGCAGCTCATCAACGGTCATTTCAGTTGTGATGGGCTTACATAGTGGAGGATACACTATGGTAGCTTCCGACATGATCCTGTTTATAAGTCAAATATAATTGTTTATTTAATTCTAATTAACACTAAAATATAACATAAGAAAAAACTATTTATTTATATATATAACTTATTAAAATTATAACAAAGAATATTCATATTAAGCTTAGAATTTATTATATATATTATCCCATATCTATATAATATGTAATAGTATTAAAGCTGATAAGTGTTAATTCAGTATATGAATATTCGTTAAACATATAATCGTAAAATGGCATATATTTTTAATCTGAATTTATAAATATCGACAATATCGTTAATTCAATATAACTGAATTAATGTATTTAGAATGTATAATAATAGGTAATTATATTTCTATTATATATAATTATTATGATAATAAATTTGATAATAGTTCATTAACTTAATATGTTGATGAATAAGTTAGTGTTTTAGAAATATCGAATTTAACTATTCCGACTATAATATATATTCTTATTAAAAACTATTTACCACTTTCAAATATGTATGAATAGATTATCTTATATAATTATTGACAAAAGTTATTTTAACTAATAAAAACACTGAGATTAACAATTATAATAAAATTCAAATAATACAATTTTTATAAATTTAAATTTTCAAATAAATAATTTGTAAAATATGAAAATATGCTCGAATTAGATCTATTCCAAATAGTTTTAGGTATTTTTATATATGATATAATATAATTTTTATTTTCTATATATTAAATTTAACCTTATTATAGATAAGTCTATATATAGTTAAATTCTTTTTGGTTAAAATATATATATTTTTTTTTACAAATTTGACAAGCTTTTCTATGATTTTATTTGTCTGTTAATCAAATATTGATTGACAGGTAAATTTTGAAAAAATAAGAAATTATTTTATTATATTAATTTAGTATTATTATTAAATTGTTAGTATTATATATTAAAGAGTTAAATTATGAAACATATAAATATTGTGTGATTTTTATACACTATACATAAAACACGTATTATTATATATTAAACGAATCAGCAAAAACTATAAAACGTATACGGATTTACATCCAAATTATGCGAAATAATTTGGTAATATTTGATTATAAAATGTTAAATTATTTAAGTATATGAAATATTTCACCCATGGTTTATATATAATATAATTATTGGAAAATTATCTGTATTTATTATATATTATAATATATGTTTTCACTTTTAATTAATCTAAAAGCTATTTTAAAATAGATACATTTAAAATATGATATTAATCTTATTCAATTAATAAAATTAATTTTAGATAATATATATATTATCTGATGCTGATTAATAATTATAAAATTATGATTTAATTATAAATATATTATATATACTCTCTAATATCTTAATATAGTGAAATATAAGCTAATATATTTTTAATATATAATATAATATCCAGTCATATAAATTATAATATATACAATTTATTAAAATAATTTTATAATTTATTTAATAGTATACAACTAAATTTCAATACATATTTAGACATGCCAATAACCGAAAGTGAAGAAGAACAATGCCTGCTTGATGCAGTTCATTATATAAGTTCAGTTTATTGTGGAGAAGTGTCTAATGAAGTTATTAAACAATACTTAGAAACTACTTCTATGAATGGTTAAATATTTTTTTTTATATTTTAATATCAAATTTGTTAACTTATTTATATATTATTGATATTTGTGAATTAATAATTATATATAAAATATAATTTGTATGTTTATTTATTAAATCTATTATTATAGTTGATCATACACTTGAAATGATTGGCGTGATGTTATCGGAGCAACCCGAAAGTAATACTAGTGCTTCTAGAAAGCAACAGTTATCTTTAAAGTTATCGGCTCCTCAGCTGCTGGATGATCAGCTAAAAATGCTCTCTCCTAAAACTCCGTTTATTCATCCCGAATATCCAAGTATTCAGATTCCTGGCAGGTTATTAAAATTATCTATCGATATCGAGTAAAATGTAATACACATAAACGAGGCACATTAAGTCTATTTAGTTAATTTATTCAAATGCGAAAAACAAATTGTTATAATATCCGCACATTATGGTTGCAGTTGCGGTGACCAGATGCTTGGAATGCAGGCTCTACACAATTTCTCAGCGACGCCACACACCACTCCTCTACATAGTATTGCGGATACCTCGGCTTTCACCCCGATAAGAACAAACGATGGCATCGCTTTGCCAACAGGTATTTAGTATATGATAATAACGAGATAAATATGATTTTTAACTGTTCACAAATCAATAAATATAAGAAAAGTAGTTTCTTTTCTCTTTAGTAAATTGATATCATTGTAACCGTATAATTCTGTTATTGTATACCATATATCTTAATCCTAAAAAAGTATTGTTAACTGCCACGATTAATAATAAAAAAAACATATTGAATATTATTTCGAAAACTAATATCTCAGTAATTATATATTCTTTTATAAAATTAAAAATTATTGATTTTTTTTACATTACTATCTAAGACCATTTATGCGAACTATATCAATTTATAGACCATTTATAGACCATTTATGCGAACTATATCAATTCTTACATAACTCTATATCTGAATGCGATTTTCATAAACAAATATAAACTATTTTTTCTATGTATCTACAAATCATAGTTGATAAATTAAAAGCAATATTTCTAATTGCAAAATACTCGATTATAGAATTTCATTGGTATTAATATACATTATATATGTTTCAATCGTTATTTTATATTATTTGGAATAAAAAGACGAATACATAGTGTAGACTTGATCTGCAAACAACTACTAGATATTATGCTTATATATTATAATGTAATTATTACTTTATAAATATACATATCTATTCCTCAAATTCATGTACTTTGTAAGATTCTCTAGCAATATTTAAAATAATGTATACATTTACATATGTATATATTAATATATGTATATATATATATATATATATGATGATATATTTGAGTATTTATGAATACTGACCACTATAGTCTAGCAGAATTTTTATAAATAATAATCAGTGTATTTAATATATTTATATAATCATGGATATTTGATATATCATCCAATCATGCAATTGTTAATCAATGTAAATAAATATATGTATATATTCTAAGATATTTGATATATCAATAAATCAGTATAATTATTAATCAGTATTATTACATACATTTATATACTCTAAGATATTTGATTAATCAATCAATCACTTAGATTATACTAACAAACATAGTTTTTTAAAAATAATACAATTTCGTTCATTACTAAAAATTATATTGCTATAGCGGAAATCAAAAATATATAAATTTGTTAGATTTATATATAGATATTTCACTTTAGTTGAATACAATGTGGAAATGCATATATGTTTATGTAATTATTATATTTATTACTATTTTAATAATATCCTAGTTTTAATAAATATATTTATTTATTTAATATACAAATTATGTGCCTATATAATTTAAAGTATATGTTTAATTTATGAATATTTTTTAAACCCAAATAACTTTATTAGTAATTTTCAGTTATTAAAATTTCAACATTTAATGGTTGTATAATTTATAAATATTAAATTAATTAATAATAATTAATAAATATTAAATTTTTTTATACTAATATTCTGTTCTAATTATGAACGTAAAATAGCTGAGCATAGCCAAGAAAAAGGGCATAACCTACGAGAAAATTCAACATATTTCCATGATTCATAGTCTATTCACAGACAATACAAATTAATATTCAAAACAATGCAATGCATTCTATTTGAAATATATATTTTTTATGATATATAAATTACATAAAATTACGCTCTTCGTGTGAATGGCTATCGTGAATTTTTAATAATGATCTTAAAATGATTGCACCCTTCTTGTATGATTATGTTGCATTGTATTTAGCTACACTCGTAATATTAACATCCTATAGGAATAAATATAGAATATTCTGTAAATATAACAAATATGTATTTATTCAATAGTATTTAACCTAAACAAAAATACATATGTTTAGTGGATTAAAATAGGTTATTTATAAAATTTTAGCTGTTAACTTTGGATTTTTTAGACATTTTAACTACATATCCAATTAATTAATGTTTTTTCAATTTTTAAAGATGAATTAAACTTTTATTTTACATATTATTTTGATATAACCTTTTATTACATTTTTGAATTAATTTAGATTTTCAAAATTTATATGTAATAATTGATAGAAATTAAATATATATTTTTGTTAAATCATCTAATTGTTTAATGTTACAGGTAATAATATAAGTTAATTATTAGTTAGATAAATTAAGTTAAGAATGTATCATTGAATTAAGTTGAATGTATCCTGGTAATATAAGTTAGGTGCGAGAAAATGCAATTGTATAGTAATGATTTTTTTTACATTTCTAAATACTAAAATTTTAAAAAATACTCATACAAAACCAATTAAATTTGGTGATTTTTTTAAATACAGTGTATAAATACATTGTATTAATTATTAGTACATATAGTTTGTATGCATAGAGTTTTTATATGTTTAAAATATTAAATACTGATAAATATAGATCATAAATTATTATTTTATATATTTATATTATATCTATGGATTAGTAAATAACATATTTTTATAATAAATTCTCCAATCAAATTCAAAATAATGTACGAATTCTACAATATAAAAAATATAATATTTTGTATGTAGATATTAATGATACTATTTATTAAAAATACTTTTAAGTATAATTTATTAGGTAGATTTAATTAGTATATTATTTGTATAATAAACACCATTGAAATGTAATATTTTGATCGAAGATGTAGGAATTGAATGAAAAAAAAGTAATATCATATATTAACATATATGCGCATACAAAGGGGCTACAATGTTAGTAGGTAGGGTTTCAGTTCCATCTTGAAACGAAGAGGATCGAAATGTAGCCTGGAGCCAACAGTTACGTTTTCAATTTACGGGTACCGAAGATAGCGAGTGATATCTAATTAGCATAGATTCAATCGGAGCTAGATTGACCGAACATGGACTCCTTCATATTTAACCAATATACAATATATACGGAGAACGATTTTACCTGATGAGATCAATCACATTAGTGTATGGAAGCGAATTGTGGTATACGTCAACGTGAATCACGTTTTTTCAGCTTATACGTAATTCACTCAGAAATAGCCAGTTAAGTTTATTTCTTAGTTCTGGAATACTTATGTGGTTAGTAGTATTAGCATAATGAGGTATATTATATATAATTATACAGCTGCAAGATGAATAGATTCTAATTGTTGATGGTAATCTAGATAATAGGATAATATAGTTAATTATAGTTGATAGTTCTAGACTAATCACAATGGTTTTATGAGTAAAGAATTTAGTGATTTTATAATTAAGGTTAATATTATAGTTTAAAGAGATTATATAATGTCATAATTATATTCAAATAGATAATACTAGTTTTAAAATGAAAAGAAAGTTATGATAGTATATTTTCTTTATTAAAATTAATCACAGTAATTATTACAGAATATTTATCACAAGAATATAAATCAAATAAAAATTAATTATCCAGAAATTTAATTGAAACTTAGATCTCAATATTTACAAACAAAAATATCTTTAGATTATATTTACCATAGATCTAATACAATTTAATATCTAATCTTAGATTATATTGGAAAATATATAATAAATTTAATCGTCTATAGTATATATATGTATTTAATTTTAATAGAAATATATTTATATATTATTATAATATATAATATATTCTAAATAAGTGTAATTTTAGATTTGAAAAATCATAATTCAATATATCGATCAGTTATTTAATAATTAATAGATAATTATCATGGGAATTTCATCATGTATATATGTTTCCTATATAATAGCATCGCTATCCCACTAGCTGTAGATAGAAAGATAATTTACTGTAATAAGGCATATTACACTTTATCCCCTCTTCCTTCTCTTATTTCTTCTATATTTATTTTCTGCACTTAAATTATCTTTCCCTACTTTAATTCTAGACAAACAAGATATCATATCATAAGTCATACTCTTCTCTTCCTTCACTTCCTCCACTTATTCACACCCTACTATATAGCTACCGAAAGAAAGAAAATCTACCGTAAAAAGGCCTACTCTCTCAACCCCGAGGAAAGGGAGGCCCTCGAGAACCTCATCGAGAATGTTATCATCGATGTCGGCGTCGACGACACCACGAGCGAAGAGGATGACGATGAGGACGGCGTAGGCATTGTCGGCTGCAGGCAATCGAGGAGATCTGGACCTAGGGGTCCGAGCGAAGCAGTCGGTTCTTCGTCGAGGCTCGGTCAGCAGTCGCATCAACACCACTCCGACGTCGGCTCCGGTCAACGACTACTACCCGACAAACACTCGCCCAACTACTCATCTATGCCTGACGTTAGTCTATGATGTTCAATTTCCTGAATAATGCCTCGACTAATAATACGTCGACCCATCCTATTCTAGTATGACATCGCAATCATAAATACAATGCTAAGCATTTAATATGTATTCTTATAGTTTTGTAAACAAATCACTATTTAATTTTGTATGTGGGTATAATCAAATTTGGTATATATTTGAGTAATATTATTTTATATATCCAAATAGATTAATATACTACAAGCTTTTAATGATCAAAATCTAGTAAATATATAAATAATAATAAGAAATTGCTATTTATGAACTTCCTAGTATTGTCAAACAACATGTTTTACTTTATTAGATTTCTTGATTTCTATTTATTAGTCTGCTCTTATTATTTATAGAATTTGTTTAACTATATAGAGGACCTGTGATAATAATTTAGAGCAGTCTTAATTATTGATACGCCATTAAATGCATCTGATTCTATAGCTGGTGTCACCTCAGCTAAACAAAGGCCATTTTATTGTATACCTGTATATCTTAAAACTATATGCCATATTGGTTTTCTGTTCAGGTGTATTTATATGTTTTTCATGATTATCTATACAGATGATTCATCATAATGCTCCAATATATTAATTAAATATTCTACAATCCAAGTAATAACCCATTTTCATTATACCATACTATAGAAGTAATTGTAATACTATTTCATGTAATGATACACTTTAGAGAAAACTATCTGCATTATATTTTAACTTGCACATAATAATTTATATATCAGGATAGGTATATATATATATATATATATATATATATGTATATATATATATAATTATTTATACCATAATGTATACCATATGTATTCATATTTAATTAATATTATTTTTATTGATTGTGTACTTTTTAGATTTTTTTTTCCTATGCAAATACTTTGAATTCTCTAATTTAAATGCATCTATATATATATATATATATATACATCATCACCTCAATGCTACTACTACTATATCACTCACATTACTCTTCACCACACATCAATCATTCCTTTTATCTGAATAATGCCTAGTTCCGACTCTACTCCTTCTTCCGTTACCACTCTATGCTGCTAGGCAAACTTACCACCTACCTTATATCAGGAATACAATGAATTGTAAAAACTATCTTACTGCAGTATCTTACTGCAGTATATTACTGCAGTATATTACAACAGTATATTACTGCAGTATCTTACTTCAGTATCTTACTGCAGTATCTTACTGCAGTAATATACTGCAGTATATTACTGCAGTATATTACTGCAGTATATTACTGCAGTATATTACTGCAGTATATTACTACAGTATATTACTGCAGTATATTACTGCAGTATATTACTGCAGTATATTACTGCAGTATATTACTGCAGTATCTTACTGCAGTATTTTACTGCAGTATATTACTGCAGTATATTACTGCAGTATATTACTGCAGTATCTTACTGCAGTATTTTACTGCAGTATATTACTGCAGTATCTTACTGCAGTATATTACTGCAGTATCTTACTGCATCATCTTACTCCCTTCCTTTATTCACTTTTACTCATCCCTGTTTTTTACCATTTATATAAACCACTAAACCTTGTATAAACACGAATCTTCATAATTATATACTATCCTATATCTACCTCTACCCCTACCTCTACCCTACCTCTACCCTATATCTACCTCTACCCTACCTCTACCTCTACCTCTACCCTACCTATACCCTATATCTACCTCTACCTCTACCCTACCTCTATTTCTATCCTACTTCTACCCTACCTCTACCCTATCTCTACCCTACCTCTACCTTTCCTCTATCCTACCTTTACCCTACCTCTAGCTTAACTCTACTCTACCCCTAACCTACCTATACCCTACCCCTAACCTACCTCTACCCTACTCCTATTCTACCTCTACACTACTTTTTACCTTACCTCGACCCTACCACTATCTTACCTCTATCCTACCTCTACCATATCTCTACCCTACCTCTACCCTGCATCTATCCTACCTCTACCCTACCTATACACTACCTCTACCTTACCTCTACCCTACCTTCTACCCTAACTCTATGCTACATCTACCCTACCTCTACCCTACCTCTATCCTACCCTATCTCTACCCTACCTCTACCTTACCTCTACCTTACCTCTACTCTACCTCTACCCTACCTCTACCCTACATCTACCCTACTCTCTACCCTACATCTACCCTAACTCTGCCCTACCACTATCTTACCTCTACCCTACTTCTACCCTACCTCTACCCTACCTCTACCCTACTTCTACCCTACTTCTACCCTACTTCTACCCTACATCTACCCTACTTCTACCCTACCTCTACCTTACCTCTACCTTACCTCTACTCTACCTCTACCCTACCTCTACCCTACATCTACCCTACTCTCTACCCTACATCTACCCTAACTCTGCCCTACCACTATCTTACCTCTACCCTACTTCTACCCTACCTCTACCCTACCTCTACCCTACTTCTACCCTACATCTACCATACTTCTACCCTACCTCTACCCTACCCTCTACTCTAACTAATATCAAACCACACATCCCAAACCTTTCCCTGTCCTTTCCCACTACATCCTAATTAAGCCTCCTCCTTAATTAATTCTCCGATCATAGATGAACAATACATCGTCGAGTACTGTTACGCCCTACGTTCCTATCGACGCTGCTTCCTTCCAATATGAGAATGGCTACGACTTTCCCTCTTCCTTCCAACAACAACAACAATACTCAACTCACCATCTACAGGACTTTGATAATAGCAAAACTGCAAACACCAAAAGAAAAATTAGAAATATGATGGTGAGAAATATTACATGTGACCTTTATATTCGATAATGTTAAATAGTGTTATGAAATAGCATTCTTTACAACGTTATATTCAATATCACTCGAAGAGAGATCAGATCATCTCCTAATGCTTTTCTACGTGTTCCGTATTTAATTTGACATGTTCACTTTGATACATCACATGCAATAGCATGAATTTCGCATAAGTAAATTAAATTATTATATCTGAAGCAATGTCTACAGTTTGTCTAGCTTTTCTCTTACATAATAGTCTGAAGTAAATTGCAGCAATATTAGTTATCGTATTCTTTGTTGTATACGAAATAAA
Source organism: Osedax frankpressi (assembly GCA_964035775.1). NCBI lineage: Eukaryota > Metazoa > Annelida > Polychaeta > Sabellida > Siboglinidae > Osedax > Osedax frankpressi. The sequence continues at coordinate 6,224,801 of OZ038315.1, read as the reverse complement.
CGTATATTGACCTTCTTTTATAAGTGGAGAATTGTATATTTCATAATGTATATTAATTCCTAATTGACCTCAATTGAAACTACTCGCACACTAAAGGTCGACCTCGATGACTATTTCGAGGAATCAATGGACCGCGATAAGTTGATTTCCGATGCCGGTTTAATCGGCGGTGACCAGCTGACCTCTGCTCAATCTCACGGTTTCCTCAGCAATGCCGCCCAACTGACCGCCGCCGCCCACGAAATCCACGAGATGCGACACTCCATCAACGCCGCCGAATTTGTACCCAAAACACCCGCCGCGAACATGTCGGCGGGTATTTCTATGCCCCGTACGCCACCTCCCCCCGGACCCCCCTTCAAAACCAGTTCGGCGTGCACTTCCCCTACACCCCGGGCTTACGGCGACTATGTTTCCAACGCTGGACACAAGTCGAAGAGCACCGAAGACCTCGTGGCCGCCGTGGAGCACCACTACCGCCAGCACCATTCGCACCACCCCCATCCTCACCAACAGCAGCCGCACGCTCAACACCCACCTCACGGTAACCATCCCCACCCGGCGTCGCATCACCCGCCCTCTTTTCAACCCTATGGCCACCACCCGGGTCCCCCGCACCCTGGTTATCTACACCCGTCGGATAGATACCCCCCACCTGAACAGCATCCCCGCTTTCACCATCCCAATCAAGGTGAGATCCTATGAGAATATTTATATGTGTATGTGAGTGTGAGTGTGTATGTGGGTGTGAGTGTGTATGTGTGAGGGTGTGTGTGAGTGAGTGCAGATGTGTGTGAGTGCAGGTGTGTGTGAGAGTGTGTGTGAGTGAGTGCAGATGCGCGTGAGTGCAGGTGTGTGTGTGAGGGTGTGTGTGAGTGAGTGCAGGTGTGTGTGAGGGTGTGTGTGAGTGAGTGCAGATGTGTGTGAGTGCATGTGTGTGTGAGTACAGGTGTGTGTGAGTGCATGTGTGTGTGAGTGCAGGTGTGTGTGAGTGCAGGTGTGTGTGAGTGCAGGTGTGTGTGAGTGCAGGTGTGTGTGAGTGCATGTGTGTGTGAGTGCAGGCGTGTGAGTGCAGGTGTGTGTGAGTGCAGGTGTGTGTGAGTGCAGGTGTATGTGAGTGCAGGTGTGTGTGAGTGCAGGTGTGTGTGAGTGCAGGTGTGTGTGAGTGCAGGTGTGTGTGAGTGCAGGTGTGTGTGAGTGCAGGTGTGTGTGAGTGCAGGTGTGTGTGTGAGTACAGGTGTGTGTGTGAGTGCAGGTGTGTGTGTGTGAGTGCAGGTGTGTGTGTGAGTGCAGGTGTGTGTGTGAGTGCAGGTGTGTGTGAGTGCAGGTGTGTGTGTGTGAGTGCAGGTGTGTGTGAGTGCTAGTATGTTTCATTTTCATTTTAATTATTAATTAAGATCCAGTAAATTATGTAAATTAAAATTAAAATATTCGACAAACGCATTCAGTGATCAGGGGTCATAGTCCACGTTCATCGCCATTACCCCACCGCCGGGGTCCACCTGGACCTCCCCTGCAACGCATGGGTTATGGGGGGCCCCCACGTAGTCGTGGTTCGGGTGCCGGAGGAAATGGAGGTCCCCCGCCTCCTCCCCCGATGCACATGGGCCCACCAATGCGGGGTCCGCCACGAGGACCTGAAAGACCCGGATTCGGAGGTCCTCCCGCACCCATTATGGGTTTGTGACATATACACTATTGTATGCATTCTATTTATAGTTATAACTATTCTTATATAAATGATATATATAATATATTTCCGGTTTTCTTGAAAATTAAGTAATTAACACAATAATACATCAAATTATATATAACACTAAACTACATTATCATAACAGACCTGATATATATATATATATATATATATATATATATATCATCATAACTATTAATGGATTCAAACTATTTATATATAGAAATATTTAAATACTGGTTTGAATTAAAATGATACTCTTTGATTAATAAATGGTTAGAGTGCATGATATTATGATTGTGATTCATATTCATTATATCTTACCTATATATATATATACCATTATATCATATATAATGGAATATTTATTGCAAGTGATATTGTTTTATTAATTATGTTTGAAATTATGTTCTTATTGTTAGAATTTACTAAAATTTATAATTACCATCACTATTGTCTACAAATTTCAGATTATGAATATAGGTAAGATTATTTTGATATCATTAGTAGTGTTAATATAATGCTTCTTTTGCTCAACTGTTATTATATGTGTTAATACTCCATCTCGTGTGATACATCATCTGAGATGGTACCACTTTCATGTTCTATATGATAATACCCGTATAGCTAGAGTAGCTTATTAGAGTAAAGTTACTAAAATCTATATATGAGCGAATTCAAATAATATATATTTTATTATGTTACCTACACAAACATTCTTATAAATTAGCATCATTTGTAAATGGGAATCAGTTTAGTTATAAAATATCTATTTAAATTACAGTTTTATAAATAAATCTATTTAAATTATGGATCACAAATGAATTAACATTTTTAACCTGTATTTTCACTCTTTACAATATACAATTTTTACTTTTATATAAATATAGCTATATTTAATGGTAATTTAATAGCATGACATATTATTGGTAAATTTTACACACACACACACACAATATACACAATTACACATATACACACACACACAATATACACAAGTACACATAGACACACACACACACAATATACACATATATACACACACACACAATATACACAAGTACACATAGACACACACACACACACAATATACACAAGTACACAAGTACACATAGAAACACGCACACACACATACACACATATGCACTCATATTAATACAATCACAATAAGACAATACCCAAATTAATTGAATGTTATTAATATATATTCTTTATCTCTTCTCCTCTCCATACTGACATAGATGTGTCCATACACATAGAGTTTCTAATATGTGGGTTTATTTCCTATACTTTACGAGCCCAACCCAGATATGTGAACTTACTACATACTAGATATAGACATAAATAGAGACGTTGACTAAGGCATTTGTTCATGAGTGTTAGATCATTTCTACAGGAAACCCCTGACATCATATTTAGCAGAGGTATTATTAATTTGCATTCAATTTCACATTAATATGCCCTCAGGATAACGGAGATAGAATACATTGCAATCCTGTTGGCAATATAAATCTAATTTTATGTTTGATACTATATAGTAGTTTTATTGTTATATAACACCAGTATAAATATGTCATCCATTCTTACTCTTATTATTTATATTATAAATTATATATTATGTTATGTATTTATATATATTGTACTCGATTGTATGGATACGATATTATTATATTAAGAATATTTCTAGTAAAGTACATTTATAGTAAGTTACATTTCTATTACAAATATTTCAATATAGGTATATAGCAAGCGAAGTACATTTCTAATCAGGTACATTTCTAATATAGTACATTTCTAATCAGGTACATTACTAATATGGTACATTTCTAAGCCACTATACTTCTATTATAATGAGTTTCAGTAATGTCGGAATTTATATATCAAATAAATTAATATTTCTAGGCATTAGATATTATTTCTCTTATTTTGTATGTTATATTCAATTTATATTCTGACATCATCATTATGTAACAATAATTAGCATTTAATCAGATAAGTACTCATTGCTAACCTATCTATTAGAGTGTATAATTATCTACTCTAAACCTAGACTATTTAATAATAGTCTGGCATTTAAATATATTGGAATTCACATATTTATCTAAATGCAAAGAATATATCGCAGTTTATTTAATTAAAATACGGATACTGTCATATGCAATTTGTATGGGTTCCCAGATGTGTGTATATTGAGAAGTGCCATTTACATATTAAATATTAATATATTATATATAATTCTAACATTTAAAAATGTACTTTATATATATAAAATACAGACATTTGAATTATTTAGTGGAAATTAGATATTTATAAGATAAAATACATTTAAAATATTATCAGTTATACCCAAAAAATAAATTTTTATTAAGTATAAGTTTATCTAGTTATTAATTAAAATATTAAATGACATGCTAATCATGAATTGTAAATATTATGATTTCAAATTTATAAATATGTTTTGTTATTATATTTTGTTATACAAATTGAATTACTAATACTACAATTGCATATATTATCTTTGTCATATATATATTAAATATATTTTCTCACTAATGACTACAATTTGAACAAATATATATGATACATATGTAAATAATATATCCTCATATAAAATAATTATATATATATATATGTGTGTAATTGTAAGTATGGCATTGACTATATATCATACATTATAAATAAAATTAATCTAATTAATATAAATAATTGTTATAATACAAATATGGATTGTAATTATAATAAATAATATAAATAATATATTATGTTACTTGTGTATAAAATATAAATATTAATATTATTATATTATTATATTGACAGCCATAAATACACCTACATATGAATATAATTTATTCATACAATATAATAATATATATTTAAATTACACAGAAATATTTTACATAGAATAATATTTATAAGATTTATTACTAATTTTTCAGTATATTATATTTTATAATTATTTTTTTAGCATTAATTAAAATAAAAATAGTCTAGTTCATGAACCCCATACAAATTTCGCATCATTACAAATTTCGTATAACAATACATCAATTATTAGAATCTATTTATTTATTAAAATCTAATCCAAGACATGCATAACAGGCATAGCAATATATTTAAATTTATATAATTAACATAAAATTCTAAATTTAACCCAACCTATTTAGCATATATCTTGATATAATAATATGATTCTTACCTTTATTAGATTAAACATATACATTTACTTGTATACATATAAAGGATGTTTTTGATCCATAGAAATCTCTGCCATATAAAATGAATTGTTTCAATGAATTACAAATAAATGTGATTGATCTAAATAAAGGAAAGCTCACTTGTAGAGTATATAGTTATATCATAGTTATATCATAGTTATATCATAGTTATATCATAGATACCCAGCTAGTTTTTTATGTATTACATTTAATTGATCAAATAACCATAATTGTATATTGAATATAAGACAAGTTAAAATATACAAATTTCACTATAAAGTACTATATTAATCTGTTTAAAATGATTATTATTTATAATGGAATATTATACACAGTACAGTATATCTAAAGTAGGATATATATATATTGATTTTATATTTTCAGTCATTTATTATGTATAAAAAGCATTATTAAAATTATAATCATTAATTTATTAAATTCATTTTTTGAATCTAACTTATTAATGTGAATTCTACAAAAAGTAGGTCAACAGAATTTAACAATCTCTTAAAATATATCTAAGTTTACAGATAATAACTTAATCTTTGTTGTGCATGTCTAACTTTGTTTCAATTCTTTAATGAATTTTATTTTAAATTATTATATTATAGATTAATTATTGTATTAATTACAAATCTATGTCACATATTCTACCTATATATAATCATGCGTACAAAAACATTTCATTAATTGTCTGGTTAAATGTGAGAATATGTAATAGTTAGTATTGATTGATTTCACATGAAGTACACATGCATATATGTCTGCATGTAATGGTATACGGCGGTCGTATAGATTACAATTTTCTATTAAAACCGACTTATAACATTAAATTATTAATATAAATATAATTTAATGAGATTAATGAATTATATATGTTGTTAAATAGGAATATATATAATTCAATTTAATATTAATTCTTCTAATATAGTTTACATTTTTATTTTTAATAATAAATTTAAAAAGAACAACACATTTTCACTTAGAAAACCCATATATTCCAATGCCTCTTTCCTCACTCGGATATAGGTATGTACCGGTCTCAGCGAGGTATTCGCATGTCCGGTGGTCAAGGGCCCAGCAGTCAGTCTTCATCTCTAGCGTCTTCGTCTTCCTCTCCGTCGGCAGCTCCGGGTAAACAGCCTCGTCGCTATTGGACGCCTGAAGATAACGCCGTCCGTAATCGCATCGGTAACCTCATCCACCAGGGCAATAAGGTCATGGTGATAGTCAGAGGTTTGCCCGGAAGTGGCAAGTCCACATTGGCCAAGTTAGTGACGTTATTGTAATGTATAGTGGGTATTGAAAAGTATAGTGGGTATTGTAAGGTATAGTGGGTATTGTAATGTATAGTGGGTATTGTAAGGTATAGAGGGTATTGTAAGGTATAGTGGACATTGTAAGGTATAGTGGGTATTGTAAGGTATAGTGGACATTGTAATGTATAGTGGGCATTGTAATGTATAGTGGGTATTGTAATGTATAGTGGGCATTATAATGTATAGTGGACATTGTAATGTATAGTGGGTATTGTAATGTATAGTGGGCATTGTAATGTATAGTGGGTATTATAAGGTATAGTGGACATTGTAATGTATAGTGGGTATTGTAATGTATAGTGGGCATTGTAATGTATAGTGGGTATTATAAGGTATAGTGGACATTGTAATGTATAGTGGGTATTGTAATGTATAGTGGGCATTGTAATGTATAGTGGGTATTATAAGGCATAGTGGACATTGTAATGTATAGTGGGCATTGTAATGTATAGTGGGTATTGTAATGTATAGTGGGCATTGTAATGTATAGTGGGTATTATAAGGTATAGTGGACATTGTAAGGTATAGTGGACATTGTAAGTTATTGTGGATATTGTAAGGTATAATGGACATTGTAAGGTATTGTGGATATTGTAAGGTATAGTGGATATTGTAATGTATAGAGGGTATTGTAAGGTATAGAGGGTATTGTAAGGTATAGTGGACATTGTAAGGTATAGTGGGTATTGTAATGTATAGTGGATATTGTAAGGTATAGTGGGTATTGTAAGGTATAGAGGGTATTGTAAGGTATAGAGGGTATTGTAAGGTATAGTGGACATTGTAATGTATAGTGGGCATTGTAATGTATAGTGGGTATTGTAATGTATAGTGGGCATTATAATGTATAGTGGACATTGTAATGTATAGTGGGTATTGTAATGTATAGTGGGCATTGTAATGTATAGTGGGTATTATAAGGTATAGTGGACATTGTAATGTATAGTGGGTATTGTAATGTATAGTGGGCATTGTAATGTATAGTGGGTATTATAAGGTATAGTGGACATTGTAATGTATAGTGGGTATTGTAATGTATAGTGGGCATTGTAATGTATAGTGGGTATTATAAGGTATAGTGGGTATTGTAATGTATAGTGGGCATTGTAATGTATAGTGGGCATTGTAATGTATAGTGGGTATTGTAATGTATAGTGGGCATTGTAATGTATAGTGGGTATTATAAGGTATAGTGGACATTGTAAGGTATAGTGGACATTGTAAGTTATTGTGGATATTGTAAGGTATAATGGACATTGTAAGGTATTGTGGATATTGTAAGGTATAGTGGATATTGTAATGTATAGTGGGTATTGTAATGTATAGTGGGTATTGTAATGTATAGTGGGTATTGTAAGGTATAGTGGGTATTGTAAGGTATACTGGATATTGTAAGGTATAGTGGGTTTTGTAAGGTATAGTGGGTATTGTAATGTATAGTGGGCATTGTAATGTATAGTGGGTATTATAAGGTATTGTGGATATTGTAAGGTATAATGGACATTGTAAGGTATTGTGGATATTGTAAGGTATAGTGGATATTGTAATGTATAGTGGGTATTGTAATGTATAGTGGATATTGTAAGGTATAGTGGGTATTGTAAGGTATAGTGGGTATTGTAAGGTATACTGGATATTGTAAGGTATAGTGGGTATTGTAAGGTATAGTGGGTATTATAATGTATAGTGGGTATTGTAAGGTATAGTGGATATTGTAAGGTGTTGTGGGTATTATAAGGTATAGTGGGTATTGTAAGGTATAGTGGGTATTGTAATGTATAGTGGGTATTGTAAGGTATTGTGGGTATTGAAAGGTATAGTGGGTATTGTAATGTATAGTGGATATTGTAAGGTATAGTGGACATTGTAAGGTATTGTGGGTATTATAAGGTATAGTGGGTATTGTAAGGTATAGTGGGTATTGTAATGTATAGTGGGTATTGTAAGGTATTGTGGGTATTGTAAGGTATTGTGGGTATTGTAATGTATAGAGGGTATTGAAAAGTATAGTGGGTATTGTAAGGTATAGTGGGTATTGTAAGGTATTGTGGGTATTGTAAGGTATAGAGGGTATTGTAAGGTATAGAGGGTATTGTAAGGTATAGAGGGTATTATAAGGTATAGTGGACATTGTAATGTATAGTGGGTATTGTAATGTATAGTGGGCATTGTAATGTATAGTGGGTATTATAAGGTATAGTGGACATTGTAATGTATAGTGGGTATTGTAATGTATAGTGGGCATTGTAATGTATAGTGGGTATTATAAGGCATAGTGGACATTGTAATGTATAGTGGGCATTGTAATGTATAGTGGGTATTGTAATGTATAGTGGGCATTGTAATGTATAGTGGGTATTATAAGGTATAGTGGACATTGTAAGGTATAGTGGACATTGTAAGTTATTGTGGATATTGTAAGGTATAATGGACATTGTAAGGTATTGTGGATATTGTAAGGTATAGTGGATATTGTAATGTATAGTGGGTATTGTAATGTATAGTGGGTATTGTAATGTATAGTGGGTATTGTAAGGTATAGTGGGTATTGTAAGGTATACTGGATATTGTAAGGTATAGTGGGTTTTGTAAGGTATAGTGGGTATTGTAATGTATACTGGGCATTGTAATGTATAGTGGGTATTATAAGGTATTGTGGATATTGTAAGGTATAATGGACATTGTAAGGTATTGTGGATATTGTAAGGTATAGTGGATATTGTAATGTATAGTGGGTATTGTAATGTATAGTGGATATTGTAAGGTATAGTGGGTATTGTAAGGTATAGTGGGTATTGTAAGGTATACTGGATATTGTAAGGTATAGTGGGAATTGTAAGGTATAGTGGGTATTATAATGTATAGTGGGTATTGTAAGGTATAGTGGATATTGTAAGGTGTTGTGGGTATTATAAGGTATAGTGGGTATTGTAAGGTATAGTGGGTATTGTAATGTATAGTGGGTATTGTAAGGTATTGTGGGTATTGAAAGGTATAGTGGGTATTGTAATGTATAGTGGATATTGTAAGGTATAGTGGATATTGTAAGGTATTGTGGGTATTATAAGGTATAGTGGGTATTGTAATATATAGTGGATATTGTAAGGTATTGTGGATATTGTAAGGTATAATGGACATTGTAAGGTATTGTGGGTATTGTAATGTATAGTGGATATTGTAAGGTATAGTGGGTATTGTAAGGTATAGTGGGTATTGTAAGGTTTAGTGGATATTGTAAGGTATAGTGGGTATTGTAAGGTATAGTGGGTATTATAATGTATAGTGTGTATTTTAATGTATAGTGGATATTGTAAGGTATAGTGGGTATTGTAAGGTATAGTGGGTATTGTAAGGTATAGTGGGTATTGTAAGGTATAGTGGATATTGTAAGGTATAGTGGGTATTGTAAGGTATAGTGGGTATTATAATGTATAGTGGGTATTGTAATGTATAGTGGATATTGTAAGGTATAGTGGGTATTGTAAGGTATAGTGGGTATTGTAAGGTATAGTGGGTATTGTAAGGTATAGTGGATATTGTAAGGTATAGTGGGTATTGTAAGATATAGTGGTTATTATAATGTATAGTGGGTATTGTAAGGTATAGTGGATATTGTAAGGTATTGTGGGTATTATAAGGTATAGTGGGTATTGTAAGGTATAGTGGGTATTGTAATGTATAGTGGGTATTGTAAGGTATTGTGGGTATTGTAAGGTATAGTGGGTATTGTAATGTATAGTGGGTATTGTAAGGTATTGTGGATATTGTAAAGTATAGTGGGTATTGTAAGGTATAGTGGGTATTGTAATGTATAGTGGGTATTGTAAGGTATAGTGGGTATTGTAAGGTATTGTGGATATTGTAAGGTATAATGGACATTGTAAGGTATTGTGGGTATTGTAAGGTATAGTGGATATTGTAAGGTATGGTGGGTATTGTAATGTATAGTGGGTATTGTAAGGTATAGTGGGTATTGTAAGGTATTGTGGGTATTGTAAGGTATAATGGACATTGTAAGGTATAGTGGGTATTGTAAGGTATAGTGGGTATTGTAAGGTATAATGGACATTGTAAGGTATAGTGGGTATTGTAAGGTATAGTGTGTATTGTAAGGTATAGTGGGTATTGTAATGTATAGTGGGTATATACATTACAATTAATGTATAATGGGTATGGTTATTTAATATTGTATTGGTGTTTTCTTATAACAACTAAATATATAATCTTCAATAGACATGCAGTTGAATTCATTTGTTCTGATTAATGAATCTAATGCTTCAGTATTTTATTTATTTCATCTTTAAACCATTCAATAACATACTAATGTAATTCTTTTCTTGATACAATAATAAAATGTATCCAAGCAGACTTCTGAGTGTTTCATGTATATATATACCTAATTATGATCTTATCTACAATTATTACTTATATTATATATATATATATATATATATATATATATATATATATATATATATATATATATATATATACATTTACATATATCATGTTTTTATGTATATATATTGTATATATTGCATATGGATGAATGTATATTATTTTAGGTATTTATGATAACTTGTTTAGACACATTAGAATATATGTGGTTGTCTATTTGGCATACATTATCAGTTATAATATGATATATACAAGTTCTATAAATAGTAGCTATGCCTAAAACATCTATTATCCCTTTGGAGTAATGATTTGTTAAATTGTATATATATATATATATAGACAATGTATATCATATAAACTTTAGAATATGTATAATCTTAAATTATACTTATATAATATCTCCTTCATCCATCATTCAACTACCCAATGACTACACCTTATTAAATGAATTCTTAATGTCCAACTTGCAGTGAGTTGAGAGGAGGTGGAGCTGTGATATCCACTGATGATTTCTTTATGAGAGCCGGTCATTACGAATATGACATTAGTAGACTACCCGAAGCTCATGAATGGACGATAATGAAAGGTTGTATCCCATTGTACTTATCTTACAGCCCACACTTTTATTACAATTAACATATCACTCCACTCAAATTACAACATACATATTAATCACTCTATTTCATCCATCTATCTTACAGCTAATTACTCAATTTAAACCATAGCTCTGTTCAACTTAAAACCTACCTTTCCAATCACCCTACAGCCTACCTCTCTACCCACCCTACAGCCTACCTCTCTAACCACCCTACAGCCTACCTCTCTACTCACCTTACAGCCTACCTCTCTACCCACCCTACAGCCTACATCTACTAACCATACAGCCTACCTCTCTACTCAACCTAAATGCTACCTCTCTACTCACCCTACAGACTACCTCTCTACCTACCCTACAGCCTACCTCTACTAACCATACAGCCTACCTCTCTACTCAACCTAAATGCTACCTCTCTACCTACCCTACAGCCTACCTCTCTACCCACCTTACAGCCTACCTCTCTACCCACCCTACAGCCTACCTCTCTACTAACCATACAGCCTACCTCTCTACCTACCCTACAGCCTACCTCTCTACCCATCCTACAGCCTACCTCTCTACCCACCCTACAGCCTACCTCTCTACCCACCCTACAGCCTACCTCTCTACCCACCCTACAGCCTACCTCTCTACCCACCCTACAGCCTACCTCTACTAACCATACAGCCTACCTCTCTACTCAACCTAAATGCTACCTCTCTACTCACCCTACAGACTACCTCTCTACCCACCCTACAGCCTACCTCTCTACCCACCCTACAGCCTACCTCTACTAACCATACAGCCTACCTCTCTACTCAACCTAAATGCTACCTCTCTACTCACCTTACAGCCTACCTCTCTACCCACCCTACAGCCTACCTCTCTACTAACCATACAGCCTACCTCTCTACCTACCCTACAGCCTACCTCTCTACCCACCCTACAGCCTACCTCTCTACCCACCCTACAGCCTACCTCTCTACCTACCCTACAGCCTACCTCTACTAACCATACAGCCTACCTCTCTACCCACCCTATAGCCTACCTCTATACCCACCCTACAGCCTACCTCTCTACCCACCCTACAGCCTACCTCTTTACCCATCTCACGGCCTACCTCTCTACTAACCCTACAACTTACCTTTCTACCAATACTAAAGACTACCTCTCTACTCACCCTATATCACTCTTTTTATATCATCTTCCTTATCTATCCCTATCTTATCTAATCTCTCCTTTCACTCCAAATAGCTAAAGAGATCATAGACCGAGGAGTAAACCCCGTAGTAATCGCCAACACCAACTGTGAATCATGGGAGATGCAACCCTATGTTACCATGTCGATGAGAGCTAACTACACTGTAGAGTTTGTGGAGCCCACGACACCGTGGAGATTCAAGCCTAAAGAACTTGCAAAGTTAGTACAGTCTGTCAACATCTTTATTTACTGCTTCATCTGCACTCTAAAAACAATACTACCTGATTATGACGACCTGATAATCTATACTATAGAAATTCATATATACATATATATTCACATACCTATTAATAATATCATGAAGATCATTCATCTGATGAAAGGAATTTGGAAAGAAGTTAATTAAAATGTACTATATATAACTGTTATCGGAGATGTAATCCTAAGTTATTTATAAGTTGTTATTTTCTCCTTCCCTTTTTAACGAGATTTGGCAAATTCAATAATATAAAGTAATATAAAGTATTACGCATGAAGATTGCCATACTACTGTAAACATCCCGTAACATTACCAACATTTGCATAAACTCTACCCAAATCACCATCAAATATTATCTATCAACTAACCTTTCCTATATAAATTTAAATACCTCTGCACTTTACATCCGATATAATAATAATTCATATTTATAAATATCTTAAATTTTCTAAATGAATTTATCTGATAAATCAGAAAAATATAAGACTTTTATATTTTAAAATAATAAATACTCGTAATTATTAGTATTTATTTCTTTTTTCATTACATTTGCTTGACATAAATATTGAATGAATACAATGTTATATAAAATGTTCAAATAATTTGTATTTACTAATTAATTTCTTAATAAAATTATATTTATATAAAACTACTTATAAATTTGTAATTGAGTATAATTTAAATAGAAATACATTATATTATAGTATACTAGCATACTACATAGTTCACATTAAAATATTGTTTAGTATACAATATGTCAATTCAAGTATAAATTGATGTATTGTGGTGTGTATAGTGTATTGATATTGTATATGTGTTGTTTTTTATAAACTCCGCATGACTTATTAAATAAATCTCATCTATTTCAACTAATTTCTAGATTTTTCCAATCTATGTTTAAGTTTAACGGTTTATTATAATTTTTTAAATATATTTGAACACCAAATATTTTAATATTAAACTCATATTGGATATAGACAATATAATATTCATATTTGTAATATTTAATCATTTATTCATCATTTATTCTATCTTAATATTTGTAAATGTTATTTTTAATAAATTGATTATTAAATTTATTTGATAGATTTATTTTATTAATATTTAAATATCATAATTATTATTATAATATAAATTGTTATTCAATCGTAATCAATAATTAATATTTATTATCTTTATGAATGTATAATTATTATTTAACTTGTATATTGTATTCAGTGATCCTAATCAAGTATATCTGATAATTTTTGATTATCAGATGTATACGATAATTATTATAAAATAAAATATTTTAAATAGATCAAATTTCCCTATTTTATATTATATACAATATATTCATTACATCATACAACACAACAGATATCTTGCACAACACTTTCTAACCTCCTATTATCTCTTATAAATAAACACTACCAACACCACATAGGCGATGTGTTCATGGTGTGAGTAATGAGAAGATTAGACAGATGTTGGAACGATATGAATCTGGGATTACCATTGAAAGAGTTCTAGAAAGAGCTGCAAAGGTTTGATCAAATCTTTTCATGATATACAACAATTATTAACACATAATAAAGTATGCAATGCAAAAAATGAAATGACCTAGATTATTTGATGGGTAAGCTTTAAGGCCTACATTAGGCTAATTTAGGCTTTAAAGCCTAAATATAGAATATAGAATACAATTAGGTACAAATACAACATTACATTTTATTATTTTGTTTAATATATATATTTAATTTATTTTTTATAAATTAATTTTTTGATTATTATTAGAATAAATAATTATAATAATTGAGATAAAATAATAAGATATAATAATAATTTTTTAAATATTGATTATTATTTTATATAATATTTTTTACTTTTTTATATTACAAAATTTGACATTAATATTATATATATACTAATATACCAAATATATACTACTAGTATACCATATACTATATATATATATATATATATATATATATATATAACCACATACTATTAATTATACATATGTAATTATCTCTTTTCGAAATCTTAAATATAATTTATTTTTTAAGAATATTATTTTCGATGATATATTAAAAAATATCTAATAATTATTTAATAAACTAAAAAAAATATTGTATTCAATAATTTTATATATATCATGTTTATAATATATCAAATATAAATATGATTTTTATTATTTCATTTTAAATGCAATTTATGAAAATTATATTATTTAAAATATTTCATATTTACTTTAATTTAAAAAATGTTAATTATATTTAAAATTTAGAATTTTCGCATTTGCAAATGTTTATTTATTTTATTATTGATATTAAGTCGGAACTTTAAATTATAAAAATCATTTTTTTAATTCTTTTGATTACTTTGAAATATAAAATTCAAATTCAACTATCAATGATTTATAAATATTCAATATTTTTAAAAATATCTAATTTATAATTCTATATTTTTAAGTAGATATTTTTAACATGCCCGATATTAAGTAATCTACTATATCTATATCATCTTTTTTTTTATATAATATAACTATTGTATTTATCAGTAATAAATTAACTTCTGTACTAATTAATATTACACATATAATTATTTACTATTTAAACTAAATCTTATTGAATATAAAATCTGTTATTAGTAAAATTAATTTTTCTTATCTTTATTGGTGTATATATAATATTAATATAATTTATTGAATTTCCTATCTAATTTCATATCTATATAATGTCAATCTACTATCATTGTACTAATGAACAATTAATATGTTATAATATATAATTATATTATATTATAAAACCTTTACCTGTATCAAATAAACCTATATTTATTATGAATGATAATTTTAAGTGTATATTATAAATATAACTTATTCAGTTTTATGTTAAATTTATTATTGTATTCAATTCATATTAAATTCAATTCATAATCCACAATTATAAAATAATACATTTCTTAATGGTATCTCATATCAGTAACTTATACAATAATTAACATATATATATATATATATATATATATATATATATATATATGTGTGTGTGTGCGTGTGGATGTGTGTGTTTGTTTGTGTGTGTGTGTATATGTATATTATAATTTTGATATAATTAACAATATTAAAATTAAGATATTAAACATAGTAATCATAAAGATACTGAATATATATAATATAAATATCATTTATTATAAAAAATAAATTATATACACAATATATATTTAATAATATTAGACGTTAAATAAATAGATTTTCTTACATTCTATATCTATATTTCTTCATTCTTATGATTTGGTGAGAAATTAGTTATTTCAACCAATAATTAGACATAGTATTATTTGACATTTGTTATTATTTGTATTGTGTATTTAATGTTCTATCTTTTAAATCGTTTTAGTTTTAATTACTTACAGTTATATATATTTTGAAATCAAGTGAAAAAATGGTTTTTAATTTATTATTAATTTTTAAACAATTAATATTATTTTATTAATGTGAGAAATAATTAAAGTGAACTCATTTAGTTGCACGTAATATATCGAAGTTATTAAAATATGTAATTGTTTAATTTGAGTATGTTTCTATATTTATGTTTTGTAAATTAAATCGATATTTTAGATCACTTATGGATTATTCACTTATTTAATATACTCAATTATACATATAATATTCACGTTTATAAAAATGATTTATGAGCTTAGATAATTTTTTACTAAATGACAGTTGGTTTCTTCTATGCGCGATCCAACATTTTTATGATGTTAAATAATTTGCATTAAATAATTATTTAACCTTATTTTACTTTATATTACATTTAACTAATTTAGGATATTAATTTTATTGTTATTTATTAATAATTTACATTATTCTTTTTCCACAGCATTGTTATATATTTGTATAAACAATATAATAATGAATTATAAATAATTAACAGTGATTTAGATCATTTTATAATTATAATATATATTAATTATACTGATATTAGTTACTTTCCAAAAGGCAAAAAAGGGTCAAACTGAAAGTAATGTATTCAAAGAAACCAAGTCGTCTACCAAAACCAAACCTACAGAGAATTCAGCAATTCCTGTAGAAGGTGAGAAGAGGTTAATGAAAATATAGAATATAACAGTAATGAATGCATGCCCAATGAATCCTATACCGTACATATTTCTAAACACTTAGATTTTATATATAATTGTGAATAGAGCTCATTCTCGTAAATTCGTTTGCCCGTATCTCTCTTCCGGGTCTACATCTCCCCCCACGCGTCGCCCCCACTATGCACCGCTAGCTCTATGCCTCTAAGTTAAACGATGTGTTATGTCTGAACGCCTGATGCTGACAGTAGATGACGTTTCCACCGAAGGCCCCGACGAAGACGTCGCTGCCGCCGCGTGGGCCTGGTTAACGGCGCGCCTAGACACGCCCCCATCGCCGAGGAGTCCGACTCCACCCGTGCGTCGGATGCGCCGAATTTAGAAGCCGTCGATTCGCCGGCGCCGACCTCTGACCCTGATCAACCTTCGTCGGCGGTCGCGAACGTGGATGAAATGCCTTTCGAATGTCTGCGCATCGTGGATTATGATGTTGACAGCAGCGAAGATATTAATGATGATAAAGATGAATGTGAAAACAATGATGATAATAATGATGATAATAACGAAGACCGAAATAACTATATTTATGTAAATGAGGACGATGATAGTAAAGCTATTAATAGCATCGACAATAATACTAATAACATAGACAATAATACCGACAATACCAGTTCTGCCTCTCAAAAGAAACCTTATACTAAATCTCTAACTCAACGGCAGAAGAAAAAACTGATGATTCAGCAGAATAAAGTTTACTTAATTTCGTAAATCTAAATTTATAATTTTTGTATTTGAACCAGTTACAATTTCTTAATGGATTTTATTTATAAGTTAGCTAAAGAGACAAATTTCGTGATATTTTAAATGTCAACCTAATGGATTAGTAAGAAATTGAATTATAATATGTATACTTATAAATGATTGCTATAAACTTAAGATTTATGTCAGATTTCAATTAAGACATATTTAATAATCCTATTAATCTTGATATCATTAGTAATATTTATTTCTTTAACATTTTTTAACACTAACATTTCACTACATCATAGGAAGAAACCATATCTATATTTAGCAAAATCCATGCGGACCTGTCCTCTAACGATTCATCATGGACAAAGTATAATGGAGGATTTACCAGCTCTACTACCCCTATTGAAACCCCTACCCAACCTCTTGCCGATACCTCCTTCGAATCCCTCACTAGTTCGCAGAGCACATCTCCCCGAAGGTCTGACGATGTCGCCGAATCCGGTAGTTCGACCAGCAAAACTTCAGATCATAGTTCCCCGTTCTCTCGGAGTGCGTCGATCACCACTCCCACTCTCTCCCCGACTCTACGCCACTCCCCCACTCTCTCCCCCACTCTCTCCCCCACTCTCTCCCCCACTCTCTCCCCCACTCTCTCCCCCACTCACTCCCCCACTCTCTCCCTCGACGGGGAATCCGACAACAGTAAAGAAGCCATGGCGTTGCTGCGCGATTCGTTTTGCCCTTCTAGAATCGGCGACCACACGCTACTTTATTGTTTCAAAGCTTGCGAATACGATACCATGGCAACCGTCAACTACCTCATCGACCAGGGTTACGAGTATAAGTGCGAAACCGAGCCCGAAGACGAGTCTCCTCTGAAATACGACGCCGTTCCACCGTCCACTAGCCTTCCGAATTCGCGGAGCTCTCCCACGCCCGACACTTCTCCTAAAGCTGATCCCGACAGCTTATCGCCGGGTTTTAAAAGAACCTACTCTAACCCCTACGATGTGGACTTCTTGAGATATACAAACAGCAAGTATCCGGCATCTCATCGGGCACGTCCTCCGACATTTTTCCCCGATGACCCCTCCTCCGCAGATGACTTGTATATAGATTTGCCTTCTAGTCTGATACGTAATCTATGTAAAAAGTTTGGAAATAATCCGAAAATCGGTTAGATATTCTACTATAGAAGTTATCTTACATTTGCTAATATGATATTCTATTGTAGCAATTGTTTATTTCATTTGCTAATATGATATTCTATTGTAGCAATTGTTTATTTCATTTGCTAATATGATAAAAAAATGTATATACTTTTTCATTCTAATTCTTATTGTTTCCGTTCCATTTCAGATCAGGACAATGACTATAGAATTCAATTGGGTCCATTTTTATCGCAACTGCTTTACGAAACTATGAGTGAATCTATCTCCTCTAATTCTAAAGGTTGTTTTAACCGTCCCTAACTAAATAAATTTCTTAAAATTTGCGATTTATTCGATTCCGTTAGGTTACTCCTAAATGCTAAAATAGCTGCTGAGATCTAAATGTAGCCTACGCAATGCTAAATCATATAGAAATATAAACTCTATTTGAATATACAATTGTTGAGGATCTTTTGCCTAGAATCACAATTTACCCGATTCCACAGGTATGAGCTGGGCTCGTAAACAATTTATAACTGCTATGATAAATGCTAGCCCAGTTGAGCCAACTAGTCGATCGGTCAAGCCACCGACTGGTAAATCTCAACTGAGTACCGCTGAATTACTTCAGCAACCAATTGCCATTAGTATAGCCGGAGCTCCTGTTTCTGCCCTGAACCAAGCAACGGTTAGCTGATGGAATGTTTCTATATATGTGGATAATAAGATTTCCGTTCTCTCTGTACCGATTATAGTAAATATTGCTTTATTGTATTACATTGATTATAAATATAATTATTATTAATAAATGTATTGTATCTCATATATTTAGAAATTGAGCTGATTAAGCACAATCAATTAACTTCTATACTATGAACTATGAAACTTATTAATGAAATATAAGTAAACACATACAAACCTATACACATTCATTAACCTATAGCATTTTATATGTATTCAATAACTACTTCTATGATCTAGCAATGGGAAATTGACAATCCGGTTGTTGAAAGTATGAAATCGATTATTCAAGAACAATTAACAATGGATAAGAGCAAGAATCAATTTGTTAGTGTGTCACTATTTACTAGGGTTGTAAATAAAACCAAACTGATACATTACGAACTGATACTTTAACACTTTGATACCGAACTGATACTTTGTAATTCAATATATTATGATCCCGAACCCGAACTGATACTTTCATATTTTGATACTGAACCAAACTGATACTTTGATATGTTAAAAATTATGAACTTGAACCTGAACTGATACATTTATGATCTTTATTAAATAATAAAGTCATAAATAACTTCATGGAGTTTATTTGTAATTAAAATTAATTTTGATACATTTTTTTATTGGCAGTCAATAAAAATTGACCTAAGGTCAAAAATGCAAAATACAAATGAATATTTTATTAATCATAGATTTATATAACATAAATTGATTTAAGATTTATATTATGAACTCAATTAGTAATCAATGATTGGCTGAATTAGTTTTTATTAATTATGACACTTCTCATTGTTCCAAACCAAACCAAACTTTGATTTTAGTTTTTGATACTGTTTCGAAACTTTGAATTTAGCATTTGATACTGTTTCGAAACTTTGATTTTAGCATTTGACACTGTTTCGAAACTTTGATTTTAGCATTTGATACTGTTTCGAAACTTTGACTTTGGGTATCATTTACAACCCTACTATTTACCTAGTCTACAGTTTAATATAACTCGATCTTATATCTTGTTATTTTTTAATTCAAGAATATATTACAATTATTGTAATTATTCACACAATTATAAATACACACACACACACACAAATACTTACTCGCATACATACCCACAGACCCTCACACATACACACACATATACTCTCATACGCACACACACGCATACTCTCATACACACTGTCAAACAATCGCACACACATAATCGCACACCATTCTTGAAGTTCTGTTTTCTGCTGTCCGGCTTCTGTTAATACAAGAATATCTAAACTTGATCAATAAATTTAGACTACCTTTTAGTTAACTTTAAAAAAATGCAACGCAATTCTATTAATTCTACTTTATCTATTCTATACATCAAAAATAGCATTATGTTACTGCCAACTTAATCTACAATATGCCTTGGTCTATTTCTATTTAACACTGCAACTCACTTATACACAGACACTCTCACATACTCATATTTACACACATTCACACACACATTCTCACACACATACTCGCGCACACACTCGCACACACACTCATACACACACTCGCACACACATTCGCAAACACACACTCGCACACACATTCTCACACACATTAGCGCACACACTCACACACACACTCATACACACACTCGCACACTCACTCGTACACACATTAGCACAAACATTCGCGCACACACTCATACACACACTCGCACACACATTCTCACACACATACTCGCACATACATTCGCGCACACACACTCATACACACACTCGCACACACATTCGCGCACACACTCACACACACACTCATACACACACTCGCACACACATTCTCACACACACATTCGCGCACACACTCTTACACACATTCGCGCACACATTCGCGCACACACACTAGCACACACATTCTCACACACAATCGCACACACATTCTCACATACATTATCGCACACATTCGCACACACACTCGCACACACACTAGCACACACATTCTCACACACATTCGCACACTCCCACACACATTCGCACACACACTCTCACACACATTCTCACACACACTCTCACACACATTCGCACACACATTCGCACACACACTCGCACACACACTCTCACACACATTCGCACACACATTCGCACACACACTCGCACACACATTCTCACACACAATCGCACACACATTCTCACATACATTATCACATACATTCTCACATACATTCGTACACACATTCGCACACACATTCTCACACACATTCGCACACACATTCTCACACACACTCCCACACACATTCGCACACACACTCCCACACACATTCGCACACACATTCTCACACACAGTCCCACACACATTCGCACACACACTCCCACACACATTCGCACACACACTCCCACACACATTCGCACACACACTCGCACACACATTCTCACACACACTCCCACACACATTCGCACACACATTCGCACACACATTAGCACACACACTCCCACACACATTCGCACACACACTCCCACACACACATTCTCACACACACTCCCACACACATTCGCACACACATTCGCACACACATTCGCACACACATTCTCACACACACTCCCACACACATTCGCACACACATTCGCACACACATTCGCACACACACTCCCACACACATTCGCACACACACTCCCACACACACTCCCACACACATTCGCACACACACTCCCACACACATTCGAACACACACTCCCATACACATTCGCACACACACTCCCACACACATTCGAACACACACTCCCACACACATTCGAACACACACTCCCACACACATTCGAACACACACTCCCACACACATTCGCACACACACTCCCACACACATTCGCACACACACTCCCACACACATTCGAACACACACTCCCATACACATTCGCACACACACATTCGAACACACACTCCCACACACATTCGAACACACACTCCCACACACATTCGCACACATACTCTCACACACACTCTCACACACACTCCCACACACACTCTCACACACACTCTCACACACACTCCCACACACACTCTCACACACACTCCCACACACATTTGCAGTATGAATTGTACAGTAATTGCCGGAGAGGCCTCGCCTCAAAAATGAAGTGTGACAAATTAACAACATTATTTCCTACTATCGACAACAATATGCTGCAGGATATTCTGAAATATGCAAAGTTTGTAGGCGTGGCTACCAGTAATGTGGACCATAGTTTGTAGAATATTTAGCAATAACTTCAATGAAATAATGCTTTTTTCTTGCATTCCTTGAATTTCACAGATAATTATTAGAAAATTATATAATATTGCATAAAAGATCATTTGTATTATAATTTATATTTAAATTCTAACGAAATATATTTTATTTCTGAACTGAAAATTAATTTGAATTCATTTAAATTTTTGAAATTATATATATATAATACATTTTTTAAATTTCTATAAAATCATATGAAATCTAGCCATCTTACCCCACGTTCACACCACCCATACTTCATCTTACCACATCTTACCCCCTCATCCCTAGTATTATCCTATACCATTCCCCAAACCCAAACCCAGCTATAACTTAGAAGTGACTGTTGAAATTATATGTAAAATGTTTAATGAGAAAATTGCTACAAGTGACTCTATTTTGGATATTCCCCGTCGATCTCAGGTAATGTCTACATATTTATATAGTATACATTTATATGTTATATATGTTATATATTTATATATTATACACTATATATTTATATATGTATATATTACATATTAATTTTGAAAAGTTCAATTGTGAATTTCTAAATAATCATTTAAAGATTTCTTTCAATATTTTTTTTAAATGTGTAGGTAATAAATAATTGTAGGTCATATATCTGCTTTCTCTCATTCAACTTTATTTAAATACTACACAATATCCCATACCATGCCCACGTCAACAAATAACATGATATTATACCCGTACTATAAGTGTACATAGCACTAATCTTCCCTGTTAGAACCCTATATCCCAGTAGGCTCTACATCTACTCTACACTGCAGGAGGTATCCTCGGATCATGTATCCAAGGTACCGGAGACTCAGTCCTCGATGCCGCCCGATGTCAGACTTATGATGATCTGTAATGACATTGACTACATAGAAAGGCAACGAGATGAAATGCTCGTGAAGGCTGAATACGCTAACTCTCCTCACATTGCTTCACATTGCTATGATAAGGCTAATCTCACTATCTTGTCTTCAGATTATTATTGTACATCATTTCAAACTTCATTTAAAGTTGTGTTTGTAAATTTGAACCTAAGTTCAATTAATTATGTAAATTTAAACCTAAATTCAATTAAGGTTGTAAATTTGGATAGTTTAATAAATGTTAGTTTAATAAATGTTAGATTAATAAATGTTAGTTTAATAAATGTTAGTTTAATAAATGTTAATTCATAATAATAATAATTCAATATAATTAATTATTATTAAATTAAATTTATCATTTAATATAATTCATTATAATTCAATAGTTAATATCACGAAACTTTAGAAAAGTTTAACAAAATTATACCTGGGAATTATTTAAAATGAATAGATTTTACTTTTATTGCAATGCATTGCAACATTACAACACATTACAACACATTACAATGGGTTATAACACATTACAATGGGTTATAACATATGTTATAACACATTACAATGTGTTATAACACATTACAACACATTACAATGGGTTATAACATATGTTATAACACATTACAATGGGTTATAATATGTCGTACAATAGTATTTCACAGTAATTGTAATAGTGTAATAGTTTTGTAAAATATTTATTGTGTATAAAATTAATATACAAGAAATTACCTGTGGAGTATTATTATCTTTATCATCTTCGTCAAGTTATTTATAAAGATTTATAAATACAGCTTTGGTGTCAATCATTTCTTAACATTAACATAAGTTTCTATGATATTATATTCACTTTTATAGAATCTATAAATATCAAATTAAAACTCTTCTCAACAACAATATCTCATACAGGCCAATGAGTTATTCAAAGAAATTCAAAAATTAAAATTATTGAGTGCCGATTCTTTGTTATTAGTAAAGTTAGTATTTAGTACATATAATTATTGTTAGCTATATATTTTATTTCAATTTACTAATTGTTATTTTTAATAGAAGTCAATATTCATGTATTTACATAAATTGACATAATATAATAATTAGTTATTATTATTAATTTTAATTTTAATATTTTTATATAATATTAAACTTAATATATCAATTATAATTTAATACATAAATATGGCTATTTATTTGTATGCTTTTTATAGCCTTCCATATCATTTCTACTTGATCTCTCATATATGATATGTGTGTCATTAGTTATAAATATCCAAGCAATGGAAAGATTAATTAGTTATAACATTTCAACTAGTTTTAAATACAATATGAATATTGTGTATTTATGACTGGATACAATTAAATTGATAAGCATTTGATTCTTTATATATTCAGGAATATTATAAACTTTATTAAACTTACCTTGATTTTTCCAAATATCACTACTATTGTAAACTTTCTTTTTAAGTAAGATCTATCTTAAAATATAATAAATTATCTTAAAATTGGTATGAAATAATGTTTTATAAAGTTTATATATATAGGAAAGATACAATTATATTATAAAAAAACTTGTAAACAAAAATTTCTCTTAAGATATATGTCAATTAGTAGACAATTTGTTCCCTATATTTTATATGTAAAAGCACAACATATCTATCATTATAATCATCCAAACATATCTGACATAATATCCTCACCTCTAGCGACCCAAACCTAACCAATAGTCCTAACCGTGTTGATCTTAGTTTCACTCTTATCCTCCGCTTGATCGCATGCGTCTTGAATAACTCTTTTAGCATCCTAAACGTTACCAACATGCATATGTATCCTCGCAGTTTCATTCCAATACTTCACTCGTGCCATCCACCTTCTATCTAACCATCCATCAAACACCCATTTCAGCAACCCAAACTTAGTGAACAGCGATGAAGTTGATTTGCATGGTCTTACGGTTGCCCAAGCCATTAAAATTGTAAAGAGTATGATTCATCAACGTCTAGGTATGTAGTGGCTGATCATTAAGTACATATACTCGCCTACATACATCTACCTTTGTACATACATACACTTTGTATATGCATACCTATACGTCTACCTTCGACACCCTTTCAATATTGTTTATTTATTAAAATATAACTTCCAAATAAAATATCTACATTTCAAAATATAAAATGCATTTTGTATTGTTGGTGTTAGATCGCTATTTATAACTTTAAATTACCATTTTCCTTTTAAATCAAACTTGGCTTTAGGTAATCTGGCGAATAAATCATTAACATTTATAACTGGTTGCGGAACTCACTCACTTGGTGGAATAATGAAATTAAAGCCGGCCATTCGTAAATTCTTTATTTCTGTAGGAGTTGTGTTAGTATCATTATTTTAAATTATAATGCTTATATTTTTTAATTTATTGTAATTTCTTTACAAATAATAAACTTATGATTTATATTCAATATTATTATTTGTAATCAATTGTAGTTATACTGAACCGGAATATTCATCTATCAAAATTTCTTTGAAAAATAAAAGACAATTTCATAAACTATTACTCAAAATAGATTAAATTATATTATTAATTATTATTTTTATCCACACATCTTTATTTTAAAATATTTTTATCGTCATTGTTACTTTAACTCATCATCATTATCATCATTATCATCATGTCATCATCATCTTTGTTATTTCTTATGTTTATCTCTTCTCTAAACGTATCATTTATAATTACTAATTATTTTTCTTTGAATTTGTGTATATTACCATATAATTGTTACATTGTCATGCTAATATCGGAAGAAACATTTATACATAGAACTTTTATTACTACACAATTGATGTACATTTATATATATATATATATATATGTATATAATCATTATATAAACATGTAATTGCAATATTTCTTCTTGTTTTATATGGTAACCATAATATATGTCAGCATTCAAGAATAATAGATTAATGTCTATAATCTAAAATTATACTTTGATTAATTTTCTCATCAAAAAAACCTCCACCTATATGTAAAGAATAATATATCTCATTTTAATTTATACTAATAAATAGTAATATTTAATTGTTATCTATGGGTGAATTAATTTATATTATCAATTTGGTTAATATATATTATAGCAACTACCAATTTATATTTACTAATGTATATTACAAATATTAATATAGAAAGTAAATGTAGCTTTCATTAATGGGCGTTCACACTTACGCGATTTTATGATAAAAGTGAGGATAACTCCAATTTTATATTAAAAATTGGGGATAAGTCTAATTTTTATTATAACCTGGGAAAATTGTCGTATAAGATATATTTATTTGAACCTACAACATTACCCAAGAAAATAATAAATTAAATAATAATTATAATTAATTTTAAAAGGAATCTGTATTTAGCATTAGCTGCTTTTGAAGTGAATGCAAACAATGAAAGTAAAGTTTGGATAAGGTAATTAATATATTCAATCAATGATTAATATAAATCTTATGATATAATATTAAATATAATAATAATTTACTACATTATTAGTATTTTAATATTTATTGCTAATAATATAATACCAATATTTAACCTAATTACTATAGCTTTATACGTATATATATATATATATATATATATATATATATATATATTATTAATTAAGTTATACAAATAATAAATGATTCAATAAACAATAAACTTTATATATATATTTTATAAAATTTCTATTGTGATCATTTACGTTATCATTTGATCATGCACAATATATGATTTATATTGATATATTATGAACTATATATAATAATATATTGTAATCAAAATGTCATCAACCATGTTAGTCACCGAATGTAATATTGTATTCATTGTATATATGCAATATACAGTGTGTCAATATTGTCACATGACACAATATAATGAATAACGTATGTCACTTTGATGGTCAAATGTATGTAATATAAATGTACATTAAATACATATTCAAGTATTGATGCCTATCATTAGCACCTTTTAACTTTGATAATCACAATTATGTAATATATATATATTAAACTATTGATGTATACCATTGGCAGCACTATTTAAATGAAATATCATTATAATCACATGTAATTATATCCATATATAATATTATTACACTATTGACATTATTATAAATGTGTATTTTGAATACTATAATGTAGTATTATAATATTAATATAATAGAAATATTTTACATTATATATAAATAATAAGAATAATATTTAATGTAATTATTCATTATGCAGAGAATGGATGGCAATATGTGAATATCTAGTGGTATATAATCTAGTTAAAGAATTGTCAATAGAAGATGTGATGGCATATTCAAATTATTTAAGAATTGATCAAGATATATTTTAAATGATATCAGGAAAATATCACCATTAATATTGATATTATTATCACCATTATCTATCGAAGAGACAATAATTATATTTCAATAAATAAATGTTTTAAATTAATATCTATATTTTATTCTTTCATAATTTCATCAAACAATATTTTAATAATTTGATTTTTCCTTTCGGTAGTATAATCTTTACATTTTACTGGCAAACTTTAACAAATAATTAATGCATCTTCATGATCTGCGACCTCTTTGTCGAGATTTGTAACCGAGTCCATTATTCCACCTAAATAATTGTTTTCCGTATTCGCTACACGTTTACTATTGTTCGCAATTGATTCTTCAAAAATAAAGTTTTATACCTGCAACAACAATTAATATTAATTATAATTAAACTTTTTTGAAATAATAAAATAATTTATTTTAACATATCAATTAATCCAGTTATATTTATCTTACAATTAATATACTTAGTATTGATAGAAATAATATAATTAATTAGATAATAACTGGAGTTTCTGATTAACTAGTAACACATTCAAAATCAGGAATAGGGATGACAGGGTCAAGAATTGCACTATGAAAATCGATGACTTATTATTGAAAAGTATAATGACATATGTTATTTAAATATGTATTAGATAGCTAATTGTGTTTACTAGTTACTCTATATATTTGTATAATTAGCACACATCGCACACTAAATATTAGTACTGTGATAATATTGGTAAATCATTTTAAAAATGTCAATAATATGATATAAACAATTAAATTTTTAATTGTTGATCGTTCTCAAATCTAATATGTCATTGTAAATTATATACTCATACGTAAATATAGATATAATCTGTTATTACATTCAGTAAATACATTTAGAAAGTTATTTTAAAAATTAAATAATCATAAACAATAAATATATGATTATAAACATATATTTAATTATATCTCTTTTATTATTTCCATGCATTTATTATTAATTTCTCTTTTTAATTTATCCGAATTATTCATTTTAAACGTAAATTATAAACTATACAATGTAAATTTAAATATTTAGATAAGAATACAAATAGCATGAATAAAATATGACATTTGAACCTTCCTCTGGTTGGCCACATCTCAAAAAATGGTGTTCATAAAAAAAGTCGGGTGAAAAAATCGGTTGAAATAGAACATGTTCCAATTAATTAAAATAAAGCTTATCCCCGATTTAATATAAAATTGGAACACGCACGACTTTTATTTATCGGTGAGTCATAATCGGGTGAAAAAATCGTGTATGTGTTAACGCCCCTTTTAATACATTTTTTCCTTGCATTTAGGTTAAATAATGTTATTTTAAATTTGTGTTATATTAACTTGTTTATGAAAAATAATATGTTGTAAATCAAGAATAAGAACGAAAATACACATATTTAGATTATATTGAAGTTTAAATCATATTTACAGAAAGAGAATTTTAACTGAAATATTTCAGTATTGTTTTATGAAATATCAAAAATTTTAATATTCTTAAATTTAGATTATAAATCTAATAAATATAAAAATAATACATATGCAATATAACTATATATATACAGCAATGTATGTAACCAGTAATTATATATTATTATTTGGTTTAACAACATATTTTCATTCGGTATATGATTATTATATAGTAATAAGGTATTATATATTTATATTCATTACTAAAATTTGAACCAGTTCATATATGCATTATTAGGGGTTATAACGTGATAGTTTTAGTTATTGAAAAATAAGTATAATGTATCGTATGTACATATGATTTTATTATAAAGTGATACACATTGAATGTATTCGTTTTCGATACGTCACCATGGACTTGATAATAAAATTATATTCGTGAACGATTGGACTAAGAGTATATAAATCCAACTAGGCTTAGTACCGGAAAACCACAATTCCTTTGTATCGGCAATAACTAGAGTTCACTGTTATCGCGCAACACCACGGGGATCCCCATGTTCGAACATCAATATAATAAACTAAATTACTTCTTGCGTAACAGCCTAATACATATCGAGGTCGCTTAAACATATAATTGTGTCACATTTCGTTTCGTATCATTCACATTAAATATATCTTATTCTCAATATCTCAGTCTCTCTTTCTATATGCGTGGAATGTTTTTATAGGTAGTAATCGTGTGCTACGATTCATAAATGGGCTTACGGTGTTGATTATCATGGAATAATTGGTACGTACGATATATTTCAATGGTAACATTGAATAGTCCCGCTTCACGAGCTTGCATTATACATTAGTTATGGCACAATATGAGGCGGCATCTGCAGGACGGGATATGTGGACATCGTATTGTTCTCTTTATAAGTAGTACTCGAGCGCGAATAACTATCGGATACTTTCGTTATGGGCCCATTTCTGACCAGAACTTCGGTAAGGTACGGGATGTTCGGCTTCATCCGTTAACTCCGGTTCGTTTTCGTTGCTCGACTGATCGTGAAACTGAAGAATATCGTCGAATTCCTGGAGAGCCATAACCTCGTAATCGCCTAACTCGGAAGTCTTCAATACCGGGGATGTCGTTTGACTAGCGTTAAGTGGTAACGATTCCAGCGAGTACGGGGAAGATGGGTCATAAGAGTCCTGCTGAGTGTTAAGTGGAGTTGGAGTAAGGCTACGTATTTCATTAGCCGATGGCACGACGTCAGTAATACTACTACTGCGCGTGTTCGGTGGCGTGAGCGTTGCGATGGTCTCGGGTAACGGCTCCGAGAGTTGAACCCGCGCCGTGATCGGCGAACGAGTGGTTTGCGACAAGGGAGATTCGCTATTCCCGTAATCGCTGGGCGCGATCGTATCGTCGTTGAACGAACGATGGCTCGGCGACTCGGAAGTTTCGCACGAGTGATCGTAGACTTCCGGTTGCCGTAGGCCCGCTACCTCGTCGGATTCGCTAGTGTCGTAGGCCGTTAGGTCGGGTCTCGAGTCGCCGTCGTCCAGGGAACTAGCGGAATTGCCGTAACTAGCAGTCGCCGGTTGGCGTACGCTCAACGTCGCCATACGGTCGTAGTCGGAACAGTTGTCGGCACAGTTGTCGTTCGGTGCAACTGCGCCCGCGTCTCCGATCAGAGACAAGTCTGCGAAGTGTTCGCCGTTGAATTTGTTGGTTTCTCGATCGGTGTCGTCCAACGGTCTCAGGTTGTAATCGCAGCACCCCCGGTATCTGTGTAACGGATCTGTGATGTGAGAAATCTAATGCTTTTTTTTAAATCATCTACGACTGTATTTAATATCGATGAAGTTTATTACATGAAAGAAAAAATCTATTTTATAAATTATAATTTAAATGTAAAATAATATTGCAATGCGATTTTCGGTAATATATTTTATGGAAATCGATAATTAATGCAATAATTATTAGTTAACGATAGGTGGTTAACAATATTATGGTCATTCAAAATAAAATACAAAATATGTACAACTAAAGAGTATATTCCTTATAAGTCAACGTAAGATTACACCAGTTGATTCAATTATAGATAATTATTGTTAATTTTCTTGATTTCAAAAATGTTTGAATATTTATATAATTATATAAATGAAACTTAATATCAAATAAGTCATTGGTTCAAATGCTGTTATATAATATCCATATATCTAAAATAAATAAATGTATAGTATGTATATGTATATTAATATATACACATCTATATCAATATATGTGCTAGTCACAATAGTATATTTTATAGTATGTGGATATAGGTTATTCATGTGAGTTGGTTATAAGATAAACTTCGAAATTTATAATCGCTGGTAATTATGCAGATTTACAGAGGAAAATAATTTGAAAGAAATGTTTACAATAATTTTTCAAATTTAAAATACTCATTTTTCCAATTGTTATGGTGATTCATACGTAATACTGATATTTTTAGCGTAAACCGGTGATACAAACGCAACACCGGTTTAGAATAACACATTATTTATGATTTTGTAGTCTACAAACCTTGGCGAAATATTAAAATCGTCAAGAAATTCTGTTCCTATCATCATTTCTGTGTTGGACGATTCCGAAGCATTTCTCATGACCCCGGTATCCGCAGCCCCCATTCCTAAAGCGAGCTCCATATCAGTTGGAGGTTGGAATGCGCGATTCTCGTGCGCACCGGAAATCGTTTTGCATTTCTCCGCTTTACCGGAAGAGCGACAGCAGTGGCCTCGTCTGTACACGACGCACGCCACTAGAATGCCCGTCAACAAAGCCGCGCCCGCCACGACGCACGCCACAATTACGATGATATCGTATTCGCGGTCCTTCACGGGAATTGCTATAGCGGCTGTAGTTGAGTTCTGGTTTAGTTCGACAACCGTGGTAATTGGCGTAGTGAACGTAGCCAGAGGCGTGGTTTCGATATCGATGGGCGTGGTTTCCGAGAATCGGATATCGGTAATTTCGCTGCTGTCGGCCACGGTGGAGTTTTCCTTGAAGACGTCCGTATATTCTCTAGTCGTCGGATCGTTGAAGAAAGTGATGTTGTCGTTGGCGGTGGAAGTAGCGGCCGTTTCGGAGTTATCCGCGAGAGTACTTATAGCGGTTGGCATCGCGGTTATAT
This sequence comes from Osedax frankpressi, assembly GCA_964035775.1. Classification (NCBI taxonomy): domain Eukaryota; kingdom Metazoa; phylum Annelida; class Polychaeta; order Sabellida; family Siboglinidae; genus Osedax; species Osedax frankpressi. The sequence continues at coordinate 6,192,372 of OZ038315.1, read as the reverse complement.
CGCTAGCTGTCGTGGTATTGTCACTTTCGCACGGATCCCCGTTCGCCTTGAAGCATAGCGTATAGTTGACCGCTTCGGTCAACGCCCGCAATACCAATAAGAAGCGACCTCCCCGCGAGGACAGCCGCGTGATCATATTGTTAACCAGTAAAGACTTATCGGCGGGGGCGTCGCTTATCTGCACTGAAATGTCCGACAGATCGGTGAGCTCGATCGAAGGTGCTGGATCTCCGTACGCTTTGATTGATATGTGAACGTTGGCGGCGTTCCCCGGGGCGATGATTGCTTCGACGGACTCTAGACGTGGCACCGAACACAGGAAGTTACAATTCGGCCAATTCGTGATGAGTGTACAATCTGCCTGGTGGACAGTAATTATTAATCGAAATTATATGTGAACTGCAACGTATATACCATGTACTCCATATACACTATATATACTATATATATATATATATATATATATATACCAGAGTCCATATAAATATCATCATTATATTAAATAATAATTGTATTTATAAAAATTAATACATATATGTAATATAATATTATAATATATATATATATATATATATATATATAGATATATATATTACATACATTATTAATAACATCTGTTTTAAATCTGTATTAAATGAAATCTACTTATGTAGGATTTACGAATTAATAGACTTTATAATATATATATAATATATAGTATATATCTAGTTTTATATATCAAATATATATATATATAATAATTAAGGAAATACGTATATAAGATTTAAAAATAATGTATAATATTAAAGGGTACAAGGGTTATGTCACCAGATATGTATTTGAATTATTTATTTTATTTCGTCAAATTAAAAAAAATATTTCATCTTTTATTCAAATAATATTTTACATTCTATTTTTAATAGATATAGGACAATTAATCGGTTATTTAGTTATTCAGATATTCATTGTCATATCATATTACCATTCTGTAATTATAATTTACGGTTAATTACCATATGTTCTATTGTTTCCCAACATTTAAAAAATACTGTTATATGTTATATTTATGTTATGGTGATTAACATTACAGATGTTTGGTCCCAATCGAATAGATTAATTCCATTATACCTTGCAATTACTCTTCATTTTATTATCTATATTTGTAATCACTATTACTATCGACAAAGAAGAGTGGTATCGAATTGTTCTATTTATACAAACGAATACGATTAAATTTTAAGGTATTTTTAATTTTTAATATTTAAAATCTATAATCATATTAATATTACTTTCGTACACAATTTTATATATTTTACTGGAGCTATGTAGTTAACTACACGTATGTATATATATAGTATATATGAATAAACACTATAAGCTATTACAACTACATACCTTATATATAAGATATGTAATTACGTATAGTTTACAATATACACTATACAGTGTACAATGTGCAGTGTACACTGCACGGTGTACACTGCACGGTGTACAATGTACGGTGTGCAATATACGGTGTACAATATACGGTGTGCAATGTATAGTGTAGCGCCAGAAATCTGAATTTATCAACTTATTAAAATTATAAAGATTTTGAAGAAAAAATTCCCATTAAAAATAAATAAATACTATATATATTTATGTATACATCTTAAATAATAATTACTCATTAACTACTGATTTAGTATTATTTATAGGATTAATATTAATTATTAATATTTATAATTTTTTTAAATTCTAGAATTTCCAGGAATAATTTTTAATATTTTAATATTAATAAAATATCAATATTATAAAATGTTCAAATTAACTTATATTTATTATTAACTATATTCAATGCTAGCTAATATTACATGGTTATAGCTATTAAAAAATAAATAATATTTCGTAAAATTTTACATTGTGCATATCTGCATTATTCCATATCTGCATATAATTTAATAAGTTTTACTTTTTTGATCTCAACGATGTAAATAGCATTACATATAGTTTATTTTATTGCATAGTAAGTATATATTTTAAAATTATTTTTAAATTAAATATTTGGATTATTTGAAATTTGAATTTTTTTCATGAAAAACACTTATATTATTTGATATTTTTATCCTTATAATGAGTATACCCATTTCATATAACTAATGTAATATTGCTTATAAATTTTACAATATTTTAAGATAAAAAATTTCAAAAATATACAAAAAATTATTAAAATTTAATTTTCCTGGAATTTTTAGTAACAATTAAAAATTTTTTAAAAATATATTTAAAGCTTTTAGTCATTTTTCATTATTAAAAAATCACTATTACCATTTTATAATTTTAATATTGCTCCTATATTTTACAGTTTACATATTGTATCTCTCCCATGTTAAATTTGAATGGGGCTCAGCCATAATTTAAAAAAAATTAAAATTTATAAAATTATTCATTATAACTCATATATTTACTATATATAACATATGAGCCAATATATAATATTGAAAAATGTATCAAAGTAATCCACCCTATAGGGTGGATTACCTTGTACACTATAGTGTACAATATTCAATGTAAACTGTAAATTGTACATTATATACATTATATACATTATATACATTATATACATTATATACATTATATACATACATGAGTTTATAATATTATCGCTTATATTTAAATACATATTATATCATATCATTGTCTAGATTGTATTTATAATATTTTTTAATTTGTATGTTGTTGATATAAACACGTAGAATATATTAGCAAATATGAATTTATATCGTATATGATAATATAATTATCATACTAATACTATATTATATTAGTATTAATTTAAGTATTCTCTTTATGATCTATGTTCATTGAAAGAGTGTAATAAAATATATTTTCAATCATATATATATATATAAGAAATATTATATAGAGACTTCGACGAACATGACGGTAAATAGAATTTTAAATATTAAGTTACCCTATATAGTGATATATTTAAGTAAATCTCTAGGACAAAACAATAAAATGAAATAAATAATTTGTTTAATCATATTTGTAATTTTAATTTGAAGTTTCATTTTATTTGTCGAATACCGCGAATTTAATTTGTTGGTAACAATATCTACATATATTATAACTTTAATTATAATTATATAATGATTATATATACAATGAATATAATATATGCAAACACACTTACATATATATTATATACTTATTATACATACATTACTCTTTATATATATATATATATATATATATATATATATAAAACGTATACTGCTTCATTTCATAATGTTTTTTTTATCTATGGATATATTCAAAATGATATTGAAATTTTTATAATATATTATTACGTTTAATTTATTTATTCAAAAATACATATTCAAGTTATGATTCATGGTTTATTATTTGTCTTCTGGCATCATTATTCAGATGATTCATAAGCATAGAAATACGTAGGCTGATTTATAACTCGGATATATTGTAATTCTAATAGTTTAAATTATAAATAGATCATTTTATTTTCTAATCAGCTAATAAATTACTACCTTTTGTTAAACGTATTTTCTAACCATAGAACTTTTTGAGATAATAACTGATATAATACCTTTTGCTGTAAACACAAATCATTATGAAATTTTAAGTTAATCGAATCTATTTAAAAATTATAGAAGAGTATTGTGTTCCTAAAAATAATATAGTTATTGTTAGCCTATCCCTATCTTATAACTTTAATGAGAGTTATTAAACTTTATGCCATATAGTATATGATATATTGTACCGGGTATTTAAATGGTGACTTATAAATACATTCCGTACTCTAAGTAAATATAATTTGCTGTTAATGATAAGATTATAAGTTCAAATCTATTAGGCTAATTATGGTATGATATCATCGCTCTTACTCGTTAATAATACCGGAGAAGCAAGTCTTCTAATTATATCCATGACATACGAGATATATAGATATATAGATTAGACATTAGGAATACGATTATAAATTAGAAATGAGATTGGACATTTGTTCAACTCTATTAGGCTAATTATGGTATGATATCATCGCTCTTACTCGTTAATAATACCGGAGAAGCAAGTCTTCTAATTATATCCATGACATACGAGATATATAGATATATAGATTAGACATTAGGAATACGATTATAAATTAGAAATGAGATTGGACATTTGTTCAACTCTATTAGGCTAATTATGATATGATATCATCGCTCTTAATCGTTAATAATACCGGAGAAGCAAGTCTTCTAATTATATCCATGACATACGAGAGATATAGATATATAGGTTAGACATTAGAAATAAGATTAGAAATTAGAAATGAGATTGGACATTTGAATTCATTGCAAAAGTATCGAATCGTAAACTCTAACCTTTTGTTTCGGAGGAGAAGAACACTGAAATAGCATATCTTCGTCAGTAACGTGATTGATTGCCCATCGTCTGAACCACTCGATTTCGCAGTTGCAATGCAGAGGATTGGCCGTTAACACCACATGCGCCTTGTTCAGGAACATTTCGGTGGAAGATTCTAGCGTCTGATCATCGGGAAAAAAAGAGTTGTAATGGTTGGTCGATGTCTGATAAAAAGTACCTAAGCATTAGAATGTAAGTAATCGAAGTTAAGGAAATAATGATATGAAATAAAAGTCATAGAATACAGTGTAGAGAAATAATTGAAAAGAGTAGATATCATAGAATTAATATATGAAAGTAAATACCGGTGAGTGAATTCCGAGAGATAAGTTCCTAATGCGATTATCAATAATGTTTGATATTCACTACAGTGAATAACGGAGAATGATTACGACCGAGTCCATACAAGATTGGTGGATAACGGAGAAATAATTACACCCTTACGATAATAGCGAATAGATGCTAATCAAAGAACGAATGTCCTAGCAATGAAATGCAGAAGCCATTATCAGAGGTAACTACAGAAAAGTCATTTCAAATATCTAATATTACGATGGAATATCAAATAGTGGGTATCTACAGATTCCTTCAGATCTGTAATGACAAACGTGAATTTCAGATGGAATGAATTTCAAATTGTAAGTCCGAGGTAGAATGATAAAGAGAATTTAATGAACGTTAAAAGACGAATAATATATATCAAAGATTAAGTATATATTTATATACAAACACATAAACACACATACACACACACACATATATACAAACACACATACATATATATGTATATATATATATATAAATATAAAATCAAAATCATTAGGTATTTTAATTAATTGCTATTTCAAATTAATATACTATCGAATAAAAGATAACTAGACATTATTTTAAATTTTATACTTGATACTTAAATATTAATTATAATATAATTGATATAATAACTGTATACATCCTATGAGATATGCACTATATAGGTTTTGTTTTCAACGTTTATATACGTGATTACATAAGTATTCAATTAATAAAATATCCTAAAAGTTAATTACAATTATATTTAAAGCATATAGTGTATATATTTCTTCTTTTGTAAACCTGAATTTTATTTCCCGCCAAATTAAGTATTTTCACGTTTCTGTCAATAATGAATTCCTTTAGATTTTCTATAGTTAGCGTATGTATTTGATTCCCTGTTAAACAAATACATAATAAATCATTATATCCTTACTTATTGTTGATAACAATGTTAATAGCAATATTATTGTTATGAATATATATGTATATAAAGTAATAACAATTATTTATAATAATATATTAATATATATTTAATAAGAAAGTTGTTACACATATGTAATATAGTATATTATTAAATTAATAACTATTGAATATTGCCAAATCATCACGAGCTATTACGCTATAGAGTATTATATAATAAATATAAGTAAATACAATAAGTTATTATGGAGTAATAAATATAACATATGTAACGGAGACTAAAACTAATGATCAAGTATCTGTCTATCTGTTTATATAACAATCTATTTATATATCTTTATCTACATTATTAATGTCGTATGCATTTATATTTACTTTGAAATCATACGTATAATTAGTAATGTTATTTAGTAGTGATCGTTATAATGTTATTGACTTCTAATTACTACACCGAGTTCACCTAAACAGTACTCACTGGGATCAATCAACTACAAAATATAATGAGATATGTACCAATAAGGAGACAATGTGTATTTGTAAGGCTAGAGTGGAGGGAGTAAGGAGACAATGTGCATTTGTAAGGCTAGAGTGGAGGGAGTAAGGAGGCAATGTGCATTTGTAAGGTTAGAGTGGAGGGAGTAAGGAGGCAATGTGCATTTGTAAGGTTAGAGTGGAGGGAGTAAGGAGACAATGTGCATTTGTAAGGCTAGAGTGGAGGGAGTAAGGAGGCAATGTGCATTTGTAAGGTTAGAGTGGAGGGAGTAAGGAAGGAATGTGTATTTGTAAGGCTAGAGTGGAGGGAGTAAGGAAGGAATGTCATTTGCTGTAAACTCATTGTAAAACATTTGACCTCAGACTATGCCATATTCATGCGACACACACACAAACAAACAAACAAACACGCGAGCACACGCATACACACGCATACACACATGTTAATACAATCATATATTCAACTACCCTTTATAAGCTTATGACGTATACATTTATATATCAACATATATATATATATATATATATATATATATATATATATATATATATATATATATATTTATATATTTATATACATATACATGTATATATATTTACCTTTATATCAATTACTTGTGACTTAATAAACCGACTACAGAATATATCATATTTCACAATAAACGGGAGCTTTTCTCCACCTTTCACTTATAATAAAATAGCAAAAATAAAATAAATTACAAATAAAACTCATAGAACTAATTACATGTGACACTAACAATTAAAATGAAATAAATAAATATCGCCAATAAATAAATAGTTTAATAACAAATGTTACCAAATAAAACAAATAAAATACTTTCTAAATTATACTTCTCTAAAAATATTACCATTAAATATTATCAAAACTTGATTACTGTAATTATCTACTAAATGATTTGCCTAAAAGATGACATGTGATTAAATAAAATAATAAACCACATTTGCTAGTTATATAAATATGTAGACATTCTAGATGAACACATAACTCATATTAAAGTAAAAAAAACTAAATTTGCTTACTTCTAAACACAGGGTAAAATATAAAACATTAAATATATGACAAATTATAATATATTCAAAACTTCCAAAAACTCTAGAGAAAGTTCAAATTCAAGAAGCAAACAAAGTTAGATCTTTTAAAAATACCTTATTCCAACACATCACCACTACTCAATGATAAGGAATAACGTACCCCTTCAATAATTACGTTACTTTATCATATATTTATTTCACTAAGTTCTTTGCATATCATATATGATTTGTAATTATAAGTTAGTGCGTGGGTATACACATTTATTGATGAATGTATATAGCCGCACACACACACACATAGACACACACACACTCACACACACACATATATATATATATATATATATATATATATGTTTATATATAAATACAAGTATTAATAAATGAAATTGTGTTTTACTTATATATGTCCGATACACAATATGGATATGGGTTGGACAAACGCGATTGTTAAAGTACTCCATAGAGTAACTTTAAATAATGTACTAAATACAATTTACCTATACGCAACTATGTATATTGGTATCCCGGCATTCAAAGTAATTACGTAATGAATAAATGAAATGTTCTTGATTATTTGTTAAGAAATTCATAACAGTTATATAGTGTGTAACCACAATAGACGACGATATCGCTATTTTAAACTAACGACGTCTTTTGATAGATTGACATATGCGCGAGGATTCTATCGGCGATAAATCATGATCTATATTTATATCATAATGTATTTATGGTATATGTTAGATAATATATATATATATATATATATATATATATATATATATATTAATATTAAAATTAAAGAAGCAAAAGTGATTTATCTTCATGAATCATACCCTCTAAATATATTACATACATTAGCACTGATGGTTATACATTGTAACTAACACCTACATACACAACATGTTCAATTGTATGAATCAATAAAGTCAATATATCTTCTAATAGTGTGTTCTGCTAATATGGGAATATGCACGAATTTAAAAAATGTTTTATATTAGAAATGACCAATATTGAGTTATTTTATAATTTAGAACTTTATATATGTGAATTTACCTTATAATGTATTGAATCTTCCTGTGATAGAATATATATATAATATAATATAATATAATATAATATAATATAGATATAGATATATATATAATATATAATATAATATATATATATATATATATATATATATATATATATATATATATATATATATATATTGAATTACCGCATTACGAAGATTTACGAGGTTTAATTAGATATAAAAGAATAATGTTTTGCTAGTATTGATATGGTGACAATCTAAAATAAACGCAAATTTAAATGTAATCTACATTTTGCAATATATGAAATATACGTACAGTAATACTTTGTACAGAGTACAGTATAAGTTGTACAGTGTACGTTGTACAGTGTACGTTGTACAGTGTACGTTGTACGTTGTACAGTGTACGTTGTACAGTGTACGTTGTACAGTGTACGTTGTACAGTGTACGTTGTACAGTGTACGTTGTACAGTGTACGTTGTACAGTGTACGTTGTACAGTGTACGTTGTACAGTGTACGTTGTACAGTGTACGTTGTACAGTGTACGTTGTACAGTGTACGTTGTACAGTGTACGTTGTACAGTGTACGTTGTACAGTGTACGTTGTACAGTGTACGTTGTACAGTGTACGTTGTACAGTGTACGTTGTACAGTGTACGTTGTACAGTGTACGTTGTACAGTGTACGTTGTACAGTGTACGTTGTACAGTGTACGTTGTACAGTGTACGTTGTACAGTGTACGTTGTACAGTGTACGTTGTACAGTGTACGTTGTACAGTGTACGTTGTACAGTGTACGTTGTACAGTGTACGTTGTACAGTGTACGTTGTACAGTGTACGTTGTACAATGTACGTTGTACAGTGTACGTTGTACAGTGTACGTTGTACAGTGTACGTTGTACAGTGTAAGTTGTACAGTGTAAGTTTTACGGTGTAAGTTTTACGGTGTAAGTTGTACAGTATACACTGTAATGCTGTACTTTTTACAGCATACGTGATTTATACCTGATCTTTTAGTACCATATCTTTCAACGAGTCTGTTACACGATGTACATTGGTCCATTAACCCTTAAACCCACCAACGGTATACATAGAACATCTCGCGATGATGTAAAATAATCTATTCAGATACACTAACCATCCATTGTATCTCTGCACTAATGTCATGTACCAGCTGGCCAGAATACCAATGTATAAATACACTCCTCTCATCCCCAATGACAGTACTTTATATTGGTGCTAACTAGTATACTCTAGTACTGTACTGTACTTCTAGCGACTATAGCTATGCATACGCTTGGATGAGATACCAGATACTAGGTACTAGGTACCTGGTACCTAGTCCTACTTCTAAGATTGTTACTATAGGTACTACAAATACTCTTGAGAGCGATACAAATTAGTCTTATTTAGTTGCTTATATATTTATTTGAAAACTTCGATGTACATTAATTCTTAAATTAGACAACTTTTAAAATATATATATTACAATATTTAAAAAATTATGAAAAGATTTAAACAATACGTGCAATTCGTAATATTTAGGAAACTTTACATTAAATGGTGAACTATTTATGTTAAATAAACAATACCGATATTATATATTAATGTAAAATATTGTTTTGTCAAATTCGATAATAGAAATAATCGTATGCTTTTATTTATGATTTATAATTTTCATAGAAATGTAGAAATCTACGAGTAGTTTATATATTTACAATAACAGTTCTCATATTGTCATATATGACAGATGTAAGTATATGACAGAACATTTTTTGCACTTTGTGTAAAAATTATATTGCCGGTTTTCAAGAGCATTTTAGTAAATGACTTCAGGTTGTAAAGGGTTAATAAATAAATATAACAATACTATTATTTATCATTAATTATTATTATTTAAATAATATATACTAATATTATTATATGCACTATAGTGCATATAGAAGTATACTTCTGATTCTATATTATGAGATAATCGTAGGCTCGTAATAGAATATAATCCGATGTAAAAGTCTAACTATCTATCGACCAACGTAAACTAAACTGCACCCGTGGGTTTGTTTATAAAAACACGACCTGGATGCAATTTGCACACTTCGCATTCTACCTCGTTGTCGTCGAAACACTAACCGTCCAATTTAATGACCTCCAGTTGTTTCAGGGATGTGCTGTTGAATGTCGGAAACTTATTGATCCGATTTTTCGACAAGTCCAAATCTCTGAGGGCCGTATATCCGGAAATAGCGTCGCTTACGGTGAATTGACCAGTTCGGTCGGTTCCGAGAACGGAAGTCAGCTCGCACGAGGATAGGTCTAAACGTCGTATGATGTCATTGGGGGCGGGCATGGAGTTATCGGTGGGCGTGGCTATCGACGAGGCGTTCAACTCCACGAGGCCGCGGGCAGCGAAGAGAAGTCAAAACTTGACGTCGGATTCCGGCCGACGTCCAACGACGCCAATCTGACCGGAAGTCCGGAGACGAAGGTTTGCGCGCCGACCGTCAGCGACGAGTTATGCAACGATAACGAACGCAAACTCGTTAGCCGTTCGAAAGCCCTGGCGGACACCGCGAAACCGTTAGCGGGTCGCGGTTCGTTGTGTCGTACGTACAGCGCCTCCAGCGACGAGTTCAAGGGAAGCAGACTATCGTCGTCCAGCGCCGCCAGGCGGTTGCGGTCGAGGATCAATCGCAGTACGGCGAAAGCGCGGAAAGCGCGCGGATCAATCGCTCCGCCGATCAGATTCGCGGCCAAGTCCAGCGTCCCGACTCCGGATACGATTCTGCACGAGGCGAAAGTATCGGGCGCCACGTTACGCAACGCGTTATTGGAAAGGTCGAGTTCGCGCAACTCGGCGAGTCCTCTGAAAGAGTTGTTCGCAATCCGGCGAATGCGATTCCACGTCAAACGAAGCGTCCACAACGTCGGCGTCGTGATGAAAGCGTCGCGATCGAGGTGGTCGAGCGGAACGTCCCCGTAGCTCATATTTAAGTGTCGCAGGTGGGTCAAGCCGGCCGGAAACGTAACGCCGGCGCCGAGACTCGTCACGGAGTTCCCGGAGAACAGAAGAGAGACGACGTACGTCGGGAAATCGTCGGGAACGGCGACGAGTTTTAGGTACTGGCATCCAACGGAGGGCGGGTTCATTTCTACGTGAAGTCGGTCGGGGTTAGGTTGGTGAAATGTGGCGGCAGGGAAGGCAAGGATTTATATCGTCAGAGTGGTTTGATAGGTAATATAAGGCTATACCCAAACTGCAGTTGGTATGGTACGAAGTGCCGAGGTGTGGTGTGGGTTCGCGAGATGAGAAATGCGGTGAGAAGATATAGATTCTCCTATATAAATTAGCCGCACGGTATACGAATAGGATAGTTGGAGAGGAGTTAATGTAGGGAGTTAAACCTACAGTCGGAATTGCTTAAAGGAATTGCTTAAGCATGTTAATATAGTAGTACATCAGTTGGAATTTCTTATGCAACTCAACCGGGTGGAGGATTAAGGGGCTATTGTCGTTGTGAGATATAAAACGGGTTAGTTGGTTATATTCTTGGGAAAGATGATAGCGGAAGGCGGATGGTAATAACAATAGAAGTATTGTACACTTTACGTGCCTAACTGATCGCGAATGAATACATTTTGTGATGATTTGTAGTAAAGCCGTAATACGACCATCTTAACGGTGATGCCAAGAGACTTAGCTACGTGTTGGTGTACAAGGAATGTGTACTGCAACACGTATAGAAGAGAGGATATCGACTACATGTTGGCGACATCGTACAGATAGTATTGGAAGCTTGATTCATATACAAATGCGTAATCTATGTTGAATAATCGGATTTGCCGTCATTAGTTTATAGAAAAATGGGTGTTTGTAGATAGAGTATGGAAAATAAATGAGATATCATTAAAATAAAGAGTCATGATTCTATAATTGTTACTATAAATAGTTAAATAACTTGTATTGTTAAATTTATAATACCTTTAAACTGTAAAGTAAATAGTGACATAGCATTTATAAAATACATGTACTATTTTACATGTTGAATACTTTTAGTAATATGAGCTGAAACTTCTACTTCTATTATATATATATATATATATATATATATATATAGATATATATATATATATATATATATATATATATGTATATATATATATAAAAATATACCTATTACATTAATCATTATGATATTTCACCCAAGTGGTTAATAACAAAATACAAAATAACAAATAAATAATATGAAACTGTAATCAGATCAAAGTTTTAATATTGAGTTCAATAAACAGAAAAATAAAACATAAAATGAGTATAATTCCACATAGATCTAATATCATATGTAACTTCTTATCCAATCTATTATCTAATCTCATACCAGATTTCATAACTAACCTCTTATCTTACCTCTTTTCTCACCTCTTATCTCACCGCTGA
>OZ038315.1:6146224-6173724 GCA_964035775.1 Osedax frankpressi | reverse complement strand
CAGGTGTAAGGTAAGCAGGTGTAAGGTAAGCAGGTGTAAGGTAAGCAGGTGTAAGGTAAGCAGGTGTAAGGTAAGCAGGTGTAAGGTAAGCAGGTGTAAGGTAAGCAGGTGTAAGGTAAGCAGGTGTAAGGTAAGCAGGTGTAAGGTAAGCAGGTGTAAGGTAAGCAGGTGTAAGGTAAGCAGGTGTAAGGTAAGCAGGTGTAAGGTAAGCAGGTGTAAGGTAAGCAGGTGTAAGGTAAGCTCGTGATAACGGCATAACGGCGCCGCTAAATTGTAATATTCCTAATGAACCATAACTGCCGAGGCGAACAGATACTCACCGAACCGACTGGTAGATAAGTACCCCGCTGACACCGAGGCCAGCTGGCGTGTGCCCTGAATTACTTTTACACTACGCCTATACCCGCGTACCCTCGGGCCTGAATACTGATTTAAATACTACTAGTTGAAGTACATTACTTTGTTTGTAAATACGCGTATGGCTATTTATTCAGCATAGGTATATTTTAATATGTGTAATTATTATTGTGTATATGACATATTTATATGAATACCTGCCGATATGAGATTTACACAATACAATATATACTATATACATATACATTTTATTTTTATATTATTAATAAATTGTACATATATGAATTTATATTTATTTTACACTATATTAGAATATATAGTACATAATATATAATATATATATACTATATATAGTATATATAGTATATATAATACAATATACTATATATAGTATATATAATAAAATATACTATATATATAATATATTTAAAATACTTTATATAATATGATATATTATATATACTATATACACTGTATACAATATAATATACCTAATGTCTACATTATAAACTGAAAACAAATCTGTAAATGACTTTTCTTATCTCGGCATGTGATAACTATAAAAACTACTTTTTGTATCACGTTTGACTTATATAACATATATTATAATAATCTATTTGTGATATATATATATATATATATATATATATATATACATATACATATATATATATATATATATATATATATATATATATATATATATATATATGAATACTTATATTTTAATTAATAGTATTATTATTTTACATATTCATGGTGTACAATATAACTAATATCACTATTAAAGTATAGATTTAAGTCTTAAGTTAAACAATATTACAATGAACCAATTACGAGATTCTAGTCCAATATGTTCGCCATGTAATAATCACAGATTAGCGGTTTTATCGGAAGGTATTTAATATATAGGAATTCAGAATTAAGGAAACACATACCACTCTTAATACCACTCTTAATATTAATGAAATACGTATTTTCTTAATTTACAACTATTTAATGAAACCAATGTATTAAAGTCACGATTCTACCTGCTTCAACAATTATTTGTTACATTATTTCATTAACAAAGAATACGATTTTATCGATATTTTTATGATAAAGCCTAAATTAAATACATATATTATATGGTTTGTATATATAGGTGTGTTCCCCATTATCTTTATTCAAATGTATGAGTAGAGTATCGCAATTGATACGCCAAAGTGATATAAAAATATGTTATATAATCTTATTCCCCAAGTGCAGTTAGGTCTTGTTAGTAAGCTGGTAGATCTAAAGCGACAAGAAAATACAGACTACAACTATTTTGGCATTCATTCTAACGTTGTTGAATTGATACAAGAAATAACCGTATATCGTATATTGTACAATGTACACTGTACGTTGTACACCGTACTACGTACACCGTCTACGTACACCGTACTACGTACACCGTACGTTGTACACCGTACGTTGTACACCGTACGTTGTACACCGTACGTTGTACACCGTACATTGTACACTGTACGTTGTACATTGTACGTTGTACAGTGTATGTTGTACACTGTACGTCGTACACTATACGTCGTACACTGTACGTTGTACGGCTAATATATTCTATAGAAAACTGCGATTATTATTTTATAAAAAGGTGTCATTTGTTTTCGAATTTTGATAGAATTCGTTTTAGTTTATTTTATGAATGCCATGGATTTACTAGTTGTGTATATCATTTGTTAACCAGAGTAAAGCTTATGTAATATAGGGTAACCAGAGTAACGTTTATATACTATAGGTTAACCAGAGTAAAGCTTATATACTATAGGTTAACTAGAGTAAAGCTTATGTACTATAGGGTAACTAGAGTAACGTTTATATACTATAGGGTAACTAGATTAATAGCAGAGATAATTTATTCTGAAAATTATAGGACTCTTTTAACTAAATATAAGAACGAAGTTCTAGGGACAATAATTAGTATTAATAGGTATATGTATTTATATATATATATATATGTATATATACATATACATATATATGGGTGTATATATATATATATATATATATATATATATATATGTGTGTATATAGGTATAGGTATTTATACACACATATATATATATATATATATATATATATATATATATATATGTATATATATATATATATAGGTGTATATATATGTATATATGTTATATATATATATATATATATATATAGGTATAGGTATAGGTATTTATACACATATATATATATATATATATATATATATATACATATATATACATATACATATATATATACACCTATATATATATATATATATATATATATATATAGGTATAGGTATTTATACACATATATATTTATATATATATATGTATATATATAGATTACATCACACCTAAATTTATATCAATACCTAATATTTAACGACTGAAATAAGAGTAATTACTCTCACAAGGTAAGTATACCTAACACTGTGTGACCATTAAACTACCATAAATAACCACACCATGCTAACATCCTCTACATATAACCAACTCGGATAATCCTCGAGTATCTGTGTGTCACGTGTCGCGTGTCATGTAGTATGTGTCATGTGGCATGTGTCATGTGGCATGTGTCATGTGTCCAGTTAAATAGTGACTACGGAAAAAGTCTAGGAACAACACTTGTAATGCATTTTGGAGTTTTATTTTAGTTATACCATATATCCTTTATATTAACTAAACGTTGTTCATTATTGATATACATATATGATAACCTACATAGATTACACGATAACGTAGATTGCCGTTGAAGATCTGGCATCATTGGAAATAAGCTCTCACTAGTTAATTGATGACTCACTCCTTGCCATGCTTCCGTTAATTAAGTTAAATTATCCATCGCTAGTTTACCGTTTAATTCGACTAAGATACGTTAACAAAGTTGTGATAATCGCGGACGATTATAACCTCAAGGATATTGATATGATAAGGAAACGTACCTTTTGTGACGATATACTCCGCGTAACATAATCCGCCGGCTAGAAGTTTGTAACTCTCTAACAATGACTGCGGTGTGTGTGAAAATATCCGACGTACGAGAGGAGCACCTTGTTGTAATCGTGTAGTGGCTTGTAATGAAGGTAGCGGCGGTAGTAGCTTCGGCGTTTGATTGACAGCAGCCCCGGGCTCACCTTTCAGGTAGACATTGGTTTACCTATTTTCAATTCGGTGACGCACGCAACCCGCCAAGCGCATTCTAGAGATTTTCTATATCGCGACGTCGTCTGATAATCGTAAATATTTCCTACAAAGTGTAGAAAATTGCAATTATTCAAGTGCTTATTCATTAATATAATTAGAGAACTGTAAAATGTTAACATTTCCTAATATAATAATTATTTTCGTATTTAACATCATTGCACTTTTACAATATACTCTTATTGACACTTCTTATTCCATGAAATATATATATATATATATATATATATATATATATATATATATATAACTCACCTCTACCTTTCATAAGATGTTTATATTGATTTACTTCATAGGTGATAAGATACAGTATTCTGTTTATATAGTCTCGAAAAGAATCCATATTTAGATATCGATGCGAATTCAATATTTCCTATATATAGTAACGCTACATCCATGGCAACATGTCATATGATATCTTTAATATATGTAAGTGTATATTATATATATATATATATATATATATATATATATATATATATATATATTAACTATTATTTGTTTAATATCGACAAAAATACCAATTATTCTAGTGTGAAAATTTAATCAAATTAATCACATTTACGTATAAACTAATATAATACGTATTATTAGCTCTTTCATCAATTATATCACATCATGTAACGCCATATTATAAGTGTAACTATGCATTTTAACATAGTAGTAATTATATAAAGATAGAATATGTATTTCTGAATTAGTAAATTAAGTAATTATTAAGAAAAGAAACTATTTTTAAAATGGATTTATTGAGGTTTTTTGTCAATTTCAGATGAATCCAGTAATAGTAATCTAGTTCCGGTATATGAAATATAAACAGCATTTTAAAAATAGGTAATAATTAATATAATTTACTATTTATAGAATGCTATAATTGATTATTTTCTTTGTGAAGTCTTATGCGATAAGTTATTTATATATAATATCATATATACTCTATAAGAATATGCTCAAATGCCTCATTTACGACATTTACTTTCTATAAATACCTTTAATATTATAAATAATGTTTTTGATTTACCGTTATTTTACACATATCAAATCATATATCATATGATTAAATATGCATATATTTGTATTATATATATATATATATATATATATATATATACTAACCATGGATTTTTAAATCATAATATACTTCTTATATAAGAATAAACTCAATAATAAATTTTACCAAGAAAAAATAATATACTACAACAATCTTATATCAGAAAATAGATAACTCAAAATAAATATATAAACTATTTAACTCACTTCTACGTATTAACAACAATTTAATACAAATATATCATCTACATAAAATGATTAGGACAATCATTTTGCAAATTAATTATATAAATTTAATTTAAATAAATTATTTATTTACAAACTAAATAAAATTCAAGATACATTTATTAATAGGAAAACCACTTACTTAACTATAACTACAACGAATTAGCTGGTAATTAATTACCAAACTCAATACATAATGAATATGCTAAAACTAACTGCCTTTCCTGATACTAAAATAGAACTACTTGACTTATTTAAACAAACTACTAAATTTATATATATTCATAAAATTAATACTAATACTTTAAATATATATATATATATATATATATATATATATATATATTTAAAGTATTATTATTAATGTTATCAATATATATATATATATATATATATATATATATATATATATATACATATATTTATATATATATTTATATTAAAGATACAATTATATAGACTAACTACTTCCCAAACTTCTTAAATAAATCTATCATAAAACCTAAACTTAAAAAATATACTGGAAAAATGACTGATCTAACGACCCATAGCTAACTTACAGTACTTTATACATTAATAGAAAGAATCATATGAATACTTAATACTTGCATAAACTATATCAAAACGTTTACCGAAAGAGAAATTCTATTAAATCTAAATATTATTTATTATCAAATGTTTGCTAATTCAATTATACTTAAACTTTGATAACAGAAAATGTATGATATTGAACAATCACTGATAAAACTGAAACATATACTTTAGCGAAAACCATTTAACATTAACATTAAACGAACAGAATACTGAACTTACAATATGAACCAACAATAAATCAAAAAATTAACTATCTATGGACGTAAAGAATAGAACCATACAAATTCGAATTCAACAAGAAATCGTGGAGTTTTGATGGTTAATGATTTATAAATGAGTTTTATGATAAATTTTGTAATAAAAACTGATACCATAAGCTTTCTAAAATATGGAAAATATGACGATACCTGAATAACCCGACTACAGAAATATTAATAAATTTACTAATAACATAATAATGTACTTCCTATGTTAGCCTATATTACAGAATACAGACACATTAAGCTTACTAGACTAAATACAATCATTAAGAACTTAGCTAGCATAATTTACAGACTAAATATAAATACAGTAATATAAATAAACCATATTTCTTAAACTGGCTAAACTTTGATAAATTACCGAATACTTACCATAATACACATGGCATTGAATTCTAATGGACCATTCTACTTTACAAGACTTAATATATACTTAACAAAATGACTCATACCCTCTTCTGGTACTGTTTCTCCGCAAAGTAAAGTCTTCCATCTAAGGAAATATGGTGGAAGTTGAGTAGTTCTGAGAAAATGAATTATTTTGAATTAAGCGTTTAATAAACTTCATACAGTACAATACAATACCATATATATATGTATATATATATATATATATATATATATATATATATATATATATATATATACATATATATATATATAATAGTAATGGATATTATAAATATAGCCTATGTCCTATAGATAACTTGAAGTCCACATTACGTACTATTGTATTCAACTGTAGGACTGACATTATATTACTATATAGGGTCATTCCAAATGAAATCAACAAAAGGCTGTTAGAAACATTCCTAAATATTGATATAAATTTAACAACTTATTGATATGGTTAAAAAATAAGATATGCAAAAAAAAATCCAAAAAAATATTTATTGCCCTCATGATTTTAAAATTTCGAACATTTAAAAATATATTTAATATTTCAAAAATCTGACTTTTTAAAATGTTATAACTTAAAAAATATAAATGCTATGCACACAATTCTTTTTTATATGGTTTATTTATTTAAACTGTTCAATATAATATCTATCAATAATACAATGATGGTGGTATATAATTTTTATAGGTTAAAGTACATGATTTTTTCATATTATTTTTAAATTGTACTATTTTTAAAGTGCTCTAGAATTTATTTCAATTGATATATTTAAATAATTGTTTCATAATATATATATATATATATTATTGTATATAAACATATAACTTTAATAAACAAAGATATATTTAATGAATTATTTATAATTTAATTTTGCTTATTTTCAAAATTTTCAAAAATATCAAGATAAAAAGAAAATAACATCCCTCAAAATATTTGTTTGAATTTTTTTATACTTCATTTATTCCGTACACAATCATATTAAATTATCGGAAAACTGAATATTTTCATATTTCTTATATATTTTTTGAGTAGTATTTTTAAATTTTTATTTATTTTTCTTTTATATTTTTACTAAATTATATATAATTATATTCATAATTAATTAACTTGATTAAGTTATTATTATTATACATTATATAATGAGTTATTAAATAAAAAAAGGTTGTTTTAAGTATCATTTATTCAGAATAATATGAAAACAATAAAAACAAAAAATAAGAAAATTTTAAATAATAATGGGTATTCTGTACACTTTACTATTAATCATATTTGGTGGATGTATCATATTTTGGATATCTTGGTAGGGAATCCAACATATATTTTGTTTAAGCAATATTTATCTTCTTTAATATGGTTTATGAATTGTATTTTAACATCGCAATGTAAACACCTGGTATTATATATTCTATTTGTATAACATTATTATTTATTAACTAAACAGTTGAACTTATTTATAATTATTAAATTATTAAAATTTATTATTAAATCATTACTAATTCTCTTCATATTAAAATTAAACTGGTCTAATGGTTTAAAGCAATAGTGGGATACAATGCCTTTAAATGTAGATACAATGTAGATACAGAGTAAATACAATGCATTTATTATAACGATGTTCAAATTTATAATTACTTTATATGGCTTAAAATATCTATTACATCAGTATATAAAAAAGTTATGTTATATTGCTATTACAGTAAGTATACATTAATTAAAGAGAATTAATCAAATAATCTAGAGTATCTTGTTTTATTACCCTATCTACTAATCTTTTTACTGTTCCGACTATTCCATCACATGGTGATTTATCAAATAATGTAGCGAAAAAATGGCATTCTGCTGTGAAATTAAAATTTGTATATGATTACACAAGTTGGATATAGTTCTAAAATGTATATACTGTGTGTGAATTGCTTCTAAATAATCTAATAAAATCTAATTAATAAAAATATGTACAGCAGAAGTATTGTTTAGAAAATGATATAATACATGTACTATGTACATTTAATTTTGAATTACTACATTCTTAAATTACTATTGGATGCAAAGTTGTCTAATCATTGTTCCAGTGCGCATTCTAATTACATTTTGACTTGGAAAATATAATTTTCTGCATAATCTAATAAAATATTAGCTGTTTAATTGTTTACGATGATTGAGATTTTGTTATAAATAATGTGAATTAATATTATCTAATTTTAACACTATTGTATCGATAAAATCAGATATTTCTTCATGTTGAATACACAATTACAATCTATATACAGATAGAAGATATAAGATACATCTACTTATCCATTCTCTAAATTTAATTATATCACTATCACTATTATCATTATTATTTAATACTTGAATCATAAAGGGTTTCAAATATTCTAAATCTGGACATACATTATAATTACTAAGCATTTCTATTTTCTAAATTAAATTTTTCTTAATAATTTTTTTAGTCTATTTTTATTGGTAATGCATTTATTATAAGTTTACATTTTGGTGAATAACAAATGCACAAATACAGTGCATGCATGCACTACATTAATACATTATCCTGATTGATTCCTTTAATATTATATAATAACATACACTTTTGATATTTAATACTCCTAATTAATAAGAAAGTATATTATTATGAAGCTATATGAACATTTAGAAATATATCCCGTAAAAAACTATAAAAATATATAAGAAATATGAAAATATTCATTATTCCTATAATTTAATATGATAGTATGCGGAATAATTGAAATATAATAAAAATTTCATAAGAATATTTTGAGGGAAGTTTTTTTTAGAGTTGAAATTGAGCTATTTTTGAAAAATTTTAAAATAAGCAATTCATCATTCATTTAATATAGCTTTGTTTATTGAAGTTATATATTTACATGCAATATATAATATATATATATATATATAAATATTATAAAACAATTATATATATATATCATTGGCAAGTTAAATATATAAACCATATCAAAAATAATTTTGTAAATAGCATATATATTTACATATTTATAGCATTTTAAAAATCCTGTTATTTAAGATTAGATATGATACAATTTTTTAATTTATTCGACGATTAGACGATTCGGGCGTTTTGTAGGCGCGACGATTTTAGACGGGCTATAATCGATTAATAAAATTTAATATATTTTTAAATGTTCAAAATTTAAAAGTCATCTAGAGGACCCAATAATTATTTTTAAAAAATATTCGGTCTATCTTATTTTTTAAATCATATATGTATTTAATTTTTATTAAAATCAAAAAATATTCAAAACAGAAAAATAAAATATTTGATGATTTCACTTGGAATGAATTACTAATGTATATAATAAATATATATGTGTGTGTATGTGTGTGTGTATGTGTTTGTGTGTGTGTGTGTGTGTGTATGATATGTATTTAATAAACAATGGAAGTTTAAGTATTTTGATATATTTTTATAAATATATGTACAATTAACTGATGTGATTAACTATGATTTATATCACAATTATTTATTATTAAATATAATATAAATCTAGTGCATATTTGCACCATATATATATATATATATATATATATATATATATATATGTATATATATATATGTATATATGTATATATATGTATATATATATATATATATATATATATATATATATATATATATATATATGTTTATATATATATGTTTATATTTAAATCAGAGTTTAGATTAAATACTGAATAATGAAAATGAAGCATAGCTCATCAAATCATTTTCCTATCGGTGACTATTAAGAGAATACAATAACATTAAATAAAATAGAAATTAGTAAAAGAAATAATGATGATAAATTTAAATTTAAATATATAATAAATGAATATAAATAAATAGTAATGACCTAATTGAACCTTAAAATGACTAATATTTTATAAAATAAATTATTTATAAATTACAATTAAATCCAAACTGAGAAACACAATTAAATTATATTTGCCTATCAACTGTATGGATGCGGTTTTGCTAGAACATATCTTGGGGATCTCAATTTCGCTAGTATTGATAAAACTGGTAATATCTAATCAATATTTCAAGTAATACACTAGTCCTCCATACACACCTTAAAATCCGACATTTAAGAATTAAGAATTAATATTTAATTTAATTTGTACCAAATTTCTTAAATCATGATATTCATAAAATATCACTAAATTGAAAGTAAATATATATAACGATAATTATAATGATAATAAAGATGATGATATTAATTTGATAATTAGTATTTATTTATATATAATTACGTATATGTAAACATAGGAAAAATAACATAATCTCATATATACTGTAAAAGATGGAAAATTATATAAACAACTCAACAACTTTAATTCAAAAAGTACTTATTTAATAAAAAGATATATATATATATATATAATAAACAAAATCAGAAATGTTAAATTAACTCAAAAGGATACAATCTATTAACCTTGACCAATATGTTATCTATTCATATAGAGATACAATTATGTTGGAGAGTCAGCAGAAATATTCTTATACATAACAATTGTTCTACTAATATTATTACACCGTCAATGTAAATTTATATTCTAGAATATTCTCAAAAATGTTATTTAAGGTAGAAACTTTGCAAAATGTAATCAAAAAGTTCATTTCTAAAAGGTATTCAAATAATACAAATTATTACTATTATACTATTGATAATACTATTATAAAAGGATATTATAAGCATAGCTCTACTTAGATAATACAATACAATACTCGTCACTTATAAAACTATGAGAAATACTCTCATAATGACAATCCATATATATAACATATTATATGCTATTTATACTGCTGTAATATTATAGTATGATTAATTATGTACGTAACTAACTTACGAAGTATGGAATGGCTGTGTTCTATTCTCGATTATTTTTAATATATTACCAGTGTTCATAATTAGAAACATCTTAACCTTGTTAATAAATACAGGCGATGTTCTAAATAGGAGAAATCGCAGATGCATGTATTCAAGATATATCTATATACGACATAATAAAAGAAATACATAATACAATTCATGAAATCATTCCAATATTCCTCATAATATAGTTTGTATAATATGATTCTATTTATATCTCAGATGATGAAGTTAAACTAGAATTCATTATTAAGCATCATTAAGCATAACATATCTATGTATATTATTAATTCTAGGTTACTTCAACACAATTTTTAACCGTGATCCGGTAGCGAACAGGAGTATTGAGATAGTAACATACCTGGGTTATACGATACACTTTGAACCCGTTAGGTTCCTGGAATACTGATAATTATGTTTTCAATAAACACCTCAATATAACCCTGATAAATCTTGAAAGTATTAAAGAAATACACCATGAAGGCTATTATTGATGGATCTAAAAAGTTATATTCCAAATTCTTAGTTCTTGAACTTTTTAGATTTGTAGATTTTTATATATTCCATTAATTATAGAGATATACTTAATATGGTATATACATTAATAAATATATACTTTAAGGGAGATATAGCTAAATATATAATTTAAGATAATTCTTAAAAGAGAAATTTCAAAAACCAAAAATTTTTTGAATTATTTGAATAAAAATCAAGTTAAATTATTTATGTTTAAAAAAAAACACACACACACACACATATATATATATATATTATTAATAGATATGTATAATTTTATCACAAAGTAATACTAATACATTTGTAAATTTGTCATTTTAACTCTATAAAAATCTTTAATCAATCCGGATAACTAAATTACCTAAAAATAAAATATAAATACTCCTATATTATCCTTTAACTATCATAATAAAAAATTAGTTAGATTCGAAGATATATTTTGAAATCCTGTTTGAAGAATATAATAAATTATTAAGTTAATTACGGATATCCTTTTCAAATCTTAACTATTTTGTAAATATGTATATGCAACTTGAAATAGAAACATATTAATATAGTTGTATTGCCTCTCTTTAAAGTATTAAAGTATTTATATTCTTAAATAGATTTCTATTTAATTATATCTCTATTTAAATATATATATTTATACGTATATATTTTTATAAGTATTGCCTATAAGTATATCTCTCCTTAAGTATATTTCTCTTTAAATATATCTCTATTAAAGTATATATTTCGTTAAGTATATCTACCTCTAAGTGTATCTCTCTTTAAGTATATACCTCTTTAAGTATATCTTTATTTAAGTATATATCTTTATATGTATGTATTTCTATAAATTTCTTTAAGTATATCTCTCTGTAAGAATGCTTGTCTTTAAGTAAGTATCTCTTTAAGTATATCTCTCTTCAAGTATATCTCTATTTAAGTATATATCATTTTCATTATGATATTCTTATAATATATTATATGCATTGGTTATTTACATAATTTAACACTCAATTTTAATAACTGAATTTTCGGATGTTTTATTGAAAGTTATGTATATTTAGTGGATTTCAACTAATCTTCTGAAAAGTGTAGTATATTATGTAATAGTTAAATTACTAATTTAGTTACTAATTACTATACTATAATAAATGTATCATTATATATATTTAAAATGCCAATTTATTTTTAAAATATTAATTACTTTTAATATATATAAATATATATATATATATATATATATATATATATATATATATATATATATTTATATATATATGGCACCATAGGTCATAACCAATCATTTTCACGTAATCAATATATGTATTCAATATATATATATATATATATATATATTTAAATATGATTTTTTATGTTTACGATATTAATTTTGTTTATATATAATTTTAAAAGTGTAATGTATTTGAAAATTATATCTAACTTATAGTAGAAACAGTATACATATGTTTATCATTAATGGTATACATTTAAGATATTTAAAAATGAATTTAATGGCTAAGACATATATTGTCAATTAGTAAGTACCTTGAATAACATCAGTTATAATGTTATAAAACTCTAGGTCTTCGTTGTCATATTGCTATTTCCGAATAAATATTATTTTTATATTATTACATTAATACTACTAATGCATTAAAGTAGATAACAATAACCTACATTATATAGTATACATTAATCCATTGAGAATGTTTATATGTTGTATTGAATATATAAAATACTATTATTGTAATTATGAATAATGTACCTATTTTGTTTAATCATTTACGATACCAGTAAAAATTAATAACTTACATTATGTATACTTCCCAGCAAACAATCCAGGTAATTTCGTTTTTTGCATTGCATAATTTCTTTTATATTATTTTTTATTTTTGTGAACACATCAAAGTATTTTATAAAACTATTACATCACTCTGTTCGCTTGATTTATAAACTTTAAATTCTTTATTATAAGATTTTTAGTAAATTTTATGATTTTCTAGTTAATTAATGGATTATGCCGATATAGAAATGCGTCTTAATAAGTTATACATGTAGTGTTGATATAAAATATATTGCTATACATAATTATATATTGATAATTGATAGATATCGAAGTTTATTAAAAATAGGTGTCCTTTATGATGTCTAATTATATAGAGCACATCAAATAATAGTACAATTATATACAAATTGATATATATGTCATATCTGTATAATATTTATCATTTATACCTAGATATTGATATATATATATATATATATATATATATATATGTATATATATATATATATTACATAATTGTCATATAAATTTGAATACATTTGTGTAATATACTATTGATAATAAAAATAAAACGTACTTAATCCATTATTATAAAATTAATTACTACATCCACGAAATGACTAACATGGTTTATAAATTTACTTTTAACTTATAACATTAACTTTTACAAATATAGAATAATTATATATTTTATCGGCGCGAATATGATAAAATATATACAACAAGATTATGGGTGTTAAAGTCGGAATTGTTTTACTAAAATCGCTAAATACTGTAAGGTTAGACATATCACAAACACGCTTATCGACACTAGGCACGGGTCTAATATCGGATGTGTAATGGTATGCGAAAAGCATCGATTGAACGCTATCTATATACATAATAAAATCTCCGCAAGTTGTGTCCTTACTCTGCAGCAACTTAACGTCATCAAGCGATAGTTTGACCAACAGCTATCCTGCCGGTAGCAATTTTCATCTGCCCTTCGCGAACGTTGCCAAGTTGACTCTCGGGACGAGAGTGCACCGATTGCAGAGTATCGGAGTCCCCGTTGGCGAGACCCACCGCCGACGCATCCATTTGGGGCACGCTATCTGTTCCACGTTCTACGTTACGCTTACCAGTGCATCTGCGGCGATCGTCAAAAGCCAAGTATCCAATGATACAAATCACAGCCACTGCATCTATACCTAAAAATATTGCTAGGCCAATCATTGTCCACTCTGTACTACTTGGTTTCTTAACTTGCATACCGATACTAGGTTTATTGATTTTAGGGGAAACTGTTGCCGAGTTCGACTCATTGTTGCTTCCGGGATACTTTGACGAGATTTGTACAGTACTGCCCGTAGTAAAGGTGATGTCGTTAATGGGAAAAGTTGTGATGCCATCGGCAAGTGTTGTTAAAGGTTCCGAACTACTGATGGGGTTGAGGGTAGTGGTAGTAGGTGTAGCGGTAGTAGGTGTAGTGGTAGTAGGTGTAGTTGTAGTAGGTGTAGTGGTAGTAGGTGTAGTGGTAGTAGGTGTAGTGGTAGTAGGTGTAGTGGTAGTAGGTGTAGTGCTAGTAGGTGTGGTGGTAGTAGGTGTAGTAGTAGTAGGTGTAGTGGTAGTAGGTGTGGTGGTAGTAGGTGTAGTGGTAGTAGGTGTAGTGGTAGTAGGTGTTGTAGTAGTAGGTGTAGTGGTAGTAGGTGTAGTGGTAGTAGGTGTAGTGGTAGTAGGTGTAGTGGTAGTAGGTGTAGTGGTAGTAGGTGTAGTGGTAGTAGGTGTAGCGGTAGTAGGTGTAGCGGTAGTAGGTGTAGTGGTAGTAGGTGTAGCGGTAGTAGGTGTAGCGGTAGTGGCAGTAGGTGTAGTTGTAGTAGGTGTAGTGGTAGTAGGTGTAGTGGTAGTAGGTGTAGTTGTAATAGGTGTGGTGGTAGTAGGTGTAGTGGTAGTAGGTGTAGTGGTAGTAGGTGTAGTTGTTGTAGGTGTAGTGGTAGTAGGTGTAGTTGTAATAGGTGTGGTGGTAGTAGGTGTAGTTGTAATAGGTGTGGTGGTAGTAGGTGTAGTGGTAGTAGGTGTAGTGGTAGTAGGTGTAGTTGTTGTAGGTGTAGTGGTAGTAGGTGTAGTTGTAATAGGTGTGGTGGTAGTAGGTGTAGTGGTAGTAGGTGTAGTGGTAGTAGGTGTAGTGGTAGTAGGTGTAGTTGTAGTAGGTGTTGTGGTAGTAGGTGTAGTGGTAGTAGGTGTAGTGGTAGTAGGTGTAGTGGTAGTAGGTGTAGTGGTAGTAGGTGTAGTGGTAGTAGGTGTAGTGGTAGTAGGTGTAGTGGTAGTAGGTGTAGTGGTAGTAGGTGTAGTGGTAGTAGGTGTAGTGGTAGTAGGTGTAGTGGTAGTAGGTGTAGTGGTAGTAGGTGTAGTGGTAGTAGGTGTAGTGGTAGTAGGTGTAGTTGTAGTAGGTGTAGTTGTAGTAGGTGTAGTGGTAGTAGGTGTAGTGGTAGTAGGTGTAGTTGTAGTAGGTGTAGTGGTAGTAGGTGTAGTGGTAGTAGGTGTAGTGGTAGTAGGTGTAGTGGTAGTAGGTGTAGTGGTAGTAGGTGTAGTTGTTGTAGGTGTAGTTGTTGTAGGTGTAGTGGTAGTAGGTGTAGTGGTAGTAGGTGTAGTGGTAGTAGGTGTAGTGGTTGTAGGTGTAGTGGTAGTAGGTGTAGTGGTAGTAGGTGTAGTTGTTGTAGGTGTAGTGGTAGTAGGTGTAGTGGTAGTAGGTGTAGTAGTAGTAGGTGTAGTGGTAGTAGGTGTAGTGGTAGTTGGTGTAGTGGTAGTAGGTGTAGTTGTAGTAGGTGTAGTGGTAGTAGGTGTAGTGGTAGTAGGTGTAGTGGTAGTAGGTGTAGTGGTAGTAGGTGTAGTGGTAGTAGGTGTAGTTGTTGTAGGTGTAGTGGTAGTAGGTGTAGTAGTAGTATGTGTAGTGGTAGTAGGTGTAGTGGTAGTAGGTGTAGTGGTAGTAGGTGTAGTGGTAGTAGGTGTAGTGGTAGTAGGTGTAGTGGTAGTAGGTGTAGTGGTAGTAGGTGTAGTAGTAGTAGGTGTAGTTGTTGTAGGTGTAGTGGTAGTAGGTGTAGTGGTAGTAGGTGTAGTGGTAGTAGGTGTAGTGGTAGTAGTTGTAGTTGTTGTAGGTGTAGTGGTAGTAGGTGTAGTTGTTGTAGGTGTAGTGGTAGTAGGTGTAGTGGTAGTAGGTGTAGTGGTAGTAGGTGTAGTTGTTGTAGGTGTAGTGGTAGTAGGTGTAGTTGTTGTAGGTGTAATGGTAGTAGGTGTAGTGGTAGTAGGTGTAGTTGTTGTAGGTGTAGTGGTAGTAGGTGTAGTGGTAGTAGGTGTAGTGGTAGTAGGTGTAGTTGTTGTAGGTGTAGTGGTAGTAGGTGTAGTGGTAGTAGGTGTAGTAGTAGTAGGTGTAGTGGTAGTAGGTGTAGTGGTAGTAGGTGTAGTGGTAGTTGGTGTAGTGGTAGTTGGTGTAGTGGTAGTAGGTGTAGTGGTAGTAGGTGTAGTGGTAGTAGGTGTAGTTGTAGTAGGTGTAGTAGTAGTAGGTGTAGTTGTTGTAGGTGTAGTGGTAGTAGGTGTAGTGGTAGTAGGTGTAGTGGTAGTAGGTGTAGTGGTAGTAGGTGTAGTGGTAGTAGGTGTAGTGGTAGTAGGTGTAGTGGTAGTAGGTGTAGTGGTAGTAGGTGTAGTTGTAGTAGGTGTTGTAGTAGTAGGTGTAGTGGTAGTAGGTGTAGTGGTAGTAGGTGTAGTGGTAGTAGGTGTAGTGGTAGTAGGTGTAGTGGTAGTAGGTGTAGTGGTAGTAGGTGTAGTGGTAGTAGGTGTAGTGGTAGTAGGTGTAGTGGTAGTAGGTGTAGTGGTAGTAGGTGTAGTGGTAGTAGGAGTTGTAGTAGCAGAAGTAGTAGGTGTAGTTGTTGACATGGTTTGGCAACACGTCGTATCGTCCCCGATGCATACGCACTTTCTTCTCGTTACAACACCCGCAGTATTCTCAGCTTTACATTCGTACCACCCGGAAGTGAAGAGGTCGGAGATCTCTAACGAAGAGTAGTTGTCTAAACCACGGTCGCTCAATGGTAATGTGTATACGTCTAGCGTGACGCCGTCCCTGCTGAAGGTCAAATTAGCCGCCGGATCACCGGTAGTTTCGCAGAACAGCCGCTCGTCGTTACGTAACGGTAATTCGAGGCGCCGTTGCGTCATCGACGACTGGGTGAACTCTGGTTGGCGGCACAGCATGTCGGAGGACCTTATGTTGACTAGATGTGTGAGGCGGTTAGGTTGTACGCGACATGTACAGAACACGGAGTCCTCCGATGGTCCCACTATGTCCTTGTGGGGTCCGTTGAGTAACTCTGCTAGCCATTGAGTTTCGCAGTTACAGTGTAAGGGGTTCTCGGCGAATTGAGCTCTGCGCATGCGCAAAATCGAAGGCCGTAGCGCTTCGTATAAGTGTTCGATGCGATTACCCGTGAGGTCGAGTTGAGCTACGCCGTCCCTTCCGCCGGAAGCTGTAACCAGAAGGTCGATATCGACCGTACTCAACCAGCGAATATAATTGTTTCGTATGCGTAAGTCTACGAGTGAACGGCACACGGATAGTAGCATGTAGGGCAGGGAGGTGAATTCATTGTTATCGAAGTATATTACTTCCAGCGAGCGAAAGTGCGTAACGGCCCACGCAGGTAGAGTTTTAAGATAGTTGTAAGAAAGGTGTAGACGTCGCGTGTGTTTCAGCAGAGTAAAATTACGAAAGTCTAGAGTTTCCCCTCTGCTGTTGTTACCTGCCAACTTTCCCAGGGCATTACCGTGCAGGTTTAACTCCTCGGCCTCGGTGTATAACAGGAAGTCGAGATTTTTGACTCGAGCGGAAATTAACGAAAGAGTTAAGAACCGCTGACCTTTGAAGGCTTCGCGGTGTATAATCATCGCTCGATCTGCACTCGGGTTGTCGATCCGAAGCGAATTCAACGAGGCACCGGAGAAGGCGTCCCAGTCTATCCGGCGTATAGGGTTGGCATTCAAGGTCAGCGATTGGCTGGACAGACCGGAAAACATGCTACGTGTCAGAGTTTTGAGTCTATTGCTCGAGAGCAGGAGTTCGTCCAGGTTCAACGTGTTGAAGGCGCCAGTCTCCACCATTCGTATACGATTACGGCTAAGGTTAATGGTCCGTAGTGCGGGTGTCGTGAGGAACGCGTTCCGCCTAACGTACTTCAGCGCGCCGAAATGGACACCGCTTGGCGACGATGACGTCATCACCAGAACGCGCAACAGCGGCAGTTTTTTCAGGCATTGCTCCGGACTCAGCGTATCGATCAGGTAGTTTTCGAATTTAATTGAATCGGTATCCTCTTCTAGACACGTCGGGAACTTGGCAACGTTGACGAAGAAACATTTGAGGTTGACACAATCTCGCGGGCAACTCGCTTGCACCAATGAGGCGATTACGCAACAAGCGATGACGTAACGCATCCCGTCTATTGGCAGAATTGTAAAACATTAATGCAATATTATTATATATATATATATATTGGATAGTGAAATGTTCATTAATACAGTAATATTTATTATATGATATACTTATTTCAACATTGGATTATTTCTACGAATATGGATTTATTCTAAGATTTAACAGGTATTATTTATTTATATCACGATTTAAGGTTTTTATATGAACACTAAGCATAACATATGATGTAGTTTTAAATTATATAGATTTTATTCATAACGATTATTTAAAATGTTAATAAGTTATGTGTACACTGTAAAGTATATAAACTAATATTATAGAATAAGTGAATAATAGAAACACTTCAAATTAAATAAATAAATATTCTATTCATATGACACCAGATCTTGATTCATATTTCAATTTGCTAATTATATACAATACAATACAATAGCATATACAATACAATATGATATTCCCGATACAATACAATAGTGCACGCCGTACAATATTGTATTAAGCAATGTTTGGTTATTTACAGACCGTTCTTAATGGCAACATATGAGCAGGCTTGTTTTTATCAGCTTTGTTATTTTTAATATGAAATAAGAATTAAATAATATAATATATATTTTATTGATAATATATCAAATAGATGAATAATTTCACCAGCTCATTTTAATACCAAGAGAGGATATATACAAAGATATAAACATATGTATTAGAAGAAAAGTTCTCCACAGAATATAAACAAGGTATACATGAATATATAATTTTAAATATTCATATTAAATATATTAAATATATATGTATAATAAAATGTATATATTTTTTTATATTATTATTATATTATTGACAATAAAAGTATATTATTGAACCAAATACAATGTAAAATGATCTTTTTACAGCGATTGCAAATAAATAAATATCAAATCTTCTATATTCATATCGATCTTAATAATTATATCAAATATAAGAAATATGTATCTAAAAAAAAGTATAATATATACATACATATATGTATATAAATATATATATATATATATATATATATATATATATATATATATATTATATATATATATATATATATATATATATACTACATAATTTATTGTAAATAATGAGTTGATTTAAAAATTAAATAATTATTTAATTTATCAGGAATATCAGAGAATATCATAAAATACGATATACAAGATATATTTAATCAAATAATAGTATTGAAGACTTTCCACTTCAAAGACTTTACTTTTACATTTTATAGTATTATATAATAATAAAACAACTTTATAAATATATCTATGAATGATAGTCTATAAGCAGGGTATCTCTGATATTATTGCGAAATGTCCGTGATTTATATTATGGTCTATGATTAAGTAATTTTAGGTATGATTAAATATGCTATACAATAATACTAATTTATAGTTTAAAATGTACCACAAGATTATATACACTGATCAATGAACCGAGTACATTATATACTATATAATATACATACCTATATATAAGCCAAGATTACAAATAATCTTGGATATAAGTATATCATATTAATATAATTATAGATATAGATATATATATATAATATATATATACTAATTATAGTTATAATTAATTATAGTTATATCTAATGATATTAATAATAAAAGCGTATCTTACGAGGTAATATGACAAATGTAGAAAATAATTATATTTATATAATATTACTTAAGTTTAGATATTTATTTTACATTCAATTCATATAAAATTACATTATACATTTGTATAGTTAACTATAAATGTATATCTGGTGTTAATTTTAATTATATTGTTAAATAACATTTACAAAAATAGCATCAATAAATATATATTATGTAGAGATAATGTAATGCTATTTTTATTGAATGCTATATTAATTTAGTGATATAATAATTTAATCATAATGATAAATTAATGTAGTGATATATAAATTTGGCGATATATTAATTTTAAAATTTATTTATATAATAATTTAGTGATATATTATTAATGTAATGATATATCTATAGTGATATATTTTTATTTTCTCAATATATTTAGTGAGAAAGATGTCAACATCGGTATACACTATACACTGTACACTGTAAAGTGTATAGTGTATAGTGTATTCTGTATACTGTATAGTATACACTATACAGTGTGCAGTGTACACTGTACACTGTACAGTGTACACTGTACAGTGTATAGTGTATAGTGTACAGTGTATAGTGTGCAGTGTACAGTGTGTTCTGTATACTGTATAGTATACTGTGTATTCTGTATAAAGTATACAGTGTATACTGTATACAATATACACTGTATACAATATATACTGTGTAAAGTGTATAGTATTCACTGTGCGCTTTTACACCCTATTTATAAAGTTCACTTTATACTTACACCCTATTTACAAAGTTCGCTCTATACTTACACCCTATTTACAAAGTTAACTCTATACTTACACCCTATTTACAAAGTTCGCTCTATACTTACACCCTATTTACAAAGTTAACTCTATACTTACACCCTATTTACAAAGTTCGCTCTATACTTACACCCTATTTATAAAGTTCACTTTATACTTACACCCTATTTACAAAGTTCGCTCTATACTTACACCCTATTTACAAAGTTCGCTCTATACTTACACCCTATTTACAAAGTTCACTTTATACTTACACCCTATTTACAAAGTTCGCTCTATACTTACACCCTATTTATAAAGTTCAGTTTATACTTACACCCTATTTACAAAGTTCGCTCTATACTTACACCCTATTTACAAAGTTCGCTCTATACTTACACACTATTTACAAAGTTAACTCTATACTTACACCCTATTTACAAATCACACTGTCCACTTCATAAAGTGTATACACTGTCACAACCCCAAACACTATAAAATATATACATTACACTCCTTGAATTGTACAGTGTACATTGTACACTGTACAATATACAATGTACATTGTACACTGTAGGCCATATAAAATAACACATATAATATTTTTAGCCATGACCACAGACAATTGTAATTCAATCCCGGTTTAGGATTTATATATAATTTGAAAGATACGCATATATTATGATTAATACACTATATAGATTATATCTTATATATTTATATAATATGTATCTTATACCATATAATATAAAATATATAATACTAATATATATATATATAGTGTATCTTACATATTTATATAATTTATAACATATAATATACATAATAATTTATATATATTGTATAGCTTATATATTTGATATCTTATTTATTTATAAATATCTTATGTATTTATAAATACATAATATATAAAACTACTATATGTAGTCATATACGATACTATTATTTACATACTTAGATTGTGCTATGTTGATTTGCTATTTTTTAACTTAGCAATTCATATTTAATTGTTTAAATAAATTATGATTTATATAATACTATAAATACGACCGACAGCGATTACTGATAACACGAATTATTATTAATAATTATTATTATCATAAAGTACATTTCAAAGTAAAGTTAGAACATTTAACAATATATCAATAATGTATTCGTACCTACCTTTGTTAATGTAGAGCTAGTATTATGAATTCACAATTACCGATGAAGAATGTCGGCTGCAAACATCTGTGAAATATGAGCCAATTTAAAAAAAGCAATATGATAATTCTCGTTTGGTTAATAATAACGCAATTATTTATTAAGGGCGACATTCCCGCGTGGGTGTCGCCACCGTGCATCATCGATAATAATACACCTAAACATGAATTACGAAATAGAACAAATAAAACTAAATTGAACAAGTCGAGTAAAAAAATACCATTCGGTTTGCTAGAGGTATCGTATTATGCTAGGTATCGGTCTTAGCTATGTGTTTAACATATTGAGATACGATATAGAAGATTATTTGCGTTGTTTAATTTCATGCATACCTATATGTACGATATGTATGATATGTGTATATGATATATAGCATGTTAGATGTATACATCGTATATGCCTTATTAGGCGTACAATGTACGTCGTACATTGTACGATGTACGTTATACGGTGTAAGCCATACAACAACCGCGTACGGCACACATTGTTATGTAATGCAGACTATATCCTAGGTCATTACAAATTACACACACACACACACACACATATATATATATTTGTATGTACATATATGTATATGACAAGTAAATGTAATACAACTATAATACAAATAAACGGTTTTGCTGTGTAATATATAGATCATGACGTATATAGGAATGTAAATCAATAATCAACCAAGGTCGCGACATCTACCTACTCTACTAAATAGCCCAAAGAGCACCTAAATATAAGATATGGTATAACTATATACACATATTCATTTAGGTTAATCAATGGATTTTAGGGGGAGGGAGAGGAAGAGGGAGAGGGAGAGGGAGAAGGAGAAGGAGAAGGAGAGGGAGAGGGAGAGGGAGAGGGAGAAGGAGAGGGAGAGGGAGAGGGAGAGGGAGAGGGAGAGGGAGAGGGAGAGGGAGAGGGAGAGGGAGAGGGAGAGGGAGAGGGAGAGGGAGAGGGAGAGGGAGAGGGAGAGGGAGAGGGAGAGGGAGAGGGAGAGGGAGAGGGAGAGGGAGAGGGAGAGGGAGAGGGAGAGGGAGAGGGAGAGGGAGAGGGAGAGGGAGAGGGAGAGGGAGAGGGAGAGGGAGAGGGAGAGGGAGAGGAGAGGGAGAGGGAGAGGAGAGGGAGAGGGAGAGGGAGAAAGAGAGAGTGAGAGTGAGAGAGAGAGAGACCTTACTATGATAAACGGATTTATTTTAATCTATCCGGTGTAACAAAATATCCATTGTTATATGTTTACCCTAATAAGAGCGGAAGGTAGGTAAATTAAGAGATGAAGAATTCGGCTAACATAGGATCCTTTGTTATTATTATAATGGTAGGTGTAGACCCGGCTACCTGATGTTAACATAGCATGGAATGCGTCACGCCATAGGTTAGTCATCGAATATCCGCCGGTATGAGTTATTCACGTTGTTGATCGATAGTCAATACCAACTTACTGATCTATAAATAGACAGGTGTAAACTACGGATGTGCAATGAACATATAATTGTGCATTGTACATGAAATGTGCATTGAACATGAAATGTGCATTGAACATGAAATGTGCATTGAACATGAAATGTGCATTGAACATGTAATATATCGAATGCATTCAACCTCAAACATGTTATTCTATTTCTCACAATACAAAATCTAATAAAGTATATATCAAATAAAAAGTATACAAATTTATAAATATGAATATACACTTTTAGTGTACTTCACAAAAATGTAATTCATTATTTGTTGATATGTAATATATTAGTAAAAATATAAATATTTGTATTAAATAACATGTATTACCCTCCTTTATCTAAATGATGATATATAGGTAATAGTTATACTTATTAATATATAAAAAACTGTAGTATGCGATATTATTAAATAGTTTTTAATATATATAAAGCAAGTTGATACTTATATTATATATGATAGTATTATCTAGTTTCTTAATAGTTCCTAGATAAACCTATTTAACATAGCGCTTGCTAGAAATTAGATTAGGACATGCCATGTAAATAGTGAACACATTCTCACGAGTTCAAGGAATAACATTTGTATAACAAGGTACGGCATTCTAATACAATATAATGTATACCGTACAATGTACATTGCGGAGAAAACTGTATTCCATGTACTCGTGATAATTTATACATGAGACACATGCACAAGTTGATATGTATTTATATTAACTGTATCAATTACAACCTTAATGTTAACTATTGATGATGTACCAGGACTTCATCAGTAGTATGACAACTTTCTGACAATATAACTTATTTAGAATCAGAATGTGTTTGCGGGCAATATTTTTACCATTTTCTAAGGCTGCCCACTGGAGTGTCCAATTGATAGTTTCTACTCTAGGCAGTAAATGTCAAGTTGACGTAATGAATTGTAGTTTGTGAAACTGTGAAATAACACCTACCACTCTATTAGCTCTTATATTATATAATCTCTCGGTTATTTTGTGAAATCAGAGGGAAATTGTAATCAACATTAGAAAAGGTACAAATGTAGAATAACCGAGTATTTCAGATATATTTAGATTGATGATGGTTTATATAAGTTCTATGTTGTTATAAATAATGAGACAAACTTATGAGCATTGTAAACGTATAGTAGAAAATGTAAGGTAATAATAATGTTAATTGACAGATATGCACATATTAATATATTCAAGTATTTTATATATACATACATATATATATATATATATATATATATATATATATATATATATATATATATGTGTGTGTGTGTGTGTGTGTTTATGTATATCAATAACTAATATTTGAATATACCATATTATTATAGATATAAATAACATAGAAAACTAACCAAATAGATACTCTCAAACACTATAAGTATATATGTATATTAGATACAATCACTTTTCGGGGTTTCTAATGATGTCTATATTAAACTGAATTAATAACGTATTGTCAAAGCATAGGGTATTAGTTATGATTCGATAATGACGAATGAGAAACATTGAGAGGAAGTGCGAGCGTCTGTTAGGTAAAAACTAGAGAGGCGTGTTTTTTATTGTGTTGAGGGGTAGCCATATCACGTGTTAGTTGAGTTATTTCTCTACATATAAACGGATAAGGTGATCAAGGTAAATCACTGAATCGTACAACGGTTCCCGAAATGTATCATCGAATCGGATTTATTGGCAAATATAATAATACTAATAGTTGTTTTGACTTATCAATAAAATAATCGATTTTATTACAATTAAAATTTTTATGTTAAAATTAACGAGATATTTATCTATGAGAATACATATCATATTCAGCATTATTTAATACTACATTTCTCATTTTATGTCGGCGAATTTTTGTAATAATGAATTATTGACATTATTGATTCAAAATTCACCGAAATATAATATAAAATTGATATCACCACATATATTAAAATAATACCAATATGTAGTTATGCTGCAATTGATTATAGTAATAATATTAAATATATTTATAGTATATTGAATATTTCCAATGTTATATAGAGTGTATATTATAGTAATATTAAATTTAGGATATTATGGAGAAGTACAAATTGAAACAGATGGCATTGTATTTAATTCGGATATGCTAAAAATAAAAATCTATAAATTTGTCATAAAAACTGACAAGAAATCAATGAATTTTAAAATAGAAATTTGTATTGTTCTTTAAATTACCGAAATAATCTTGTAATATGATATTAAACTATAATATCCATACTAGTATATACTAATCTAAGTCATAAACATGCATATATCAACACACTTAATATAATCCACGGATTACATATAAATAGTAAAATTATTAAAGTAGCATTATACATATGTTATATATGTGCAATGCGATATATTAACTTACCAACGATTTTATCTACACTATTAAAATAAAGTAGATATCTCAAATAATTATATCATTACAAATCTTACCATGTAATTCATATAAATGTATTATTAGGTAAATATATATATATATATATATATATATAAATATTAAATGTATTAAAATATATAATTATTTAATATTTATATTATTCAAAGATTTTATATATATATATATAATATTTGAATTATAAAAATATTAAATAATTATCAATATTATTAATATAGTCTACAATACATTAATATATAATATTTATTAAGTATTACTAATTGTAATGTAATTAGTAATGAAATAATTATAGAATATAATATCATTATTTTAATAACAAGAATGTGATGGGCTACTGTCCATCACATTCTTGGCATGTGGCATGTGGCATTCGTGGCATGTGCAGTGAACATTGTGCACCCGCTATGCAATTTGTATGGGTTCATGACCTAGATTATTTTCTTTGTAAAAAAATTATTATAAAATATAATTTATATACCAAAATATTAGTAATATATAGTACACTTATTATGCTATCTAAAAGATTTCTGTGAAATTTAAATATATTAATATTTTATGAATAATTTATATTCATATGTAGGTACTATGTGTATTTAGAGCGTATCAATAATAATAATGTAAATATTTATATTTTGTATATTTATATTCATCTTTATTATAATTTAAATATATTGTCAATGTCAAACAGCATTAACTTGCATTAACTTGCATTAACTTGCATTAATTGCACATACAAATAAATATACAATTGTTTCATTTATAAGAGTATATTAGTATGTATCATTATATGTAATTGTAAAAAGTATATCGGTGAGAAAATACATTTACTATATATATATATATATATATATATATATATAAATATTCGTATTTTCTCGTATATATATTTTAAATACCAAATCAATAATATATGCAATTATTGTACTTAGTCATTTCGTTTGTAATATATAGTTTAAAATCAAAATAAGTTTATTGTAATATATTAAACTATATTTATAATAAATATATCATACTATTTACAATTCTTGATAAACATGTCATTTAAAAGTTTAATTGACAGCTAAATATACCCCTAATTAGGACTTTTTTATTTGGTATAATTGATAATATTTGAAGTGCACTTTATCTTTAAAATATCTAAAATCTCCTAAATAACAGAGCTTCTAAATATACAAACACCCGAGAACACATATAAATTTCGTACGATACTACGTTGTTATTCGATTCTTGATATACATTTCAATGTAGCATTGTTTATTAATATTGATATATACTTTTCA